>OX578152.1:23317725-24517725 GCA_951213105.1 Amaurobius ferox
GAATTTAAAATTTGGGGATCCTTTTGTTTTCCCTGCAATACATGGTAATGTCTTAATTAATTAGTAAGTAGTGGTTAGTGTTGCATTTAAAATTTGGGGTTCTTTCATTTTCCCTGCAATACATGGTAATGTCTTAATTAATTTGTAAGTAGCGGTTAGTGTCGAATTTAAAATTTGGGGGTTCTTTCATTTTCCCTTCAATACATGGTAATGTCTTAATTAATTAGTAAGTAGCGGTTAGTGTCGAATTTAAAATTTGGGGGTTCTTTCATTTTCCCTGCAATACATGGTAATGTCTTAATTAATTAGTAAGTAGCGGTTAGAGTCGAATTTAAAATTTGGGGGTTCTTTCATTTTCCCTGCAATACATGGTAATGTCTTAATTAATTAGTAGCGGTTAGTGTCGCATTTAAAATTTGGGGTTCTTTCATTTTCCCTACAATACATGGTAATGTCTTAATTAATTTGTAAGTAGCGGTTAGTGTCGAATTTAAAATTTGGGGGTTCTTTCATTTTCCCTGCAATACATGGTAATGTCTTAATTAATTAGTAAGTAGCGGTTAGTTGTTGTTGTTGAGACCCAGACCGTCAAACCTACCAGAAAGGTGTAAGGTAACTGTATGGACGGCCGGGAAGTGCCACCCAATTTTGACCGGAACCCAGTGGGGGAGGCATCCACAGGGACCGTACCCTCCTTCCCCTACCACCAACCTCTCGAGGACTTACGGACCCACATGTTTAACGTGATCGTACTCCGCATGAACAAGGCGGCATTTGTGGTAGCGTGCAAATCTAGCGCGCAAACCACGGGGATACCGCACCCGAGATGGCCAACAGCACGCGGTGTTCCGAGGTGGTCACCCACCAAGTACTAACCGCGCCCGATGCTGCTTGACTTCGGTGATCTAACGAGAACCGGTGTTTTCAGCACGGTACGGCCGTTGGCCTCAGTAGCGGTTAGTGTCGCATTTAAAATTTGGGGTTCTTTCATTTTCCTTGCAATACATGGTAATGTCTTAATTAATTTGTAAGTAGCGGCTAGTGTCGAATTTAAAGTTTGGGGGTTCTTTCATTTTCCCTGCAATACATGGTAATGTCTTAATTAATTAGTAAGTAGCGGTTAGTTTCGAATTTAAAATTTGGGGATCCTTTTGTTTTCCCTGCAATACATGGCAATGTCTTAATTAATTAGTAAGTAGAGGTTAGTGTCGCATTTAAAATTTGGGGTTCTTTCATTTTCCCTGCAATACATGGTAATATCTTAATTAATTTGTAAGTAGTGGTTAGTGTCGCATTTAAAATTTGGGGTTCTTTCATTTTCCCTGCAATACATGGTAATGTCTTAATTAATTAGTAAGTAGCGGTTAGTGTCGAATTTAAAATTTGGGGATCCTTTTGTTTTCCCTGTAATACATGGTAATGTCTTAATTAATTAGTAAGTAGTGGTTAGTGTCGCATTTAAAATTTGGGGTTCTTTCATTTTCCCTGCAATACATGGTAATGTCTTAATTAATTTGTAAGTAGCGGTTAGTGTCGAATTTAAAATTTGGGGTTCTTTCATTTTCCCTGCAATACATAGTAATGTCTTAATTAATTAGTAAGTAGCGGTTAGTGTCGAATTTAAAATTTGGGGATCCTTTTATTTTCCCTGCAATACATGGTAATGTCTTTTATACAACGTTGAAGAATAAGACCAACCCCATTACACTAGGAGTAGCCGTTCTCGAGGTATATTATTTTCTTCGTATTTTCTCTACACCACCTTTGAAATGAAGTCCAGTTATCAGATAAGAACGAAAATTAAATTAAAAGTGAATTAAATGTAATTAAAATAAAGAGAACGTGAATATAAGTCTGCAGGGAAAGTCATGTGCTGCCCATATCAGATTTTCACTTTCCCTGCAATACATGGTAATATATAGGGAAAGTATTGGAATCATACCGAAAATCACAACTCGAGTTTTCGACGGATCTACACGTTTCGAGACCTCTAGAATACGAAAAAACTATTTTTAGCTTGACGTCTGTGTGTGTGTCTGTGTGTCTGTCTGTCTGTGTGTCTGTCTGTGTGTCTGTCTGTGTAGATTTTGTATCCACTCTAACTAAAAAACTAATTGACCGATTTTCATAAAATTTGGTAGGTAAGTCACTTGTGGGCGAATCTGGTGCTGATTAGTTTTGGGTACGATTGGGGATAAAAGAACCCGCCTTTTTTTGCGAAATGGCCTGCAAAAGTTTGTATCCACTCTAGCTAAAAATCTAATGGACCGAATTTCACAAAATTTGGTAGATAAGTCGCTTGTGGGTCACCCTGGTGCTGATTAGCTTTTGGTACGATTCGGAAAAAAATAACCTGCCTTTTTTTGCAAAATGGCCCGCAGAAATCTTCAAAATTTTAAATAAGGAACTACGTACGCTCAAATATATCCATTATAAGCTTGTTTTATACGTAATTTTTAACGAAGAAAAGCATAAGACCAACCTCATTACACTAGGACTAGCCGTTCTCGAGATATATTAGTTTTTTCGTATTTTCTCCACGCCACCTTTGAAAATAAGTTCAGTTATCAAATGAGAACGAAAATTGAATTAAAAGTGAATTAAATTTAATTGAAATAAAGAGAACGTGGATATAAGTCTGCAGGGAAAGTCATGTGCTGCCCACATCAGATTTTTACTTTCCCTGAAATACATGGTAATGTATAGGGAAAGTATTGGAATCATGTCGAAAATCGCGACTCGAGTTTTCGACGGATCTACACGTTTCGAGACCTCTAGAATACGAAAAAACTATTTTAAGCGTAACGTCTGTGTGTGTGTCTGTCTGTCTGTGCAGATTTTGTATCCACTCTAACTAATAAACTAATGGATCGAATTTCATAAACTTTGGTAGATAAGTCACTTTTGGGCGAATCTGGTGCTGATTAGTTTTGGGTATGAATCGGGATAAAAGAACCCGCTTTTTTTTTTGCGAAATGGCCCGCAAAAGATTGTATCCACTCTAAATGGACTGAATTTCACAAAATTCGGTAGATAAGTTACTTGTGGGTCACTCTGGTGCTGATTAGATTTTGGTACGATTCGAAAAAAAATGACCTGCCTTTTTTTGCAAAATGGCTCGCAAAAATCTCCAAAATTTAAAATAAAAATCTATGTATGCTCAAATATATCCATTAAATGCTTGTTTCATACATAAGTTTTAGCGAAGAAAAGAATAAGACCAACCCCATTACACTAACACTAGCCATTCTCGAGATGTTTTAGTTTTTTTTTTATTTTCTCTACGCCACCTTTAAAAAAAAGTCTAGTTATCAAATAAGAACGAAAATTGAATTAAAAGTGAATTAAACTTAATTAAAATAAAGAGAACGTGGATATAAGTCTGCAGGGAAAGTCATGTGCTGCCCACATCAGATTTTTACTTTCCTTGCAATATACGGTAATGTATAGGGAAAGTATTGGAATCATGCCGAAAATCTCAACTCGAGTTTTCGACGGATCTATGCGTTTCGAGACCTCTAGAATACGAAAAAACTATTTTTAGCGTGACATCTGTGTGTGTCTGTCTGTGTGTCTATCTGTCTGTCTGTCTGTGCAGATTTTGTATCCACTCTAACTAAAATACTAATAAACCAAATTTCATAAAAATTGGTAGGTAAGTCACTTGTGGGCGTATGTGGTGCTGATTAGTTTTGAGTACGATTCGGGATAAAAGAACCCGCGTTTTTTCGCGAAATGGCCCGCAAAAGCTTGTATCCACTCTAACTGAAAAACTAATGGACTGAATTTCACAAAATTCGGTAGATAAGTCACTTGTGGGTCACCCTGGTGCTGATTAGATTTTGGTATGTTTCGGAAAAAAATACCCTGCCTTTTTTTGCAAAATGGCCCCACAAAAATCGCCAAAATCTAAAATAAAAAACTACGTATGCTCAAATATATCCATTAAATGCTTGTTTCATATGTAACTTTTAACGAAGAAAAGAATAAGACCAATCCCATTACACTAGGACTAGCCGTTCTCGAGATATTTTAGTTTTTTCGTATTTTCTCTACGCCACCTTTAAAAATAAGCCCAGTTATCAAATGAGAACGAAAATTGAATTAAAAGTAAATTAAATTTAATTAAAATAAGGAGAACGTGAATATAAGTCTGCAGGGAAAGTCATGTGCTGCCCACATTGGATTTTTAATGCTTTTATGTGTTTTGTGTCAGTCATACATTCTTTCAACCATATTTTATATTGTCAGTTATACTTTAATCCTAGGATAAGCATGTATATCTGTCTGACCAACAGTGGATGACGCAACCCTTTCTTTGAGCTGCTCAACCGGAAACGGTGCTCCGAAAAGTCACGATGTCTCCATTAGCATCTTCCGGGCGGGTTCGTTCACACTTCCGGTTGCTTCGGATCAAGATTTTCCGACAAAGAGACGTAAATGATGCCAATTTCTCGGAGGAGAAAAACGGATAATTGCATCTTTTGATCTTCAGTGAGAAAACACACAGTGAAAGAATTTGTATAGATATTGCGATAACGTCAGGGATGAGAATAAACAGCTTCGGTAAAAAAAAAATCTAATGTGAGTAGCACTTAACTTTTCCTGCAGATTCCACTTTTTGAGGTTAATAACACCAACGGTCAGGGTCTGGCTGAAATCGGAGCTTTCCAAAAAATGCAAACACTTATTTCTGTGAATTTAATAGATAAAAATATAAACAATCTCTACTTATTAAATCGGAAATAGAGTATCACTTATGGAAAAAGAAAAAAATAATTTTATATTTTTACTTTCCTTATATACATAATGTATAAGGAAAGTATTGTGACGGGGTCGAAATTTTTTTTTTTCCGAAAGGTTTTTTTTCTCGAATCGTATCAAAATCTAATCAGCACCAGGGTAACCCACAAGCGAATTACCTATAAAGTTTATGAAATTTGGTTAATTCGATTTTGAATTAGAGTGGGTACATATTGCACAGACAAACATACAGAAACACAGAAGTCACGCTAAAAATAGTCTTCTGTGTTCTAGAGGTCCCAAAACGTGTAAATTCGTATAAAACTCAAGTTTCTATTTTCGACACGATTCTGATACTTTCTCTATACATTCCATGCATTGTAGGGAAAGTAATATACATTACTATGCATTGTAGGGAAAGCTAAAATAAAATAAAATAATTAAATAAAGAGATAAAATGGTTTTATCCAATCGTTTTTTTTTCACTTCGCTTACTTTCATTAAAAATATATTCTAAACCATGAAAATTAGATATAAACAGTAAGCAACAACAATATCCAAAAGGAAATCCACTTTCTAGATCAATCATTTGTTTTTAGAAAGCTCTTTTGGTTTTCAAGCAATCGTCTTGTCCATTTGAAGAAGATTAAAAATTTTCAGTTTTTAAAGATTGTTATGATTACATCTAGAAAACTAAAAGTATTAGATAAACGGTAAGGAAGTGATTTGCAGTCCTTTAAAACCTCTACCAAAATATATAATTGAATTTCAGAACGGCTTTTTAGTTTCAAAGTAGAATGGTTTCAATGCCGATTTTAATATTAGTTCCACTTTATAAATGTCGATATTTAAATTAATATCAATATACAACATATCTATATATATAAAATTGAAAATCTGTCTGTCTGTTTATCCCATCATCACGAGAGAACGGCTGAACCGAATTTGATGAAATTTTGTGGGTAGCCTGGAAATAGCATCACTTAAAAGTTAGTCTACCCTTGGAGTTTCTACGACTAGTGGTTCTCGAGATATTAGTAAAAGACGAAACTTTCGTTTGTCTCATCATCACGAGAGAAGGGCTGAACCGAATTTAATGAAATTTTGTGGGTAGCCTTGAAATAGCCCCCCATAAATTTTTTCCTAATTTCGAGTTTCTAAGACCAGGGGTTGACGAGATATTAATGAAAAACGAAACTTTTTCCTAGGAGTTGTACTCTCTAACTCCGTGGTTTATCCAAACGGAAAGGATGAAAATCGTTTGTTTAAAACGTCAAAGAGAAATAAAACTTTATTTCTGAGTTTGGTGGAGATTTTTTGCGCTAATTAGTCACTATCTGAAAGCATGAATTGTTTGAAACATGAATTTAAATGGAAAAATCTACTTTAATGGCTTATATTTTTCGCACGCTTTTACTCAACGATGAAAAGTATAAAGAGATCAAAATGGTTATTTAATTTCGCATTTTATGAGGAAGATTCTATCTTATATCATGTTGCTCGGCAACGCAATTAAATTAAATGTGTTTGTTAATGATTATTATTTTTTTTTCGATTTGAATAATAAATAAATGGATATAAAAATATATTTTAGAAAAGAACGATTTGGTTTTTCTTATAGCATTTTTGACTGAATAATATCAATTACAGTCTTCAGGATTAAACGTTATTATTATTGATATTTTCGGTTGAAAATATCAATTCAAATTGTGAATTTTAAATTCGCTTAAAAAATATTTGAAAAATTAGGTCCCATAGGGTTCAATGTATTTCATTTTTTCAACCCGGGTTCAATCCAAAACTAATTGGGTGATATTATTCATTTACATTCTCATTGGTCTCACAGACCGTTTAAACAACATACGAAAATTTAATTTTGATAAAGTCATTTTTGCGGCAGTTATCGTGCTAACGGACAGACAGACAGACAGACAGAATGAACAAAGTCATAAACACTTTTCAACTATGTTGTAAAGTGTTAACAACGATTAATGAATGAAAATGTAACCAAATTGATAAAAATGATGCTAAATGAGAGATAATGTTTTGCAAATTTTGAATTTATATGACAAACATATCTTCTAGAATATAAGAAATGCTCCTCTCTCGCTTTGTCTGCAATACTTGACTATACATTTGGCGAAATGGTTGAATAATTTAACGAAATATCGCCAACTTGACAATATTCCGCTTGTACCGAAATATCATCAACATTGCTAAAATGTCGACAAGTTAATAATAGGAAGAATCAAGTGCCGCTCACATCAAATTTTTACTTTCCTTATATACATAATGTATAAGGGAAAGTATTGTGACGGGGTCGAAAATTCGAATTCGAGTTTTCGACGGAAGAGCACGTTTCAAGCATCCCTGATCACGAATCGAAAATTTTGAAGTGATGTCTGTGTGTGTGTGTGTGTGTGTCAGCGAGTCTGTGAAGACGATAACTGACGAACGAATGGACCGATTCGAAAAAAATTTGGTACAAAAATCACAATCCTTAAACACTGGAAGTCTATTGTTTTTATACGTAATCGATGTTCAGAACCCCCCTAAATTTTCGAATAAAATTTTGAAAAAATCATAAAATCAAAACCACTAATAAAGTTACGCAAATAGACATTTCTTATGTAATTTTTCATTAGAGAACGATTGACATAAATTATAGAACGCTAACATGAACCGTTCTCGAGATATTGCACATTTTTCAAAACAATTATCAAAAAGTCATATAAAATGAAAAAAAAAAAATTCCTATTGAGAAACATGTTCACTTTTCATATGTAATACCATGCGATAAATTGGATGACATCATTCTCGTGGATCTAGCTCGTTCCATTCATGAAAAAAGATACTTTGAGTAATACTTTTGTATTTGAACGCCAATAGTCACTTATCTGCTGTAAGAACAACTTATTTCTTCATCCAAAACGCTTGGCGAGATTTTGGCGACGAATTTGGCGGAATGCCGCCAACTTGGCGACTTTTTGAAATGTTGCCAAATTAACGAAAATCTCGCCAAATGGATAAAAATGACGCTAAATCAATGAAAATGACGACTAATTGTCGAAAATTCAATATCTTGGAAAGAATATTAGTATCTACTATAAGAAAAACCTATTTTTTTTACTGTAAAAGTAGTAAATTCATTACATTATATAAGGAAAGTCATGTGTTGCCCACATCAGATTTTTTGAACTGGGAGTAGACACATACATTCCACAACAGAAATAATTTTTTCATATTCTAACGTGCACAAGCATATACATTCGAATTCGAATTTTCAATTGCATTTCAATACATCATGATTTAAATATATTGTAGGGGAAAGTAGAAATGTATCTTTCTCTGACCTTCTATTCGAACATGACTCTTAACATTTATTTATTTCTCCAACAAGAAAGATCAATCATGCATAAAGCATTGAGTATGAAACACTTTCCAACTTCAATGTAATTTTATACAAACATTTCTCAAATGCGATACATTCCTCGGTAATATTTTTTAAAATTATCACAATACTACATTAATTTATTATATTTGAAAACTTCATCGAAGAAAATTAACTTCATTCAAATGACGGCATTGAAATATAAATTGCCTGGTTTAAACATCTCAAAAATGCGATACATTCCTCGGTAATATTTTTTAAATTATCACAACACTACAATAATTTATTATATTTGAAAACTTCATCGAAAACAAATGAACGTTATTCAAATGACGTCATCGAAATATAAATCGCCTCTATATAAAAGCAGCATTTCATTCATAATCATTTTTCCAATCGTTTAATTCATCCCAATACTATAATAATTTATTTTATTTAAAAATTTGAAAAATTGTTATCTACCATATTTATTTTAAAATGTGAAACCTTTCCT
This sequence comes from Amaurobius ferox, assembly GCA_951213105.1. Lineage (NCBI taxonomy): Eukaryota > Metazoa > Arthropoda > Arachnida > Araneae > Amaurobiidae > Amaurobius > Amaurobius ferox. The sequence continues at coordinate 23,326,353 of OX578152.1, forward strand.
ATATATAAAATAATTAAACTCTTGGAAATATATTTATTATATAATATATCTCTTTTTAACACTTTACAACAAAGTTGAAAAGTGTTTATGACTTTGTTCATTCTGTCTGTCTGTCTGTCAGTCTATCGATATCTGTTCGCACGATAACTACCGTAAAAATGACTTAATCAAGATGAAAATTTAGTATGTTGTTTAGACGGTCTCTAGGACCTATGGGAAGATAAATGAATAATATCACCCAATTAGTTTTGGATTGAACCCGGGTTGAAAAAATAAAATACACTGAGCCCTATGGGACCTAATTTTTCAAACATTTTTTAAGCGGATTTAAAATTCACAAATTGCTTCGAAAATTTTAGGTAATACTCAAATTATTCCATAAAATATATAAAAAAAAATTCAACGAAATATATTCAGTAGTTTTTGAAATAAAAATTAAAATAATAATAACACTTCTTATATGAAGCGATCACGTGACCATGATATGAAAAGATCACGTGACCCACTTCAAAATGATATATGGCATCCATCTTGTCTCAAAATCGTGATTTTTAAAGTTCTTTTTAATTCATATTGAGAGTTGTATCCGTCCTAAAACCACTTTATTTTTTGCTTAAATTCTGTGCATCTACATACTGAAACAACGCAATTACAATATATTTGAGTTTAAATGCTCATTCAAATTTGATTATTTCTACAACGAAGCCTATTTTTCACCTATGTAAAATGTAAACAGCAAAATATGTAGAATGAGTTGTATTAGAATTGCTGTATTTCTTTAACACAAAATCATTTAGTTCATGGAGTCTGCATAGCTGATATGAATGAAATATTCATTGATTTTACAAAGAGAGGGACGATTTTTTTCGATGAAGTTTTTCGCATAGAGTTTAATTACTTGTAGCTCCATGGTCTTAATTTTTAAATAAAATAAATTATTATAGTATTATGATGAATGACATGAATGGGAAATTATTTATGAATGAAATGCTGCTTTTATAGAGAGCGCCAGACGTGTTATTTTTCTATGACGTCATTTGAATGAATGTCAGTTGCTTTCCATGAAGTTTTCATATATAATAAATTATCGTAGTATTATGATAATTCTAAAACTATTACCGAGGAATGTATCACATTTTAGAGATGTTTAAACCAGGCAATTTATATTTCAATGCCGTCATTTGAATGAAGTTCATTTTTTTCGATGAAGGTTTAAGTTTTCATATATAATCAATTAATGTAGTATTGTGATAAGTTTTAACATATTACCGAGGAATGTATTGCATTTTAGACATGTTAAAATTAAATTGCATTGAAGTTGGAAAGTGTTTCATAATCAATGCTTTAAGCATGATTGGTCTTTCTTGTTTCTTTCTGGAGGATATAACGAGAGTCAGAATTTAATTGAATTTGTTTTTCTCCCTATATTAAATAATTTTTATTTAAAAAACTACCTAACATATTTTACTGAAATTTTTTTTATATATTTTATGAGATAATTTGAATATTTCCTAAAATTTTTGAAGCAATTTGTGAATGTTAAATTCGGTTAAAAAATGTTTGAAAAAGTAGGTCCCATAGGATTCAATGTATTTCATTTCTTCAATCCGGGTTCAATAAAAAACTAATTGGGTGATTTTATACATTTATATTCCCATAGGTCCCACAGACCGTCTGAAAAACATACTAAAATTTCATTTTGATAAAGCCATTTTTACGGCAGTTATCGTGCTAACGGACAGACAGACAGACAGACAGACAGACAGACAGACAGAATGAACAAAGTTATAAACACTTTCAACTATGTTGTAAAGTGTTAAAAATATATAAGTTGGTAACAGGTCATTTAAACAGACGTGGCTGATTCGGTTTATGGAGTTAGAGAGAAGGAGATAAAACTCCTATGGATGAAACGCTTGAAAGTGCCATAAGGCTTTGAGAATTATATCTAGGTGTCCCTAGTGTTCGTAAAGTAGCTGCTATTGTTAGTTGACACAATAAATAGAAAAGCGTAGTATTTAGTATATGTATTTTTGATTATTTTTAAATTAATAACTAATTATGAGTATAATTAACCAGTATTGCTTTCCTTATATACATAATGTATAAGGAAAGTATTGTGACGGGGTCGAAAATTCGAATTCGAGTTTTCGACGGGAGAGCACGTTTCAAGCATCCCTGATCACGAATCAAACATTTTTGAGGTGATGTCTGTGTGTGTGAAAGTATGTGTGTGTGTGTCAGTGAGTCTGTGGAGACGATATCTCACGAACAAATGAAGCAATTCGAATGAAATTTAGTACAAAAATCACAATCCGTGAATACTGGAAGCCTATTGTTTTTAAACGTAATCAAATGTACAGAACCCACCCTAAATTTTCGAGTGAAATTTTGAAAAAATCATCAAAAAATCAAAGCCTTTAATAAAGTTACGCAAATAGCTATTTCTTATGTAACTTTTTCTTAGAAAACGATTGACATGTCATAAACTTTAGAACGCTATCATGAACCATTCTCCAGATACTGCACATTTTTCAAATAAATTTATCAAAAAATCCCATAAATTAAAAAAAATATTAACTCTTGAGAAACATGTTCACTTTTCATATGAAATATCATGCGGTAAATTGGGTGACATCATTCTGGTAGATCTAGCTCGTTCCATTCATGAGAAAAGATACTTTGAGTAATACTTCTGTATTTGAACGCCAATAGTCATTTATCTGCTATAAGAATAACTTATTTCTCCGTCCATAAAGTTTGACGAGATTTTGGCGACGAATTTGGCGGAATGTCGCTAACTTGGCGAATTTTTGAAATGTTGCAAAATTAACGAAAATTTCGTCAAATGGATAAAAATGATGCTAAATCAATCAAAATGACGACTACGAAAATTCAATATCTTGGAAAGAATATAAGTATCTACTATGAGAAAAACCTATTTCTTTTTACTGTAAAAGTAGTAAATTCATTGCATTATATAAGGAAAGTCATGTGTTCTCCACATCAGATTTTTTTTTTCATAGTTATAGGATAGAGTACAGAATATATGGAGATAAAAATAAATTGAAGGGTAAATGATTTTGAATACATAGGAATATTCTTTGTTATATTAGTTCTACTTTGCATTGCGCTAATAATTTATTTTTACAAAATTGACAGTTTAAATACATATGTTAAGCCTTTCGTCATAGAAATGCATACAATGCAGGACTACTTATCTTACCCCAGCGCCACCTGAATGGTTGTCTCAAACGGTATTGGCATTTTCTTAATATGAAGTTTAAACACCTTATTTTTACCTCCATGATTTGGCTAGTTAGTTTCATAGAGGTAAAGATAAGGAGCTGAAACTCCATACTGAGAAAATTCCAATATCATTCTAGTTGAGACAGAAGTTCAGGTGGCGCTGCGAAATGTAAGCTCTTTTGCATTGTATGTATTTCTATGGTGAAAGGTTGAAAATATTTATTTAAACTGTCAATCCTGTAGAAATAAATTAGTAACGCAATGCAGATTAGAACCGAAATAACAAGAAATATTCCTACGTTTTCAAAATTATTTTACCTTTCAATTTATTTTTATCTCCCTATATTCTTACCTCTGTTCTACAACTGTGAAATAATACTGATTAATCGAACTGATATTTAGGTAATATTAACTAATCAAAAATACACAAGCTCAATACTACACTGTAAAACACTTTGCAACCTTTGCTCATTGTCTTCAGCTACTTTGTTGATAAATTCGGTAAACTGATAAGAAAAGCCACAACAGGCAGTCATGAAAATTTTAGCTTCATTTCTGAATAATTCAGCTAATTATCGTCTGCCGAAGCGTTATCTTTGTGTATATATATATATATATATATATATATATATATATATATATATATATATATATATATATATATATATATATATATATATATATATATATATATATATATATATATATATATATATATATAAGAAATATGTAATAATAAAAAAACAAGTAATATTAATATCACCAAAGAAGCAAATTCACGGTCATAATGCCGATAAAAGAAGAAAACAGCACCAGCCCAAATTCGATGATTAGTTAGAATTAAATTCCTCCTCAGGTCTGAATATTTAACTCTAACTAATCCAAACACATGCCTGTTTCAGATAGAGCAATAGTACATTACTATAAATACTCTAATTCAGACTACAGGCAACAAAAAATGAAAAAATGAAAATAGGATACATTAAGAAAATTTGTATTACCATGCGGCATGAACCCTTCTTCTTTCACCACGTGTATACACGATCAACCGCAACAGCTTAAGTCACAGAGCTTAATTTATCTTAATTTTGGCTTAAGTTATCTAGAAGCACCGGAATGAACAAGTCGAAATTCTACCAGGGAGGCAGTACGAACGTTCACAGTAATACTCCCAGACCCGTCCAGTGAGTCTAAGCTGGAGACCGGAAGAGCAATTCAGGATATGAACAACCCAGTACGCAAATCTGAATATGAACATGAATCAAAGATGAAAAATCTTACTAAACAAGTAGTTCAAAGGAAAACGGGATAAACGAGAATGCCACTATACACCATAATAAGGGAGCTCAAATCGTAGTTTCAATACTGGCAAAAGTTACAATTTTTTAGCAAAAATAATAAAATTCAAAACATTAATGTTAATGCATCTTATTTTCCGATTATTTTATTTTTCTAATTTTTTTGACTTAGTTTATTAATTTGCGTTTTTATTTATTTATATAATTAATAAATAATTATATATAATTTTTTTTTTATATATATATATATAAATTAGTAAATCCAATGTTAGAATGTATGTAGTAACTCATAATACACTATTCCAAAATTTTCTACAAAATACAAAGAAATAAAAGAAATTAAGACATAAAGAGGAAATAATAAAGCGTAATGCAGGTCATAAAGACAAAGACAATCAACAAATTTCAAAAATGAGGAATGAAAATAAGAAAACAAAAAAATCAAGCAAAAAAGCTTGCACATGGAAGAGCTTTAGGCTTAAGATAAGTTCATTTCGAAAAAATTCTTGTCAAGTCCATATATCCCTTCGAAATGAACACAAAAATGCTTGTTTCTGAAACACAAGATAGACTCTATCTATAAACTTGTGTTATATGGACGACAAGCATATAGATTGGAACAATAAAGGAAACATAAATACCTTAAAATACACTTCATTAGTGCAACCATGACAAGCAAATATATATATATGTAATTGAAGATTTTTATGATTACTTGTAATATATATATACCCAAATATATATAGAAATACCAAAGAAAATTGCTTGTAAACTGAAGGTAAAGGTAAAAAATTTTTTGTAAATCAGAAGCCAAGTGTAGCACGATGAGCTAGGCCTTTTATAGCTCCCAAGAAGTTTGAAAATTGAATAAATGGAATCTAGTGAATATTAAAGGAATAAAATGAATATGATACGCATTTCTGAAACCATGTACGTTATCAAGGGCCATACATGTTTCATTAATGCTGATTCTACGTTTCTGTTTACACAACTGTAAAATGTATTACAGAAATAATGTAAATGGCCCGACGTAGAAGAAAAGACGAAGTGTATCAAATACACAAAAAATCAAACATGAATATAAAATATTCTGTTACACTAGCTTGTGGCTAATTATTGAAATGAGGATACAAAGTATTATAAAGAAATATCAAAAGAATATAATGAAAATAAAATGAAAATATATCTACCCCTAGTACTGTGGTACTTCTAGAAAAGCATGTGTATTACCATTCATCTCAGAACAGGTTAGAGTGAATTTTTAGTTACTGACTAAGCAGTTTTCGCAAAGCAGGTTAAAGTGAATTATACGAATTGTTTAACTGTTAGAAGAAGACATGGAGATTATGAATTATTTAGAAATGCTAGAGTATGATCTGTCATGATGTCATATGTCATATGTTGCTGTAATTGTTGCAAGTTTTTGAATTTAAATTTAAAATGTGTTTTAATAAAAGAAAAAATATATATATATATATATATATATAATATATTTTCAAAATGAAAAGAGGTATGGATGGAAGCAATGTACCAAAAGATGGCCGGGGGGGGGGGGGGGTTGTGACCCCCTCACCCCGGTTAAGCATACTTTGCGTCGCGACAACACTCCCGGAGAGCCGGTACATTGCAAAAAAAGAATACGAATGTATCAAGTTTTAAGATGAAAACCATACACAAAGCAAATATAAGAGAAAATTGTTGAGATCCAGCCATATCAAAAATCACTAACAGTAAATGTTTGAAATAAGTTCACGAGTATAAATGAGCAAAATTACATAGCTTCTACTTAAAGAAGACTTTAAATATTGACACTTAATAGGACAATAATAACAAATTCTATCTCTAAAACCATTTTACCTCAATGACAGTTATCACTATCATACATGTAGATGTACATCTTGTATACCGTATCATACCAGATGAAACAAATCTTGCATATCGTATTACACAATAGACCCTATACAAGAGGTCCTATATCAGATATCACTGCGTTTTACCTGTGACTATCCAGTATGTATATTGCCATCAGTTTTATTTAAATATAAACGATAACAATCGGTTACAGTTATTTTATAAAATTTGTAGATAATGTTACATAAAAAACACTTAGGAAAACCTTGTGTGATTTCTGATAAATTTAAAATATTTTATTTCACGGTATTTTCATATTATATATAATATATATATATTATATATATATATATATATATATATATATATATATATATATATATATATATATATATATATATATATATATATATATATACATATATAGTATATATATATATATATTATCATAACTATCAGGATCCTTACTCCCCATTACCGACAGCTGATCCCCTGAAATTTTCAGTAACATGCTTGCAAATGTTTTACAGTGTATGCCTCTCTGTTATGCCAAATGGAAATAAAGGGCGTTTTTTAACACCAGCGACATCGAGATATAATTCTTAAAGCGTTACTGTATTTTTAAGCGTTTTCATCCGTAGGAATTTTATCTCCTCTCTAACTCCATGGTTAGTTTGCATGGAAAATTATACTTTAGACGCACATACGATTTTTATTTTTTCCATTGACTCTTATTTCTATATCTTATTTCTAAGGCACTAATTTCAGTTCGTTTGAAGGAAATATAATCTCCTCTGGACTCCGGGTTTTCTGAGAAGCTAAAATTTGCTTCTTTTTTTAACCTATTTCCTTCCTTAATGTGCTTCCTGTCCATCCGTGATCGAAACGGAAGTAGGATGGATGTGAGGAGGACGGCATTGCAGTTGCAACATTCATTCCTCGTGTCCTAAATTTATGGGGAAATCGTCAAAGAACATCACCATCTTTTTAGGTTTTTTTTTTCTTTTTTACTTTCTTTACAATGCATGGAAATGTATAGGGAAAGTATTGGAATCGTGTCGAAAATAGCAATCAGATGGATCTACATGTTTCAAGACCTAGAACCCGAAAAGACTATTTTTGGCGGGCGACGTCTATGTGTGTGCGTGTCTGGGTAGTGTATGTGTTCTCGCTGCACTTTCGAATAATGTTTTAATCCCATTTATTACAAAATATTCTACCCGTTTTTAATTTTCTACAGAAAGCATGTACATATAAATGATACGTGCATACGCACCTCACAGATACACACACCCTGATGGAGATATTTCCAAAAATGCTCGAAATGTGTTCATGATGTCTTTAAATGCATTTTTTCATCTAAAAATTATTCGTGAACATCCTCTATACAATAATATTAGAAAATAATAAAATTATTCTTTAATTTAGTCAATATTGAATTAATTTATTTATAGTCGAAGAGATAGTGCATTTAAAATGTGTCTATATTGCTTATTATAAGTTATATATCCTTTTCTTTAATTTAGTCAATAAATAAATACATTTAAATGCATTTTTTCGTCTAAAAATTATTCGTGAACTTCCTCTATACAATAATATTAGAAAATAATAAAATAATTCTTTAATTTAGTCAATATTGAATTAATTTATTTCTAGTCTAAGAGAGAGTGCATTTAAAATGTGTCTATATTGCTTAATTATAAGTTATATATCCGTTTCTTTAATTTAGTCAATAAATAAATACATTTAAATGCATTTTTTCGTCTAAAAATTATTCGTGAACTTCCTCTATACAACAACATTAGAAAATAATAAAATAATTATTTAATTTAGTCAATATTGAATTAATTTATTTCTAGTCTAAGAGATAGTGCATTTAAAATGTGTCTATATTGCTTAATTATAAGTTATATATCCTTTTCTTTAATTTAGTCAATAAATAAATACATTTAAATGCATTTTTACGTCTAAAAATTATTCGTGAACTTCCTCTACACAGCAATATTAGAAAATAATAAAATTATTCTTTAATTTAGTCAATATTGAATTAATTTATTTCTAGTCTAAGAGATAGTGCATTTAAAATGTGTCTATATTGCTTAATTATAAGTTATATATCCGTTTCTTTAATTTAGTCAATAAATAAATGCATTTAAATGCATTTTTTCGTCTAAAAATTATTCGTGAACTTCCTTTATACAACAATATTAGAAAATAATAAAATTATTCCTTAATTTAGTTAATATTGAATTAATTTATTTCTAGTCTAAGAGATAGTGCATTTAAAATGTGTCCATATTGATTAATTATAAGTTATATATCCGTTTCTTTAATTTAGTCAATAAATAAATGCATTTAAATGCATTTTTTCGTCTAAAAATTATTTGTGAACTCCCTCTATACAGCAATATTAGAAAATAATAATATGATTCTTTAATTTAGTCAATATTGATTTAAATTATTTCTAATCTAAGAGATAATACATATAAAATGTGCCTGTATTGCTAAATCCATATAAAAAGAAAAACAAAATTGCGGATGCTTCTCCTGACGTAGAGAATAAAGGAGCTTCTATAACCTTGAAAGAGAGCTCTGTCTCTCCTCGCGTATCAACATTGGCGATAAACCGACGTTTGGCGTCTGATTTGAAAAAAGGGTTCCGAGGTAGTTCACACAATGGAATAACCGAGGCCAACGGCCGTACCGTGCTGAAAACACCGGTTCTCGTTAGATCACCGAAGTCAAGCAGCATCGGGCGCGGTTAGTACTTGGTGGGTGACCACCTCGGAACACCGCGTGCTGTTGGCCATCTCGGGTGCGGTATCCCCGTGGTTTGCGCGCTAGATTTGCACGCTACCACAAAAATGCCGCCGTGTTCATGCGGAGTACGATCACGTTAAACATGTGGGTCCGTAAGTCCTTCCGAGAGGTTGGTGGTAGGGGAAGGAGGGTACGGTCCCTGTGGATGCCTCCCCCACTGGGTTCCGGTCTAAATTGGGTGGCACTTCCCGGCCGTCCATACAGTTACCTTACACCTTTCTGGTAGGTCGGACGGTCTGGGTCTCAACAACAACAACAACACAATAGAATAACGTATCCTCGCTAGCTCAAAAACTAATGGACTAAATTTCATAAAATTTGGTAGATAACTTATTTGTGGGTTACCTAGGTGCTGATTAGATTTTGGTACGATTTAAAAGAAAATAAACCCTACCTCCCCCCCCCCTTTGAGAAATGACTCGTAAATAACGCCAACATCTAAAATAAGGTGTACTCAAATGTATCAATTAAATGTTTGTTTTATATGTAATTCTTAACGCTGAAAATAATAAGCACAACCCCATTACTCTAGGACTAGCCGCTCAGGACATTTAAGATTTTTCGGTGTATTGTTACGCCAGTTTTGAAAATACGTCTACAGTTTTCTAATGCAAACGAAAATTGAATTAAATGTGCTATTTTATAGGTAAAAGTGTTATTTTATAAGTAACGTCAAATCATTAAAACATTTAAAAAAAAAATCTGATGTGAGCAGCACATGACTTTCCATGCAAACTTATATCCACGTTATCTTTATTTTAATTAAATTTAATTCACTATTAATTCAATTTTCGTTCTCATTTAGTAACTGGACTTATTTTCAAAGGTAGCTTTGAGACAATACGAAAAAAATAAAATATCTCGAGAACGGCTAGTCCTACTGTAATGGGGTTGGTCTTATTATTTTCTTCGTTAAATATTACATATAACACAAGCATTTAATGGATATATTTGAGCACACGTAGTTTTTTATTTTTGTTTTTGACGATTACTTTTTTCCGAATCGTACCAACGGCTAGTTCTAGTGCAATGGGACTGACTGGTCTTATTCCTTTCATCGTTAAAAATTACGTACAAAACAAGCATTTAATGGATATATTTGAGCATACGTAGTTTTTTATTTTGGATTTCGACGGTTTTTGCGGGCCATTTTGCAAGAAAAGGCAGGTTACTTTTTTTCCGAATCGTACCAAAATCTAATCAGCAGCAGAGTAACCCACAAAAGACTCATCTACCGAATTTTGTGAAATTCGGTCCATTAGTTTTTCAGCTAGTGTGGATACAGACTCGCAAAAAAAAAAAAAAGCTGGTTCTTTTATCCCGAATCGTACCCAAAACTAATCAGCACTAGATTCGTCCACAAGTGATTTATCTACCAAATTTTATGAAATTCGGCTCATGAGTGTTTTAGTTAGAGTGGATACAAGATCTGCACAGACAGACAGACACACACACACAGACGTCACGCTAAAAATGTTTTTTTCGAATTCTAGAGGTGTTGAAACGTGTAGATCCGTCGAAAACTCGAGTTGCGATTTTCGACATGATTCCAATACTTTCCCTATACAGTACCATGTATTGCAGGGAAAGTAAAAATCTGATGTGGTCAGCACATGACTTTCCCTGCAGACTCAAATTCATATTTTTTTTCTTTAATAATTCATTAAATTGAGTTTAATTGCACAAAATAACACAAAATTTGCATTTTTAATTCAATTTCTGTTTTTATTTGGTAATTAGACATTTTTCTAAAAGTGGCATAACTAAATGCGAAAAATCTCAAATATCTCGAGAATGGTTAGTCCTAGAGTAATAGAGTTGTTCTTATTATTTTCCTCATCAAAAATTACGTATAAAACAAGCATTTAATTGATATATTTGAACATACGTAGCTTTTTTTAGATTTTGCGATTTTTGAGGGCCATTTCGTAAAAAAAGGCAGGTTGTTCTTTTCCGAATAATACCAAAATCTAAACAGCACCAGAGTATTCCCCAAGTAACTTATCTATCAAATTTTGTGAAATTTGGTCAATTAATATTTTAGTTAGAGTGGATAAATGACATTTTTGCAGGCCATTTCGTAAAAAAATTCAAGTTGTTCTTTTCTGATTAATACCAAAATCTAATCAGCACCAGAGTATTCCCCAAGTAACTTATCTACCAAATTTTGTGAAATTTGGTCAATTAGTATTTTAATTAGAGTGGATATATGAAATTTTTAAAGGCCTTTTCGCAAAAAAAGGCGGGTTCTGTTTTGACGAATCGTACCAAAAACTAATCAGCACCAGGGTCATACCCAAGTGATTTACCTACCAAATTTCATGAAATTCGGTCCATTAGTTTTTGAGTTAGAGTGGATACATACATTGCATAGACAGACACACACACAGACAGACAGACACACACACACACACGTTACACAGACAGACATACGTTAAAAAAGGTTTTTTCGTATTCTAGAGGTCTCGAAACGTGTAGATCCGTCGAAAATTCGAGTTGTGATTTTCGGCATGATTCCAATACTTTCCTATACTTTACCATGTATTGCAGGGAAAGTAAAAATCTGATGTGGGCACCACATGACTTTGCCTGCAGACTTATATACACGTTCTATTTATTTTAATTAAATTTAATTCACTTATAATTCAATTTTCGTTCTCATTCGGTAACTGGACTTATTTTCAAAGATGGCGTAGAGAACATACGAAAAAACTAAAATATCTCGAGAACGACTAGACCTAGTGGAATGGGGTTGGTCTTATTCTTTTCTTCGTTAAAAAGTACGTGTAAAACTAAAATTTAATGGACATATTTGGCATACGTAGTTTTTTATTTTAGATTTTGACGATTTTTGCGGGCCATTTTGCAATTATTTTTTTCCGAATCGTACCAAAATCTAATCAGCACCAAGGTAACCCACAAGTGACTCATCTACCGAATTTTGTGAAATTCGGTCCATCAGTTTTTCAGTTAGAGTGGATACAAGCTTTTGCGGGCCATTTCGCAAAAAAAGGCGGATTCTTTTATTCCGAATCGTACCCAAAACTAATCAGCACCAGACTCGCTCACAAGTAACTTACCTACCAAATTTTGTGAAATTCGGTTCATTAGTTTTTTAGTTAGATTGGATACAAAATCTGCACAGACAGACACACAGACACACAGACAGACACACAGACACACACACAGACGTCACGCTAAAAATAGTTTTTTCGTATTCTAGAGGTCTCGAAACGTGTAGATCCGTCGAAAACTCGAGTTGAGATTTTCGGCATGATTCCAATACTTTCCCTATACATTACCATGTATTGCAGGGAAAGTAAAAATCTGATGTGGGCAGCACATGACTTTCCCTGCAGACTTATATTCACGTTCTATTTATTTAAATTAAATTTAATTCATTTTTAATTCAATTTTCGTTCTCATTTGAAAACTGGACTTATTTTCAAAAATGGTGTAGGAAAAATACGAAAAACTAAAATATCTCGAGAACGGCTAGTCCTAGTGTAATGGGGTTGGTCTTATTCTTTTCATCTTAAATAATAAAAGGCAATGTCTGTGTGTGTGTGTGTGTGTCTGTCTGTCTTATACACTATACGTTTCGCGACCGCGCGTCGGAGACCTACGAAATTTGGCAATCGGAGACCCGGGGGGGAGGGAAGGGGACACGTGAAAACCGATTTTTAAAATTTTAATTATTTTTTTATTTATTTAATGTTTTATGCGATTTCGACCGTTTTTTGCCCTTTTTTCTCCACGATCCAGACATCGTAGAAAAAAACAAATTACACCATCGGAAAGAGCAGAGAATTTTGAGTAAAAATATATCAATTTCAAATCTGAATTTCGATTTCTAATATTTTTTAAAGATTTTAAAACAAAAGTCACTTTTTGCTCAAGAAAACGATTTTTGGTTTTTAAATTCTCGCATCGTGAAAAGTACTCATAATTTCGACTAATAATTTACATTTTCAGAAAGGTCAAACATCTGGCATTCTTACAAGTCTAATCTGGTCCAGAAATAATGAAAATTGCCTTCAGGATCGCAATTTTAAAGATGTCATGATTTTAAATTTCTCGCCGTTCCGCTCGGCGTGACGCTTCGTAATCTCCCCCGCTGAAGCAGGGAAGGTGGTGGGTGGGGACGTCAAGGTGGAGGTGACGTCACGGTTCTGTATATGTATAGAGATGGGTGGGACAATAAGAAACCGAATTAGTTTTTACTTTCCGTTTCCCGCGCTTCCGATTTTAAATGAAATAAGAGCTTAACATATGCACTGTAGAAATTATTATATTTATATTTTAAATGATGGAACGATATGGATTTTTTAAATGGATATTTTAATTTTATGGATATTTTAAATGATGGAACGATGGATATTTTAATTTTATGGATATTTTAAATGATGGAACGATGGATATTTAAATTTTATGGATATTTTAAATGATGGAACAATGGAATGAGGATGATGGAATTAAGAGCTTAGAGAGCATATGGTCATTTTAAATTGTAAATTAGCGCGCGGGAAGTTAGCGGTAGGCCCGGGTACGATTCCCGCCACTGCCAAAACTGCCGAAGTGTTCACGCGGAATACGATCACGTTAAACATGTGGGCCCGTAAGTCCTTCCGAGAGGTTGGTGGTAGGGGAAGGAGGGTACGGTCCCTGTGGATGCCTCCCTCACAGGGTTCCCGTCTAAATTGGGTGAATATAAAGAAAGTTGCGGAGGGCGAGGCAGCCCAGTGGTTAGCGCTCAGGAATTGCACTCGGTAGGCCCGGGTTCGATTCCCGCCACTTCCAAAACTGCCGCCGTGTTCACGCGGAGTACGATCACGATAAACATGTGGGTCCGGAAGTCCTTCCGAGAGGTTGGTGGTAGGGGAAGGAGGGTACGGTCGCTGTGGATGCCTCTCCCACTGGGTTCCGTTCTAAATTGGGTAAATAAAAAGAATGTTATGGAGATAGTCGCTGGGGGCGAAGAAGCCCAGTGGTTAGCGCGCGGGAATTGCACTCAGTAGGCCCGGGTTCGATTCCCAAAATTGCCGCCGTGTTTACGCGGAGTACGATCACGTTAAACATGTGGGTCCGTGAGTCCTTCCGAGAAGTCGGTGGTAGGGGAAGGAGGGTACGGTCTAAATTGGATGAATAAAAAGAAAGTTATGGAGATTGTCGCGTAGGGCAAAGTAGCCCAATGGTTAGCGCGCGGAAATTGCACTCGGTAGGCCCGGGTTCGATTCCCAAAATTGCCGCCGTGTTTACGCGGAGTATGATCACGTTAAACATGTGGGTCTGTAAGTCCTTCCGAGAGGTTGGTGGTAGGGGAAGAAGGGTACGGTCCCTGTGGATGCTTCTCCCACTTGGTTCCGGTCTAAATTGGGTGAATAAAAAGAAAGTTATGAAGAATATCGCGGAGGGTGAAGTACCCCAGTGGTTAGTGCGCGGGATTTGCACTTGGTAGGCCCGGGTTCGATTCCCAAAATTGCCGAATAAAAATAAAGTTATGGAGATTGTCGCGGATGGCACGGTAGCCCAGTGGTTAGCGCGCGGGAATTTCACTCGGTAGGCCCGGGTTCGATTCCCGCCATTGCCAAAACTGCAGCCGTGTTCACGCGGAGTACGATCACGTTAAACGTGTGGGACAGCAAGACCTTCCGAGAGGTTTGTGGTAGGGGAAGGAGGGTACGGTCTCTTTGGATGCCTCCCCCATTGGGTTCCGGTCTAAATTGTGTGGCACTTCCTGGCCTTCCAAGCAGTTACCTTACACCTTTCTGGTAGGTCGCGCCAACGAGTTTGCCACGGTCAGAATTTTCAAGGGTAGCGAACAGGCTGGTCGCCAAAGGCGGCTAGTCGTTAAATAATTACGTATTAAATCAGCATTTAATGGATATATTTTTTTATATACCCAGTTTTTTATTTTATATTTTGGCAATTTTTGCGGGCCATTTTGCAAAAAAAGGCAGGTTATTTTTTTCTGAATCGTAATAAAATCTAATCAGCACCAGGGTGACCTATACGTAACTCATCTACCGAATTTTGTGAAATTCGGTCCATTAGTTTTTCAGCTACAGTGGATACAAGCTTTTGCGGGCCATTTCACAAAAAGGGCGGGTTCTTTTATTCTGAATCGTACCCAAAACTAATCAGCACCAGCCCCGCCCACAAGTGACTTACCTACAAAATTTTGTAAAATTCGGTCCATTAGTTTTTTAGTTAGAGTGGATACAATATCTGCACAGACAGACACACAGACACACAGACACACAGACAGACGCACAGACAGACACACAGACAGAAACACACACTGACGTCACGCTAAAAATGGTTTTTTCGTATTCTAGAGGTCTTGAAACGTGTAGATCCGTCGAAAACTCGAGTTGTGATTTTCGGCATGATTCCAATACTTTCCCTATACATTACCATGTATTGCAGGGAAAGTAAAAATCTGATGTGGGCAGCACATGACTTTCCCTGCAGACTTATATTAGCGTTCTATTTATTTTAATTAAATTTATTTCACTTTTAATTTAATTTTCGTTCTCATTCGATAACCGGACTTATTTTCAAAGGTGGCGTAGGGAAAGTACGAAAAACTAAAATATCTCGAGAACGGCTAGTCCTAGTGTAATGGGGTTGGTCTTATTCTTTTCGTCGTTAAAAATTACGTATTAAATCAGCATTTAATGAATATATTTGAGTATACCCAGTTTTTTATTTTAGATTTGGGCAATTTTTGCGGGCCATTTTGCAAAAAAATGCAGGTTATTTTTTTCTGAATCGTACCAAATCTAATCAGCACCAGGGTGACCTATACGTGACTCATCTACCGAATTTTGTGAAATTCGGTCCATTAGTTTTTCAGCTACAGTGGATACAAGCTTTTGCGGGCCATTTCACAAAAAAGGCAGGTTCTTTTATTCCGAATCGTACCCAAAACTAATCAGCACTAGCCCCGCCTACAAGTGACTTACCTACAAAATTTTGTGAAATTCGGTCCATTAGTTTTTTAGTTAGAGTGGATACAAAATCTGCACAGACAGACACACAGACAGACAGACACACAGACACACAGACACACAGACATACAGACAGACAGACACACACACAGACGTCACGCTAAAAAGGGTTTTTTCGTATTCTAGAGGTCTTGAAACGTGTAGATCCGTCGAAAACTCGAGTTGCGATTTTCGACATGATTCCAATACTTTCCCTATACATTACCATGTATTGCAGGGAAAGTAAAAATCTGATGTGGGCAGCACATGACTTTCCCTGCAAACTTATATCCACGTTCTATTTATTTCAATTAAATTTAATTCACTTTTAATTCAATTTTCGTTCTCATTTGATAACTGGACATATTTTCAAAGGTGGCGTGGGAAAATACGAAAAAAACTAATATATCTCGAGAACGGCTAGTCCTAATGTAATGGGGTTGGTCTTATTCTTTTCTTCGTTAAAAATTACGCAATAAACAAGCATTTAATGGATATATTTGAACATACGTAGCTTTTTAGTTCAGATTTTGATAATTTTTGCGGGCCATTCTGCAAAAAAAGGCAGGTTATTTTTCTCTGAATCGTACCAAAATCTAATCAGCACCAGGGTGACCTATACGTGACTCATCTACCGAATTTTGTGAAATTCGGTCCATTAGTTTTTCAGCTACAGTGGATACAAGATTTTGCGGGCCATTTCACAAAAAAGGCGGGTTCTTTTATTCCGAATTGTACCCAAAACTAATCAGCACCAGCCCCGGCCACAAGTGACTTACCTACAAAATTTTGTGAAATTCGGTCCATTAGTTTTTTAGTTAGAGTGGATACAAAATCTGCACAGACAGACACACAGACAGACAGACAGACACACACACAGACGTCACGCTAAAAATGGTTTTTTCGTATTCTAGAGGTCTCGAAACGTGTAGATCCGTCGAAAACTCGAGTTGCGATTTTCGGCATGATTCCAATACTTTCCCTATACATTTCCATGTATTGCAGGGAAAGTAAAAATCTGATGTGGGCAGCACATGACTTTCCCTGCAGACTTATATCCACGTTCTCTTTATTTTAATTACATTTATTTCACTTTTATTCAATTTTCGTTCTCATTCGGTAACCGGGCTTATTTTCAAAGGTGGCGTAGGGAAAGTACGAAAAACTAAAATATCTCGAGAACGGCTAGTCCTAGTGTAATGGGGTTGGTCTTATTATTTTCGTCGTTAAACATTACGTATTAAACGGGCATTTTATGGATATATCTGAGTATACCTAGTTCTTTAGATTTTGAAGATTTTTGCGGGCCGTTTTGCAAAAAAAGGCAGGTTATTTTTTTCCGAATCGTACCAAAATCTAATCAGCACCAGAGTGACCTATACGTGACTCATCTACCGAATTTTGTGAAATTCGGTCCATTAGTTTTTCAGCTAGAGTGGATACAAGCTTTTGCGGGCCATTTCGCAAAAAAATGCGGGTTCTTTTATTCCGAATCGTACCCAAAACTAATCAGCACCAGCCCCGCCCACAAGTGACTTACCTACCAAATTTTGTGAAATTCGGTCCATTAGTTTTTTAGTTACAGTGGATACAAAATCTGCACAGACAGACAGACACACAGACAGACACACAGACAGACAGACAGACACACAGACAGACAGACAGACAGACACACGCACAGACGTCACGCTAAAAATGGTTTTTTCGTATTCTAGGGGTCTCGAAACGTGTAGATCCGTCGAAAACTCGAGTTGTGATTTTCGGTATGATTCCAATACTTTCCCTATACATTACCATGTATTGCAGGGAAAGTAAAAATAGGTTATTCTTATAGTAGATACTTATATTCTTTCCAAGATATTGAATTTTCGTCAATTAATCGTTATTTTCATTGATTTAGCGTAATTTTTATCCATTTGACGAGATTTTCGTTAATTCGGGAACATTTAAAAATGTCGCCAAGTTGTCGATATTCCGCCAAATCCGTCGCGAAAATTTCGCCAATTTATTTATGGACGGAGAAATAAATTTTTCTTATAGCAGATAAATGACTATTGGCGCTCAAATACAAAAGTATTATTTAAAGTGTATTTTCTCATGAATGGAACGAGCTACATCCACGAGAATGATGTTACCAAATTTTTCGCATGACATTACATATGAAAAGTGTACGTGTTTTTCAACAGTTAATTTTTTTTTTTAATTTGTGGGATTGTTTGATAAATTTATTTGAAAAATATGCAATATATCGAGAACGGGTCATACCAGCATTCTAATGTTTATGTCAATCGTTTTCTAAGAAAAAATTACATAAAAAAATGTCTATTTGTGTAACTTTTTTAAAGGTTTTGATTTTTTGATGATTTTTCAAAATTTCACTCGAAAATTTAGGCGGGTTCTGAAAATTCGATTGTGTTTAAAACCAATAGGCTTCCAATATTCATGGATTGTAATTTTTGTACCAAATTTCATTCGAATATATTTGTTCGTCAGATATCGTCTCTACACACACACATACACACACACAGACATCACCCCATTCACCCCAAAAATGTTCGATTCGTGATCAGGGATGCTTGAAACGTGCTCTCCCGTCAAAAACTCGAATTCGAATATTCGACCCCGTCACAGTACTTTCCTTCCGGCCGTCCAAACGGTTACCTTACACCTTTCTGGTAGGTCGGACGGTCTGGGTCTCAACAACAACAATACTTTCCTTATACATTATACTATGCATATAAGGAAAGTAAAAATCTGATATAGGCAGCATATGATTTTCTCTTCAGACTCATATTCACAATCTCTCTATTTCTTCGATAATTCATTAAATTGAGTTTAATTGCACAAAATAATAGCCATAAATATTTTAAATGACACTAAAATTGCACTTTTATTTCAATTTTCGTTCTCATTTGGTAACTAGAGTTATTTTCAAAGGTAGTTTAGAGAAAATGCGAAAAAACTAAAATATCTCGAGAATGGCTTATCTTAGAGTAATGGGGTTGATGTTATTCTTTTCATCGTCAACAATTACGTATAAAACAAGCGTTTAATTGATATATTTGAGTTTTTTAGTTTATATTTTGACGATCTTTGCAGGCCATTTCACAAGAAAAGCCTGGTTCTTTTATTATCCGAATTGTACCAATATCTAATCAGCACCAGGGTCACCCACAAGTGACTTACCTGTAAAATGTTTTAAAATTTAGTCAACTAGTTTTTGAGATAAAGTGGGTACAATATCTGCACAGACAGACACACACACACACACACACACACAGTCGTCACGCTAAAAATAGGTTTTTCGTCTTCTAGAGGTTCTGAGACGTGCAGATCCGTCGAAAACACAAGTTGCGATTTTCGGCATGATTCCAATACTTTCTCTATACATTACTATATATCGCAAGAAATGTAATAATTTTAAATTTGTATATTATTTATATAGGAAATCCGAAATCTTAGAATTTGAAATAAAGGCTGAAATGTTTTAAAACTAAAGTTGATTTATCCTATTCGAATGTTTGCATGTTCCCAGGGCAAACATTTGTTGAAATTTCCCTAAATTGCCGTTGCTGTGAAGTTTCACAGTCTGTCGGAAATACCAGAATTCCAGGATGTGGTTTCGAATTCTTTTTAATTGTTTTTCTCCGCGTCTGTTTGCGCTCTTTTCTTGCAAAGACAATCTGTTATAAAATACAATATTTCTCTTTGCATGCAGTATGTGTTACAGTTAAAAGTGGATAATTTAGTTATTTTGTATAACTAAAAGTGTAAGTTTGTCATAAAACCAATGTTGTCAAGATTGTTGAATTGTTGCTAATTCCCCCCCCCCCCCCGCTCCCGAATCAAAAGGGGCCTGGTTCCCAGCCCGATCTACATCTGTGTAGACTTAAATGTCTAAACGGGCCTAATTAAAAAAAATTACCCGATCAGACCCGAAAATATTTAAATTTGACACGGCCAGGGCCTAGAATTTTTCAGGTCTCGAAAAGTGTAGATCCGTCGAAAACTCGAGTTGCGATTTTCGGCATGATTCTAATATTTCCCTATGCATTACCATGTATTGCAGGGAAAGTAAAAAATCTCATGTGGGCAGCACATGACTTTCCCTGCAGAGTCAAATTCATTTTTTCCTTATGTCTTTAATAATTCATTAGATTTAGTTTAATTGCACAAAATAACACTAAATTTGCAATTTTAATTCAATTTTCGTCTTTATCTGGTAATTAGACATTTTTCCGAAAGAGGCGTAGAAAAAATACAAGAAATCTTAAATATCTGGAGAACGGTTAGTCCTAAAGTAATGGAGTGTTGTTGTTGTTGAGACCCAGACCGTCCGACCTACCAGAAAGGTGTAAGGTAACTGTATGGACGGCCGGGAAGTGCCACCCAATTTAGACCGGAACCCAGTGGGGGAGGCATCCACAGGGACCGTACCCTCCTTCCCCTACCACCAACCTCTCGGAAGGACTTACGGACCCACATGTTTAACGTGATCGTACTCCGCATGAACACGGCGGCATTTGTGGCAGCGTGCAAATCTAGCGCGCAAACCACGGGGATACCGCACCCGAGATGGCCAACAGCACGCGGTGTTCCGAGGTGGTCACCCACCAAGTACTAACCGCGCCCGATGCTGCTTGACTTCGGTGATCTAACGAGAACCGGTGTTTTCAGCACGGTACGGCCGTTGGCCTAAGTAATGGAGTGTGTTATATTCTTTTCCTCGTCAAAAATTACGTATAAAACAAGCATTTAATTGCTGCATTTCAGCATACATAGTCTTCTTTTTAGATTTCGGCGATTTTTGCGGGCCATTTCGTAAAAAAAGCTGGTTATTCTTTTTCGAATCTTACCAAAATCTAATCGGCACCAGAGTATCCTACAAGTATACTTATCTACCAAATTTTGTAAAATTTTGTCAATTAGTATTTCAGCTAGAGTGGATACATGAAATTTTTACGGGCCATTTCGCAAAAAAAGGCGGGTTCGGTTTTTACGAATCCTACTAAAAACTAATCAGCAGCAGGTTCTCGCCCAAGCGAGTTACCTACTAAATTTTATGAAATTCTTTCCATTAGTTTTTTAATTAGAGTGGATATTTACATTGCACAGACATACAGACAGACACACACACATACAGACGTTACGATACAAATAGTTTTTTCGTATTCTAGAGGTCTCGAAACGTGTATAGCCGTCGAAAACTCGACTTGCGATTTTCAGCATGATTCCAATACTTTCCCTATACATTACCATGTATTGCAGGGAAAGTAAAAATGCACATTTAGTGTTATTTTGTGCAATTAAACTCCATCTAATGAATTATTAAAGAAATAATGTAAATATTAATTTGAGTCTTCAGGGAAAGTCATGTGCTGTTCACATCAGATTTCTTAAATGTCGATGTAATTTACGGGATATTTTACTTTTTATGCACTTCTGAGGTGAAAATTTGTTTTTCGTATCGGCACGTCTGGTGATTTCTCTGTCTCGTGTCCGCAAAAACTATAGAACACAAAAATATGAAATTTGGTACATTTATAGAGAAATGAAAGGGCAATATGATGAAATAAAATGTTTATCGATTTAAACTTTGGTTTGGTATGAAATCAAGGGATCAAGGAATTCAGTTTTTGGATTTCCTGTGTTGAGAGAAATCCCTGCTTTTACCTCCTGCGCAAAATAGGTAGGGATAGTAAAAGAGATTTTTGAAAGTAGAATTTTTAGGAGATATCGGGTTGATGCCAGCTCTGCGAGCGCAGGGAGTAGGAGGCAAAGCCTCCCAAAGGGTGTTGGCGCAGCGTAGCGAGCAGGGAGAAGAGGCTCCTAGTAATACACAAAGCACACAAATTTAAAAAATCGGTACAATTCAATAATGAGCATTATTATAAAGTGAGTTTTCATTCATCATTTTGGTTGAATAATCATAATTGAAATAAGAAAACGGCTTCTCACTGCGATTATGTTTGAAAAAAAAACCAGAAAAAATGCACTCTTCATCCATTTAAGTTATCAGTTAATAAATAATGCAATGTCTCTCTTGTTAGAGCTCATCAGCACAAAATATTATTGATTGCAGCTGTAATAAGACAAATATGTTATATGCCACAAGTGTTAGTGATTTTAAAAACATTTCAATGCGATTAAACTTTCTTAGATTATATTATGAATATTTTTAATTCTAGTTATGAATATTTTTAATCATAGTTATGAATATTTTTAAAATTTAATAATTTTGAAATAAAAGTTTAAGATGTTTAGATTACAAGCACAAATAAATGCAAAGACAATAATTCGCTTTTCCCACATATTAACTTTGTAATATTTTGTTCAAATAAATTTTCATTTTGAAATAAAAGTGTAAGATGTTTAGATTACAAGCATACATAAATGCAAAGACAATCATTCGTTTCACCCATATATTAGCTTTAAATTGTAATATTTTGCTCAAATAAATTTTCATTCAATATTTGTTATCGCAAAGAAGTTATCGGAACTGCATTTTAATTTAGGCATAGAATTTATTTAATTTTAATCATTTTATTCGGAATCTGATAAGTGAAATTAAAATTACAGAAGAAATTTAAAATTAAATATTAGTGAAAAATATTAAAATAAACAGTACTTGTTAGATTTCATATTTTCACTACCACTGCCAAGCAACCACAGTTCATAAGCGATTAAACTTTTCAGCGATAAATTTAAAATATATAACAAATTGCAACTTGCCGTTGATTAAACAGAATGATTACTTACCCAAAAATGAAATTTGAAATGTATTTCCTTCATACCAAATTGATAGATCACATAAAATATGATGTTACAAAACATGACATCTGGTACATCGGCGTCGCATATTTATTTTGCTGCATCCAGGCCAGAGCATATTCTGCTGTCCTGTTACTGTAATTTTAAACAACTTGATTATATTTCGGTACTAGTCCGGAAAACAACAATTCCACTCAGCAGGTGAAAAGTTGCGAAAAGTAATGTTTCATTTTGGCTTTGAAATGCCTTCGAAGAAATAAATTATCAATTTCCTACCTGATATTATTATTTTTCTGTATCCGGTTCTAATTTAATAAATCGGAGTTCTCCATACAGAGCAAATTTTTATTTCTTAATGTGGGATAAGGAGACTTTAATGTGCTAGAATTTTGTTTCATATGCAATTTCAAATTTTTCTGTTTCACTTTTGATCAATTTTGAGATTTTTTATTTATTTTGACTCGGCCCAACCCAACCCCAATTTTATAAAAACTTGACCTGAGTCTGGCCCGGCCTGGCCCGAAGCAGCTTCCTTAAAATTAGCTCGGTCCGTGAGACAGGTCGGGCCTAAGTCCACGGGCCAGGCTCGATCCCGTGCAGACCTCTATATGTGTATGGGATGGGTCAACCCAGTGGTTAGCACGCAGGAATTGCATTCGGACGACCCAAGTTCGATTCCCGCGTCTGCCCAAACTGTCCCCGTGTTCACACGAAGTACGTCCACGTTAAATACGTGGGTCCGTAAGTCCTTCCGAGAGGCTGGTGGTAGGGGAAGGCGGATATGACCCCTGTGGATTCTACACCCACTAGGTTCCTGTCTAAATTAGGTGGCACTTCCCAGCCGTCCAAGCAGATACCTTACACCTTCGGGTAGGTCGAAAGGTCTAGATCGAAGAAGAAGACCTCTATGTAGATTTCAAAGTAGCAAAACTAAAGCTATTAACCTTTACTGAAAGTCGCTTATTGGTTGAACGTCGCTTATTGGTCAAGTCAGATTTTTACCGAAAATCCCCGCAGCTGTATACTTATTTCTTCTCTTTTATGATGTTCTGCGTTGCCCGCAGGTTTCAAACTTTCGTTGACACTATAGGATGTGGGTTGGAGATATTGCTTTTCACGTTGAAATAATTACCCAAGAATTTCAAGCATGTGTCAACGCGCAAGAGAAACGGAGGTCAAATTTATTCGAAGGGTGGTTTGGTTTTAGTTTATTTCACCCACATATATAGGATGTATCAAAATGTCTTCATAACTAAACACCTCTTGAGCAATTCGTCACAGTCCTTTAACTTTAACAATGCTTTAAATAAGATGGACTTTCAGAGATTACGACAGTTTTGATAGAAAATTTTAATGAATGATGTGCCAAGTACCTTTGATCGTACAACATTGGGACATTTTTATTTGACTAATGGGACTATGGAAGGGAATTTTTTACTTTCCCTGCAATACATGGTAATGTATAGGGAAAGTATTGAAATCATGCCGAAAATCGCAACTCGAGTTTTCGACGGATCTACACGTTTCGAGACCTCTAGAATACGAAAAAACTATTTTTAGCGTGACGTCAGTGTGTGTGTCTGTGTGTCTGTGCAATGTATGTATCCACTCTAACTTAAAAACTAATGGACCGAATTTCATAAAATTTGGTAGGTAAGTCACTTGGATGTGACCCTGGTGCTGATTAGCTTTTGGTATGATTCGTAAAAACAGAACACGCCTTTTTTTTGCGAAATGGCCCGTAAAAATTTTATTTATTCGCTCTAGCTAAAATACTAATTGATCAAATTTTACAAAATTTGGTAAATAAGTTACTAGTTGGATACTCTGGTGCTGATTAGAATTTGGTACGATTCGGAGAAGAAAAACCCGCCTTTTTTACGAAATGACCCGCAAAAATTTCATGTATCCACTCTAGCTAAAATACTAATTGACCATATTTCACAAAATTTGGTAGATAAGTTACTTGTAGGATACTCTGGTGCTGATTAGATTTTGGTATGATTCGAAAAAGAACAACCTGCCTTTTATTACGAAAGGGCCCTCCAAAATCGCGAAAATCTAATAAAAAAGACAAAGTAGTGTATACTCAAATGTATCAATTAAATTCTTGTTCTATACGCAATTTTTGTGTGTGAAGAGGAAAATAATATAACATACTCCATTATACTTTAGGACTAACCGTTATCAAGGTATTTGAGATTTCTCGCATTTTTGTTACGCCGATTTTGGAAAAATTTCCAATCACCAAATAAAAACAAAAATTGAATTAAAATTTAGTGTTATGTGGTTCAATTAAACTCAGTCTAATGAATTATTAAAGAAATAAAGAAAATATGAATTTGAGTCTGCAGGGAAAGTCATGCGCTGCCCACATCAGATTTTTTCTAATGAGCCCGCGCAAAAGTTACATTTGTTACATTTTACTCCTTTTACTTTCTCTGCAATACAAGCTAATGTATAGGGAAGGTATTGGAATCATGCCGAAAATCGCAACTCAAGTTTTCGACGGATCTACACGTTCTGGGACCTCTAGAATACGAAAAAACTATTTTTAGCGTGACGTCTGTGTATGTGTCTGTCTATCTGTACAATGTATGTATCCACTCTAACTCAAACACAAATATACCTAATTTCATAAAATGTGGTAGGTAAGTCACTTGTGTATGATCCTGGTGTTGATTAGTTTTTGGTACGATTCGATATAAAAGAACCCGCCTTTTTTTGCGAAATGGCCATCAAAAATTTCCTGTATCCACCTTAGCTGAAAAACTAATGGACCGAATTTCACAAAATTTCGTAGATAAGTCGCTTGTGGGTTACTCTGATGCTGATTAGATTTTTGCACGATTCGGAAAAAAATAATCTGTTTTTTTTTTGTGAAATGGCCCGCAAAAATCGTCAAAATCTAAAATAAAAGACTACGTGTGCTCAAATGTATCAATTAAACACTTGTTTTATACGAAATTTTTAATGATAAAAATATTAAGATCAGACCCATTGCACTAGGACTAGGTGTCCTCGAGATATTTTAATTTTTTTTGCATTTTCGGTACGTCACCTTTGACAATAAGTCCAGTTAACAATTGAGAACGAGAAAGCTATAGTATAAAGCAACGTACTGCTTTATGCGTTGAGTTTTTGACAACTTTACACTCTTACCCGAATAGGACGTTTTTAAAGTGGTGTCGATGTATGTGAGAGAGAGAGAATATATGTGTGTGCATGTGCGTCTGTAGACATAGTCAGAGGTAGCCTGATACGTACGGGTCTGCAAAACCAGCTGATGTCCTGAGCACCAACACTTTAGAGGCCCCAAATTAATGGAGAAATTTTTAGATAATTATAATATGCGTTCTTAAAAATATTTTAAAAAAGCATATTATAAATGCCAACATATTGAAAGCATATCATAGCTGAATACCTGCTTCACCGTCATGACAAACATCTGCCATTCTATTATTGTTCTGCTAAAAATGATTTAGAGGGGAAAATGTCGACGGATTTTCGGTTTTAAATGTTCGTAAATCTTAAATTAATTATTATAATAATAATAATAATAATAATAATAATAATAATAAAACTCAACGAGGCGTATTGTCCGGGGACCTGAAGATCCCTTGTACACAAATCCCCCCGCTTCGTAGCTTTGATTTTCCGATGACAGAGACAGACATACAGGGACTTTCTTTTATTATGTAAGATAAAAAGTGTTACTTAGAATCCACCCGCCGGCCGTCCAAATAGGTGCTCTTAGTCCCCTGGACGAGTCGGACGGTCTGGGTCTTCTACTTAGAATCCACCCTTCTAAAATAATAATAATAAAAAGAAAACATTGGGGACAATGGCTATGATTACAAGGCCATTAATAAAAACTACTATTGCGCCAGGCATCTCTGAGAAAGTCAAATTAACGAAATCTAATTTACTTAGAAACTGACCGCCGTTCCTCTCACACTCAGCATATCCGCTGGATCTAGAAATTCTTGGGTAACAATTCGGACGAAAACCCGTAATTTCTCCAACCCACATCCTAGTAATGCAAACGTCGGGCAACATTGCATGCAATGAGTGTGCGGGAGTTTCCGGTGGGAAAGGAAAATATTAAATCTTGAAATTAAGCGGAAGGGGGCGGGGGTTTAAACGCTGGATTTAATGATATTATGGTGGCGTTTGAAAATCTGGTGTGGGCAGCATATGACTTTCCCTACAGACCGAAATTCGCTTTTTCTTCCTTTCATAACTTATTAAACTGAGTTTAATTACACAAAATAGTATTGATATATTTTTTTTTAATTGAGCTGAATTTGCAATTTAAATTAAATGTTCTTTTTCACGAGGCAATCTCTATTACTTTCTCTACAATACATAGTAGTATATAGAGAAAGTATTGGAAACGTGCCAAAAATCGAAATTTGAGTTTTCGACGAATCTATGTTTTGAGCCCTCTAAAACGCGGAATAAATATGTTTAGCGTGGCGACTGTATGTGTGTGCGTGTTCGTACGTGCTATGTATGTGTGTTGAAGACCCAGACCACACGACCAACCTTAAGGTTAATGGTAGCAAAGTGTGTGGCCGGATTATCTATGTGTGTGTCTGTTTGTACGTGCAATGAATGTGTGTGTCTGTTTGTACGTGTAATGTATATGTATGTGTGTGTCTATTTATACGTGAAATGTATGTGTGTCTATTTGTACGTTCAATGTATGTTGTTATGAGACCCAGACCGTCCGACTTACCAGAAAGGTGTAAGGTAACTGTTTGGACGGCCGGGAAGAGCCACTCAATTTAAACCGAAATCCAGTGGGGGAGGCACCCACAGAGACCGTACCCTCCTTCCCCTACCACCGACCTCTCGGACGGACCCACATGTTTAACGTGATCGTACTCCGCGTGAATACGACGGCAGTTTTGGTAGCGGAGGGAATCGAACCCGGGCCTACCGAGTGCAATTCCCGCGCGCTAACTACTGGGCTACCGCGCCCATGTTCAATGTATATGTGTCTGCTTGTACGTGCAATGTATGTGTGTGTCTGTTTGTACGTGCAATGTATGTGTCCCCTCTAACTGAAAACCAATTTAATGAAATTGCACAAAATTTGGTAGGCATAAAGCCACCTTCCCTCTGATACAGGTATTGAATTTTAGTACGATTAAAGAAAATCTGATGTGGACATGACTGTGTGAACATATGACTTTCCCTGCAGATTCATATTCACGTTATCTTTATTTATTCAATAATTCATTAAATTGGGTTTAATTGCACAAAATAACAGCCATAATTATTTTTAGTTACACTGAATTTGCACTTATAATTCAGTTTTCGATTTCATTTGGTTACTGGACTCATTTTTAAAGGCGGAGTAGCGAAAATAAGAAAAAACTAAAATATCTCGAGAACGGCTAGTCCTAGTCGAAAGCCCAGACCGTCCGACTGGTCCTAAGACATGAACAGCCGTTTGGACGACCGGGAACGACGGCTAGCCCTAGCGTAGTACGGTTGGTCTTATTATTTTCATCGTCAAGAATTACGTATGAAACAAGCATTTAATTGATATATTTGAGCATTCGTAGTCTTTTATTTTAGATTTTGACGATTTTTGCAGGCTATTTCGTAAAAAAAGGGAAGGTTATTTTTTTCAGGATGGTATCAAAATCTAATTAGCTACCAGGGTGACCTACAAGTGGCTCATCTACCAAATTCTGTAAAACTTGATCTATTTGTCTTTCAGCTACAGGGAATTTTTGCGGACCATTTCAGAAAAAAAAGGCAGTTTCTTTTATACTGATCCGTAACAAAATCTAATCAGCACGAGGGTCATCCACGAAGGACTTACCTACTAAATTTTATGAAATTCGGTCAATTAGTTTTCTAGTTAAAGTGAATACATACATTGCACAAACAGACAAACCCACACACACAGAGAGAGAGAGACACAGACACACACATAAACGCCAATGCCGACATAGACGCCAGTGCCTGCAAAGGGGGGTCGAACTGTTTGGAAGAGGGTATGTCAAATACCTGTCTTTTTGAGAGGTTCTTCGTTTGGAATTGACGCTATCCCACCCGTAAGCAAAAGGTTAAGAGGTCCCATTAATGTCGTGCAATTTTAAAGTCAAGCAATATCAGCGTTACAAAAAATTTAAAACACATTGGACGCTTTTATCTACGAACCTAACATATACCAAAAAAAGTTAACTTGTTTACTCGTCAATATGGTGCAGTTTTAAAATATATAAAAATTATTTTAATATTTTAATAATATGAACTCTTTTTTACTTTCCCTGCAATACACGGTAATGTAAAGGGAAAGTATTGGAATCATGCCGAAAATCACAACTCGAGTTTTCGACGGATCTACACGTTTCGAGACCTCTAGAATACGAAAAAACCATTTTTAGCTTGACGTCTGTGTGTGTGTCTGTGTGTCTGTGTGTCTGTCTGTCTGTGCAGATTTTGTATCCACTCTAAGTAATAAACTAATGGACCGAATTTCACAAAATTTGGTAGGTAAGTCACTTGTGGGCGAGTCTGGTGCTGATTAGTTTTGGGTACGATTTGGAATTAAAGAACCCGCCTTTTTTTGCGAAATGGCCGACAAAATCTTGTATCCACTCTAACTGAAAAACTACTGGACCGAATTTCACAAAATTCGGTAGATGAGTCACTTGTGGGTTACCCTGGTGTTGATTAGAGTTTGGTACGATTCGAAAAAAAACAACCTGCCTTTTTTTGCAAAATGGCCCACAAAAATTGTCAAAATCTAAACTAAAGAACTAGGTATACTCAAATATATCCATTAAATGCTCATTTAATACGTAATTTTTAACGACGAAAAGAATAAGACCAACCCCATTACACTAGGACTAGCCGTTCTCGAGATATTTTAGTTTTTCGTACTTTCCCTACGCCACCTTTGAAAATAAGCCCGGTTACCGAATGAGAACGAAAATTGAATTAAAAGTCAAATAAATTTAAAAATAAATAAAGAGAACGTGAATATAAACGTCTGCAGGGAAAGTCATGTGCTGCCCACATCAGATTTTTATTTTTCCCCCCTCGAAAAAAAAAATAAATTTTTTTTTTGTCAGACCGAGTTTTTGCCTCACTTACTTACTTTCACTCGAATTCTCTCGCTTTTGTTCGAAATATAAAGCATGAAAGATAAAAATAAGCATATAAACTGCAAGTGACAAAGATGTTCAGTAAAAAATTCAGTTTCTAGATTAGGCTCTGCTAATCCAATTAATTCTGAGGGTCACTTTCACGAGCTACATTTTTCTTTCTTCCAGTACTCTGTGTGAACACGGGAACAGTTTGGGCAGAACCGGGAATTGAATCGAGACCTCCGAATACAATACCCGTGCTCTAACCACTGGGCTGTCCCACCTCGCAAAACCATTCCTTTCCATTGGGTTGGTTCCACTGCCGATTTTTGTCATAAACTATTTATACGACTCGGACCCCAATGCAATGTGTGCTTTTGCCGACCAACCCTGTCGGTGGCCCTGCGTGTACTCACTACCGGACATGTATCGGGGAATTTTAATTATATTTTTAAATCTAATTAAAACAAACTAGCAGCTAGCTGAATGTATCGCAGCTAGTAGCTTCAAAACTTTCTTTTTCACTTTCACATAACGGTTTATTATTCTTTTATCAAATTGAAAATGAGAATTTCACCATACATTGAAGGCCTGAAAGAAATGCAATTGAAATGTGAAATTCGCGGCTGTTTAACTACAGATTTAAAAGCTGATAGGACAAACACGAAGATAAACAATCAACGATAGCGAAACAGACATTTTTTTTTAAATTGTATTCGTCAGAGCTTATCATAACATATAAAACACTCATTGTGTATAAACGTAGGGAAGAAAACAATTTGATTGAACTAAACACCACGTGCAATTCCTAAAATGTGGCCACACCCTTTAGGATACCAGTTATCGTTTTAGGATTTCAAAGCCAATTATTCACAGAAATCAAACGAGGTAATGAAAAATAGCTAGAAGCTAGGTGTAGACAAACGGGGGAGGAGGGGGAGTCACCCTCTCATTGGGAGAACAATTACATTATTACCCTATAATGTTTACATCTGAAATACATTTTGTCATGAAAACCTACTTTTACAATATTTCAATTTGCATTTACCTGTTGTTCTAAGAGGTCTTATCGTTAAAGCGTTGCTTGGTTTTCGAGAATTCTCTGTTCCGGTATAAATTTTAGGGGAGATAATAATTTTCAACTGTGAAAATTACATATATTTTACTATAACTTTAATTCTAAATAAAGGAACATGTTTTTCATATTTTTAAATGGAAATTTTTATGCTGATCATATAAAAATATTATTGCTTTTGTTATGTATATGTTTTGGCTGATTTTTAAACATATGATTTTGTATATATATATATATATATATATATATATATAGCTTAAAAATTAATTATTAGTACATTGTCCGCAAGATTATTTTTTAACTAAAGTCCCCCCAGAAACATTTTTTTCCCATTAAAATAAAGCTATTTAATGCTTTGCTCCTATCAGACAGACTGATTTTGCAGACCATTTTGCAAAACAGACAGATTCTTTTTTTTTTTTTCAAATCTTACTAAAATCTAATCAGCACCAGGTTAACTCTTCCAAATTTTGTAAAAATTTGATCAATTAGTTTTTCAGCTAGAGTGAATACAGATAACCCCGTATAACACGTCATTTCTACAACACAGTTTCGCTCCATACACGATTTAAGAATGAGGAAAATTTCACTTACATTGGCTTCCCATAACACACATTAGGGTCGATAGCGACCCGGCACTTCCATGGGCGCCCATAGAATGTTTCATTGTGTTATTTGTGTTTATAACTTTCCCTGCAATACATGGTAATGTATAAGGAAAATATTGGAATCATGTCGAAAATTGCAATTCGAGTTTTCGGCGGATCTACACGTTTCGAGACCTCTAGAATACGAAAAATATATTTTTAGAGTGAGATCTGTGTGTCTGTCTGTCTGTGTGTGTGTCTGTCTGGCTGTGCATATTTTGTATCCACTCTAACTAAAAAATTAATTGACCGCATTTCATAAAATTTGGTAGATAAGTCACTTGTAGGCGAATCTGGTGCTGATTCGTTTTGGGTACGATTCGGGATAAAAGAACCCGCTTTTTTTTTTCGAAATGGCCCGCAAAAGTTTGTATCCACTCTAGTTGAAAACCTAATGGACTGAATTTCACAATATTCGGTAAGTCGCTTCTGGGTTACCCTGGTGCTGATTAGATTTGATATGATTCGGAAAAAAATAACCAGCCTTTTTTTGTAAAATGGCCCGCAAAAATCGTCAAAATCTAAATTAAAAACTACGTATGCTGAAATATATCCATTAAATGCCTGTTTTATGCGCAATATTAAACGAAGAAAAGAATAAGACCAATCCCATTACGCTAGAATTAGCCGTTCTCGAGATATTTTAGTTTTTTCCTTTTTTCTCTACACCACCTTTGAAAATAAGTCCAGTTATCAAATGAGAACGAAAATTGAATTAAAAATGAATTAAATGTAATTAAAATAAAGAGAACGTGAATATAAGTCTGCAGGGAAAGTCATGTGCTGCCCACCTCAATATTCTTTAGGCGAAAACAGTATATTTGCAAAATCATTTACAAAATCAGGATTCCATTGCGAAAGGAAAAAAAAATCAATATTAGAAATGTGCGTAGTTTTTTTCCCCCGTCGAAAGGCATCTATCCTATTAAATTTGCATTAATATAAGGTAAATGTGTGTTTCAGTCATATATCAAGAGATAAATATCCTGATGAACAAGGATCTTCCTTGATCAAGCACGCAGAGTTGTTATCAGTCCTTTGGGAGTATTACCCACAATTGATTAAGGAAGACACACCAGAATATACATACCATAATCCTTTGTGAATGCTTCTTTTGTGATATTAATCGTAAACGTTGGGAGTGAACCGCGTAGCAGAGTAAACGTCAGTCTCTGTGGTACTTTTAAGTGTATTTGCATCCATTTGCACAAAATATGTCCCCTACACGATTAATAAAAATCTCATGTGGGCCGTACATGGCTTTCCCTGCAGACTTATATTCCCGTTCTCTTTATTTTAATCAAATTTAATTCACTTTTAATGCATTTGCACAAAATATGTCCCTACACGATTAATAAAAATCTGATGTGGGCAGTAAATGGCTTTCCCTGCAGACTTATATTCACGTTCTCTTTATTTTAATCAAATTTAATTCACTTTTAATGCATTTGCACAAAATATGTCCCTACACGATTAATAAAAATCTGATGTGGGCAGTAAATGGCTTTCCCTGCAGACTTATATTCCCGTTCTCTTTATTTTAATCAAATTTAATTCACTTTTAATGCATTTGCACAAAATATGTCCCTACACGATTAATAAAAATCTGATGTGGGCAGTAAATGGCTTTCCCTGCAGACTTATATTCACGTTCTCTTTATTTTAATTAAATTTAATTCACTTTTAATACATTTGCACAAAATATGTCCCCTACACGATTAATAAAAATCTGATGTGGGCAGTACATGACTTTCCTTGCAGACTTACATTTACGTTCTCTGTATTTTAATTAAATTTAATTCATTTTTAATTCAATTTTCGTTCTCATTTGATAACTGGATTTATTTTCAAAGGTGGCGTTGAGAAAATACGAAAAAACTAAAATATCCCGAGAACGGCTAGGCCTAGTTTAATGGGGTTGATCTTATTCTTTTCTTCGTTAAAAATTACGTATTAAACAAGCGTTTAATGGATATATACGTAGTTTTTTATTTTATATTCTGGCGATTTTTGTAGACCATTTTGCAAAAAAAGGCAGGTTATTTTTTTCCGAATCGTACCAAAATTTAATCAGGGTCAGGGTGTTCCATAAGTGACTTATCTACCGAATTTTGTGAAATTCGGTCCATTAGTATTTTAGATAGCGTGGATACAAGCTTCTGCGTGCCATTTCGCAAAAGAAAAAAGGGGATTTTTTGATCCTGAATCGTACCCAAAACTAATCAGCACCAGATTCGCCCAATGACTTGCCTACCAAATTTTATGAAATTCAGTCCATTAGTTTTTTTTTTTTTAGTTAGAGTGGATACAAAATCTGCACAGATAGACAGACACACATACAGACGTCACGCTAAAAATAGTTTTTTTTTATTCTAGAGGTCTCGAAACGTGTAGATCCGTCGAAAACTCGAGTTGCGATTTTCGGCATGATTCCAATACTTTCCCTATACATTACCATGTATTGCAAGGAAAGAGAAAATTCTTAATATCAAAAATTTTCAAATTTAGACGTAAAAACCTGATGTGAGTAAAATATGATTTTTCCTACAGACTCATATTTCCTGTTTCCTTATTTCTTCAATAATTCATTAAATTGAGTTTAATTGCACAAAGTAACACCCATAATTATTTGTAAGGATTAGCAATTTATATTCTTGACTTCTTATTTTTCAAGCAGTGTATTCCCCGGGGAAAGAAGAGTCTAAATTTGAATAGCAGCTGCGCAGATTGCGAACGGCAGGTGGAACTGGCAACTAGGTTCTAAAGATGCGAAGTGCGAAGCATGAGTTGGAATATGGCGTGTGTGGCTGCAGCCGACAGTAAAAATGGTGTACCATGTGCATTCTGATTTATTATTTGGAAATTACGTTAATGAGTGTTAATTGAATATGTTTTACAGTT
Source organism: Amaurobius ferox (assembly GCA_951213105.1). NCBI lineage: Eukaryota > Metazoa > Arthropoda > Arachnida > Araneae > Amaurobiidae > Amaurobius > Amaurobius ferox. The sequence continues at coordinate 23,361,069 of OX578152.1, forward strand.
TTAAGAATAAACTTGTTTTTTCAAATAATGCCTGAGTGTTCATTCTGCCCCCTTTACATATTTTCAATTACGCTGAATTTTCACTTTTAATTCAATTTTCGTTTTCATGTGGTAACTACGTATTTTCAAAAGTGGCGTAGCAAAAATGCGAAAAAGCTAAAATATTTTGCGACATTTGGCCAATTAGTTTTTTTAACTAGAATGGATACATGCGATTTTTGCGGGTCATTTCGCAAAAAAGACAGGTCCTTTTATCCCAAACGCTACCAAAATCTAATCAGCACCATGGTGACTCACAAATGACTTACATATAAAGTTTTATGAATTTTGATCAATTAGTTTTTGAGTTAGTGCGGAATGTACATTGCATGGACTACACACACAAACGTCACTTTTACTTTGTATGAGACGCGAATCATTACCACCCAGTACTTTCCTAATAAGTACCACATTAGGTAAATAGAAGTCGTGCAAAATAAACTCTTACGTACTATGAATTACAGAATGTCTGGCTATTATCCTTATGATATACACACGAGTGAACCCAGACAAAAATTTAATTTAATGTTTCTTAAAAAGAAGAAAATGGTCCTGCCTCTTGTTTTACTATAAAGTTTTAAATAATACCATTGATTGCTCCATTTTACTTCCTCGCCTGGAATTCCATATACCTGCTATTAATACTAGGGGAAAAAATCTGTTGTGGACAACACATGACTTTCCTTATATAATACAATGAATTTACTACTTTTACAGCAAAAAAAAAAATCTGATATGGCAGCACATGACTTTCCCTGCAGACTTATATTCACGTTCTCTTTATTTTAACTACATTTAATTCACTTTTAATTCAATTTTCGTTCTCATTTGATAACTGGACTTCTTTTCAAAGGTGGCGTAGAGAAAATACAAAAAAAACAAAAATATCTCGAGAACGGTTAGTCCTAGTGTAATAGGGTTGGTCTTATTCTTTTCTTCGTTAAAAATTACGTATTATCCAAGCATTTTACGGATATATTTGAGCATACGTAGTTTTTTATTTTAGATTATGGTAATTTTTGCGGGCCTTTTTGAAAAAAAAGGCAGGTTGTTTTTTTCCGAATCGTACCAAAATCTAATCACCACCAGCGTGTCCCACAAGTGACTCACCTACCAAATTTTGTGGAATTCGGTCCATTAGTTTTTCAGCTAGAGGAGATAAAAACTTTTGCGGGCCATTTTACAAAAAAAGGCGGGTTCTTTTACCCCGAATCGTACCCAAAACTAATCAGCACCAGATTCCCCCACAAGTGACTTACCTACCAAATTTTATGAAATTCGGTTAATTACTTTTTGAGTTAGAGTGGATACAAAATCTGCACAGACAAACAGACAGACTGTCTGTCACACAGACAGACACACAGACACACACACAGATGTCACGCTAAAAATAATTTTTTCGTATTCTAGCCGTCTTGAAACGTGTAGATCCGTCGAAAACTCGAGTTGCGATTTTCGACATGATTCCAATACTTTCCCTATACATTACCATGTATTGCAGGGAAAGTAAAAATAGGTTATTCTTATAATAGATACTTATATTCTTTCCAAGATATTGAATTTTCTTTAATTAGTCGCCATTTTCACCGATTTAGCGTCATTTTTATCCATTTGGCGAGATTTTTGTTAATTTGGAAACATTTAAAAAAGTCGCCAAGTTGGTGACATTCCGCTAAATTCGTCGCCAAAATCTCGCCAAGCGTTATGGATGGAGATATAAGTTATTCTTATAGCAGATAAATGAATATTGGCGTTCAAATACAAATGAATTACTCAAAGTATCTTTTCTTATGAATGGAAGGAGCTAGATCCATGAGAATGATGTCACCCAATTTATCGCATGATATTGCATATGAAAAGTGAACATATTTCTCAACAGTTAATACATTTTTCGTAATTTATGGGATTTTTTTATAAATTTATTTGAAAAATATGCAATGTCCCGAGAACGGCTCATGCTAGCGTTCTAAAGTTTATGTCAATCGTTTTCTAAGGAAAAATTGCATAAGAAATATCTATTTGTATAACTTTATTAAAGGCTTTGATTTTTTGATGATTTTTTCAAAATTTCATTCGAAAATTTAGCGGTTAGTTCTGAGCATTCGATTGCGTTTAAAAACAATAGGCTTTCACGGATTGTGATTTTTGTACCAAATTTCATTCGAATCGCCCCATTCGTTCTTCGTGAGATATCGTCTCCACAGGCTCACTGACACACACACACACACACACACACATATACTTTCACACATACACATACTTTCACACACACACGCGCGCGCGCACACACACACACACACAGACATCACCTCAAAAATGTTTGATTCGTGATCAGGGATGCTTGAAACGTGCTCTCCCGTCGAAATCTCGAATTGGAATTTTCGACACCGTCACTATACTTTCCTTATACATTACGTATATAAGGAAAGTAAATACATATTTCACAATTCTACTGTTAAACACAAGTACAATAAGATATATTCTATTTATAAATTTGTTGATCTCCATAATACCCGTTGTACTGAAATTGATATTTTTAATTTGACTCCTGCCCATTTTAAAAAAGCCTGTTTTAATGCTCTTGACATGTGACTATTTAGTATTTTTGTATTTTATGCTCTGTGTCTTTCTTTTTATGTTTGTGTGGTTACTGTAACTGAATTTCATCTGTAGTTGCCACGTAAATTGAATAACTAAATATATAAATAAATAAATAAATTATATTTTCCTAATAGGTACCACAGCTTTCCTAATAATTTTTCATAAAAGCTTTTATTATTTAGCAATTTGTTGGATTTATATCCTGTAATTTCCTGTGCATTACTAATCAGAACAAATCATTGGCTCTCTAAATGTATAAGTTTGAAAAAAAGTGTCCAATTTTTCCTGATTTTACGACATCTTTTTTAAACTCGCAGTAGGAGCAACAGCGTGACCATTGAGATATCCCCCCCCCCCCCATTCTCACCGAACAGAAAATCCTGTGCCAAGATTCATGAAACAAAATTTTAAAAAATAATTTAAAATTGAAAAAAAATACTCAAAAAAAATTCAAAACTCTGTCTAGAATATATTTCCCTTAATACTGACACCAAATAATAAGCGACCCCCCCCCCCTCCCCACACACACACACATAATATTCAAAACTGCATTTTTTTTTCCTTTTACGAGTCAAATCTTTTATTTAAAAATAAATTTAATGCAATTTAAGGAGGAGATTGCACCTCGTAATAACATTTAATAAATATATCCATTTGGGGACCCCTGATGGTTGCGAGCCCCCCCCCCCCCCCCCCCCCGATAAAACAACACTGCGACAAATGTGTACACACCGTTATTCAGATCCACAAGGCATTGAAATATTTTGTATCTGGGTCTCTTACAAGTACATCTCAAGAGTTCCAATCCATAGTTGATTATCGCTTCCTTGTGAATATTTCATCTCTTTTCCATTCTAAAACAAATTATTGGATGCCCTAGCCAAAGAGCTAGTATCAAGAGTTAGTATTACTCCTAGAAGATCCTAGTCCCTCTATAGTGCGACCACTCCTCCCCCCCCCCCCCCCAACACTCATAATAAAAATATATATGACTGAAGTAGAGTCAGTCCTTCCTATGGGTGGTCCTGTCTAGGAGAAAGATTCCAATTCCTTCGTTGACTTGTTACTTTCCCTGCAATACATGGTAATGTATAGGGAAAGTATTGGAATCATGTCGAAAATCGCAACTCGAGTTTTCGACGGATCTACACGTTTCGAGACCTCTAGAATGCGAAAAAACTATTTTTAGCGTGACGTCTGTGTGTGTATCTGTCTATGTGTCTGCATGTGTGTCTGTCTATCTGTGTGCCTGTCTGTGTGTCTGTGCAATGTATGTATCCACTCTAACTCAAAAATTAATGGACCGAATTTCATAAAATTTGGTAGATAAGTCACTGATATGTGATTCCTCACACGTCAGGTATTGACGCTATATAGACCGATCTCGTAAAGTGGAGTAAATAAAGAAATACATAATACCAGTAATTAAAATGAAGAGGCTTAATTTTAAACAATAACAAAGAATTTATTTCATTAAGATAAAACCTTATTTAATAACTATTAACATCTGGTAAATTTCATATACCAACATCTTTAGTGTAGTACATTAAGACAATCAAATCTCCTCATTCTATGATCATAATATGAGCATTACAATTATTAACCCATTAATGTGCATTAACTCACTATTCTTACTAGCCTACGTCTTAATGGCCCAGGTTAACCTTATTTAGGAGGGTCAGAGAGATAATAATAATCAAAGTGCAAAAATATGTGTAGAATTGTCCTACCTCGATCATCTTTGCCGATGTCGGACTTTATGACCGCGCGCTCCGGCTCTGTCCCGTGGGCTCGCTCTCTCCGAGATCCGTCGCTCTTGCGACCTCTTCTTTTCACTCACAAAATTCAAGTCCTCCCTTTCAAAAACTTAAAGTCCAAAGTTGCTCTCTGTCTCTACCCCCTTAACAAGGCGCCCCTGTCCATAATTGGCTAAGTAAATTAAGGGCTACGCCCTTCAGGCTATATTATTGGTCAAGGCCCCCCTGAAATATGAGATATGCAGTCTCCAGTTTTAAAATCGTTGAAAGTTCTCACGAGAATTTTCCCAAGGTTCGAGTGATATTAATTGACTCTGGGGTCAAGAAGTTCAACCCCTTCCGTTTGTTGTAACACCTAACGCTGACATGAACTTGAGAAGCACCCTCTCTTTTCGAAATGAATGTCCGGTGCAGCTGCGTTCGAGGGAATGTTACAAAAATTGCCTCACTTCATGAGGGACCGTCTTCTTAGGTCCACTTCCTCTTTCAAAAGAGCAATGTTATATTGGGAATTGAAAATTACAATATAACAATTACCCTTCTTCCCCCCCCAAAATTTGGTGGGAAAAAAGCCAATTACAAAGTGCCAGCTCATAGTTGCTGCAGGCGTGTCCACTGTGTAGTCCAACAACTCGTCTTGCTCTCATCTGTATCTACTGTAAAAATGCACTATATACACATATACACAAATCATATTATCATATATATACTCTTATATGCCATCAAAAGAACACGAAAATACTATACAAAAATACAATTCTCAATGTGTCTGCAAATGACGATATCTGTGTCGTTCAGTTGTACTTAATGTCGATTAAAAGTCTATTCATGTAAGCACAAGTTCGTCCACTGGTGATATGTCTTTTTTTTTTTTTTTTTTTTTTTTTTTTTAAACAATATAGTTCCACACAAGTTCAAGGTGTATATCTGTAAAATTGTTCACATATGATAACCAAAGTCACTTTGACCGTCAATTGGATATTTGTTGGGATCAGGGACTTACGCATATGGTCCCTAATAATATCACTTTGTCCCCTTGTAGTTATGGTGGAAAGTGTAAAATATATTTCCTTTGGAAAAAAAAAACACTGATATCACTGCACACTTGGAAACCGCTGAAATGTAAATCGCTCCACTGCTGGAACTCGTTGCAGAACTGGATCGCTGTCTAACTGGAATTCGCTGAACTGTAAGGCGATGAACTGCTGGAACTCGCTGAAGGATTGGACCGCTGTCTAACTGGAATTCGCTGAACTGTAAGGCGCTGAACTGCTGGAGTCGCTGACCAAATGATAATCTTTGTGCACCAGGAATCGTTGAGCACTCGGAATCGCTGATCAACAGGAATTGCTGACCATTTGAGAATCGTTAGGCAACCGGATCTGTACGCTGTCTCATGTTTTGTTTAGGACAATCAATACATATACATTACACTCAAGCTTATTAAAATACTCTCTTCTCTTAAAACTCCCTTAAGTATCATTTTTTTATAAATTCAATTTCTATAATTTGAATTTGTCACCCGGCACACGAAACATTACAAAAAAAAACTCTCTTTTTTTTTTTTTTTCAAACTCCTTTAAATTTGTTAACACTCTCAAAAATTGCCCCCTTTGAAATTTCTACACTTTATCTACTTTACATCCTTCCATATAATATATACATTTTTTTTTTTTTTTCTTAAATTTGATACTCTCTTCAAACTTACATTTTTCAAATTCCTTCTTTTTATTTATTTTACATCTCTGCCTTATGTATATATATATATATTTTTTTTTTTTTACATTATATACACTTCTTATCTAACATCCAATCCATCATGTGTTCTGAACCGGACATGCCATAAATATAACTCATGTACATATTTATAATAAAATACTTAAACAATTACACTATCCTCTCAAATACTATCAAAATAAGACTTATATAACTCCAAAAATTTCCGCAATATACTTTAAAATTTTCCTACAATCTCTGAGATGACAGAAAAACATATATAAATATTTAATTACCATCCTACTTAAATTCTTATAACTCCCCTGCGATTCTATATTACACTATCCATAATTATACATTTTCTTTCACATATCCCCTGATTTAATCCAAATCTTATACCTGGATACGGAATTTCCCGAATTCCTTACATTATTCACTTTCCCACTTAATGAAAACATACTTAAAAATTTTTTCGTAAATCTTATCACTCACTGAAAATCTCTCAATGCATACATAATTACAAATTTTCTCTCAAATATCCTCTAACTCAATTCATATTCCATACTTGAATACCAAAATGTACGTTTTCTTTTCTTATATCCGCTGTAATTGAATGCAAAGTCTCCTGAATTAATTCACTTCTCCTCTTTCCTTTTTCAATTGCCAAACTTTTGTGTATTTTATTCTAGCATCTAAATTCCCTGTTCAAACAGAAAAATCTAGCCCCCAGAGAAAATCAAGTAGTGGTATACAAGGTCAACATGTCCTTCTGCCATTGTGTCATTTTCCCTGGAAAGCGGTCCCCTTTCTGGCCTGCGGCTAATACGGGCATTTCTTCGTGTAACTTCCCATGGCCAATTAGCTGTACAAATTTTTGAAGATGTCGTTTTGGCAAAATGATACAAATTTTCTCGTCTACGTTTCCGCCATGTTGTGTAAAGTGTTTAGGACGACGGGATGTGCGCGTAGCAGTGTGTGTGATTGTCTGTGTTTCGCGACTCCTATGGATTACGCAAGGATTCATTTACCCCACGGATTAATTAAAATGCGGTTAGTGTCCTTTTGTTCTACCATTGTATTTTATTATTATATCATGTTTATTCCCGCGTTCTAGCGTTACCTTCGAAAGTTCGTCTCTCTCAAAAATTTTATATGTGCGACCCATTCAAAATATATGTAGAAACGCTTTTTTTTTTTTTTCAAATGCTTTTTATTTAATCTACAATTCGCGTATGTTTATTAAAATTATCTATTCATTTTAAATTATAATTTGTGTATAATTTTCATTACCATTATCTTTTTTCTTTGAACTGCCATTATGATTTTTAATTAAAATTCTCTATCCATTTTAAACTCTAATTTTAATTTTTAATTACCCATTGTTTAGTTATTTGAATTACAATTTTTATTTTTAATTATGAATTATTTATTTATTTAAACTAGAAAAAAAAAATTTGTTTTTCTTTTTTTCTTTTTTTTTTTTTTTATTTACCAATTATCTAATTATTTTAAACTATAATTCTATAACTCCTATTTCCTCACGCGTATTCATCCAACAATGGTTGATCAATCCGCTAATTAAATGAAGAGCGCGTGGAGAAAGTTTACTTTTGTTTTAAAATTTCACTGTTCTTTGAAAAGAGTTTTTTTTTTTTTTTTTTAGAAATTCAAAATATCCCTTTATTTAATATTCCTAAATATCTTATCCATCGAAATTTTTATTGCCTGGAAATCAAAGTTCTCTTAAAAAAAAACCTTCTTTTTATAGAGTTATAACGACTTTTTATAGAATTCTAACGATGTCCCCCTTTTGCTTTTTTTTTTTTTTTTGAAATGTGACGTATCTTCTCTGTTATTTATGTTCTTTCCAAAATTTGAATTTAATATATCCACATCTTTAACCTATCAACCCTAAAATTTCTTTTGTCCTACAACGATACTTGTTATTTATTTTGTAACAATTATTTATTTTTTTAAATCACAATTTTTATTCATAATTCCCAATTATTTATAGTTCCATATTTATTTAAACTTTCTTGTTCATTTAAACTTTCAACTAATTAATGTATGATTTATTTAAAATTTCCTCAATTTTTTTTTTTTTTTTCACAATTTGTTTACACTTTCTTAATTAATGTAATACTTATTTACATTTCTTTAATTTATAATTCAATGTTTATTTAAAATTTCCTTTATTTACAATCCAATATTTATTTAAAATTTGCGTTCCATCTTTCGCGTTGCATTTTGTGAATGGCGATTTTTCTTTGTTACTAACATTCTCAAAATTTTGAATCACGGTTTGTCCGCGTTCTTACCTATGTTTAAACTTCTTTCGTGTTTTAATTGAATCAATTTAAATTTAAATTCTTTAAAGATCTCAAATCATATCTGTGTTTCGGCCTAACCGGTGTTGGAAGAAGTACTGTGCGTGAACAATTTGTACTGCTTATATCGTCCCCTTGTGAATTTCCCGCTGATTCATCTTTCCCCTGAACGTTTTCCATCTGTATACATCCCCCATCCACTTGTGTTGGTCCCTCTTGCGCATCTCGTTCTATTTCTCCCGCCTTTTCATTCGTGTTTGCTTCAATTCGTGTACCGTCCCCCTGTTCTGAAAGTTCCAAATTCTCGTGTGTTTCTAGCGTGCTATGTCTGCCTGATTCCCCCCCTGCTGAAAGAATGTTTGCGTTCGGAGAGTCTTTTGGAGGGATGATTGCATTCTCTCGTGCGCTCTGAGTTGTTTCGTTTTGTACTTGTGCGGTAACTGGTTTCGCGGATCCAAGAGTAAGAGTGTTTTCGTGCGTATGGTGTGGTTTCGCGTTGTGTGCACTGGTTTGACAAGACTCTCTGTACTGTCCGTTTGCTATTTCCTCTTCCAACATGATAAACGGAATATTCTCATTTTGACCGTGGTCTTTCTTTAGTTCCGGTTTCGGTTCAGAGTTTTGTGCGTTTTTAGGAGTGGGGAGAAGAGGTGACTTGTATTTGTTTATGTAGGGCATTTTTAGATGTGGCTTGCGGTCGGGAAGAGTCCTTAATCTATTTATGTGGGCTTTTATGATTTTAGAATTTGGTTTGTCACACAGTTTTATTTCATATATAAATCTATTTATTCTATTAATTACTCGATAAGGTCCCGTGTGGTTCCCCTTTTTATACCGATTATTATTGTTTTCCATGAACACCCTTGACCCGATTTCCAAATCCCTGAATTTAGCTCTTTGGAGTTGTTGACTTTCTTGGCGTTCTTTCGCGAGAATTAAATTTTTATTTGCCTCCTTAAATGCGTTATTCATCACTGTTATTTTTTTTGATATATAATCCTGATATGTTGTTTCTGTATTATTTTCTGTTACATTAGTTTCAAAAAAAGTTGGAAGGTCTCTTCCAAAAAAAAGAAAGTTTGGTGTTTCTTTGGTGCTTGAATGTACCGTCGCGTTGTACACAGCTACGTGGCATTGTACTGCAGTATCCCAGTATGGCGAATTCTCCGCTAATGTCGCTAAGGTGTGTTTCAATTGTTTGTTAGTAACCTCCACTATACCGTTAACCCATGGCGAACGTACCGATGCTATTCTGGCAACTATTCCGAGTTTCTCTGTCATAATTTGATGTATATTAGATGTAAATTGAGAGCCTGCGTCCGATAACACTGTCTTAGGACATCCCCAATTCATAAAGTAATTTAAGAGTCTATCAGCAACCGTAGTGGCCGTTATATCCGGGATAGGAAACATTTGTATATGTTTGGAGAAGTGGTCTACCACCGATAACACATATTTATTATTTGAAGTGCTAGTTTGAAACGGTCCGCAAATGTCTGTCGACAAAATTTGCACGGGCCCATCAGGTATAGGATTTCTTCCCAGGGGAACGGGCTGATTTTTTCCCTTTTTCTTTCTACACTGTTCGCAAGATGTAATAAAATTTTGTGTGTCACTGTACATACCCGTCCAAAAATATCTGTCCGATAAAAGTTTATAAGTTTTATCGATCCCTGCATGTGTTACATGTGTAATCGCTAAAATTTCTTTCTGTAAATTTCTGGGTATAACTATATTTTTGTTCAAATTGTCTCTCCAAGGTCTGTCCTTCCAGTTTCCTACGTGCATTAATAAATTAGTTTCCTCGTCAATATATAATGTGTCATAATGTTTACCCTCTTTAAAATTCCGGTTTTGTAAATTTTCTCTGATTATTTTTAATTTTGGATCTTTAATTTGTTCCTCTAAAATTCTATCTAATGCCGGGATTTCTGTTATTGTGTTTATCTGTGCAATATAGACACTATCCTCATTCACATATCCATTTCTTTTCACCGTGTTTTCTCCCTTAATTTGTTCTATCAGGTTAATTTCTCCCCTTGGATTCTCAATGTTTTGTTTTCCCTCATTCTGCTCTGTTTGTTTATTTTCAAAATCATCTCTACTTAAAAAATCCGCTAATAAATTATCTTTACCCGGGACGTGAATAAATTCATAATCATATTCAGATATCTCTAAAAGCCACCTCTGTAATACGCTGGGTGGGTTTTGTATTTTTAAATGCTGTCCCAAAGGTAAATGGTCAGAAAGCACAAAAAACTTTCGTCCGAAAAGAAAATTCCTAAAAAATTTCATTCCCTGATGCATAGCAAGTAATTCAATTTTCATGGCCGGGTATTTTTGCTTCTGTATCGATAATTTCCTGCTAAAATATGCAATCGGTTTTAAAATTCCCTCTCTGTATTGTAAAAGAGCGCCTCCTATGGACTGAATGCTGCCATCGATATTCAGATAAAAGTCTTTGTCAAAATCTGGCTGTATAAGTAATGGTTTCTTGAAAAAACATTCTTGGAGTTCCTGGAATGCCTCCTCACATTTATTATCCCATTTAAATTTATTATCCTTTCTTGTTAAGTCTGATAAAACCGCGGTTAATTGAGCATAATTTTTTATTGAATTTCTGTAAAAATTACAAATGCCTAAAAATCTTTTTAATTTTCTTAATGTTTTTGGTACTGGAAAAGAAGTGATTTTGTTTATATTTTCATCTGTTGGTGTAATGCCTTTTTGACTAATTTCAAATCCTAAATATGCTACTTTTTCTACAAAAAATTTACATTTGCTGGGTGTCAGAGTTAGGTTGTATTTTCTTAATTTATCGAATACTAATTTTAATTTATGTATTAATTCTGAATAAGAGTTAGCCGGGATTATTATGTCGTCGATGTAAGCTTGTATGTTTTCCTCTCTTAAGTCCGCTAAAATGGTGTCCATAACCTGTTGAAAAATTGGAGCGGAGCTTACATGTCCAAAAACGAGTCTTTCAAATTGGTAGTTGCCATAGGGCGTTGTAAAAGCAAATAATTCTTTTGTGTCTTCAGGTAAAACCAATTGGTTGAATGCACTATGAAAATCCAGTTTCGAATAGTATCTATGTCCGGCTAATTTAGTTATAATTTCATTTACACGGGGAATTTTGTAAGGAAAAAGAGTGGATATGTTATTAATTAATCTCAGATCTAAACATAAACGGTACTCTCCACTTGTTTTACGCACTAAAATCATCGGCGATGCAAAATTTGATTTTGTTCTGGCAATTATCCCTGCTTCTTCTAACTCTTTTAATTGATTTTTTGCGGTATCCTGCAGTGCGTACGGAACGTCGTATGGCCTGGAACGTATTGCGTGGTCATGTGCAAGCTTTATCACCGGTTTTACGATGTCCGTCGCTCCTAAAGTTTTTAATGATTTTGAAAAAACGTCCGAATATTGCATTACAAATTTGAGGAAATCTTGTTTAATGTTTGGGTCCATGTGGTCAGTATTAAAATCTTCTGTTTTCAAATCTTTTTTTCTTTCTTCAATTATCTCCGGTTTAGCCTGTATTAAATTTATCATCTCTTCGTATTTATGTGTCCGTTCACTAATTTCTGGTTCTTTAATGTCCTGTTGTTGTATCGTAAAATCTGTCGTAATGTTTCCTAAAGCCATGTTTTTATTTAATGTAATTGTCGCATTCGTGTTATTCTGAACTTCAATTTTAATTTTGTTCTCATTCATGTGGTGTATTCCATAATTCATTACAATGTATGATTTTTCTTTGGGTTCGAACAAAACCTCTGTTCCATTTTCTAGACTTTCCTCACTATATACTACAACATTCTCCCTCGAATTCGGTTTGATTTCTACTTTTCTTAAAATTTTGGCTAGATTCGGTCTTTCCTGTATTATCTCATTTATTTGTCTATCAATTTGCCTATCAGAATTTAAAATTATTTCTATGTCGCCCATCTTCAGAATGTTCTTTTGTGTATTCAAAATGGCTTGATTTTTCTGTAAAAAGTCAAAACCCAATACTCCCTTAAATTTTTGTGTAAATCTTGCTGTTGTGACAAAAAAAATATGTTTGAACTGTTTTCCCTGAATTTTAAATGGAATTTCCACAGTCTTTATATATTCAATACTATGTCCTGTTAAAGTTGATATTGTAACACTCCTTGACACATATTTAATTTTGACATTATCTTTAATTTTATTGAACAATTCTAATGATAATACACTAACGCTCGCTCCAGAGTCTATCATGAGTTCGCTTTGTATATTTTTAAATTGAGCTATTATTGTTGGCAATTCTGTTTTTTCAATTTGTTCTCCTACAGATGCAATCGTTTCCTCATGTTTTTCAGTACTTTCATCGTTATGTATCTCCAATTTCTTATTTTCTGTTTGTACAGGAATTTCAATTTTTCTCGGGAACTTTACCCTGTAATTTTTCTCTCTTTGTAAGTTATTATTTAAAGCTCCCACAATTAGTTTAAATTATCTCTTCTATTAGGGAAATTTCTGTATTCAAATCTTGTATTCATCTCTCTCCCATTGTTTCTTTGCCCGCCCGATTCTCTGATTCTGTTTTGGTTTGACTCGTCCCTATTATATCGTTGTTCCCTAGAAAATCTACTTTGTGGAGGGGGTGCTGCATAGTAATTTCTGCTCTGTTGATAGTTTCCAAAGGCGTGGTTTGGCCTATAATCGTATGTGTCCGGCTGGGAGGAGTAAGTTCTGTGGTCATCATACGGCTGGGTTTGAAATGAGTGGGGAGGAGACTGTATTTGATTATGCCACTGTGTCCTCGCGTTGTTTATGTTTTGACTCTGTGTTTGTTTAAAATGATCAGCTTTGTATATTCGGCATTCTCTCATGAAATGTCCCTGTTTATTACAGTAGTGGCATGTTACGAGTTTTTTTGTTTGTGTCGTGGGAATTTGTACTTTTTCTTGGATTTTTAATGTGTTTATTTCTTGGGTAATTGAATTTAAAATATGTGCGTTAAATTCCTGTTGCTCTTTGCGGAGCGTCTCAATTTCTTGTCTATATGTAGCACTATTTACATTTGCCGTTATCGCAGCTAAATTTGCCTGTTCCAAGTTTGTGGCTATTTTTACAGCTTCATCAAAATTTTGTGCATTAGTTTTTATTATTTCTTTCTGGAATTCAGGTGTTACCGCCTCTAAGAATTTACTTAACCTTAATTTATCCATAATCTGTTGTGTCGCTTCACTGTGCTCTGTGTCGCCAATATAATTTAAAGTTAGTGTTGTTATTCTGTGTGCTAGCTGCTTAATCGTTTCTCCCTGTGTCTGTTTTGCGGTCGTGAAAAGGATCTGATTTGTTGTAATGTTCGGTTTTTCTGTAAAGAACTCTAATAACATATCCCTAAATTTTTCGAAAGATGTTTCCCTTCTTAATTCTTGTGACCCTATATAAAATTTTCTTGCATTCCCTCTTAACCGCGATTTCACAATTGCTAACTTTTCCTCCTCTGACCAATCCCCCAAGCTGCTTAAAGATTTGATCTGGTCAAAAAAAATTTCTACATCATTCTCTATGCCATTGCATTCCCCTAATAGGTGTATAAGTCCTGGTAACCTGCCCCTCGTTGCTGGATGATTTTCTCCGCTTTCCGTCATTCTAAATTTCACTTTCTCGCAAAAATTCTATATCTAAAATTATCTCCTGTTTTTACACCTCAAAATGTTCCCCCAAAATATTTAAATACAATATCACATAAATTCAAAAACATAATTCTAATCATTTCACTATCTACGCATGCAAATACTTCAATCCTCATAATTAACTCCTCAAATATTACACAAATATTTATACAATTCAAAAATTTCTTAAAAGCTTCAAGTTCCCTAATAATTATATTTTCACATACAATATGGCATGTCTCATTAAGAACACATAATGATTCACTATTTGCTTGCTTCTCATACTGTGAAATAAATTTTCTTAAATTTACCTATATTTATTTTAATTTTAAAATTCTTTCTTTAATTTAATCCTTATTTTACACACAAAAAAATTTTTTTATTCAATATTTTCATTTTTCATTAATTCCAAATATTTTTATTCTCTTCATTAAAATTTAAATTCTGGCATATAACAGGTCTAAAACAGCAAAGTCGCCAGAAGGGTGAAATAATTTTGAATCCAGGTTTGATTGGTCATGATCACCAATATGATAAGGGTGCAATAATTTTGAGTCCAGATTCGACTGGTCACGGGCGCCAAAATGATATGCGATTCCTCACACGTCAGGTATTGACGCTATATAGACCGATCTCGTAAAGTGGAGTAAATAAAGAAATACATAATACCAGTAATTAAAATGAAGAGGCTTAATTTTAAACAATAACAAAGAATTTATTTCATTAAGATAAAACCTTATTTAATAACTATTAACATCTGGTAAATTTCATATACCAACATCTTTAGTGTAGTACATTAAGACAATCAAATCTCCTCATTCTATGATCATAATATGAGCATTACAATTATTAACCCATTAATGTGCATTAACTCACTATTCTTACTAGCCTACGTCTTAATGGCCCAGGTTAACCTTATTTAGGAGGGTCAGAGAGATAATAATAATCAAAGTGCAAAAATATGTGTAGAATTGTCCTACCTCGATCATCTTTGCCGATGTCGGACTTTATGACCGCGCGCTCCGGCTCTGTCCCGTG
Source organism: Amaurobius ferox (assembly GCA_951213105.1). Classification (NCBI taxonomy): domain Eukaryota; kingdom Metazoa; phylum Arthropoda; class Arachnida; order Araneae; family Amaurobiidae; genus Amaurobius; species Amaurobius ferox. The sequence goes on from OX578152.1 coordinate 23,376,198, forward strand.
GGCTCGCTCTCTCCGAGATCCGTCGCTCTTGCGACCTCTTCTTTTCACTCACAAAATTCAAGTCCTCCCTTTCAAAAACTTAAAGTCCAAAGTTGCTCTCTGTCTCTACCCCCTTAACAAGGCGCCCCTGTCCATAATTGGCTAAGTAAATTAAGGGCTACGCCCTTCAGGCTATATTATTGGTCAAGGCCCCCCTGAAATATGAGATATGCAGTCTCCAGTTTTAAAATCGTTGAAAGTTCTCACGAGAATTTTCCCAAGGTTCGAGTGATATTAATTGACTCTGGGGTCAAGAAGTTCAACCCCTTCCGTTTGTTGTAACACCTAACGCTGACATGAACTTGAGAAGCACCCTCTCTTTTCGAAATGAATGTCCGGTGCAGCTGCGTTCGAGGGAATGTTACAAAAATTGCCTCACTTCATGAGGGACCGTCTTCTTAGGTCCACTTCCTCTTTCAAAAGAGCAATGTTATATTGGGAATTGAAAATTACAATATAACAGTCACTTGGATGTGACCCTGGTGCTGATTAGATTTTGGTACAATTCGTAAAAACAGAACTCGCCTTTTTTTGCGAAATGGCCCGTAAAAATGTCATTTATCCGCTCTAGCTAAAATACGAATTTACCAAATTTCACAAAATTTGGTAGATAAGTTACTTGTTGGATACTCTGGTGCTGATTAGAATTTGGTACGATTTGAAAAAGAAGAACCCGCCTGTTTTTACGAAATGGCCCGTAAAAATCGCCAAAATCTAAGAAAAAAAGACTACGTATGCTGAAACGTATCAATTAAATTCTTGTTTTATACGCAATTTTTGACGAGGAAAAGAATATAACACACTCCGTTATACTTTAGGATTAACCGTTCTCAAGATATTTGAGATTTCTTGCATTTTTGTTAAATCGCTATCGGAAAAATGTCCAATTACCAAATAAAAACAAAAATCGAATTAAAAATGCAAATTTAGTGTTATTTGGTGCAATTAAACTCAATCTAATGAATTATTAAAGAAATAAAGAAAATATGAATTTGAGTCTGCAGGGAAAGTCATGTGCTCCCCACATCAGATTTTTTATTCTTGGGATGACGAAATTTTGCCTCTATTTCCAAATAATAGTCTATTGCTCTCCTATACAGGGTGTTTCAAAAAGATTGAAACGCGCTTTAATTCTTTACCTGTTGGAGATAAGTGAGCAATGTAAATTGCAAAAATGTTGAAAGTAAGGTAGGAAATAAGACTACGTTAATGAAATAGTCCTACCAGTAATTTGCAGAAAGTTACACTTCTTAAATTTTTATACGACCCCCTTAGACAAATTTGGTCAATTAGAAAAATTTTAGTTTTAATGCAACAGGATCATTAAAAAACCCTCATATCTGTATCTTTAAAATTGAGCGAGTTATATTTAATTGAAAATTGAACATTGTGAATAAGAACCCCATATCAAATTTGAAATGTAAATTTGTGACATATCACAAAAAATATAAAACTGGATGATAATACATAGGATACCCAACCGCGTAGCGAGTACGACTGTTTTATATGATCTCTGCCTGTGTAGTGCTTTATTTAGATGCATTTGTGATAAAAAATTTTAACACATATTAACGTATTTTTAATCTAAACAATTTCCATCGTCCATTTGTTTATGATCCCTATTTTCACTGATGAAACAGTCTTTCACATGGTACGGAAAAGTGGTATAAGTCAGACTTTTCCCTTTATCATAATTCAGTTGATTTTAAAGATACAGACATGCGGGTTTTTTTAATGATCTTGTTGCATTAAAAATAAAAATTTTCTGATTGACCCAATTTGTCTAAGGGTTCGTATAAAAATTTAAAAAGTTTAACTGTTTGAAAATGAATGGGAGGACTATTTCATGAAAGTAGTCTTATTTCCTACCTTACTTTCAACATTTTTGCAATTTACATTGCCCACTTATCTCCAACAAAAATTAAAGTTCGTTTCAATCTTTTTGGGACATCCTATATAGTCTAGTAATGCTTTCCAGGTCATTGTGATTTTGTGAAAAGAAGGATATGGACAATGGAGAAAACAATAAACGGGACAAAGTATTCTTTGTATGGACGAAGACTATTCTTTTCCCACTCATCATTAAACCCCTCCCCCCGATTGTCAGTGTATTTGAAATCTTGTGTGCAATTTCCCCAAGAGGGTTGCACTAGCTCTTTGGTTGCACCGATTTCAGACGTTAAGAAATCGGCGGAAGAAGGTGGTAATAGAAGCTACTTAAACCTCTTAAGACCGGCCTCCCCCTACACTTCCACCCCTACCTTCTCAAAGAAGATTTCACCAGCCTTTGTGAAGAAGGATTTTTGTTCCTATTTTTTCTTTATGAAAACGCACAAAGCCGAAGTTGCTACCTTGAAGGAAGAAAGGAAACACAATACATTTTGTGTTCTCAAATACAATGAATGTGACATCTCCTAATCTTTTGGGAGTGTCATTGCCAGTGGTCCACTCTAACTTTTTGGGGAGTGGAATTCTTCAGCCATCTACTTAGTCCTGTTAACCTTTGGCGCAGGGCTAAAATATCGAATTGTAATTTTTTGATATTGTCATAAGAATTATATTATTATCATGAGAATTATATTATTATCATGAGAATTATTAATTATCATAAGACTGGTTTGATGCTTTTAATTGAGATTTCTCATCAATAAAGCCGCTAGTTTTCAAACGATTATTTCATTCATAAAACACAAAACCCGCCTATAAGAGGTGTTCCCAAAAATATGAAAGACACTCTCATTGCCGATACTAGAATCCATGGACCGGTTTCGCTCTTATTATGCGCTCGTAAACATAGAACAGCCGATATCGTGCAGTAAGATAATAAAATGGCAGTAAGAAGATCAGTTTAAACTACAATTTTTGTGAGCTGGGAACTGACGATTTTCACTCCTTTTATGGCATAAAATTCGGACCAGTATAAAATTCGTTTACAATTTATCCATGCTGACGAGTGCATATTAAGCCGAAACTGGTCTATGAATAATGTTATTTGCAATGAGAATGCCTTCCATATTTTTGGGAACGTCTCTTATAGGCGGATTTTGTATTTTATTAACTTTGTCATTGCAGCGTCATGGGACATGAGTAAACGAATTTTATGCCGATCCGTGGAAGAACTGAAATTGTCAGTTTCCGCAGAAACTCGCAAAAATTGTTGATTACAACAAGTTTCTTGCTGCCATTCCAGACATCGGCTATTCCATGCTGATGAGAGCATAATAAGAGCGAAACCGGCTCATCAATGCTATTAACTGCAATGGGCGTGTCTTACAGATTATTTCATTGCCTAAAAGATCCAGTGTTTAATTAAGTTGAGGGGCATATCCGCCCGTGACCTCATCCACCTTCCGACACTTCGCCTATGTCATTGACATATAATTAATTAATTAATTATTAATCGATGTAAACAGTTATACAAGGTAGGATCAAAAAGTTCGGAGTCTGTGCTGATATCTCCAACCCTGATTGGAGGAGAGGGTGAACTATTTTACCGTGGCGTAGAGGCACATGTGACGCGAGATGTGAAAAGGAAGAAGCAGGTGTTTTACCAGACAATGCGTGTCAGTGAACTGTAGTCGTTCGCGTTCGCCGAAAATGGAAATAGCGCTTGAAGAACAACATGCGAATATCAAATTCTGCCAGTGTTTGGAGAAATCGCCGACAGAAACATTGCATCAGCTGTCTGGAAAAACCCTGCACTGCGAACTTGCTTCTTCCTTTTCACATCTCGCGTCACATGTGTCTCTACGCCACGGTAAAATAGTTCCCCTCTCCTCCAATCAGGGTTGGAGATGTCCGCACAGTCTCCGAACTTTTTGATCCTACCTTGTATATATGATACATAATTCCCTGCGTTTTCTTTAAAAAAAAAACAAAAAAAAAACCTTTTGATGTGAATAGCATCTATGCTTGGGTATCTCCGGCTGAAATCGGAGCGAAATGAAAAATGTAAACAATTTGAACGCTTATGCCTCCAAACCTAATAGATTAAAATGTAAACAATTTTCACTTGTCGAAAATTGGGTATATATTATAAATATATACAAATAATTTTAATATTCTGGACATTTTTTTTTGAACAAACTAAAAAGGTTTTTGTTTGAGCGAGATTTTGCTTCAATTTGCTTACTTTCAAATGAAATATCTGCAGAACTATAAAAGAGAGATATGAATAGAAAGCGGGAAAAATGTTCAGTAGGAAATATAGTTTCTATATCTATAAATGTTATTACAAAGTTTTTATAATTTTTGAGAAATCATCTTGTCAAATTGAAGAAGATTGAAAATTTTCCGTTTATCAAGATTGTAATGCTTATATTATATAAACAAAATATGCTAGCTATGTATTATAATGTGCAATTTGTAGCCATTTGAAAACCCTACAAGGACATATAATTTCATATTGGATCGAATTCTTAGTTTTTGAATTAGAGTGTTTATAATTTTGATACTTTAATATTACTTTCCTTATATACATAATGTATAAGAAAAGTACTGTTGTTGTTGTTGAAACCCAGACCGTCCGACCTACCAGAAAGGTGTAAGGTAACTGTTTGGACGGTCGGGAAGTGCCACCCAATTTAGACCGGAACCCAGTGGGGGAGGCATCCACAGGGACCGTACCCTCCTTCCCCTACCACCAACCTCTCGGAAGGAAATAAAAGTACTGTGACGGGGTCGAAAATTCGAATTCGAGTTTTCGACAGGAGAGCACGTTTCAAGCATCCCTGATCACGAATCGAACATTTTTGAGCTGATGTCTATGTGTGTGTGTGTGTGTGTGAAAGTATGTGTGTGTGTGTGTCAGTGAGTCTGTGGAGACGATAACTGACGAATGAATGGACCGATTCGAACGAAATTTGGTACAAAAATCACAATCCGTAAACACTGGAAGCCTATTGTTTTTATACGCAATCGAATGGTCAGAACCCACCTAAATTTTCGAGTGAAATTTCGAAAAAATCGTCAAAAAGTCAGAACTTCTAATAAAGTTACGCACATAAACATTTCTTATGTAATTTTTCGCTAGAAAACGATTTGCATAAATTTTAGAACGCTAACATGAGCCGTTCTCGAGATATTGCACATTTTTCAAAAAAATTATCAAAAAGTCATATAAAATTAAAAAAAAAATTCCTATTAAGAAACATGTTCACTTTTCATATGTAATACTATACGATAAATTTGGTGACATCCTTCTCGTGGATCTAGCTCGTTCCATTCATGGAAAAAGATACTTTGAGTAATACTTTTGTATTTGAGCGCCAATAGTTATTTATCTGCTGTAAGAATAACTTATTTCTCCATCCATAACGCTTGGCGAGATTTTGGCGACGAATTTGGCGGAATATCGCCAACTTGGCAGCATTTTTAATTGTTGCCAAATTAACAAAAATCTCGTCAAATGGATAAAAATGACGTTGAATCAATGAAAATGACGACTCATTGAAAAAAAACCAATATCTTGGAACGAATATAAGTATCTACTACAAAAATAACATCTTTTGAACTGTAAAAGTAGTAAATTCATTGCATTATATAAAGAAAGTCATGTGTTGCCCACATCAGATATTTTTGACTTGTTAAAGTTTTCCAATATTGTACTTGTATTATATTAATATATAACAATATTAATATTGTGTGTTTTCCTCCTTGGTGAAATATATAGGCCTAAGCATGTGATACTTTCTTTTGTTTTCAAGAAATTAGGAGGTGAAGTGAACACGAGTTTCCAAATATGTTTAATGACTGATGAGGTTTGAAGAGAATTAAAAATATTAAATTCTAGTACGTATTTATATGTTCCGTCAGACAAGTTTATAAATCCACATGAATTTTAAATCTCGTTAAAGATATTGCATAAATTTGCTGTATATGCCGTCAAACAAGTTAAAAAGATAATCTGATATTCTGACGTAATGTCTTTAGGTCGGGATATACAGATGAAATCCAAGCAAAAGCTAAAAGTGTTAGCTATAAACAGATTGAGAGTAATTTGTTGCCTTTTGAAAGCTGTACAATGATATATAATTGGAATTCGAATCAAGTCCTTAGTTTTCGAAATTAAGAGACTATAATTTTGATATTTTTATATTTAGAACTATTTTGAAAAGGTGGTTATAATTTCGATGTTTTAGTATTTTGAGCTATTTTGAAAAGATGGTTATAATTTCAATATTTTAGTATTTTGAACTATTTTGAAAAGGTGGTTATAATTTCGATATTTCAGTATTTTGAACTATTTTGAAAAGGTGGTTATAATTTCGATATTTCAGTATTTTGAACTATTTTGAAAAGGTGGTTATAATTTCGATATGTTAGTATTTTGAATTATTTTGAAAAGATGGTTATAATTTCAATATTTTAGTATTTTGAACTATTTTGAAAAGGTGGTTATAATTTCGATATTTTAGTATTTTGAACTATTTCGAAAAGGTGGTTATAATTTCGATATTTTAGTATTTTGAACTATTTTGAAAAGGTGGTTATAATTTCGATATTTTAGGATTTTGAACTATTTTGAAAAGGTGGTTACAATTTCGATATTTTAGTATTTTGAGCTATTTTGAAAAGGTGGTTATAATTTCGATATTTTAGTATTTTGAACTATTTTGAAAAGGTGGTTATAATTTCGATATTTTAGGATTTTGAACTATTTTGAAAAGGTGGTTACAATTTCGATATTTTAGTATTTTGAGCTATTTTGAAAAGGTGGTTATAATTTCGATATTTTAGTATTTTTTTTTTAGCTATTTTGAAAAGATGGTTATAATTTCGATATTTTAGTATTTTGAACTATTTTGAAAAGGTGGTTATAATTTCGATATTTTTAGTATTTTGAGCTATTTTGAAAAGGTGGTTATAATTTCGATATTTTAATATTTTGAACTGTTCTTAATATAAAGAAGGCAAGCCACGCAGAAAGAAAGATGTTATTTAAGCAAAAAACCATTTCGGCTCCATCGGACTAGAGCCACTGCACATTTATTTTTAGATTATCTCTCATTCAGAATTAAGTTAGTCACATTAATTTAAAGCCCCAGGTTTCAGATAAGCCACACGTTAATACCACTGCCAAAACTGCCGCCGTGTTCACGCGGAGTACGATCACGTTAAACATGTGGGTCCGTAAGTCCTTCCGAGAGGTTGGTGGTAGGGGAAGGAGGGTACGGTCCCTGTGGATGCCTCCCCCACTGGGTTCCGGTCTAAATTGGGGGGCACTTCCCGGCCGTCCAAACGGTTACCTTACACCTTTCTGGTAGGTCGGACGGTCTGGGTCTCAACAACAACACGTTAATACCAAGTGAACGGATTGTTCTACTCATTTCAGCGTCATTTCGCATCAAATATCAACATCTCTTAATAAACTTAAAGCCAACAACATAATTGAATTTTAACCAAAGGCAACACATCGAGGCCAGATTTAGTTCCTGTATAACAAAATTTCTTACACTTAAAATAAATTCAACGTTATTATCATTTCTTCAGCTTCGCCCCCCCCCCCTTCCACACACACACACACACACACACGCTGTTTTTTTTTTTTTTTTTTTTTTTCAAATTTTGCAAGAGAAAGGGCTTGAAAAAAAATCTTACGCGATTGATACCAACTTTGATAATGTACAACCCAAGGGGGAGGGCAATGACATAACGAACACAATTGTATTGAGGCTATTTCTCATTACAATGATTGAAACTGTTAAGTTTATTAATCATCCAGCCATAATAACCCCTTTTATGCACAATTATGTCAAATGTCGCTCAATGCTACCACGTTAAGAAAATATTAAACATCAAATACATTTCGAGGTTTTAGCTCGAACTTGAATAAAAAACTATCTAGTTCTAGATTAAAACCAGATATAAAGTTTCGTGAGAATTAATATTTGTGATAGCTATCGTGTATATACAAGAAATCGACCACAAACAGACGACAGGCAAGCATCACTCTAAAAATATTCAAAACGTGTTCGGGAGGGCCTAAAATATATATCGTCATTAAAATCTCGAAATCGAAAATCTCCATGAAAACAATACTTTCTCTATAGTGTATTCTATAGTTTGAGAAAGTAAAAATTACTGTACGGCTTTGCGCTGGTTGTCACACAGACTTCCAGTAGAACATAGTTTTTCGTGTTCTAAATCTTAAATGCTCAAAACGTGTAAATCCTTCGAAAACTCGATTTACATATACTACATGCATATCGTATAGGGCAGGTAATAAGCAATCAAGTGTTGCAAAAGAAGCAATCTTTTAAATTGCATTCCACGCCGCTTATCAAAACATAAAACAGTTGCATTGTTTGTTAAATGGGAGGGGGGGGGGGGGGAGAGAAACCCTTCACCAAAAGAGAACTTTTCGAAACACCGCGCGTAATTCTTACAGTGTGCCCACACCCTTTTGGCAGGCGGTCAACACTTTAGAATTCCTAAACCAGTTATATTTGCAGAGATCAAAAACGCAGACTTGGCGAAGAAAAAATAAGATGGAAACCTATTGTTGTAGAACGCGACGAGATTTTGAAGTTGGCGCAATAAAAAAGCTGTTAATGGGAAAAGTGGGCAAACGTTTGAAGAAATTGTTTTTACAAGAATTTCATTACTGTGAGAAAAGATGGAGACAATAGCAAACCTTCATCTGGACTTTCCCTGGAATTTGGATTACTAAATGTTCGGCATTGTTTTGGAATGAGAGGTATTTATCAGGGACAAGGGCGTATCTGCAAAATTGTACTGAAATATCAAAAGCATGGCGGTAAAAGTAAGCAGTTAAAGTTTCATATTCAGAAAACGCCAATATCGTTTGAGACAATCATTCAGGTGGCGCTGGGATAAGAAGTCCTGCATTGTATGCATTTCTATGCTAAAAGGCCTAAAATATTTATTTAAACTGTCGATTTTGTAAGAATAAATTATTAGTGCAAAGCATAGTAGAACTGAAACAATAAAGAATATTTTTACGTATTCAAAATAGTTTTTAGCTTCCAATTTATTTTTATCTCCATATATTCCTACAATTATGAAAAAATACTTGTTAATTATACTCATAATTAGGAAACCTTTAATTTAAAAATAATCCAAAAAAATCTGATGTGGGCAGCACATGACTCTCCTTATATAATGCAATGAATTTACTACTTTCACAGTAAAAAAAAATATATATAAAAAAATAGGTTATTCTTATAGTAGATACTTATATTCTTTCCAAGATATTGAATTTTCGTCAATGAGTCGTCATTTTCATTGATTTAGCGTCATTTTTATCCATTTGGAGAGACTTTCGTTAATTTAGCGAGATTTAAAAAGTCGCCAAGTTGGCGACATTCCGCCACGTTCGTCGCCAAACTCTCGCCAAGCGTTATGGACGGAGAAATAAGTTATTCTTATAGCAGATAAATGACTATTGGCGTTCAAATACATAAGTATTACGCAAAGTATCTTTTCACATGAATGGAACGTGCTAGATTCACAAGAATGATGTCACTAAATTTATCGCATGATATTACATGTGAAAAGTGAACATGTTTCTCAACAGTTAATATTTCATTTTAATTTATAGGATTTTTTGATAAATTTATTTGAAAAAATGTATAATATCTCGAGAACGGTTCATACTAGCATTCTAAAGTATATGTCAATTGTTTTCTAAGGAAAAATTACATAAGAAATATCTATTTGCGTAACTTTATTAAAGGCTTTGATTTTTTGATGATTTTTTCAAAATTTCACTCGAAAATTTAGGGGGTTCTGTACATTCGATTGTGTTTAAAAACAATAGGCTTCCAGTATTCACGGATTGTAATTTTTTGTACCAAATTTCATTCGAATCGCTCCATTCGTTCGTGAGATATCATTTTCACAAACTATTTTTTTACTGTAAAAGTAGTAAATTCATTGCATTATATAAGGAAAGTCATGTGCTGCCCACATCAGATTTTTTTTATTCATTTACTTATTTTTTTTAGGGGGGCGGGGGCATTGGGTTTAGCTTCAACGGGCTTTTGGGGATTTATAGTACCCTCTAGTGACACCTGTTCAGGTTAATTAATAACCAGTTAATGACGTCACCACTGACTGCAATTTATGATGTTATAAAGTGCAATGACGTCATAGGTTTCCAAATAAAACTTAAAGTATGTAGGCTCTGATTACCACCTAGTACTTCGAAATTTCAGAGAACTGAGTCAGCCTATAATTGTCTTTTAAAATCTTAAAACTTGCTTTATTTTCTTTTCTGAATTCATAAGCCTTTCTTTCTGAAATTATTTGCTAAATTAATCATTGTTTATTGCCTAATTTCATACCTTAATATTTAGCTCCTTTAATGCAATTTTTATACATATTATTCTTCCAAAAGGGTGGGGGAAATATTCAATTCAAATTTTTAGTTTCTAAAAAATAAGCCACATTTAATGTCGTTTAAAACAATATTTTCACTTTCCCATGCTATGCAATATAGTATAAAGTATTATTTTCACGAAAATTTTCGATTTCGAGATTTTGATGCCAATGTATCTTTTAAGACCTCCTAAACACGTTTTGACAATTTTTAGAGCGATGTCCGTCTGCCTGTCTATCTGTTTGTCCGTACGTCTGTGATCATTTTTTTTTGTGTGTGTACTCAGTAGTCAAATATTAACGGATTTTCACGAAACTCTATATCCGACTCTGTTATCAAAAAGTCTAGAACTAAATAGAATTTTTTTAAATTTAAGCAAAGAATTCGAATGTTTATACGAAATTTTATATATTTCTTTTTAACATGGCAGCATAGGACAAGATTTGATATAACCATGCATAAAAGGGGTTATTTATGGCTCAATGATCACGATACTTAACCTTATGCTTACGGGTGGGACAGCGTAGACGCCAATGTCTGTAAAGGGGGATCGAACTGTTTGGGACAGGGTATGGCAAATACCTGTCTTTTTAAGAGGTTCTTCGTATGGTATTGACGCTGCCCCATACGTAAGCAAAAAGTTAATAGATTCAATCATTGCTGTGAAAAATAGCCGCGATGCGAATTGTTTTGTTTGGGACGTCATTAGCCCCCCCCCCATAGGGGGCTAGTTACCCCTCTGGGGGGGTGTACATTGTCATGTATGGTATCAATTGTAAGACTTTTTCGAGCTCTTTGAAGTAAAGAATAATATGTTATATTTGTAATAATCTGGACCCAGGATACCGATTTTTCAATTTTTTTTTTGTAAAATTTGAAAAATGCAAACACTTATTCTTGCCTTTTCGCATTACTGTTATTTATTTCTTACGAATGGCAACAGTAGATCATATCTTTTTCCTTTGAGAATGGCCACATTGGTCTCTTCATTCTGGATTCCCGGGTTCGACAGGTTCGTGCATTTGTTGTGTTGTATTCCAGGTATTCTTGTTTCCTTTTATTTTTTCTTCTTTACTTACGTTGTCCAAGTAGAAATAGTTTATAGATATAATCTATCTATTTCTTCAGAAACATACATTTTTTGTGTTTGCTTCGACGAAACACTTAGACCTGAGGAAGAGTTTTGAAGACGTGAACATATCCATGATTTAGGCCTAGACCTTGTCCACGTGTATAGCATTAATGCTTAGATTTCATCTGTCTTTCTTTTATCGATTCCATTCCATTGATTTTTGATAATTTTCTTTAACTTGATGATTCGAAATTTGCATTATTTTTCATTTGATTGAAGATTTGCTGATTTATACTTTTATTTTGTAAGCTTGTTAGAAAGTTAGGTTTTTCGAGCTACAGCTTTTCACTTTTCTTTCATTGGACTTTCAAACTTTTATTATATATATATATTCATAAATACCGAAACAAACTAAAAGTATTAATTATACTTAGCAAGTATGAAAAGTTAAATGAAGTAAAGGTAATAAAGTATTAAAGTAAGACGAAGGAACATACATTTAATTTATTGCACAAATGCAGCTTATAAATAAAATGATTTTAATAATAAAAATATTATATGAAATACCAATGATAGATTAGAGATAAATTGTAACTCATATAACCATAACTCAAAATATAAGATACCTACGTATAAAGGTGTAAAAAAAGAGAGATTCATCAATCAAGAGGAGAATAAAAGGCAAATATCCAATCATCAAGCAATATATAATCTTCAATTATCAATGGTGAGATTTCAAAACTGAAAAACAGAAAATAACCAAACATTAAAGCCAAACACATGGAAAAGCACTAGGCTTAATGAATTCATATTGAACAGATTCGTTATCAAAGCCTAGTGACCAAAAAAAGCTTATTTCTGAAGACTGATAGATAATATCTATAAACTTAATCTACTAGGCCAAAAAGCTTAAAGATTGAAAAATAAAATAGGAATCAAAATATTTTACCTGAGAAAATGCTGCACATGTTGTCGTAAAGCAATAAAGAACTAGACTACTGTTGTCATTCGTAGGAGATAAAAGTGGAGATCAACTGCTGCCAATCGTAAGATATAAATAACAGTATTACAAATAAAAAGTTATAGATTCACCTGTAAAAGCTGCATAATAAAGGACGTGGTAAAAAATAATGAAAGCAAGGAGGCAAATGTCTAAGAAGATATAAATACATTGCAATGCTATAATACTAGAGAAAGTTGATAATTAGCTAATATAAGATACTAAGGAGGATATGTAAGAATATTCAGCGAATTTAAACTTATTAACTATACCATTTACTAAATATACTGGATATTTATATAAATTACTGGTAATTTTTAGGTTATTAATGTGCAAAGCATGAAACTTTTTATTTGATAACTATAAATTCTAAAAAGTTGATTAAGTATAATATTTCTAAACAATTGAATAGAGGAATTGAATACAGAAATTAAATGGCAATATTTTATTAATATTAAATGAAAATAGTCTTTTTTATCATATAAATTAGTAACTATCCTATTGTATAGTTCAATAATTAGATTAATATCTCAAAAATTAACACTATTACTAATAGATGCTTCATTAGAAATTAATTCCAAACTATTTGTGTAGGAATTTATATCTATAGCACAGTTGTCAATAAATACTAAACAAATCAGATCATCAACATATCTATAAATATTATAATCAATTGAAGTAAAAGTATTTTCATAATGATAAAGGTATAAATTAGCTAACATACTGCTATTACAGCCACCTTGTCGAACCTCAGAGACTTAAGTATAACTTATTACCTTGAAGAATATAATTATTGAATAGTACAAAGTGGAGAAGTTTAGGAAAAATTTTAAATTTAATAATATTAGAGTGATTAGTAATAAATGCATTATAAAGAGCTAAAACTACACCATAAAGCTCATTAATATTAATATTATTTAAAAGATCTTTAAAGTCAAAAGTTCGAAAACCTATAAGTTTACCAAGAGAAGTTAACTTATACTTTAATTCTTTACTGTTATTTAGAAATTAGAATAAAGTAATTATTACTAGAATACCGTAAACTATCATTTAGTAAGAATAAAATTAGTAGTAATTTTTCTATCAGTAATAGAATAAGAGTTCTGACCATTAGTGACAGGTATAAATTTAATAGGATTTTTATGAAATTTAGGAATAAGCACAATATAAGGAAATTTCAAAAATTAATATTTTAATCACCATACAAATTAATAATTTTGTGTTTGATGCTAATAATAGAGTGCGAATCAATTTTAAATAAACTATTTTACTTTAAATAGTCTAACAGAAATTGTATATAGAATTTTTTACAGATAATAGCATAATCATTAGAGGCTTTATCAACATAAGTAATAACAAAAGATTTCTGTAAATCAATAAGAGTTTTTTATATTATCAATAGCATATATAGATCTAGACAATTTAATACTGCTAATAAAATTTTTAATAAATTTTAATAAATTTCCACATGTTAAATGCTTCTAATGGCAAAGCATATATTTACAAGCTAATCATATAGCTATATATATATATATATATATTTAACGGCTTGTCGTATAGTATGTTTGATGTCACATTTACATTTCAGTTCATCTTCCTTTCACTTTTGTTTGCTATACAGAACATTTTCTATTAATGATCAATCTCAGGTATATATAATATAAGTAAAATAAAAATTCTTCAATTTTTCCATATGGACTCAATCAATTATTTAATCATCATAACATAGTTAAAAAGTCCTTTAATTATCCTAATGAAGACCATAATATTTATAATTCCTTTAACAATCATAAAAGTAAATCAAAAAGAACTAAAAGAGCAAGTAAATATAATAAAAAATTGCCTTCATTATCTGAACTAAAAAATGCCATCCTTCAGCAACATGCAAATTTTAAAATTACTTTTGATTGGAAACAATGCAAAAACTGGATTTTCGCAATTAAAAAACAGCAATTAAATATGGTATATAACCTTTTTCTAACTACTGCATTTGATAACATTCATTTTAAACATTTATTCTATGATTTGCTCATTACCAGACGTAAAAATCTTAATGTTTATTTATATGTCACAGACTTAAACTTGAATGACGAATCAAAACAATATACTAAAAGAACCGAATATTGTACCTTGAATTTCACTAATTCTGTCTTAAATAATCTGAAGATAAATAATTTTTTAAAATCGGTTTCCAATTACTTTCCAGTCAAACATGTAAATCCTAAAATTGCTTATAAATATGATAAACCGCTGGGACGTTATATTTTCAATTATAATCAAATTGCCAAATCAATAGATATTAATCAAAACTATGAATTGGATAAAGAGTCATATTGCCACTGTCATTTAGAAAAATACAAAGACTTCGTAGATAAACACCATGGGCATGCTATAACGGGAAATCTAAATATTATTAATTATGATGCACTGAGATCACTGATGTTACTTGGTACTAAGTACCGTATACCTACTAAATTTAAACATAAATTAATATGTAAAGGTTTATTTCTTGGCTTAAATAAATTTATCTATAAAATCAGTTATAAATATCAAATCCCTGTAGAAGCCTTCAAACCCTGGAGAGTCTTAATAGAGCAATACTTAAATCACTATATATATAATCAGAAAATTTTAATAATTCATATAAACTTAAATCAGTTAAAAATGATATTAAAGAAATGCAAAATGATTTTGTCATTACATATGTCTATAAGGCAAGTGGTAACTACTCAATTATTTGTAAATATTACTATAAAAGTACCCTTCAGTCACACTTACTTAATAATCAAATCTATAATTTACATAAAACTAACCTTAAAATCTTATCCAATAGAATTTCAGCCAAATATAAACAAATCCATCTAAAAAATAGTTGTAATAACATTCCATATATTGTTTTAGTTCCCAAGTTTCATAAATCCCCTGTTGCTTTTCGAACCATTACCAGTGGGCATAATTCTTACATTACTAATGCTGGAAATTATTATTAAAGATATTACATGAAGTATCCTTGTCAGATGAAATCTTAAATAATTGTCATATTATAAAAAACAGTTTTGAATTAGTTAAGAAATTAAAAACTCTTACTAACATTCATAGTATTTATACCTTTGATTTCAAAGATTTGTTTAATAATATTAATATAGATGATCTGTATAGAATTATTTTAGGAATTTTTGAAAAATATAATATCAACCTAAAATATTCAAATTTTATCTTTAAAAAATTACTTAATTTCACTCTTTATGAGAATTATATTCAACATAGTGGTACTTTTTTCAAACAACAGGTTGGTATCCCACAAGGGGTGTGTGCCTCTTCATTGTTAGCTAATCTGTATTTATTCTTCTATGAAAAAAACAGTAATCCAAGCTTGCATAATATACACATGTTTAGATATTTAGATGACATATTATGTGTATCCCAAAATAATATCCCTATAGAATTAAACTTTTATATATATATATATATATATTTGAAATGTAATAATAAGAATTATGTAAAAAAAATAAAATAAAATAAAATAAAATAAAAATACAATTCAAGTAATATTAACATCACCATAGAAGCAAATTCACGGCCATAATGCCGATAAGAGAAAAGAACAGAACCTTCCCAAATTCGATGATTAATTAAAATAAAATTCATCTTCAGGTCTGAGTATTTAATTCTAATTAACCCAAACAAATGCCTGTTTCAGATTAAGCAATAGTACATTACTATAAATGCTTAAACTCAGACTACAGGCATCAAAAAATGAAAAAATGAAAAAAGGATACATTAAGAAAATTGTATTACCATGCGGCATGAACCCTTCTTCTCCTACCACGTGTATACACGATCAACATCAACAGCTTAATCTAGAAGCACCGGAATGAACAAGTCGAAATTCTACCAGGGAGGCAGTACGAACGTTCACGGAAATGATCCCAAACCCGTCCAGTGAGTCTAAGCTGGAGACTGGACAAGCAATTCAGAATACAACATCCCAAACATGCAGAACTGAATATGAATATGAATCAAAGATGAAAATTCCTACTAAACAAGTAATTCATAGGAAAACTGGATAATCGAGAATGCCACTATACACCATTATAAGGGCGCTCAATACTGACAAAAGTTACATTTTTTTGCGAAAATAAAATTCAAAACATTAATGTTAATGCATCTTATTTTCCGATTTTTTGATTTTTCTAATGTTTTTGACTTAGTTTATTATTTTTCATTTTTATTTATTTATATAATTAATAAATAATTATATATAATATACACATATACATACACATACATATATATATATATATATAAATATATATATACACACACATATATATATATATATATATATATATATATATATTTTTTTTTTTTTTTTTTTTTTTTTTTTTTTTTTTGTATGTTAGTCACTATAATTGGGAATGTTTTCTAGGATGTTATCGAGTGAAATTTGATACACTGAGTTGATAATTTTAAAAACAAAATTGGGGGGATATGCATTATTAGTCGCTGTACTCAATAATTCCATAAATTGCGCTAATCTATAATATTCATCACAAATTTTATTGATTCTAAGAGCCTGGTTTATTATAATATTTCTAAATACAGATATATGCAGACAAGAGTCAAAATGTTGAATTTTTGATGTATTAAATTTAAAATCCTGTCTTTTATCATACAAGTTTATAACCATATTACAATTTTGTAAATTTAAATTTAAATCTAAAAAGTTTGCAACATTTGTGACATTATTACTTGCATTTAATTGTAAATTTTTTGGATAAAAGTTTAATACTATAGGGATATTATTATTAGGAGATACACATAAAATGTCATCTAAGTATCTAAACATGTGCATATTATGCAAGCTTGGATTAAAGTTTTTTTCATAGAAGAATAAATACAGATTAGCTAACAATGATGAGGCACACACCCCTTGTGGGATACCAACCTGTTGTTTAAAAATAGTACCACCATGTTGAATATAATTCTCATAAAGAGTGAAGTTAAGTAATTTTTTAAAAAGAAAATTTGAATATTTTAGGTTGATATTATATTTTTCAAAAATTCCTAAAATAATTCTATACAGATCATCTATATTAATATTATTAAACAAATCTTTGAAATCAAAGGTATAAATACTACGAATATTAGTAAGAGTTTTCAATTTCTTAACTACTTCAAAACTGTTTTTTACAATATGACAATTATT
The DNA here is from genome assembly GCA_951213105.1 of Amaurobius ferox. NCBI lineage: Eukaryota > Metazoa > Arthropoda > Arachnida > Araneae > Amaurobiidae > Amaurobius > Amaurobius ferox. Next base: position 23,393,860 of record OX578152.1, read on the forward strand.
TGAGATTTCATCTGACGAGGATACTTCATGTAATATCTTTAATAATAATTTTCCAGCATTAGTAATGTAAGAATTATGCCCACTGGTAATGGTTCGAAAAGCAACAGGGGATTTATGAAACTTGGGTACTAAAACAATATATGGAATGTTATTACAACTATTTTTTAGATGGATTTGCTTATATTTGGCTGATATTCTATTGTATAAGATTTTAAGGTTAGTTTTATGTAAATTATAGATATGATTATTAAGTAAGTGTGACTGAAGGGTATTTTTATAATAATATTTACATATAATTGAGTAGTTTCCACTTGCCTTATCGACATATGTAATGACAAAATCATTTTGTATTTCTTTAATATCATTTTTAATTGAATTAAGTTTATATGAATTATTAATTTTCTGATTATATATATAATGATTTAAGTATTGCTCTATTAAGACTCTCCAAGGTTTAAAGGCTTCTACAGGGATTTGATATTTATAACTGATTTTATAGATAAATTTATTTAAGTCAAGAAGTAAACCTTTACATATTAATGTATGTTTAAATTTAGTAGGTATACGGTACTCAGTACCCAGTAACATCAGTGATCTTAGTGCATCATAATTAATAATATTTAGATTTCCCGTTATAACATGCCCATAGTGTTTATCTACGAAGTCTTTGTATTTTTCTAAATGACAGTGGCAATATGACTCTTTATCCAATTCATAGTTTTGATTAATATCTACTGATTTGGCAATTTGATTATAGTTGAAAATATAACGTCCTAGCGGTTTATCATATTTATAAGCAATTTTAGGATTTACATGTTTGACTGGAAAGTAATTGGAAATCGATTTTAAAAAATTATTTATCTTCAGATTATTTAATACAGAATTAGTAAAATTCAAGGTACAATATTCATTTATTTTAGTATTTTGTTTTGATTCGTCATTAAAGTTTAAGTCTGTGACATATAAATAACTATTAAGATTTTTACTTCTGGTAATGAGCAAATCATAGAATAAATGTTTAAAATGAACGTTATCAAATGCAGTACTTAGAAAAAGGTTATATACCATATTTAATTGCTGTTTTTTAATTGCGAAAATCCAGTTTTTACATTGTTTCCAATCAAAAGTAATTTTAAAATTTGCATGTTGCTGAAGGATGGCATTTTTTAGCTCAGATAATGATGGCAATTTTTTATTATATTTACTTGCTCTTTTAGTTCTTTTTGATTTACATTTATGATTGTTGAAGGAATTATAAATATTATGGTCTTCATTAGGAGAATTAAAGGACTTTTTAACTATATTATGATGATTAAATATTTGATTGAGTCCATATGGAAAAATGGTTTTGTGTGCACAAATGAATTCATTTTCAAGAAACAATCTGTCATAGTAATTTTTTTGAATACACAGAATACTAATTTCAATGTTGTCGAACCCATGTTTAGAAAAATGCTCGTATTCAAATTTTGATTCATTAAAGGTAGTTGCATTATTTGAAAAATTTTTTATGTGATTCCTGTGTACGTTAATTCGGAGATGCAGAGGGTTGCTGGTTTGACCTATATATGACATATTACATTTTTTACATTCAATTTGGTAGATACAATTATATGTTTTACAGAAGACAAGATTATTGTTACAATTGATCTGATTACTATTAGCAAACGGACAAGTTTTACATCTATTAGAATTACAAGATTTAAATTTAAGTGTGTTATTTAGTGATGCATGGCTGTACGATTGAATTATATATATATATATATTAGAAATATGTAATAATAAAAAAATTATTGTAATTATAAAAAAAAAAAAAATTCAAATAATATTAACATCACCATAGAAACAATTCCACGGCCATAATGCCGCTAAGAGAAGAGAACAGCACTAGCCCAAATTCGATGACTAGTCAAGTATATATATATATATATATATATATATATATATATATATATATATGTATATATATAAACGCTTCGCCAGACAATGATTAGCTGAATATTTCAGAAATGAAACTGTAATTTTCATAAACGCCTTTAATTGCAGTTTTTCTGAGAGTTTTGCCGAAATGGTCAACAAAGTAGCTGAAAAAAATGAGAAAAGGTTGCGGAATGTTATACAGAGTAACATGTCTATGTGGCATTTTGGGAAATTTTTCACAATCTGTTTTGTAAAGAATTCTTGACACCGAGTGACGAATTTCGACAGAATCCTCCCAACGTCAGTCTTGAGTTCAAGGATGTTGTACGTCAGTATCTGAACTATTGAAAAAGGCCATCCGAGCAAACTTCCTGGTGTTGCAGCTCAGAAAAGAAACAGGGAGGGTGATATCCTCTCTTGCCCTGTCACACCCAGCATTTTTTCTGCTCTCTCAGCTGATTCAGAAACATAAAATAAGACGTGTTTCCACAATTTTGTTGGATGCTAAGAATATCTTCTATTTAGGGCTGTCGTTCGCTCCAAAACCTCTATTTTCAACTACAGTGGAGCTCGCACATGCCGAATTCGCAAGGGAGCAGAAAAAAATATTCGTTATAAACGATTATTCGCAATAATCAATGAAAAGTTTATATGAAATCTATATAAATAAAATTAAAAATATTTTTTGTCTGTCTGTATGTTTCTCTCATCATCACGGAAGAACGGCTGCATCGAATTTCATGAATTTTTGCAGGTGGCCTTGGAATAGCCCCCCTTAAAATTTAGCCAGTGTATCGAGTTTCTAGGACCAGGGGTTGTCTAGATATTAATTTAAAACGCATAGTTAAACCTTCAATAGACTTAGCATTATGCAGACGATACTTTTTTCCACAAAATTATTCGAAGAAAATGATATGTCGCTTAACCACGGATTTAAATCTAATGTGTTTATTCATCAGATGATTTGTATTAAATCTTTTCCGATTTAAATAATAAAGAAACGTATATAAAATAAATTTTATCGAAATTACATTTTGACTGGATTATATCAATTATGACTTTCAGGTATAAAGATTACGGGGATTACTGATATTTTCATTTATTATATTTTCATTTATACTGTTTTATTTTGGCAAAAATTGTTGAGACTCATATATTGTAGCACGAGTAATCTTCTACTAATACACGGGTATATCTTCTAATCTACAAGAATATAAGTAGGACGGGTCCTTCTGATGTACCTGTGAAGATGATTTTTTATAGCGAGAACAGATATACTTAAACTCCTTTTTAGAAACATTAATTTAAATATTTTAATAGAATGTTTTGAATAACAATACCAATTAGAATACTATAGGAATTTGCACACGATTCTGAATTTTAAGTTTCTTTATACTGCACATTGCGTACGAAGAACGAGTATATAGCTAGTAAACAATAAGAATAGGTCATCTATCTGCATATTGTGAAACAAAAATTATTAAAGTAAGATTGAAATGTATTGCTCTTTTATTTACGTTGAAAAAATTCGTAGCTTTCTTTCTTTGCAACACTTGAATTTAAAACACAATTGCATAGCACTTTTCCTGTTGTATCCAAATTGTCATTGCGTTTAAATTTGTGGGCTTCGAAATAGTTACGAAAATTTTTTAGGCTTTCACATCAATTTTTGAAGTTATCTTCTTAGGTTAAGATTCATCAAACGTATGTTATCAGAAACTGTAGCCATGATGGCATTATCAGTTTCTTGATCATTGTTTGAAATATAATCCTCAAAAATAAGATCTTTGGTAAAAACTCCTTTTTAATTTACGAAATTTGCTAAAAATTCTTGCGTTTATAATTTTTAGAGAAGAAAAAAAAACGCTGACTTTCCCATATGTAGATGAAAATCGGTTTTATCACTATCCAATGTTATAAAATTCGAAGATAATAACAATATCTAACCAGTTCTTATCTGATCTGACGTCATCAGTTTGCGTACGACATTTGATGTTGTTCACTTGATGATATCTGTGCCTCCAAACGATATGTCATTTCTAACCAACAATTGCCTACTAGCAATAACTTAATTATTCTTTAAAATGTTAAATATCAATTATGTTAATTTATATTTTATTTCTTAATTGTTTTTATTTTTAATTGATGGGTAAGATTATAAATTCATGATATTTAAATTTATCTGTTCTAATCATAATAGGAAACTAAATTTGCAGAAAATTATTCAACTAGATGATTCAACATTTTGCCTAACACAACACATGACTTTCCTTATATAATACAATGAATTTACTACTTTTACAGTAAAAAAATGTTATTCTTATAGTAGATACTCATATTATTTCCAAGATATTGAATTTTCTTGAATTAGTCGTCATTTTCATTGATTTAGTGTCATTTTTATCCATTTAGCGAGATTTTCGTTAATTTGGCAACAAAAAGTCGCCAAAAGTCATTTCAAAAGTCGTCAAAAAGTTTCAAAGAGTCGCCAAAGTGGTGACATTCCGCCAAATTCGTTGCCAAAATATCGCCAAGCGTTATGGACAGAGAAATAAGTTATTCTTACAGCAGATAAATGACCATTGGCGTTCAAATACAAAAGTATTACTCAAAGTATCTTTTCTCATGAATGGAACGAGCTAGATCCACGAGAATGATGTCACCCAATTTATCGCATGGTATTACATATGAAAAGTGAACATGTTTCTCAATAGGAAATACTTTTTTTTTTATTTTATATGACTGTTTGATAATATTTTTGAGAAATGTGCAATATCTCGAGAACGGTTCATGTTAGCGTTCTAAAATTTATGTCAATCGTTTTCTGATGTAAAATTGCACAAGAAGTCTATTTGAGTAACTTTATTAGAGGGTTTGAGTTTTTGACGATTTTCTCAAAATTTCACTCGAAAATTTAGGGGGGTTCTGAACATTCGATTGCGTATAAAAACAATAGGCTTCCAGTCTTTACGAATTCTAATTTTTGCACCAAATTTCGTTTGAATCGGTCCATTCGTTCGTCAGTTATCGTCTCCACAGACTCACTGACACACACACACACACACAGACATCACTTCAAAAATGTTCGATTCGTGATCAGGGATGCTTGAAACGTGCTCTCCCGTCGAAAACTTGACGTCGAATTTTCGACCCGTCACAATACATTCCTTATACATTAAGGAAAGTAAAAACTGACTGCCAAACTTTCACTAAAATAAACCTTTGATTTGGTTAAATTTCCACTCACGAAAAATGCTGCTGAACAGCATCTCCTAAGAGTACATTACCAGATTCAAGTTTAGTTAGGAAATAAAATTGTATTTACTGATTGGGGATTGACAAACGAAGATGGCAATTTAAAACAAATTCCAACAACCTGTCCGGTATCACCACAAGAATTCTTAAAGTATTTCTTGCAATTGTAAAGCTGCTTATTTATGTAGTTGTCGCTGAGTGGTATTACCTTTCACGTCTATATGCGGATATTGTAATGGACTTTCTTGTTCTAATACGAAAGTGGATTCCAGTGAAGATAATGACTTTGAAGTGGTAAATGCTATAGTAGATAGTTTAAAGTAATCGAAAACATTTTAAAATTACATCTCGGTTACTATGTAATGATTTGACAAATCAAAATAATCTATAATTTATATTAAATTCATTTGATAAATATTCATAGCTATTACAGTAAAACCAAAAAGCCCTATATATAGAATAATATGGTTCAAGCATCAGCTTGGTTTCTCAGCAATCTAAGTTTTTCACAAATTACAGAAACAAGAGAATATTAATTATATGTGATGGTTTACAAGAAAAGCGTCCAATCGTCGGAAATTTTCGAATTGAGTTTAGGACTTTATTAAATATAACTTTGCAAGCTGATTCTATCGAGAAACCACATCGCTTTACGATAATTGTAACTCAGCTTATAAATTTTGCATTATCACTCAAGCAAGAATATTAAAATAGATAAAAGCAGCTTGAAAGTTTAGAGGCTCATAGAAAAAATTTAATTTCTCGGAATTGCTAACACTGTAATGAAAATGTTTCTCATATTTGAAAAGCATGCGGCTGCTTTAATCCACTGAAAACTAAAAATCTGATGTGGGCAGCACATGACTTTCCCTGCAGACTTATATTAACGTTCTCTTTATTTTAACTAAATTTATTTCACTTTTAATTCAATTTTCGTTCTCATTCGGTAACCGGGCTTATTTTCAAAGGTGGCGTAGGGAAAGTACGAAAAACTAAAATATCTCGAGAACGGCTAGTCCTAGTGTAATGGGGTTGGTCTTATTCTTTTCGTCGTTAAAAATTACGTATTAAATCAGCATTTAATGAATATATTTGAGTATACCCAGTTCTTTAGTTTAGATTTGGACGATTTTTGCGGGCCATTTTGCAAAAAAAGGCAGGTCATTTTTTTCCGAATCGTACCAAAATCTAATCAGCACCAAGGTAACCCACAAGTGACTCATCTACCGAATTTTGTGAAATTCGGTCCATCAGTTTTTCAGTTAGAGTGGATACAAGCTTTTGCGGGCCATTTCGCAAAAAAAAGGCGGGTTCTTTTATTCCGAATCGTACCCAAAACTAATCAACACCAGACTCGCTCACAAGTAACTTACCTACCAAATTTTGTGAAATTCGGTCCATTAGTTTTTAGTTAGAGTGGATACAAAATCTGCACAGACACACAGACATACAGACACACAGACAGACACACAGACACACACACAGACGTCACGCTAAAAATAGTTTTTTCGTATTCTAGAGGTCTCGAAACGTGTAGATCCGTCGAAAACTCGAGTTGCGATTTTCGGTATGATTCCAATACTTTCCCTATACATTACCATGTATTGCAGGGAAAGTAAAAATATGTAGTTGCCTGCATAATTGCTATATACCACGTTATCTCGGAAGCAAAATTATCGACAAATGGACCTTTTTCTCTTAAATCATCACTTACAAGGACAAGTATAATATAAAATTTAAAGCACAGACGAAATCCATCCTCAAAGATGACGCTCTGGATGACATCCAGATGCGCAATTTTACGTACAAGTAAGAACTATTATATACTCTATAACGAAAAAATCGATGCACCAAGAAGGAGTTGTCCGATTGTAATGAAATTTCGTATGCAATTACATTTTAAGCGAACATGCAAATGAATAAAATTTGGAGTCCAATGAATAAATAGTGGGAGCTCCAGCGCATCGGAACTGCGCATTCAGCAGGTGTATATAAGAAGCGATTCTGAATCTGTGGTCAAATTTTCTGTTGCATTTCGACTGTGGATATCTTTCGTCTTTGGTAGTCATTTCTGTCACACTGACGGCACAGCGGTACGTAGACAACATTCTACGACCGGTTGTGTTACCGTTCATTTTGCGACACCCGGGACTTACTTTTCAACAAGATAATGCCCGGCCGCACACGGCACGCGTTTCTATGAATTGTCCTCAAACTTGTCCAACACTTCCTTGGCCAGCTAGGTCTCCTGTTCTCTCTCCCATAGAGCACATTTGGGATGTTATGGGAAGGCGATTGCAACCATTCCGGAATGTTGACGATTTAGTCCGACAGTTGGAGACAATTTGGTAAGACATTCCGCAGGACACCATCCGTGAACTTTATCAGTCTATGCCACGCCGGGTGACATCTTGCATCCAGGCCAGAGGTGGGCCAACGCCTTATTGACTTCCTCCCTTTGTATACGGTCAAACTCTAAATCATTAAATTGTTCTGAAATTTTAATCGTTTCTTTTTCTATGTATGTTCTTCACATCCACCAATTTTTATCACAATTCGACAATTCCTTCTTGGTGCGTCGATTTTTTTTGTTATAGAGTATATCAATTTATGCCTTGTAAAATTTATTTTAATGTAACATGCATTTAGTTGAAATATGTTTAGATTTTAAAATTCTACTTGCTGTTAAAACACAAAAAAATAGATAATATTTACCCAATAGATTAGAATACCCAATATAAAATAGGTATATTTAAGAAATTTACAAGAAATAAACAGAATATATGTACAAAATATATTGAAAAACACATTTATCATTATATTTGAAGTAATTTAAAACCAACTGCATCAGTGTACGAAGTTCCATTCACGAAAAATAAAATAAATCCCTAAACTCTGTAATTTGATACTGCATCAGTGTACAAAGTTCCATTCACGAAAAATAAAATAAATCCCTAAACGCTGTAATTTGATACTTCAGAAGGGGATGGGGAGAAAGCTAGCGTCAGATTTTAGGGGACTTTTAGGGAAATATATGTTAAGCATTTACTAGTAATAAAGCTGTTAATAATTTGTAGAAACATTCTGAAAATTAATACAAGTTAATGCTTAATATTCACTCTTACCTACTAATCAGTTGATTTTGACTCTATAACAGCGAACCCCACAGTAATACAAAAATATCCTAAATACTATTGTCATAATTTTTACACATTTTTAAATTAAATATGTAAGTAAATTAATTGATCATTAATCACAAATTTAGCTAAATTAAAAAATCTTTAAAACGAAGAAATTTATAAAAAATCTCAAAGAAAAGTTTAATGCAAAATTTGAACTACATTTTATATGAAATTTCATATCACTACTAAAAATTTAATATTTTTATCAGTGTGTGTGTGTGGGGGGGGGGGGGGGGCTGTGTATACCTCTTGGGGGGATATGGATTAGATTCGTCTATTTTAAGTAGATTAGATTCATTAAATTCATTTTATCTTTTAAACTGAACTCTTTCTTTACAACTTGAGTGATTTAAAAGCGTGTTTTTTTTATTCCTTTTCAAAGATTCAAGGTATAAAGTTTTAAGGAAAAAAAGTTTTAAAGTTTTTGGAAAAAGTACAGAAATGAAATTTTATCTTATATAGTTTGTAAAATTCTAAAAACTGACAAGTATGAATTTTAGTTTGCAATAATGGAGTTCTGCTTATAATGTTTAGCGATAAATTTGGCGACCTTGGTGATTGACCTTGGAATTTGTTGGTAAATTAGAAGCCTTGAGGCGATGAATTTGGTGTTGGCAAGTTGGGATTCGATTATGGATAAAATGTCGCTAGGTCCGATTTGTGTATTGCTTTACTTTTTTTAACACTTTTCCAACAAAGTCATTAAAACACTTTCCAACAAAGTGTTTATGACTTTGTTCATTCTGTAAATTGCCGCATAATAATTGCCGCAAAAATGACTTTATCAAAACGAAATTTTAGTATGTTGTTGAAACGGTCTGTGAGACATATGGAAATGAAAATGAATAATATCACCCAAATAGTTTCGTATTTATCCCGGGTTGAAAAAATGAAATACATTGAAACCTATGGGACCTAATTTTTCAAACATTTTTTAAGCGGAGTTAAAATTCACAAATTGCTTCGAAAATTTTAGAAAATATTCAAATTATCACGTAAAATGTGTAAAATTTCAGCAAAATATGTTAGGCAGTAATAATTACACCCATATCATATGAAGAAATCAAATGACTCATTTCAAAACAAAATTCGGCATCCATTATTTTCCCGAGCAAAAAGCGTGATCTTTGAAATTTATATTTAGTGTTACATCCGTCCTAAAACAGCTTTAATTTTGCATATTATCTGTGTATCTAAATACGCCAACGCAATTACAATATTACTTTCCTTATATACATAATGTATAAGGAAAGTATTGTGACGGGGTCGAAAATTCGAATTCGAGTTTTCGACGGGAGAGCACGTTTCAAGCATCCCTGATCACGAATCAAACATTTTTGAAGTGATGTCTGTGTGTGTGTGTGTGTGTGTGTGTGTGAAAGTATGTGTGTGTGTGTGTGTGTGTCAGTGAGTCTGTGGAGACGATAACTGACGAACGAATGGACCGATTCGAACCAAATTTGGTACAAAAATCACAATCCGTAAACACTGGAAGCCTATTGTTTTTATACGTGATCGAATGTTCAGAACTCCCCTAAATTTTCGAATGAAATTTTGAAAAAATCGTTAAAAAATCAAAACCGCTAAGAAAGTTACGCAAATAGACATTTCTTATGTAATTTTTCATTAGAAAACGATTGGCATAAATTTTAGAACGCTAATATGAACGGTTCTCGAGATATTGTACATTTTTCAAAAAAATTATGAAAAAGTCACATAAAAAAAAAAAAATTCCTATTGAGAAACATGTTCACTTTTCATATGTAATACCATGCGATAAATTGAGTGACATCATTCTCGTGGATCTAGCTCGTTCCATTCATGAAAAAATATACTTTGAATAATACTTTTGTATTAGAACGCCAATAGTCATTTATCTGCTGTAAGAATAACTTTTTTCTTAGTGCATAACGCTTGGCGAGATTTTGGCGACGAATTTGGCGGAATGTCGCCAACTTGGCGAAAATGATGCTAAATCAATGAAAATGACGACTAATTCTCGAAAATTCAATATCTTGGAAAGAATATTAGTATCTACTATAAGAAAATCCTATTACTTTCCTTATATACATAATGTATAAGGAAAGTATTGTGACGGGGTCGAAAATTCGAAATCGAGTTTTCGACGAGCACGTTTCAAGCATCCCTGATCACGAATCAAACATTTTTGAAGTGATGTCTGTGTGTGTGTGTGTGTGTGTGAGAGAGTCTGTGAAGACGATAACTGACAAACGAATGGACCGATTCGATCCAAATTTGGTACAAAAATCACAATCCGTAAACTCTGGAAGCCTATTGTTTTTATACACAATCGAATGTTAAGAACACCCCTAAATTTTCAAATGAAATTTGGAAAAAATAGTCAAAAAATCAAAACCACTAATAAAGTTACGCATATAGACATTTCTTATGTAATTTTTCATTAGAAAACGATTGACATAAATTTTAGAACGCTAACATGAACCGTTCTCGAGATATTGCACATTTTTCAAAAAAATTATCAGAAAGTCATATAAAATAAAAAAAAATATTTCCTTTTGAGATACATGTTCACTTTTCAGTAATACCATGCGATATATTGGATGACATCATTCTCGTGGATCTAGCTCGTTCCATTCATGAAAAAAGATACTTTGAGTAATACTTTTGTATTTGAACGCCAATATTCATTTATCTGCTGTAAGAATAACTTTTATTTCTTTGTCCATTATGCTTGGCGAGATTTTGGCGACGAATTTTGGCGGAATGTCGCCAACTTGGCGACTTTTTGAAATGTTGACAAATTAACGAAAATCTCGCCAAATGGATAAAAATGACGCTAAATCAATGAAATGACGACTAATTGTCGAAAATTCAATATCTTGGAAAGAATATTAGTATCTACTATAAGAAAAACCTATTTATTTTACTGTAAAAGTGGTAAATTCATTACTTTATATAAGGAAAGTCATGTGTTGCCCACATCAGATTTTTTTTTTATTTGAAATGATCACTAAACCTTGATTATTCCTAAAACAAAGCCTAATTTCTATAGCATGCAGAATGTAAACAATCAAGCGATTGTAAGATGAGTTGTATAAGAATTACTGAATTTTTTCATGTAAAATTATTTAGCTCTGGAGTTTGAAATATGAGGGATATGAATGAAACATTCATTAATTTTACATAAAGAAGCAGACGATTTATAGAATTTTTCATTTTTTTATGAAGTGTTAAGTTTCCAATTATAATAAATTATTGTAGAACTGTGATAATTTAAAATATATCACTGTTGAATGTATCGCATTTTAGGGCTGCTTAAATAAAACTGCATTTCAGTTGGAAAGTGTTTCACAATTAATGTTTTATGCATGATTGATCTTTCTTATTTTATTTTCCCGACTTTAATTGTAAAAACTACGGAAGATTTTTGGAATTTGCATGAGATATGAGTTCACTCAAGGTATGATTAATAGAAAGTTGAAGTTTTGAAGACTTCAGTTAGACCAAGTCGTGATATATGCAAAACGGAAAGTTTTTCTTAACATGTAATGAATACCCGAGCGAGTGTTTTATTCATTTTTCTAGCTTTCACTCGAAATATATAGTAAAATATAAAAGATAGATGTAAATAATAAATGACAAAAATATGTACTAGAAAATTTAGCATTAAAATCAGAAACCTGTTGTAGTTTTCGAGCAGTCGTCTTGTCAAATTGAAAAAGATTTAAAATTTTTCGTATACTTGTAGCAAATTGATCCACTTTTTTTTCGTATTCTTTTGCTGTGAATGACATCTATCTGTGGCTAAAATCGAAGTGTTACGTAAAATACAAACATTATGGACGCTTATATATCGAACCTAACAGATAAAAATGTAAATATTTCTTCCTGTTCTGTCAGAATTATGGCTCAGATTATGAATATATAAAAATAATTTCAATATTTTATTCTCTCGAACTTTTTTTTTTTTTTCGGAAAAACTTTAAAATGCGTCTGTACAAGCGAGTTTTTTTTTTTTTTCTAATTTTTCTTACTTTCACTCAAATTTCTTCGAAACTGTAAATGATAGATATAAATAGTAAGCGACAAAAATGTTCAGTAGGAAATACAATTGCTAGCTCTATATTTAAAAAAAAAAGCTTTTATAGTATTTGAGTAATCGCCTTGTCAAGTTCAAGAAGATTGAAAATTTTCCGTTTTTTAAGTTTATAATGCTTATATTTCGAAAAACTGAACGAGATAGCTTTGCACAATAAGCAAGAATTTGTAGTTCTTTGAGAGACTTACAAGTTTATATAATTGGTTTTTAGATGGAGCAATATTTTTCGAAAAACACAAAATCTACCGGTTCAAATGGTTTTTTTTTTTTTCTCCATTTTTTATACTTTCACGCGAAATATCTTCTAAACCTTATAAGATAGATATAAATAGTAAGCGACTAAAATAAGTATGAGGAAATTTAGTTTCTAAATCTATATTTATTAAAAAAAGCTGTTATAGTTTTACAGTTATAGTGCCGTCAAGTTGAAGAAGTATGAAAATTTTAACATTTTTCAAGTTTGTAATGCATTATATCTTAAAAACTAAAAGTGATAGCTATAAACAATAAGCAAGCTTTTGTAGCTCTTTGAAAGTTTTATAAGTGCATAAAATCATATATACTTCTTTCTTTCGATGTTACAAAAGTTTAATTTTATTTTAGAATATTTTATTCATGCAAAATCATTTCGGCTCCATCGGATTGGAACCACCGCCGATTTTTCTGTTACAGATTATTTAAGACAGCGATCAAAGCTATTTTTTAGAAACATTGATTTTAAAACTATTTTCATTCCTCGCTATTTAAGCATTGCAAAATAGTACTTGAAATGCATGGCAAAAATCGCCTTTCTCAACTTCTTATAACAGAAAATAACTGTTTAAATACTAAACAGCATATCCAAAAATGCAGAAAACGAAAAATAATAATAATAATAATAATAAAAATAACGTACGTGAGCACCGAAACTTTGTATCTCGAGGAATCCAAAAGTACATTGAACTGGTTCTTAATAATCACAACTTTGGCGAGAGGACAGACAAATTGCACCACAAATAGAGAGATTTGGTCATAGTTCAAAGATGGTGCGTAGTGTTGCAATGGCAGGCGTTTCAGTATAGTGTTGAAACCGAACTCTAAGTTCAGTTCAGATTAAGAAAACCGTTGACTGAATATCATTGCTGCGTAGTGTATGAGCAGAAAGTGGTACAAAGCAAGAAAGTGGTACGGCGAAGATCAAAATATTACAAGAATTTTCACGATTTTTACTTCCCCTTCAATGCATGGTAATAGGGAAAGTATTGGAATCATGCCGAAAATCGCAACTCGAATTTCAGATCTACACGTTTCAGGACCTCTAGAATACAAAAAAACTATTTTCAGAGTGGCGTCTGTGTGTGTGTCTGTCTGTGCACTGTATGTATCCACTCTAACTCAAAAACTAATGAACCGAATTTCATACAATTTGGTAGGTAAGTCATTTGTGTATGATCCTGGTGCTGATTAGTTTTTGGTACGATTGCGTATAAAAAAAAACCCGCCTTTTTTTGCGAAATGGCCTAAAAAATTGCCTGTATTTACTCTAATTGAAAAACTAATTGAACAAATTTTACAAAATTTGGTAGACAAGTCACTTGTGGATCAACCTGGGGCTGATTAGATTTTGATACGATTCGAGGAAGAAGAACCCGCATTTTTTAAGAAATGGCCTGCAAAAATTGTATATATCCACTCTAACTCAACTAATCGATTAAATTTCATGAAATTTGGTGGGTAAGTCATTTGAGTGTGACCCTGGTGCCGATTAGTTTTTGGTACGATTCGGAAAAAAAAAACGCCAATTTTTGCGAAATGGCCCGCAAAAATTGTATGTTTCCGCTCTAACTGGCAAACTAATTGATCAAATTACACAAAATTTGGTAGATAAGTCGCTCGTAAGATACTGTGATGCTGGTTAGATTTTGATACGATTCGAAAAAACGAATCTGCCTTTTTTTGCGAAATGGTCCGCAAATCTAATATATTCGATCTAAAATAAAATTATACATGTGCAAGATATTAAAACTCTGCAATAAATGACTAAAATTGATGAAATACATAGATTAAGTACTTGTTATACATGTAAAATTTGACAACTAAGAGAATAAATCTGACCCTATGACTATAGAATAAACCGTTGTCGAGATACTGTAGTTTTTGGAATTTTATGCATCTGAAGAATTTAAAGTGAATTAAGTTGCCAAACAAAACGAAGATGCAATGAAAAGAAGAATTGCATATAATATCAGAAAATTATCCATATTATTTTCTGCATTTAAACCCAATTTAATGCATAATGAAATAAAAAATTACAAAATGAATTTGAATCTGCATGGAAAGTCATGTGTTGCTCACATCAGATTTTTATCTTTGCTACAACAATGAAGATCCATGACATAATTTTTTTTTTTTTTTTAATTTTTCTTACTTTCACTCAAATTCTTCGAAACTGTAAATGATAGATATAAATAGTAAGCGACAAAAATGTTCAGTAGGAAATACAATTGCTAGCTCTATATTTAAAAAAAAAGCTTTTATAGTATTTGAGTAATCGCCTTGTCAAGTTGAAGAAGATTTGAAATTTTCCGTTTTTTACTTTCCCTGCAATACATGGTAATGTATAGGGAAAGTATTGGAATCATGCCGAAAATCACAACTCGAGTTTTCGACGGATCTACACGTTTCGAGACCCCTAGAATACGAAAAAACCATTTTTAGCGTGACGTCTGTGCGTGTGTCTGTGTGTCTGTCTGTCTGTCTGTCTGTCTGTCTGTCTGTGTGTCTGTCTGTCTGTCTGTGTGTCTGTGTGTCTGTCTGTCTGTCTGTGCAGATTTTGTATCCACTGTAACTAAAAAACTAATCGACCGAATTTCACAAAATTTGGTAGGTAAGTCACTTGTGGGCGGGGCTAGTGCTGATTAGTTTTGGGTACGATTCGGAATAAAAGAACCCGCCTTTTTTTGCGAAATGGCCCGCAAAAGCTTGTATCCACTCTAGCTGAAAAACTAATGAACCGAATTTCACAAAATTCGGTAGATGAGTCACGTATAGGTCACTCTGGTGCTGATTAGATTTTGGTACGATTCGGAAAAAAATAACCTGCCTTTTTTTGCAAAACGGCCCGCAAAAATCTTCAAAATCTAAACTAAAGAACTTGGTATACTTAGATATATCCATTAAATGCCCGTTTAATACGTAATGTTTAACGACGAAAAGAATAAGACCAACCCCATTACACTAGGACTAGCCGTTCTCGAGATATTTTAGTTTTTCGTACTTTCCCTACGCCACCTTTGAAAATAAGCCCGGTTACCGAATGAGAACGAAATTTGAATTAAAAGTGAATTACATTTAATTGAAATAAATAGAACGTGGATATAAGTTTGCAGGGAAAGTCATGTGCTGCCCACATCAGATTTTTAAGTTTGCAATGCTTATATTTCAAAAAACTGAACGAGATAGCTTTGCACAATAAGCAAGAATTTGTAGGTCTTTGAGAGACTTACAAGTTTACATAATTGGTTTTTAGATGGAGCAATATTTTTCGAAAAACTTAAAATCTACCGGTTCAAATGACTTTTTTTTTTCCTCCATTTTTTATACTTTCACACGAAATATCTTCTAAACCTTATAAGATAAATATAAATAGTAAGCGACTAAAATAAGTATGAGGAAATTTAGTTTCTAAATCTATATTTATTAAAAAGAGCTGTTATAGTTTTACAGTTATAGTGCCGTCAAGTTGAAGAAGTATGAAAATTTTAACATTTTTCAAGTTTGTAATGCATTATATCTTAAACACTAAAAGTGATAGCTATAAACAATAAACAAGCATTTGTAGCTCTTTGAAAGCTTTATAAGTGCATAAAATCAGATATAGTTCTTTCTTTCGATGTTACAAAAGTTTAATTTTATTTTAGAATATTTTATTCATGCAAAATCATTTCGGCTCCATCGGATTGGAACCACCGCCGATTTTTCTGTTACAGATTATTTAAGACAGCAATCAAAGCTATTTTTTTAGAAACATTGATTTTAAAACTATTTTCATTCCTCGCTATTTAAGCATTGCAAAATAGTACTTGAAATGCATGGCAAAAATCGCCTTTCTCAACTTCTTATAACAGAATATAACTCTTTAAATACTAAACAGCATATCCAAAAATGAAGAAAACAAAAAAAAAAAAATAATAATAATAATAAAAATAACTTACGTGAGCACCGAAACTTTGTATCTTGAGGAATCCAAAAGTAAATTGAACTGGTTCTTAATAATCACAACTTTGGCGAGAGGACAAATTGCACCACAAATAGAGAGATTTGGTCATAGTTCAAAGATGGTGCATAGTGTTGCAATGGCAGGCGTTTCAGTATAGTGTTGAAACCGAACTCTAAGTTCAGTTCAGATTAAGAAAACCGTTGACTGAATGTCATTGCTGCGTAGTGTATGAGCAGAAAGTGGTATAAAGCAAGAAAGTGGTACGGCGAAGATCAAAATATTACAAGAATTTTCACGATTTTTACTTCCCTTTCAATGCATGGTAATAGGGAAAGTATTGGAATCATGCCGAAAATCGCAACTCGAATTTCAGACCTACACGTTTCAGGACCTCTAGAATACAAAAAAACTATTTTCAGAGTGGCGTCTGTGTGTGTGTCTGTCTGTGCACTGTATGTATCCCCTCTAACTCAAAAACTAATGAACCGAATTTCATACAATTTGGTAGGTAAGTCATTTGTGTATGACCCTGGTGCTGATTAGTTTTTGGTACGATTGCGTATAAAAAAATCTGATGTGGACAACACATGACTTTCCTTATATAATGTAATGAATTTACTACTTTTACAGTAAAAAAATAGGTTTTTCTTATAGTAGATACTAATATTATTTCCAAGATATTGAATTTTCGACAATTAGTCGTCATTTTCATTGATTTAACATCATTTTTATTCATTTGGCGAGATTTTCATTAATTTGGCAACATTTCAAAAAAGTCGCCAAGTTGGCGACATTCAGCCAAATTCGTCGCCAAAATCTTGCCAAGCGTTATGCACTAAGAAAAAAGTTATTCTTACAGCAAATAAATGACTATTGGCGTTTAAATACAAAAGTATTATTCAAAGTATATTTTTTCATGAATGGAACGAGCTAGATCCACGAGAATGATGTCACTCAATTTATCGCATGGTATTACATATGAAAAGTGAACATGTTTCTCAATAGGAATTTTTTTTTATGTGACTTTTTCATAATTTTTTTGAAAAATGTACAATATCTCGAGAACGGTTCATGTTAGCGTTCTAAAATTTATGCCAATCGTTTTCTAATGAAAAATTACATAAGAAATGTCTATTTGCGTAACTTTATTAGCGGTTTTGATTTTTTGACGATTTTTTCAAAATTTCATTCGAAAATTTAGGGGGGTTCTGAACATTCGATTACGTATAAAAACAATAGGCTTCCAGTGTTTACGGATTATGATTTTTGTACCAAATTTGGTTCGAATCGGTCCATTCGTTCGTCAGTTATCGTCTCCACAGACTCACTGACACACACACACACACACATACACACACACTTTAAAAATGTTTGATTCGTGATCAGGGATGCTTGAAACGTGCTCTCCCGTCGAAAACTCGAATTCGAATTTTCGACCCCGTCACAATACTTTCCTTATACATTATGTATATAAGGAAAGTAAAAACCCGCCTTTTTTTTGCGAAATGGCCTAAAAAATTGCCTGTATTTACTCTAATTGAAAAACGAATTGAACAAATTTTACAAAATTTGGTAGACAAGTCACTTGTGGGTCAACCTGGGACTGATTAGATTTTGATACGATTCGAGGAAAAAGAACCCGCATTTTTTAAGAAATGGCCTGCAAAAATTGTATATATCCACTCTAACTCAACTAATCGATTAAATTTCATAAAATTTGGTGGGAATGTCATTTGAGTGTGACCCTGGTGCCGATTAGTTTTTGGTGCGATTCGGAAAAAAAAAACCCGCCAATTTTTGCGAAATGGCCCGCAAAAATTGTATGTTTCCGCTCTAACTGGCAAACTAATTGATCAAATTACACAAAATTTGGTAGATAAGACGCTCGTAAGATACTGTGATGCTGGTTAGATTTCGATACGATTCGAAAAAACGAATCTGCCTTTTTTTGCGAAATGGTCCGCAAATCTAATATATTTGATTTAAAATAAAATTATACATGTGCAAGATATTGAAACTCTGCAATAAATGACTAAAATTGATGAAATACATTGATTAAGTACTTGTTATACATGTAAAATTTGACAACTAAGCGACTAAATCTGACCCTATGACAATAGAATAAACCGTTGTCGAGATACTGTAGTTTTTGGAATTTTATGCATCTGAAGAATTTAAAGTGAATTAAGTCGTCAAACAAAACGAAGATGCAATAAAAAGAAGAATTGCATATAATATCAGAAAATTATCCATATTATTTTCTGCATTTAAACCTAATTTAATGCATAATGAAATAAAAAATTACAAAATGAATTTGAATCTGCATGGAAGGTCATGTGCTGCTCACATCAGATTTTTATCTTTGCTACAACAATGAAGATCCATGACATAATATTATTATTATTATTATTTTTTTTTTTTTTTTTTTTTCCGTAAATTTAAAATTAAATTTGGGCTCTTTTTTTTTTCAACTTTTTTGGAGACAATAAGTAAAACTATTTCAAGATACTAACTTTTCCAGAAATCTAACTTTTTATCTAACATTTAACGATCTAACATTTAACTATCTAACATTTATAATAATCTAACATTTAATGACTACGAGCAACCATATTAAAATCCAGATCGAAATGCAATTGAAATTTAATTAATATTTCGTGAAATGAATGATAATTGGCGACGTGTTTGGCGTCAGAAGAATATTAAAAAGGATGCTTTATTTCTTTCCTTATATACATAATGTATAAGGAAAGTACTGTGACGGGGCCGAAAATTCGAATTCGAGTTTTCCACGGGAGAGCACGTTTCAAGCATCCCTGATCACGAATCAAACATTTTTGAAGTGATGTCTGTGTGTGTGTGTGTGTGTGTGTGTGAAAGTATGTGTGTGTGTGTGTGTGTCAGTGGGTCTGTGGAGACGATAACTGACGAACGAATGGACCGATTTGAACCAAATTTGGTACAAAAATCACAATCCGTAAACACTGGAAGCTTATTGTTTTTATACGCAATCGAATGTTCAGAACCCCCCTAAATTTTCGAATGAAATTTTGAAAAAATCGTCAAAAAATCAAAACCACTAATAAAGTTACGCAAATAGACATTTCTTATGTAATTTTTCATTAGAAAACGATTGACATAAATTTTAGAACGCTAACACGAGCCGTTTTTGAGATATTGTACATTTTTCAAAAAAAATATCAAAAAGTCATATAAAATGAATAAAATTTTCTATTGATAAACATGTTCACTTTTCATATGTAATACCATGCGATAAATTGGGTGACATCATTCTCGTGGATCTAGCTCGTTCCATTCATGAAAAAAGATACTCTGAGTAACACTTTTGTATTTGGACGCCAATAGTCATTTATCGGCTGTAAGAATAACTTATTTCTTAGTGCATAACGCTTGGCGAGATTTTGGCGACGAAGTTGGCGGAATGTCGCCAACTTGGCGACTTTTTGAAATGTTGCCAAATTAACGAAAATCTCGCCAAATGGATAAAAATGACGCTAAATCAATGAAAATGATGACTAATTGTCGAAAATTCAATGTCTTGGAAAGAATATTCGTATCTACTATAAGAAAAACCTATTTTTTTTACTGTAAAAGTAGTAAATTCATTACATTATATAAGGAAAGTCATGTGTTGCCCACATCAGATTTTTTTAAGAATGGGACAGGTCAAACTTACTAGAACGCTACGATTTTTTTTGCATAATTTTACATATAGAAAGTGAACTTATTTGGTAATATTTACTTTTTTTTTTTTTAATTTTACGTATTTTTTTAGAAATTTATCTGGAAAAAAATGCAATATTTCGAGAAGGGTTTATTATAAAGTAATAAAATAAAAGGCTTATTACGAAATTTTATCTAGAAGGGTTCATGATGAAGTCAAAAAATTAGTGCTATTTGTTCTCTAATGATATATTACGTATGGATTTTCCTTTTATTTAACATTATTAAATATCTGTATTTTGTTAAAATTGTGCTATTTTGTTAAATTTGTGATATTGTTAAAATTGTGATGTTTGTTAAAATCACATGCAAAATTCTTTCATATAAGTTTTTTTTTCTTTTTTGGTAGGGGGTATTTTCAGAAAAAGTAGGGGGTCAAAAGGGTATAATAAAGGGTATAATTACACAAGAAAAATCAATCATGAATAAAGCATTGATTATGAAACACTTTCCAACTTCAATGCAATTTTATACAAACATCTCTAAAATGCGATACATTCCTCGGTTATATTTTTAAAATTATCACAATACTACATTAATTTATTATATTTGAAAACTTCATCGAAGAAAATGAACTTCATTCAAATGACGGCATTGAAATATAAATTGCCTGGTTTAAACATCTCTAAAATGCGATATATTCCTCGGTAATATTTTTAAAATTATAATAATACTACAATAATTTATTATATTTGAAAACTTCATCGAAAACAAATGAACGTTATTCAAATGACGTCATCGATATATAAATCGCCTCTCTATAAAAGCAACATTTTATTCGTAAACATTTTTCTAATCGTTTCATTCATCACAATACTATAATAATTTATTTTATTTAAAAATTTGAAAAATTGTTATCTACCATATTTATTTTAAAATGCGAAACCTCTTTCATATGTAAAATAATTAAACTCTTGGAAAGATATTTATTATATAATATATCGCTTTTTTCTTTCTGGAGGATATAACGAGAGTCAGAATTTAATTGAATTTGTTTTTCTCCCTATATTAAATAATTTTTATTTAAAAAACTACCTAACGTATTTTATTGAAATTTTTTTATACATTTTATGGGATAAATTGAATATTTCCTAAAATTTTCGAAGCAGTTTGTGAATTTTAAATTCGCTTAAAAATGTTTGAAAAATTAGGTCCCATAAGGTTCAATGTATTTCATTTTTTAAACCCGGGTTCAATAAAAAACTAATTGGGTGGTATTATTCATTTATATTCCTATAGGTCCCACAGACCGTCTGAAAAACATACGGAAATTTCATTTTGATAAAGCCATTTTTACGGCAGTTATCGTGCTAATGGACAGACAGACAGACAGAATGAACAAAGTCATAAACACTTTCAACTATGTTGTAAAGTGTTAACAAGAAAGATCAATCATGCTTAAAGCATTGATTATCAAACACTTTCCAACTTCGATGCGATTTTATTTAAAAAAGTCTAAAATGCAATACATTCCTCAGTAATATTTTAAAACTTATCACAATACTACAAAATTTATTACATTTCAAAACTTAAACTTTCATTGAAAAAAATGAACTTCATTCAAATGACGGCATTGAAATATAAATTGCCTGGTTTAAATATCTCTAAAATGCGATACATTCCACGGTAATATTTTTAAAACTATCATAATACTACGATAATTTATTATATTTGAAAACTTTATCGAAAACAACTGAAATTAATTCAAATGACGTCATAGAAAAAATAACACGCCTGGATCTCTATAAAAACAGCATTTCATTCATAACTTCCCCCCATTCATTTCATTCATCACAATACTATAATAATTTATCTTATTTAAAAATTAAGACCGTGGAGCTACAAGTAATTAAACTCCATGCTTAAAACTTCATCGAAAAAAATCGTCCTTCTCTTTATAAAATCAATTAATATTTCATTCATATCAGCCATGCAGACTCTATGGGCTAAATTATTTTGTGTTAAAGAAATACAGCAATTCTAATACAACTCATTCAACATATTTTTCTGTTTACATGTTACATAAGTGAAAAATAGGCTTCGTTGTTGAAATAATCAAATTTAGATGATCATTTAAACT
Source organism: Amaurobius ferox (assembly GCA_951213105.1). Classification (NCBI taxonomy): domain Eukaryota; kingdom Metazoa; phylum Arthropoda; class Arachnida; order Araneae; family Amaurobiidae; genus Amaurobius; species Amaurobius ferox. The sequence continues at coordinate 23,416,320 of OX578152.1, forward strand.
CAAATATATTGTATTTGCGTTGTTTCAGTATGTAGATGCACAGAATTTAAGCAAAAATAAAGCGGTTTTAGAACGGATACAACACTAAATATGAATTGAAAAGAACTTTAAAAATCACGATTTTGAACCGAGATTGATACCATACTTTATTTTGAAGTGGGCCACGTGATCGCTTCATATAATGGTCACGTGATCACTTTACATAAAATGTGTTATTTTTATTTAATTTTAATTTAAAAAACTACTGCTTTTTATATATTTTATGGGGTAATTTGAATATTTCATAAAATTTTCGAAGCAATCTGTGAATTTAAAATCCGCTTAAAAAATATTTGAAAAATTGGTCCCATAGGGTTCAATGTATTTCATTTTTTCAACCCGAGTTCAATCCAAAACTAATTGGGTGATTTTATACATTTATATATTCCCATAGGTCCCACAGATCGCCTGAACAACATACTAAAATTTCATTTTGATAAAGTCATTTTTACGGCAGTTATCGTGCTAACGGACAGACAGAATGAACAAAGTCATAAACACTTTTCAACTTTGTTATAAAGTGTTAAAAAATGCTAAACCAATGTTAAAATATGCGTTTCTTAATAACATCACATGAAAATGTAAATATATCAGAAAACAAGAAAGATGACGTGAAAGGTTACTCTTCTTATAATGGTCACGTGATCTCTTCATATAAAAAGTGTAATTGATAATTTAATTTTTATTTAAAAAACTACTGAATATATTTTGCTGAAATTTTTTTTATATATTTTATGGGATAATTTAAATATTTCTTAAAACTTTCGAAGTAATTTGTGAATTTTAAATTCGCTTAAAAAATGTTTGAAAAATTAGGTCCCATAGGGTTCAATGCATTTCATTTTTTCAATCCGGGTTCAATCCAAAACTAATTGGGTGATATTATTCATTTATATTCCCATAGGTCCCACAGACCGTTTGAACAACATACTAAAATTTCATTTTGATAAAGTCATTTTTACGGCAGTTATCGTGCTAACGGACAGACAGAATGAACAAAGTCATAAACACTTTTCAACTATGTTGTAAAGTGCAATTATCTGCCGAATTACGAGTTATTACTCATTAAAAATTAAAATACAGGGTCAGCTGCAAATAACATTGCTTAGATCAGTTTTATGCGAAGTCTGGTTTAAATTTAGAATCTGTCCTTGCAGCACGAATCAACAATCTAGGGAAAATTCTCGATTCGAGGGAAAATCAGATTCAATTTTCCTTATTTTAGTAGTTTTTACGTTACTTCTATTGTAGACTAGAACGAATTACCCGACATTTCGAGGGTCCAAAATAAGTTGCCACTAACTCGTAAATAATTAAATAGGCACCTTCTGTTTAAATAATACTACTATTTAAATGCAATACCTCTACTTAAATAATACCCTCTATTAAATAATACCCTCTACTTAAATAATATCCTCTACAATACCTTTATTTAAATAATACCCTCTATTTAAATAATAGTTTATTTATTTATTTATGATCACTTTAAAACAAAGTTGAAAAGTTTTTATGACTTTGTTCATTCTGTCTGTCTGTCTGTCTGTCCGTTAGCACTATAACTGCCGTGAAAATGACTTTATCAAAATGAAATTTTAGTATGTAGTTCAGACGATCTGTGGGATCTATGGGAATATAAATGAATAATATCACCCAATTAGTTTTGGATTGAACCCGGGTTGAAAAAATGAAATATATTGAACCCTATGGGACCTAATTCTTCAAACATTTTTTAAGCGAAGGTAAAATTCACAAATTCTTCGAAAGTTTTATGAAATATTCAAATTATCCCATAAAATATATAAAAAAAATTTCAGCAAAATATATTTAGTAGTTTTTTAAATAAAAATTAAAATAATAATTACACCCTTTATATGGAGAGATCACGTGACAATTATATGAAGAGATTACGTGACCCACTTCAAAATAAAATATGTCATCCATCTTGTATGAAAATCGTGATTTTTAAAATTCGTTTTAATTCATATTCAGTGTTGTATCTGTCCTAAAACAGCTTTATTTTTTCTTAAATTATGTTCATCTACATACTGAAACAACGCAATTACAATATATTTGAGTTTAAATGATTATCCAAATTCGATTATTTCTACAATGAGCCTACTTTTCACTCATGGAAAATCAGCAAAATATGTAGAATGAGTTGTATAAGAATTGCTGCATTTCTTTAACGCAAAATTATTTAGCTCATGGAGTCTGCAATATAGCTGATATGAAACATTCATTGATTTTACAGAGAGAAGGACGATTTTGTCAATGAAGTTTTAAGCATACAGTTTAATTACTTGTACCTCCATGGCCTTAAGTTTTTAAATAAAATAAATTATTATAGTATTGCGATGAATGAAATGAATGAAAAAATGTTTATGAATGAAATGCTGCTTTTATAGGGCCAGCCAGGCGTGTTATATTTCGATGACGTCATTTGAATAAATTTCAGTTGTTTTCGATGAAGTTTTCAAATATAATAAATTATTGTAGTACTATGATAATTTTAAAAATATTTTATCGCATTTTAGAGATGTTTAAACCAGGCAATTTACATTTCAATGCCGTCATTTGATTGAAGTTCATTTTTTCCGATGAAGTTTTAAGTTTTCAAATATAATAAATGAATGTAGTATTGTGCTAATTTTTAAAATATTGCCGAGGATTGTATAGCATTTTTGAGATGTTTAAATAAAATTGCATTGAAGTTGGAAAGTGTTTCATAATCAATGCTTTATGCATGATTGATCTTTCTTGTTTTTAAATAAACGATAAAGAGCATTAAACATTCATAAAGTATGTAAATTATAACAATAGGAAATGTACTAGGCGTTGTCTGGCATATAAAAGCGGTCGTTGAGTAGTCGTGTGTGCGTCCACATCGCAGTTAATTTTTTAACACTTTGCAACATAGTTGAAAAGTGTTTATGACTTTGTTCATTCTGTCTGTCTGTCTGTCTGTCCATTAGCGCGATAACTGCTGTAAAAATGACTTTATCAAAATGAAATTTTAGTATGTTGTTCAGACAGTCTGTGGGACCTATGGGAATATGAATGAATAATATCACCCAATTAGTTTTGGATTGAACCCCGGTTTTAAAAATGAAATACATTGAACCCTATGGGACCTAATTTTTCAAACATTTTTTAAGCGAATTTAAAATTCACAAATTGCTTCGAAAGTTTTAGGAAATATTCAAATTATCTCATAAAATATATAAAAAAAATTTCAGTAAAATATGTTAGGTAGTTTTTTTAATAAAAATTGTTTAATATAGGGAGAAAAACAAATTCAATTAAAATCTGACTCTTTCTATATTCTCCAGAAAGAAAAAAGAAGTATATTTTATAATAAATATCTTTCCAAGAGTTAATTTTTTTTTTTTTATCATGCCCATGAGTAAATTATTTTCAAAAATCATAATCAAGTAGGTCATATAGTACGAAAGATAGAATTGATACCGTTATAAGTAGAAATGGGTGAATAACACTTTTCTCGAATTCGAGGATTCTAATCAGGCTGTGTAGAGTTAGTGAGTTTGTCGTCAATGTTAATTTGACGCAAAAGAGCGCTATTTTGTAAAAATGTTAAGATATTACATAAAATAGTTCTTCCCTTCTGCTGGACTGTCAAATTGTGGGCTGCAATCAGAAATAATTTTGCCATCCGCAAACCTAGCAAGCTTTTAATATAACGAGAAATTTATATATTTTAATTTTCTACTATTTCTGAATGAAATTCTAGCACAAATTACAAATGTTTATGTTTAAGTGTGATTTTTGACAAGGGGAGGCTTGTTGGCATGCATTTTATTAGTATTCCTATTTTTTAAATGTTTGTAAAATGGATTTAAACTTTAAATGTTATTAAATTTATTTTCTAATCTGCATTTTAAACGTGTTTTTTTTTATATTTATTAGCTGCGCAGGCTCTTTTTCAGCAACTATAGCAAATGATATAGTTCGCCGAGAGATAAAATAAAAAATATTTCCTATTGAGAAACATGTTCACTTTTCATATGTAATACCATGCGATGAATTTGGTGACATCATTTTCGTAGATCTAGCTCGCTCCATTCATGAAAAGAGATACTTTGAGTAATACTTTTGTATTTGAACGCCAATAGTCATTTATCTGCTGTAAGAAGAACTTACTTCTCCGTTCATAACGCTTGACGAGATTTTGGGAATGAATTTGGTGGAATGTCGCCAACTTGGCGACTTTTTTTAAACGTTGCTAAATTAACGATGAAGTCACCAAATGGATAAAAATGACGCTAAATCAATGACAATGACGACTCATTGACGAAAATTCAATATCTTGGAAATAATATAAATATCTACTATAAAAAGAATCTACTTTTTTTACTGTAAAATAGTAAATTCATTGCATTATATAAGGAAAGTCATGTGCTGCACACATCAGATTTTTTTTACGTATTATCTGTTTTTCTAAATTCTGAGCCAACGCAATTACAATATTTTTTATTTTAAATGATGGAATATTCATTGATTTTACATATAGAGGCAGACGATTTACATTACAATGGCGTTATTTGAATAAAGTTCATTTAGTGTAACTAGCAAGGAGTTAGAAAGAAGGAGATAAAACTCCTATGGAAGAAATGCTTAAAAATGTAATAATGTTTTGAGAATTATATGTAGATGTCGCTAGTGCTAGTAAAGTGGCTGCTACTGCTAATTGACACAACAGAAGGGCGTAGTATTTAGTATATGTATTTTTGATTAGTTTTAAATTAAGAGTTAACTAATTATGTGTATAATTAACCTGTATTTTTTCATAGTAGTAGGATAGAGTACAGAATCTATGGAGATAAAAATAAATTGAAAGGTAAAGCAATTTTGAATGAGTAGGAATATTCGTTATTGTTTCAGTTCTAACTTGCATTGCGTTAATTATTTATTTTTACAAAATTGATAGTTTAAAAAATATTTTAGGTCTTTCGCCTTAGAAATTCATGCAGTGCAGCTTATCCTAGCGCCACCTAAATTATTGTCTCAAATCAAACGATATTGGCGTCCTCCTAATGTGAAGTTTTAACTCCTTACTTTTATCTCCATGGTTACTGGCATTGTATGTTTTGATTGTCTTTTTTGAAGTTTTAAGTTTTCAAATATAATAAATTACTGTGATATTTAAAAAAAATATCAGCGCTGAATGTATCACAATTTAGAGACGCTTGAATAAAATTACATTTCCAGTTGGAAAGTGTTTTATAATCAATGCTTTATGCGTGATTGAACATTCTTGTTTTTATATTATAAGCGGTCGTATTGATAAAGCGTTCTTTGGTTTTCGTTAATTCGCTGTAAGTTGCAGTGAACGAAGTTTAAAGAGCGCTTCAGTAATACGCCCGTTTATACAACCACAACGACAGGAAAAATAAATCTCGCCGAGGCGCATAGTCCCAGGTATTGAAGTACTCGTGTACCAAATTTCATGACCGTATGATGCTTAGATTTCCCTCTACAGACTGCATACAAACACACACACAAAGAGAGAGAGAGAAAGAGATGTCTTTATTATGTAAGATATTTTCATGAATATTGCAGATAATTTCATTAGATTTTAACAGTTTACAACAAAGTTGAAAAGTGTTTATGACTTTGTTCATTCTGTCTGTCTGTCCGTTAGCACGATAACTGCCGTAAAAATGACTTAATCAAAATGAAATTTTAGTATGTTGTTCAGACGGTCTGTAGGACCTATGGGAATATAAATAAATAATATCACCCAATTAGTTTCGGATTGAACCCTGGTTGAAAAAATAAAATACATTGAGCCCTATGGGACCTAATTTTTCAAACATTTTTTAAGCGGATTTAAAATTCACAAATTGCATCGAAAATTTTAGGTAATATTCAAATTGTTCCATAAAATATATATAAAAAAAAAATTAGCGAAATATATTCAGTAGTTCTTTTAAATAAAACTTAAAATAATAATAATCTTATATGCAGCGATCACGTGACCATGATATGAAAAGATCACGTGCTCCCCTTCAAAATAAAATATGGCATGCATCTTGTCTCAAAATCGTGATTTTTAAAGTTCTTTTTAATTCGTATTGAGTGTCGTATTCGTCCTAAAACCGCTTTATTTTTGCCTAAATTCTGTGCATCTACTTACTGAAACAACGCAATTATAATATATTTGAGTTTAAATGATCATCCAAATTTGATTATTTCTACAACGAAGCCTATATTTCACTTATGTAAAATGTAAACAGCAAAATATGTAGGATGAGTTGTATAAGAATTGCTGTACTTTTTAACGCAAAAGTATTTAGCTCATGGAGTCTTCATAGCTGATATGAATGAAATATTAATTGATTCTGCAGAGAGAAGGACGATTTTTTTTCGATGAAGTTTTAAGCATAGAGTTTAATTACTTGTAGCTCCATGGTCTTAAGTTTTCAAATAAAATAAATTATTTTAGTACTGTGAAGAATGAAATGAATGGGAAAATGTTATGAATGAGATGCTGCTTTTATAGAGAGAGCCAGGCGTGTTATTTTTTCTATGACGTCATTTGAATGAATGTCAGTTGTTTTCAATGAAGTTTTCAAATATAACAAATTATTGAAGTATTATGATGATTTTAAAAATATTACCGAGGAATGTATCGCATTTTAGAGATGTTTAAACCAGGCAATTCATATTTCAATGCCGTCATTTGAATGAAGTTCATTTTTTTCGGTGAAGGTTTAAGTTTTCAAATATAATAAATTAATGTAGTATTGTGATAAGTTTTAAAATATTACTTAGGAATGTATTGCATTTTAAAGATGTTTAAATAAAATTGCATTGAAGTTAGAAAGTGTTTCATAATCAATGCTTTAAGCATGATTGATCTTTCTTGTTAATATACACATGGGAGAAAACACAGAGTTGCAGTTGAAAGTTCTAAATCCAAAAAAGTATGTTTCTTATTTTAAACACTTTACAACAAAGTTGAAAAGTGTTTATGACTTTGTTCATTCTGTCTGTCTGTCTGCTTGTTTGTCTGTCTGTCTGCCCGTTAGCACGATAACTGCCGAAAAAATGACTTAATCAAAATGAAATTTTAGTATGTTGTTCAGACGGTCTGTAGAACCTATGAGAATATAAATGAATAATATCACCCAATTAGTTTTGGATTGAACCCGGGTCGAAAAAATGAAATACATTGAGCCCTATAGGACCTAATTTTTTAAACATTTTTTAAGCGGATTTAAAATTCACAAATTGCTTAGAAAATTTTAGGTAATATTTAAATTGTTCCATAAAATATATAAAAAAAAATTCAGCGAAATATATTCAGTAGTTTTTAAAATAAAAATTAAAATAATAATTACACCTCTTATATGAAACGATCACGTGACCATGATATGAAACGATCACATGACCCACTTCAAAATGATATGTGGCATCCATCTTGTTCCAAAATCGTGATTTTTTTAAGTTCTTTTTAATTCATATTGAGTGTTGTATCCGTCCTAAAACTACTTTATTCTTGCTTAAATTCTGTGCATCTACATACTGAAACAACGCAATGACAATATATTTGAGTTTAAATGCTCATCTAAATTTGATTATTTCTACTACTAAGCCTATTTTTCACCTATGTAAAATGTAAACAGCAAAATATATAGAATGAGTTGTATTTGAATTCCTGTGTTTTATTAACACAAAATAATTTAGTCCATGGAGTCTGCATGGCTGATATGAATGAAATATTATTTGATTTCATAAAGAGAAGGACGATTTTTTTCGATGATGTTTCAAGCATAGAGTTTAATTTTTTGTAGCTCCATGGTCTTAAACAAAATGCTTAAATAAAATAAATTATTATAGTATTGTGATGAATGAAATGAATGGGAGAAAGGTATGAATGAAATCCTGTTTTTATAGAGAGATCCAGCCGTGTTATTTTTTCTATGACGTCATTTGAATTAATTTCAGTTGTTTTCGATGAAGTTTTCAAATTTAATAAATTATCGTAGTATTATGATAATTCTAAAACTATTACCGAGGAATGTATAACATTTTAGAGATGTTTAAACCAGGCAATTTATATTTCAATGCCGTCATTTGAATGAAGTTCATTTTTTTCGATGAAGGTTTAAGTTTTCAAATATAATAAATTAATGCAGTATTGTGATAAGTTTCAAAATATTACCGAAGAATGTATTGCATTTTAGACTTGTTTAAATAAAATTGCATTGAAGTTGGAAAGTGTTTCATAATCAATGCTTTAAGCATGATTGATCTTTCTTGTTAACACTTAACAACAAAGCTGAAAAGTGTTTATGACTTTGTTCATTCTGTCTGTTTGTCTGTCTGTCTGTCCGTTAGAACCCGTTTTTACTGCCGTAAAAATGACTTAATCAAAATGAAATTTTAGTATGTTGTTCAGACGGTCTGTAGGACCTATGGGAATATAAATGAATAATAACACCCAATTAGTTTTGGATTGAATCCGGGTTGAAAAAATGAAATACATTGAGCCCTATGGGACTAATTTTTCAAGCATTTTTTAAGCGAATTTAAAATTCACAAATTACTTCGAAAATTTTAGGCAATATTCAAATTGTTTCATAAAATAAATAAAAAAAATTTCAGCGAAATATATTCAGTAGTTTTTTAAATAAAAATTAAAATAATAATAACACCTCGTATATGAAGCGACCACGTGACCATGATATGAAATGGTCACGTGACATACTTCAAAATGATATATGGCATCCATCTTGTCTCAAAATCGTGATTTTTAAAGTTCTTTTTAATTCATATTGCGTGTTGTATCTGTTCTAAAACCACTTTATTTTTGCCAAAATTCTGTGCATCTACATACTGAAACAACGCAATTACAATATATTTGAGTTTAAATGCTCATCCAAATTTGATTATTTCTACAACGAAGCCTATTTTTCACCTATGTAAAATGTAAACAACAAAATATGTAGAATGAGTTGTATTAGAATTGCTGTATTTCTTTAACACAAAATCATTTAGTCCATGGAGTCTGAGTAGCTGATATGAATGAAATATTCATTGATTTTACAAAGAGAAGGACGATATTTTTCGATGAAGATTTACGCATAGAGTTTAATTACTTGTAGCTCCATGGTTTTAATTTTTAAATAAAATAAATTATTATAGTATTGTGATGAATGACATGAATGACAAATTATTTATGAATGAAATGATGCTTTTATAGAGAGAGCCAGCCGTGTTATTTTTTCTATGACGTCATTTGAATGAATTTCAGTTGTTTTCGATGAAGTTTTTAAATATAATAAATTATTGTAGTATTATGATAATTCTAAAATTATTACCGAGGAATGTATCACATTTTAGAGATGTTTAAATCAGGCAATTTGTATTTCAATGCCGTCATTTGAATGAAGTTCATTTTTTTCGACGAAGGTTTAAGTTTTAAATATAATAAATTAATGTAGTATTGTGATAAGTTTTAAAATATTACCGAGGAATGTATTGCATTTTAGATTTGTTTAAATAAAATTGCATTGAAGTTGGAAAGTGTTTCATAATCAATGCTTTAAGCATGATTGATCTTTCTTGTTTTTCTCTCATATTGGCTTTCATTAAATTAACAATTTTCCAGGGGCAATTAAATTAAATTAACTATTTTCCTTTAGCACCTACCTGACCCCCCCCCCCCCCTCCTTAAATACGTTCATGTATATACTGTTAATTGAATTATATAATCGAAAAATAAATACATGTCTGGCTACAATGTCAAAAACTAAGCTACATCTGCATATGGTTAAGCAGACGACATTTTCTACCTAAATTTCCACAATGAGGAAACTGTAGTAACGTAAAAAAAGTTACATCATATCACGATCATTTTTTCCTTATTAACATCCATGCATTGCGTCACCCGATCGCCCTCTGTACGGTAAAGAAATGTAAAAAAATAATGTGTCCACATAAATTTTCCTTCCTGCACTCATAAAGGCTGTTTCCCCCTTGTTGAAACCCCGAAATTTCCGCTTTCACGTTTTTATACACTCGCTAACAACAGGCGGGGAACCTTGCGTCATGTTCAATGTAATGTGTAAAAGGAAATTCAGTCATAAATCGTAGCTAAAATTGTGCTGTAAAATTTAAATTATATACACGAAGTATTGTGTTCTGAAAATGGAGATTCTGCTAGCAATCATGAGGTCATCAAATAGGATTCCTAGGAAATGTTCTTAAGCAACCAGTGGCGTCACCAAGGGGGGATTTGTAGGTCACCCCCCCCCCCCCCCAGGAATCCATCGAACTCAATTTCGAAAAAATGATATTTGAAGAAATGGAACATAAATTATTTCATTATCTCTACGACTCTACCCCACCCCACACACCCAGAAATTATTTCTGGCGCTACTGCAAGTAATCCAATAACTTTGTAAGGAAAGACCCATCAAATATACAGAGTTCCTAGTAAATGTTCCTAACCAACCAGTAGTGTCATCAAGGAGGGGGGGGGATTTGTGGATCACACCCTCCCCCCAGGAAGCGTTGAATTTCGGAAAATGAAATTTGGAGAACGGAAAAAATATTTTGTTCCCTCCCCCCCTTCTATCCCACTCCCAGAATTTTCTAGCGACGCTACTGTAAGCAACGTAATAATTTTGTAAGGAACGGCCCATGAGTGCAGGGCCCGATCAAACCCGATGAAGAAATTAATTTTGGGCCCCCATGCGCATACCAAACACATGCAAAACGTCAACAAATAGCAATTTTCAGGACCCAGGATCACAGACCGGAAAGCCCTTTTGTACATGTAGAAAACTTCCAAATTTTTTATTTCAAAGTAATATACTAATATTTTAAAGGATATATAATATTTAAAACTATTAAGATGTTTCATAATTATATTATGTAACTATATTATTTTATAATATTTTTAAAAAGTTACTGCTACTTTTAAATTTTTTATCACATACAAAATTTAAGGGGGCCCATTAAAATTAAATTTAGGGGGCCGCGGTCCTGGAGGCTCTTGTGTTTATTAGGCCCTGCAAAAGTGTACACGTTATGTCTATTCAAAGTAAAGTGACCCTGCCCGATCGAATAACAGGGGGTCCTAGTGGAGATATTAAAAAGTTAGAAAAATGAACTCCAACAAATCGAGATAGATGAAAAAAAGTCCATTACATGCTTGTACAGCATTATCTAATTCAGGATTAGGTTCCCAACAAGGAACTCCGCGAGAATTTGAAAAGTTCGCGGGGAAAAAAAAGTATAGCTTGTTACCTTTATTGCAATTGAGTAGAAAACTTAAAATTATTAAAGTTTTAACTTGATCTAATAGTAAAACAATGAAGCATTTTGAAAGTTTAATTTAGTTATGAGATATTCGGGTTGTAGGCGAGGATTGAAGCTGCGAAAGTTTTACTTGGAAAAATAAATTTTATTATAGTGGGAAATTTTTGCAGCAAGCAAGGAAACCAGTATTTTCGTCAACTAGTCATATGGTTGAGATAAAAAATTTGAAGAAAAAATAAGCCAATAAACAAGAAAGATCAATCATGCGTAAAGCATTGATTATGAAACACTTTCCAACTTCATAGCAATTTTATTTAAACATCTCTAAAATGCGATACATTCCTAGGTAATATTTTGAAAATTATCACAATACTACATTAATTTATTATATTTGAAAACTTAAAACTTCATCGAAAAAAATGAACTCCATTCAAATGACGGCATTGAAACATAAATTGCCTGGTTTAAACATCTCTAAAATGCGATACATTCCTCGGTACTATTTTCAAAATTATCATAATACTACAATAGTTTATTATATTTGAAAACTTCATGGAAAGCAACTGACATTCATTCAAATGACGTCATAGAAAAATAACACGCCTGGCTCTCTCTATAAAAGCAGCATTTCATTCATAAACATTTTTCCATTCATTTCATTCATCACAATACTATAATAATTTATTTTATTTAAAAACTTAAGACCGTGGAGGCACAGGTCATTCATTAAACTTTATGCTTAAATCTTCATCGAAAAGATCATCGTCCTTCTCTCTGTAAAATCAATGAATATTTCATTCATATCAGTTATATTGCAGACTCCATGAGCTAAATAAATTTGCGTTAAAGAAATGCAGCAATTCTTATACAACTCATTCTACATATTTTCTTATTTACATTTTCCATAAGTAAAAAGTAGGCTTCGTTGTAGCAATAATCAAATTTGGGTGATCATTTAAACTCAAATATATTGTAATTGCGTTGTTTCAGTATGTAGATGCACAGAATTTAAGCAAAAACAAAGCGGTTTTAGGACGGATACACTAAATATGAATTAAAATAAACTTTAAAAATCACGATGTTGACACAAGATGGATGCCATATTTTATTTTGAAGTGGGTCACGTGATCTCTTCATATAATGGTCACGTGACCACTTTATATAAGAGGTGTTATTATTATTTTAATTTTTATTTAAAAAACAACTGAACATATTTTGCTGAAATTTTTTTTTATATATTTTATGGGATAATTTGAATATTTCGTAAAATTTTCGAAGTAATCTGTGAATTTTAAATCCGCTTAAAAAATATTTGAAAAATTATGTCCCATAGGATTCAATGTATTTCATTTTTTCAACCCGAGTTCAATCCATAACTAATTGGATGATATTATACATTTATATTCCCATAGCTCCCACAGATCGTCTGAACAACATACTAAAATTTCATTTTGATAAAGTCATTTTTACGGCAGTTATCGTGCTAACGGACAGACAGACAGACAGACAGAATGAACAAAGTCATAAACACTTTTCAACTTTGTTGCAAAATGTTAATAATAACGGACAGACAGACAGACAGACAGACAGAACGAACAAAGTCATAAACACTTTTCAACTTTGTTATAAAGTGTTAAAAAATGCTAAACCAATGTTAAAATATGTGTTTCTTAATAACATCACATGAAAATGTAAATGTATCACAAAACAAGAAAGATCAATCATGCATAAAGCTTTGATTATGAAACACTTTCCAACTTCAATACAATTTTATACAAACATCTCTAAAATGCAATACATTCCTCTGTAATTATTTTTAAAATTATCACAATACTACATTAATTTATTATATATTTGAAAACTTCATAGAAGAAAATGAACTCCATACAAATGACGGCATTGAAATATAAATTGCCTGGTTTAAACATCTCTAAAATGCGAAACATTCCTCGGTACTATTTTCAAAATTATCATAATACTACAATATTTTATTATATTTGAAAACTTCATCGAAAACAAATGAACATTATTCAAATGACGTCATCGAATTTATTATATTTGAAAACTTAGACCTTCATCGAAAAAAATGAACTTCATTCAAATGACTGCATTGAAATATAAATTGCCTGATTTAAACAACTCTAAAATGCAATACATTCCTCGGAAATATTTTTTAAATTATCATAACACTACAATAATTTATTATATTTGAAAACTTCATCGACAAAAAACGCAGGACAAATCACGCAGGATTTCTACCAGCAATTATGATGAACAGCTACCGTTGAAGATATTTATATATATATATATATAATCATTATTTTATTTTTTAACACTTTACAACAAAGTTGAAAAGTGTTTATGACTTTGTTCATTCTGTCTGTCTGTCTGTCTGTCTGTCTGTCTGTCTGTCTGTCTGTCTGTCCGTTAGCACGATAACTGCCGTAAAAATGAGTTTATCAAAATGAAATTTTAGTATGTTGTTCAGACGGTCTGTAGGACCTATGGGAATATAAATAAATAATATCACCCAATTAGTTTTTTATTGAACCCGGGTTGAAAAAATGAAATACATTGAACCCTATGGGACCTAATTTTTCAAACATTTTTTAAGTAAATTTAAAATTCACGAATTGCTTCGAAATTTTTAGGAAATATTCACATTATCCCATAGAATATATAAAAAAAAATTCAGTAAAATATGTTAAGTAGTTTTTTAATTAAAAAAATTATTTAATATAGGGAAAAAAACAAATTTAATTAAATTCTGACTTTGGGATATCTTCCAGAAAGAAAAGAGAGAGATATTATATAATAAATATCTCTCCATTTGTTTAAACGTTTAGCATATGGGAGTGGCTTCATATTTAAAAATAAATTTGGTAGATAACAATTTTTCATTTTTTTAAAATTTTATATAACTCTTCATGATAAATTTAATTGATGGCATTTTAAATGCACTTTCCTACGTCCTAGAGAGTTAAAATTTAGTACACAGCTTAAATTTGTTGAACATTTTATTCGACAAAAATTTGATGGATCTTTAAATATAGATCATACATTTTTTTCGAAATGGCCTGAAAATAATCCCCGTTCACTTCTATAAATCATTGGTGTAATATTGTTAAAAATTCTGATGTGGACAGCACATGTCTTTCTCTGCAGACTCATATTCGTTCTCTTTATTTATTCAATGATAATTTGAGTTTATCTGCACAACATAAGTATTTTAAATGACATTGAATTTACACGTTAAACTTAAATTTGGTTCTCATTTGATAGCTGGACTTATTGTCAAAGGTGGCGTAGCGAAAACGCGAAAAAACTAGAATATCTCAAGAACGGCTAGTCCTAGAGTAATGGGGTTAGTCTTATTCTTTTTGTTGTCAAAAATCACATATAAAATAGGAATTTAATTGATATAATTGAGCACACGTAGTCTTTTATTTTTATATATAACGATTTTTGCTGGCCATTTCGCAAAAATAGCCCGTTCCTTTTTCCCGAATCGTAGTAGAATAACCTACAAATGATTTATATACAAAATTTTGTTAAATTTGGTATATAAATCACTTGTAGGTTATTGAAATATTATACTCCAAATTTTGTTAAATTTGGTTCATTAGTTTTTAGCTAGAGTGGATAAAGGCAATTTCTGCGGCCATTTCGCAAAGAAGGCAGATTCTTTTATTACGAATCGTACTATAATCTAATGAACATCAGGATTTCCCACAAAAAACATACCTACCAAATTGTATGAAATTCGGTCCATTAGTTTTTCAATTAGAGTGGATGTAATATCCACACAGACACACAGAAACATACACAGATACACCCTTACACACACAGACGTCTTCCTAAAAGTAGTTTTTTCGTGTTCTAGAAGTCCCAAAACGTGTAGATCCTTTGAAAATTCGAGTTCCGATCTTCGGCACGATTCCAATACTTTGAGTACATACACATACACATATATATTATCTGTGTATTATCTGTGTATCTAAATTCCGTGCCTATGCAATTACAATAGTTGTGATTTTAAATGATCCCTAAACTTTTATTATTTCTTCAAGGAAGCCTAATTTTAACATATGCAGAATGCAAATATCTCAAGCGATTGTAAGATGAATTACATAAGAATTGCTGAATTTTTTTCACACAAAATTATTTAGCTCTGGAGTCTGGAATACAAGTTATATGAATGAAATATTCATTGATTTTGCATAAAGAATCAGATGATTTATATTTCGATACAGTTTTAAATATTTAAGTATAATAAATTACTGTAGTACTGTGATAATGTAAAAGATATCACCACTGAATGTATCACATTTTAAAATTTTTTAAATGAAATTGCATTTCAGTTGGAAAGTGTTTCATAATCAATGCTTATGCATGATTGATCTTTCTTGTTTTTTTTATTCATTAGTTTCAACCACCATTAGTTACAGCATACGGTGGGGTCCTTTGTAATTTTGAAATGTGAAACGGATCCATGAGACCCAAAAGTTTAAGAACCACTAGATTACACTATGTATGTCGGTAAAGTAATAAATTCGCATTTTTCGCCCTGTCACGATGCTTTTCCTATACATTATGCAACATTTTGCCTCTGAAAGCCGTTAAGGCCGCTCTTTATCAGTTTCAGGAGTCTTTTTACAAACACTTCTATCAAATTTTGCCATTGCGACATTTTTTCTTTCGATCGAACTGTAACAGCCAAGCACTGCACTAAACTGCCCTATCTTTCATTCATAAATAGCCATTTCGCAACGCATCCCCGATAAAATGCGCAGATGTTAGCTTACTGCATATATTTGGGAGGCACTTTATCGCTCAGTTTATGCTACTTGTGATTTACAGATGCCAAGATAGTCGGGACTCGACACTAAATCGCACGCGGAACGTACGTGGCCCGGTTCGCATTCCTCATCTGAATTTAGAATGGGTCGTGTGGCAACAGCCTCAAACCTTAGACGTCGTTTTTACTTTCCCTGCAATACATGGTAATGTATGGGGACAGTATTGGAATCATGCCGAAAATCGCAACTCGAGTTTTCGACGGATCTACACGTTTCGAGACCTCTAGAATACGAAAAAACCATTTTTAACGTGACGTCCGTGTGTGTGTGTCGGTCTGTCTGTCTGTGTGTCTGTCTGTGCAATGTATGTATCCACTCTAACTCAAAAACTAATGGATCGAATTTCATAAAATTTGGTAGGTAAGTCACTTGGGTATGACCCTGGTGCTGATTAGTTTTTGGTACGATTCGTAAAAGCAGAACCCGCCTTTTTTTGCGAAATGGCCCGTAGAAATTTCATGTATCCACTCTATCTAAAATACTAACTGACCAAATTTCACAAAATTTGGTAGATAAGTCACTTGTAGGATGATCTGGTGCTGATTAGATTTTGGTACGATTCGGAAAGGAACAACCTGCCTTTTTTAACGAAATGGCCCGCAAAAATCGCCAAAATCTAAAATAAAAAAACTACGTATGCTCAAATAAATCCATTAAATACTTGTTTTATACGTAATGTTTAACGAAGAAAAGAATAAGACCAACTCCATTACACTAGGACTAGCCGTTCTCGAGATATTTTAGTTTTTTCGTATTTTCTCTACGCCACCTTTGAAAATAGGTTCAGTTACCAAATGAGAACGAAATTGAATTCAAAGTGAATTAAATTGAAATAAAATAAAGAGAACGTGGATATAAGTCTGCAGGGAAAGTCATGTGTTGCCCACATCAGATTTTTACTTTCCCTGCAATACATGGTAATGTATAGGGACAGTATTGGAATCATGCCGAAAATCGCAACTCGAGTTTTCGACGGATCTACACGTTTCAAGACTTGTAGAATACGAAAAAAACTATTTTTAGCGTGACATCTGTGTGTGTGTGTCTATCTGTGTGTCTGTCTATGTGTCTGTCTGTGCAGATTTTTTATCCACTTTAACTCAAAAACTAATGGACCGAATTTCATAAAATTTGGTAGGTAAGTCACTTGTGGGCGACTTTGGTGCTGATTAGTTTTGGGTACAATTCGGGATAAAAGAACCCGCCCTTTTTTGCGAAATGGCCTTCAAAAATTGCCTTTATCCACTCTAGCTGAAAAACTAATGGGCTGAATTTCACAAAAATCGGTTGATAAGTCGCTTCTGGGTTACCCTGGTGCTGATTAGATTTTGGTATGATTCGGAAAAAAATAACATGCCTTTTTTTGCAAAATGACCCGCAAATATCGTCAAAATCTAAAATAAAAAACTACGTATGCTCAAATATATCCATTAAATGCTTGTTTTGTATGTAATTTTTAACGATGAAAAGAATAAGACCAACCCCATTACACTAGGGATAACCGTTCTCGAGATATTTTAGCTTTTCGTATTTTCTCTACTCCACCTTTAAATATAAATCCAGTTACCAAATGAGAATAAAAATCGAATTAAAAGTGAATTAAATTTAATTAAAATAATGAGAACGTGAATATAAGTCTGCAGTAAAAGTCATGTGCTGGCCACATCAGATTTTTTATTTTGTCAATGGACATTATACGCTCAAAGTATTGTGTAGAATTATTGAAATATTGTAGCTTATGTGTTTCACTCTGCTACAATACTTTCCCTATATATACTGAACATATTGAAAAGGAAGTGAAAATCTGATGTGCCCAACACATCACATTCTCTACAAATTAACAAGTTTCCACTTTAAAACAATGACAAATTTTACTTTCCTTACAATACAAGATATTGGAATCGTATTGAAAATAAGGAGACCAATCTCATTACTCTAGTTTTAAAAGCTCTAAGTCGCCAAATGGAAAAGAATGTGTATTTAAACTGCAAAACGGATATAATTTCAAATAATCCGTTTTAGTTTCTTCCATTAAACTCAATTTAATGTATTGAGAAACAAATAAAAATAAAAATAAATTTTAGTCTGTGGAGAAAGTCATATGCCTCGATCCTTCAATACTCGCTCATTGATCTGAACAAGCGCCATTTCTGAACCCATAAAAATTGTATGAAATTTCGCCAATGTCGCGAAATCGAGTTTCGCAATTTAGAGACCAATAGTTTTGGAAATCGAAATAGTAGCTCAAAATCTATAACAGCTCTTCTATTACATACCGAAGTTGGGTTTTTTTACGCGAATTATAAAGCGGCAGTAAACAATTCTTCATTAGTGTCAATGGAACGAAAATTTTCAAAGTAGCCTCAACATAGCCGCGATCATTTTTTTAATCGAATATTAGTCGCCAATAAAGTTTTTGATTTTGTTTACAGGGATGTGCTCAGATTTAAGCTGCGACTTGCGGTTTGGAAGATTTTAGTGTGAACGCTTTGCTCTTTACTGATTTTTAATTGTACCCTGCAATTAAAAACACGAATATGTGTTAATCAATAAGTTATACCATTTAATAATATCCATACTTAGTATACGTATATAATCTTGTACTTTTTTTAACTAGATGAGAACAAGTTTAATTACATTGTAGTTGACATAGCATATGGTATTCATATGTGCAGTACACTAGTCGCATTATTAATAGTTTTTGCAAATTTACTTTATGTTTAATTTTTCGCACATACGTATATGCGAGGTTTTATTGATAAATAATCAATTTACATCATGCATGTGCAAATCGTAGTTTAAGAGTTTTTTTTTCAATTACCAACTAAAACCCAATAAAACCCGGGTTTCTTCAAATCCTGATCGAAACCCATTAAATTTTGGGAAAGAAATGATATTTTTGAAAATGGGAAACATTATATTTAGTCACATCTTGTTCTTCTGCTCTGGAGGAAACATTTTTAGAACTGTTTTAACAAGAATTAGTGTTCCTCTGTCTATTTTATCTGTCTCGTGTAATGTACATTTTATGTGTATTGCATTTTTAGTCTATAGAAGACATCGTGAAATCGGCCGCTAATGTGCCGGACATCAAGTTGTATTGTAACGACATATTTAGTTACGACCCCCGTCCCCCTTAAAAAATCTGGCTATGCTACTGTCTGGAATACAACAAATTTGATGTGGGCAGCACATGACTTTTTCTGCAGACTCAAATTCATATTTTCTTTATTTCTTTAATAATTCATTAGATTGAGTTTAATTGCACCAAATAAGACTAAATTTGCATTTTTAATTCAATTTTTGTTTTTATTTGGTAACTGGACATTTTTCATGGATATATTTGAGCATACGTAGTTTTTTATTTTAGATTTTGGCGATTTGTGCAGGCCTTTTTGCAAAAAAAGGCAGGTTATTTTTTTCCGAATCATACCAAAATCTAATCAACACCAGGGTGTCCCACAAGTGATTTACCTATCCAATTTTGTGGAATTCGGTCCATTAGTTTTTCAGCTAGAGTGGATACAAGCTTTTGGGGGCCATTTCGCAAAAAAAGGCTGGTTCTTTTATCCCGAATCATACCCAAAACAAAACTAATCAGCACCAGATTCGCCCATAAGTGACTTACCTACCAAATTTTATGAAATTCGGTCAATTACTTTTTTAGTTACAGTGGATACAAAATCTGCACAGGCAGACACATAGACAGACACACACACAGACGTCACGCTAAAAATAGTTTTTTCGTATTCTAGAGGTCTCGAAACGTGTAGATCCGTCGAAAACTCGAGTTGCGATTTTCAGCATGATTCCAATACTTTCCCTATACATTACCATGTATTGCAGGGAAAGTAAAAATGCAGCTCAGAATCATATCATAGAACTATAAATATATTTATATTTCTAGTTCAATATTCACTATGCCCCACCCTTAAAACACGTCTAGTGCTGCCACAAACGGCATGTTCACAAATACACTTTCAATTAGTTCGCATGACCTCAGGCAACTGAATTAGAACTTTTACCCGACCTTTAAAAGCCTATATCGGAAACCATTTGAAATCAGAACTTCCCGAAGAAGATAAGTGGTTACTAACCAGAGTGCAATCTCCAGGAAATACAAATGCCGTCAAATATCTGGAATATTAACCGCGTTTGCATTTTTCGTTTAACAATCACGATAAGTGAGATTTCGTTAGTCTTGTTCGTTCGTTCCTTTAAAGTTTGAATCAGAAATGGTTTATCGCAAACCACAGCCAAGAAGCTCAAACAAAAGACATAACGTGGGCTATTGTTTCGGCTCTTGTCAACAGGAAACTTGCGTCAAACGGTTGTTAGTTATCTTATTGTTTATTCTATTGCATTTTATTCACAGTTAAGTAGAAACGTGATGTTTATGTGGAAAAGGAATTGCTAACTCTTAAAACAGCTGTTGTTCGCCCCAGTAGCGTCGTCAGGAAGAATTTCCAGGGAGTTTGGGTAACCAAAAAATTATGTTTCCTATTTCTCCATATATAATTTCTTTGAATTTCAATGGGTTTCTTTTTTTTTTTTGGGGGGGGGGGGGCGACGAGAGGGGCAGCAGGGGGTGCATACTAGGAGACTAGCTCTACGGATACAACCAAAAAGGGGATAGCTCAGGGTTCGCGATCGTTTTCCGTGGGTCTTGATAGGACATTCAACAGGGAGGTTTCACCTACGTCACGTTCCCGTAGCAACCATTAGAGCAGACGACTGCTTTGTACAAGCAACAGTTAGAACGCCATGAAACAACATTACAAATCTTATTTTTCGCAGCTAGATCCTGGTTATAAAAGCTTATATTAAGCTAAAATCAGCGAAATTGGAGGTGAAGATCCTTATGATTGATGAAGATTACTCACAGAAAAGTTATATTTCAATGTTTTTGAAAATCAACATGATAATAGTTGGAAACTTTATTATATGGAAAAAAATGTTTCCACAAATCAATCTCTTGCCAATTCAGAGAGTTTTGATGTAACTTCATGGTCATTGAAATCTCATGTCGGTTTTATGTCATGTCTGTCACGATGGGTTTTTAATTTTATATTAAATAAGTAGACAAATTGAGATTTTGAAACTTCTCTAGGAAATAACTGTGATATAGATATACATATGTGAATAAAATTTATTTTCCTAGAAATATTATCTTCTATGTCAAATCTGCTATATTACACATCTAATATCATGTCTGTCACAAACAAAATTAACCTACAGGTATCTACTACTAAATTTAGTGATTTTAATTTGATGTTGATTTTTTTATAGTTTAGATTTATGAAACAAAATAAAAATTACGGAGTTGATTGCTAATAAATCAATGATTGTATAATCAAATTATAAAACTAAAAAAGTTTACGTTTTTTTTAAGATTTATTAAACTTAAATTGAAAAGCATACTGTGCCATATCATGTATACTGTACTTATCATGAATAAAATGCTCACTGCAAACTTTCCTGTGCTTCAAATTTTCAGTATTCAAATCTTCTTTGTTGATTCTTGAAAGCCATTCTTTTCTTTGCTTCTTTTGACAAACAAGTTCTTGATTTTATTCCCTTTATTTTCAATTATTCAAGGGAATGAAAAAAATGATACATTGGATCGTTTGCTGCAGTTGATTACGGCACAAATCGCCATTATCAAATTCAATTACTTTATTTTAAAGAAATTATGATTATATATGATATCGGCTGGATCTAGTTTTAATAAAGCGACTTATTTTTAAAAATTTCACACCAAAACGTATCTTTTACATATGAACCTAATACAAGTTCAACGTTTATTTGTACAAAGAGAACTTAGGATTTTCGCCGCTAGATGGACGTGACGTCACGTGAATCCTCCCTGTTTTTTTTTTCTTTTCAAAATATAGGGAAAATGGTATTGATACTAGAATTTCTGAATTTTCAATTAATAACACTGCTCCCACAAAGAAATTTTAAGATAAAGTTACAAGGCCTACACTTTAACTTATTTTATTATAAAAAATCTGATGTGGACAGCACATGACTTTCCTTATATAATGCAATGAATTTACCACTTTTACAGTAAAAAAAAATAGATTATTTTTATAGTAGTTATTTATATTTTTTCCAAGATATTGAATTTTCGTCAATGAATCGTCATTTTCCATGTCGTCATCATTAATGAGTCGTCATTGATTTAGCGTCATTTTTATCCATTTGACGAGTTTTTCGTTCATTTAGCAACATTTAAAAAAGCCGCCAAGTTAACGACATTCCACCAAATTCGTCTCCAAAATCTCGTTAAGCGTTATGGATGAAGAAATAAGTTATTCTTACAGCAAATAAATGACTATTGGCGTTCAAATACAAAAGTATTACTCAAAGTATCTTTTTCATGAATGGAACGAGCTAGATCCACGAGAATGATGTCACCCAATTTATCGCATGGTATTACATATGAAAAGTGAACATGTTTCTCAATAAGAAATATATATATTTTTTTATTTTATATGACTTTTTGATAATTTTTTTGAAAAATGTACAATATCTCGAGAACTATTCATGTTAGTGTTCTAAAATTTATATCAATCGTTTTCTAATGAAAAATTACATAAGAAATGTCTATTTGCGTAACTTTATTAGCGGTTTTGATTTTTTGGCGATTTTTTCAAAATTTCACTCGACAAATTAGGGGAGTTCTGAACATTCGATTGCGTATAAAAACAATAAGCTTCCAGTGTTTATAGATTGTGATTTTTGCACCAAATTTGGTTCGAATCGGTCCATTCGTTCGTCAGTTATCGTCTCCACAGACTCACTGACACACACACACACACACACACACACATACTTTCACACACACATACACAGACATCACAGACATAAAAAATGTTTGATTCGTGATCAGGGATGCTTGAAACGTGCTCTCCCGTCGAAAACTCGAATTCGAATTTTCGACTCCGTCACAATATTTTCCTTATACATTATGTATATAAGGAAAGTAAAAATTAGGGCGTCTTCTGCACCCTAAAAATATGACTTAAAACTACAAGAACAAGAAATTTATGAAAGAGCCTTTATATGGTAGTAAGTGGCATGTGCATTTCATTTTTGAGGGAAAAAACATTTTTATACTCTTTTAT
Organism: Amaurobius ferox; assembly: GCA_951213105.1. NCBI lineage: Eukaryota > Metazoa > Arthropoda > Arachnida > Araneae > Amaurobiidae > Amaurobius > Amaurobius ferox. Next base: position 23,439,637 of record OX578152.1, read on the forward strand.
GTACTTATTTCGTACAATCATGCGAATTTTCGGAAAGCCAGGAAGTGTGTAAAGAACCTCGCTGCCCCAACCGGGATTCGAACCCTGGATCTTCGAACTGGCCAGCCGACGCTCTACCGTTGAGCTACTGTGGCAGAGCTGAAATCTCTTATCTTTGAAGTAGAATCAGCATTCTCCGTCTGCTAATGTCAGATTGGCGTGCAACTGGCAATCTAACTAACCGTCTCCTGTTACTTTCCTTATATACATAATGTATAAGGAAAGTATTGTGACTGGGTCGAAAATTCGAATTCGAGATTTCGACGGGAGAGCACGTTTCAAGCATCCCTGATCACGAATTAAACATTTTTGGAGTGATGTCTGTCTGTGTGTGTGTGTGTGTGTGTGTGTGTGTGTGTGTGTGTGTGTGTGTGTGTGTGTGTGTGTGTGTGTGTGTGCGTGTGTGTGTGCGTGCGTGTGTGTGTGTGTGAAAGTATGTGTGTGTGTCAGTGGGTCTGTGGAGACGATAACTGACGGACGAATAGACCGATTTAAACCAAATATGGTACAAAAATCACAATCCGTAAACACTGGACGCCTGTTGTTTTTATACGCAATCGAATATTCGGAACCCCCCTTAATTTTCGAATGAAATTTTAAAAAAATCGCCAAAAAATCAAAACCACTAATAAAGTTACGCAAATAGACATTCCTTATGTAATTTTTCATTTGAAAACGATTGACGTAAGTTTCAGAACGCTAACACGAACCGTTCTCGAGATATTGCACATTTTTCATAAAAATTATCATATAAAATAAAAAAAAATATTTCCTATTGAGAAACATGTTCACTTTTCATATGTAATACCATGCGATAAATTGGATGACATCATTCTCGTCGATCTAGCTCGTTCCATTCATGAAAAAGATACGTTGAGTAATACTTTTGTATTTGAACGCCAATAGTCATTTATCTGCTGTAAGAACAACTTATTTCTTCGTCCATAACGCTTGGCGAGATTTTGGCGACGGATTTGGCGGAATGTCGCCAACTTGGCAACTTTTATAAATGTTGCCAAATTAACGAAAATCTCGCCAAATGGATAAAAATGACACTAAATCAATGAAAATGACGACTCATTGTCGAAAATTCAATATCTTGGAAAGAATATTAGTATCTACTATAAGAAAAACCTATTTTTAACACTTTACAACAAAGTTGAAAAGTGTTTATGACTTTGTTCATTCTGTCTGTCTGTCTGTCTGTCTGTCTGTCTGTCTGTCTGTCTGTCTGTCTGTCCGTTAGCACGATAACTGCCGTAAAAATGAGTTTATCAAAATGAAATTTTAGTATGTTGTTCAGACGGTCTGTAGGACCTATGGGAATATAAATAAATAATATCACCCAATTAGTTTTTTATTGAACCCGGGTTGAAAAAATGAAATACATTGAACCCTATGGGACCTAATTTTTCAAACATTTTTTAAGTAAATTTAAAATTCACGAATTGCTTCGAAATTTTTAGGAAATATTCACATTATCCCATAGAATATATAAAAAAAAATTCAGTAAAATATGTTAAGTAGTTTTTTAATTAAAAAAATTATTTAATATAGGGAAAAAAACAAATTCATTTAAATCCTGACTTTGGGACATCTTCCAGAAAGAAAAGAGAGAGATATTATATAATAAATATCTCTCCATTTGTTTAAACGTTTTGCATATGGGAGTGGCTTCATATTTTAAAATAAATTTGGTAGATAACAATTTTTCATTTTTTTAAAATTTTATATAACTCTTCATGATAAATTTAATTGATGGCATTTTAAATGCACTTTCCTACGTCCTAGAGAGTTAAAATTTGGTACACAGCTTAAATTTGTTGAACATTTTATTCGACAAAAATTTGATGGATCTTTAAATATAGATCATACATTTTTTTCGAAATGGCCTGAAAATAATCCCCGTTCACTTCTATAAATCATTGGTGTAATATTGTTAAAAATTCTGATGTGAACAGCACATGTCTTTCTCTGCAGACTCATATTCGTTCTCTTTATTTATTCAATGATAATTTGAGTTTATCTGCACAACATAAGCATTTTAAATGACATTGAATTTACACGTTAAACTTAAATTTGGTTCTCATTTGATAGCTGGACTTATTGTCAAAGGTGGCGTAGCGAAAACGCGAAAAAACTAGAATATCTCAAGAACGGCTAGTCCTAGAGTAATGGGGTTAGTCTTATTCTTTTTGTTGTCAAAAATCACATATAAAATAGGAATTTAATTGATATAATTGAGCACACGTAGTCTTTTATTTTTATATATAACGATTTTTGCTGGCCATTTCGCAAAAATAGCCCGTTCCTTTTTCCCGAATCGTAGTAGAATAACCTACAAATGATTTATATACAAAATTTTGTTAAATTTGGTATATAAATCACTTGTAGGTTATTGAAATTTTATACTCCAAATTTTGTTAAATTTGGTTCATTAGTTTTTAGCTAGAGTGGATAAAGGCAATTTCTGCGGCCATTTCGCAAAGAAGGCAGATTCTTTTATTACGAATCGTTCTATAATCTAATGAACATCAGGATTTCCCACAAAAAACATACCTACCAAATTGTATGAAATTCGGTCCATTAGTTTTTCAATTAGAGTGGATGTAATATCCACACAGACACACAGAAACATACACAGATACACCCTTACACACACAGACGTCTTCCTAAAAGTAGTTTTTTCGTGTTCTAGAAGTCCCAAAACGTGTAGATCCTTTGAAAATTCGAGTTCCGATCTTCGGCACGATTCCAATACTTTGAGTACATACACATACACATATGTATTATCTGTGTATTATCTGTGTATCTAAATTCCGTGCCTATGCAATTACAATAGTTGTGATTTTAAATGATCCCTAAACTTTTATTATTTCTTCAAGGAAGCCTAATTTTAACATATGCAGAATGCAAATATCTCAAGCGATTGTAAGATGAATTACATAAGAATTGCTGAATTTTTTTCACACAAAATTATTTAGCTCTGGAGTCTGGAATACAAGTTATATGAATGAAATATTCATTGATTTTGCATAAAGAATCAGATGATTTATATTTCGATACAGTTTTAAATATTTAAGTATAATAAATTACTGTAGTACTGTGATAATGTAAAAGATATTACCACTGAATGAATCACATTTTAGAAATTTTTAAATGAAATTACATTTCAGTTGGAAAGTGTTTCATAATCAATGCTTATGCATGATTGATCTTTCTTGTTTACTCTAAAAGTAGAAAATTCATTGCATTATATAAGGAAAGTCATGTGTTGCCCTCATCAGATTTTTTTTGACTGCATTTGAAAGGTGCTCAACGTCAACAATGTTCGAACCTGACCCAAGTCCAAAGAAATTTTTCTCTGCAGAACAGATTTTCGGCTTCTTCCTGCTAGAAATACGCATTTGTAATATTTTTGCACTCACAGACAAGCAAACATTTTTTTTAATTTTTTATCTTTTACTTTTATCTTTACATAACTGAAAAAAAAAACTAAATTATTTCACTACTCTATTGAATTTCACTTATAAAGTCGTCAATTATTGGTCTGGCCCGGAACCATCTTAGAAAAATCCCGTTGCGATCTGGTCCATGGTTCGGGCCAGTCAAAAGATGCAGGCTCGAACCCGTGCATCTTTTTGATATTCTTGCTCTTTATATTCTTTACGTTCCCTGCAATACATGGTAATGTATAGGGAAAGTATTGGAATCATGCCGAAAATAAGTTGAGTTTTTAACGGATCTACACGTTTTGAGACGTCCAGAATACGAGAACATTATTTCACAGTGACGTCTATGTGTGTGTTGTGTGTGTGTGTGTTGTGTGTGTGTGTGTGTGTGTGTATACGCGCGAGCAAAGAATGTATCTACTCTAACTCAAAAACTAATGGATCAAATTTCATAAAATTTTACATGTGGGTGATCCTGGTGCTGATTAGATTTTGGTATGATGCGGAATAAAAGTACTTGCCTTTTTTTTTTTTTTTTTTTTTTCCGAAATGGCCCTCAAAATTGTCTATCCACTCCAGTTAAAATACTAATTAGCCAGATTTTACAAAATTTGATAGATGAGTCAGTTGTGGGTTATATGGAAGTAATAAAAGTAATCTTAAAAGTGTCCGTGGCAAGCAAAAAAGTAAATTAAGAATTTGTAAAACATTTGTAAGTTGGGATCAACGATTGGAAGACAATATTTAAATGTATAGAGTTGAAAAAGGATTTAAATTTGTGAATTTTTTAGAAATTTAATAAATGCATTTCGTCAGTCGTTATTTAGCTGCTCTAAACCCTTGGGTAAGTTAGATAGTTTAGCCAGTAAAAAAACAAAAGATCCAGAGGCGTCATTTCAAAAGTATTTTGGAGGTGAAGCATTTATTGGGGGAAGGGGCGAAAGTTGATGGATGATTATTCTAATGATGGAAATATGATTCGGCAAAGAAAATTATAAAAGAAACATAATAACTTGTAAATCCTTTGCCCCCCCCCCCGTTTCTACCCCTGTGTAGACCTCTAACTTGTATTAAAGAGTGTTGTTCTTCTCCATGGTTTGTAATTACAAATATTTGTCCTATTCCAGAAAAAAAGAATTAAATGTAAGTTCATAGTAATGAGTAAGTTCAAATAAAATCAATTTTTACATCCAATTTTGTGAGAGAAACGAATATCAAATCTTTATAAAAACAGATTGCACCTTAAAATATAATTTTACCACTGTTCTAGTTTTCCAGCAGAACTACAAATTTTCAGTTTCTCTTCTTTTCCCTCCCGATTTCGCAATTGAGCAGCTGAAATGCTAAAAGTTGCGAGACACGCTTGTTTTGAAATAAATGTTTACAGAAATGCCTCATAAAATGCACTTCTTCAAGGTAATCAAAAAGATAATACGATTGTTTCACCTAAAATCTTAGATAACTTTAACGCATTTTTAGAACGTGCTCCACTTTAAGAAATTAGTTCAGTAGGGCTTTTTTTAATGTCTTTGTATTTAGAATTTTGTTTTTTTATTATTATTTATAGCATCTGTATTTCAATGAAAAAATTCAGTTGTTTAATTTTGAATGATTTGGTAGCTGCATACAAAGCATTTTCCTCGACCCAAACCGTCCGACCTACCTGAAGGTGTTGAAAGCCCAGACCACACGACCAACCCGAAGGCTTCTGGCAGCTTATTGTGTGGCCGGCTACCTGAAGGTGTAAGGTATCTGTTTGGACAGCCGGGAAGCGCCACCCAATTTAGGCCGGAACCCAGTGGGGGCGGCATCTACAGGGACCATACTCTCCTTTCCCTACCACCAACCTCTTTGAAGAACTTAGGGATCCACATATTTAACGTGCTCGTACTGCGCTTGAGCACGGGGACAGTTTGGACAGAGGCATGAATCGAACTCGGCGCGTCCAAGTGCAATTCCCGCAAGTTATGCTGTCCAATTATGCAAATCACTATGTCCCACCACCCATACAAAGCTTAATTCTTTATTATTTTCCTTAAAATATAGTATATGAAAAGCCGATCATAAGTATGGTGGAGGGGGACTTCTAAATTTGTTTTGAATTTCTGGTGAGGGGGAGGGGGGAGACATGAAACATTCACAAAGAGGAAGGGGATGGGTCGGGATTAATGTATAAATATTTGTAAGGGGTGCTGATAAATGCAAACTAAAATGAGATGGAGATCGTATCAATACAGTTGCGTTGGCTTAACTGACCTGTTGCAAACTTTATATATCCTATGAAGATTAAATAATTTTTTAAAAAGACCAGCTTCAAAACAAAACCTCACGAAAAAAAAAATTACTTGCGCATACTATTATGCAGAGAAAATATTGTTTCTACGAAATTTTTGAATTCCAGATTTTGACGGATAAGTGCATTTCAAAATCTTTGAGTCCCGCACATACTTTCTAATTATAATATAATTATTTAAAAAATATGAAGTGGGTAGCACATGACTATCCCTGCATGATGCAATGCCTTTACTTTATTCACATATTTTTTTTATATAAAAATAAATAACTTTTGGCGAATTGTTGGGTGTCAAAATATTACACAAAATACCTTCCCTTTCTGGTAGGTCGGACGGTCTGGGTCTCAACAACAACAAAATACCTTCTCTCGCGAATGGAACGAACTAAATAGACGAGAATGATGGTTACAAATTTGTCGCGTAATCTTGCATATGAATTAAAGCAAACGTATTTTACGATAGTTAATTCTCTTTTTTTATATTTACTTTTTTTATGTGAAAAGCGTTCAATGTCTCGAGAATGGTTCAAAGTTTGCGTCATGCATTTTCTAACAAAAAATTATATAAGAAATAATTATGCAATATTATTGAAGATTTTGTTATTTTCTTGATTTTTTTTAAAAATGTTATTCAAAAATTTGGGTCTTGCGAACATTCGATTACGTTTAAAATCAATTGTGTTCGAGTATTTACCTATTGTATATCCTACCAAATTACGCTCAAAACGGTCCTTTCGTTCGTGAGATATCGCATTCACAGACTCAGGCACACACATACATATTCACGCAGACATCGCCTTAAAAACGTGAGATTCGTGCTCAAGGATGCTTAAAATGTGCTTTTCTGTCGGAAACTTAAATTCGGATTTTCAACCCCGTCAAAATAATTTCCCAATACGTCAAAATGTATGAATGGAAAGTAAAAATTATTTAAAAAAAATATTCTATATCTTTTGAAATTCTCTTTGTGTTAAAAGTCTCTCATACTTTTAAGCTTACCATTTTTACAAATCAAAATCGTTCAGTTTTATTTATCTAGATATTTAATATTTAACATGCTTTCCAAATAATTTCGAATTAATGAACAAGCTAATACTTAAACTATAAACAAACATTTATTCATTAATAATTTAATAATAAAAATTTGATAATTTTTCTATAATTTATTTGTACGTATAAAATGTATGCATGTCAGGTTCATTTTATATGCAATTTGTCACTGTTATTCTAGACGCAAATATGTATTACTTACCCTGTAATACATGGTAATGTATAGGGAAAGTATTGGAATCATACCGAAAATCACAACTCGAGTTCTCGACGGATCTACACGTTTCGAGACCTCTAGAATACGAAAAAACTATTTTTAGCGTGACGTCTGTGTGTGTGTCTGTGTGTGTGTCTGTCTGTGTGTTTGTCTGTGTGTCTGTCTGTCTGTGCAGATTTTGTATCCACTCTAACTAAAAATCTAATTGACCGAATTTCATAAAATTTGGTGGGTAAGTCACTTGTGGGCGAATCTGGTGCTGATTAGTTTTGGGTACGATTCCGGATAAAAGAACCCGCCTTTTTTTTGCGAAATGGCCCACAAAAGCTTGTATCCACTCTAGCTGGAAATCTAATGGACCGAATTTCACAAAATTTGGTAGATAAGTCGCTTGTGGGTCACTCTGGTGCTGATTAGATTTTGGTACGATTCGGAAAAAATAACCTGCCTTTTTTTGCAAAAGGGCCCTCAAAAATCGACAAAATCTAAAATAAAAAATTACGTATGCTGAAATATATCCATTAAACGCTTGTTTTATACGTAATTTTTAACGAAGAAAAGAATAGGATCAGCCCTATTACACTGGGACTAGCCGTTCTCGAGATATTTTAGTTTTTTCGTTTTTTCTCTACGCCACATTTGAAAACGAGTCCATTTACAAAATGAGAACGAAAATTGAATTAATAGTGAATTAAATTTAATTAAAATAAAGAGAATGTGTATATAAGTCTGCAGGGACAGTCATGTGCTGCTCACATCAGATTTTTTTATTTTTTATTAATGCAAATTATTTCCCAAAAACAAAATTATGAATATTTATTTTACGATTAAAAATCCTCTCTTTTTGCAGCTAAATCCCTAACTCGACTGGCACGCAACACAGCCACTCCTAGTCAAACCGATCGAGTGAGGTATCTCAAATTTCACTCGATCGAATTCAAATCTCGTCGCTAATAATGTTTTAATTCAATCCAGGTTTAAGACAGGTTCAACCGAGCCTAAATGTTCCAATTTAATTGGGTTCTCGGGCTGATTCGGGCTCCGGTCTTAAACCGGGCCTCAAAATGTTGTCCTGGACTCAGCTTGGGCTTGGAACGTAAATTTCGGCCCGATCGGACCACAGTTTTGCACACGACCACGATTATTACAGGGTCGCCTTAAACCTTGACGGGGACTCTAGTCAAAAGTAAATTCTAGGTCCCCCATTCTTCGACCCAGACCGTCCGACCTACCCGAAAGTGTAAAGTACCCGCTTGGACGGCAGGAAAATGTCACCCAATTTAGACCGGAACCCAGAGGGACCGAATCCTCCTCCCCCTACCACCAACCTCTCGGAAGGTCTTACGGACCCACATGTTTAACGTGTTCGTATCCGCGTGAACACGGCGACATTTTAGGCAGAGGCAGGAATCGAACTCGGGTGTCCGAGTGCAATCCCCGCGCGCTAACCACTGGGCTGTCGCGCCCTAGGTCCCCCATTGAAATGTTATAATACATAGTTATATAGTTATAGTATATAGTTTTATACATTGAGATCGGAAGATAGGCATCAGAGCTTCACGAGCCTGCAGCATTCGCCTACTTTGTCCATGATAAAAAAAAAAAAAAAAAAAAAAAAAAACGCTGATTGACGCACGACCAAGCGATCTTTTTAATTTGCTCACCATTTAGTCGAGTTGCGAAATGGGCGATTTTTACCTCCTTTTCTTCCCTCCCCCCCCCTTATCACCTTGTTGGAAAAGCGGAAATGCGTTACGTAATGACAGCTGGCTCGGGATCACGAAATTATTAAGGAAAACCATCTGTATGTTTGCAGTCTTTTTTTTTGCTGATTAATCCACTCTTTTTACAAGGATATGTGAACTTATTTAAATATTGTAATGTAAAAAAAGTTTTTAGCATGTTGCTAAAAAATTCAGCGGCATACATTACAAATTGTAAACATTTTCCCCTGCACCTCTTATTAACTTAACCCATTCACGTAGACTCTGTTTGTCCTTTCGTTCAAAATCGTAATGAGTCCTCAAAGCACGTAGAGTTGAGACTCAGAGCACAATTTCACCATGCCGAACATTTTCATCTATCAAATTTTCAAGCCATTACTTCACATTATTACGTTATTCACATATGTACGTTGTACACTGTAAAACATTCTGCGACCTTTGCTCATTTTTTTTAAGCTATTTTGTTGATAATTTCGGAAAACTATCAGAAAAGCCACAATGACAGGCGTTTATGAAAATTCCAGCTTCATTTCTGAAATATTCAGCTAATTATCGTCTGCCGAAGCGTTATTTTTGTGTTTTTACATACATATTATCATAACTATCAGGAACCTTACTCCCCAATACGGACAGATGATTCATTTGAAACTTTCAGCAACATGCTTGCAAGTGTTTTACAGTGTATTTTATGTCGGCCACACAAGCAGCAACCATAAGCCTTCGGGTTGGTCGTGTGGTCTGGGCTTTCTACAGTGTATTTTATGGACTCGTTTTAGGCTCCATAGCATGTACAGAGCTCAAACTCGTCACAGAACACTTTCATCTATAAAATTTTTACGTCATTACATTACGTCGTTGTGTGACGAACTCGTTCTCAGTACTTAGAACACGCAGAAATTAGCACTTTCGATATTTATCGTAAGGGCAGTTAAAATAGATTACATGCGTATATTGTAAAGAACCTTGGTGCCCCAACCGGGAATCGAACCACGGATATTCGCACTGGTCAGCCCATGCTCTACCGTTGAGCTACTGCAACGGAATTGCAATCTCTTACCGTCGAAGTGAATTCTGCAATATTCACTATAAATGAAATACCTTTTATATCTCCTATAATTGTGTGGACAGACGAAAGAGCATTTCTTTCCAGATAGCGGATCGATATTTAAAAATAAATCTCTGACTTCAGACAGATTGATTTCTCAGTAGGAGAAACTTGCAACAGCAATTAAGTTTTTAGATACATCCGTCGTCGAATATCCGGTTTCCAGTTTCTTGCTCATTAAGCGGTATTTTCAGATGCCGGCAGGATATTCACAGAAATAAACGTGATATGCGATTATTAATAAGATATCGTCTTTCAGTTTTTAAATTTAACCAGACTTGCAACAATTTTGTATCAAGTTCTTTGTGCAGTATTCGACTAAATTTTCTCTCAGAATAATAATTCCAAAAATATTGTGGTCAAAGCTGTACTAGCTATACTACTATGGCCTTTAAGAGAATAAACTTGAATGCAGTACTGTCATAGAGAGGGGTGGAGCTATCACTCCAGGAAGCAGGGCGCCAAAAACCTCGTTATACCAACGCTTAAATTAACTCATATCCTTCCTTTTGCGAAACAAAGCGGCGGGTTCCAACACCCTCCAGGCGCTAGGTCGGACGGTTTAGGCATCAACAACAACCCTCCAGGCGCTATCACACCATACTTTGTATAAATAGCCTTGCTGTCCCAACCGGGAATCGAACCCTGGATCTCCGAACTGGCCAGACGATGCTCTACGGGGACGAAATTGCAATCTCTTATCATCGAAGCGGATTCTGCATTCTCCACCCTCTAATGTCGGATTGGCGGGCAACTGACAATCTGACTGACCACCTCCTGCTATTTTTACCTCAGGTTATCCTCCTGCTACTACTATTTTTACCCAAGTTAGTATCCTGCGTGGTCGTTAACCTCTCAATTTGAAATCGGCGCTCAATCTTCCAGAGTCTACTGAATCCGTACTAGTCGTTCTAGGGTCACTTTCAGACCTCCGACATGGGCTTCCTCTAATAATACCCCTGTTAATATTTTTTCCGATAGCCTCTCTTCCATTCAAGCTCTTAACTCAATAAAAAATAAATCTAATTATCTTAACTCCATTAAATACAAAGCTCTCCTTGCCAAAAACCTTGTCAATATTTCTTGGGTAAAAGCTCACAATAACATATCTGGAAATGAAATTGCTGATTACCATGCCAAAATTGCTGCTATCTCTGGTTCCCCTCTTACTATTCCCTTTCCTTACTCGCTCCTCTCAAAATTTTGTAAATCTCATATTCTTAATCTTTGGCAAAATTATCTTAATGATTACATTTCCACCAGGACTGGTGATCCGGCTAGAATCCTGTCTTACCTCCCTATCGTGAATCCTAATTTACAAATTTTTAATAAATATCTCATTTACTTTCTTACTGGTCATGGCCCCTTTCTTGATTACTTATACTTTTTCAAAATTAAATCCACCTCTAACTGTATTTGCAATAAATTCGGTGATGTTGACCATTACATTTTCGATTGTCCTTTTTCTAAAAAATTTCATCTCTGCAAGCCTTCCCCCTCTAATAAACCAATTTGGTTCTCCAAAGTTCGTTCAAATCCCTCTTCAGTAGATAAAATTAAAAACTGTATTCTTGTTTCCATGGAAATTTCTAATAAAGTGACCTAAGCTTATGGGTAGATTCTGCTCTCATTTAATTTTGATCAATGAATCCCTTTTTTTTTTATTATTCTTATTAACTTATATGAACTTATTGTGTTCCCTCTTTTTTTTTTCTTTAAAAAAAAAAAAAAAAAAAAAAAAAAGCTATGTTAACTGTTCTTATTTTTTGAATCTTTCTTTCTCTTTTGACACTTTTTATTTGTATTTTTTCTTATTTTTCTTTTCTAAATTTTATTCTAAATTTCTGTTTTGTTTTCATACGGCAAATTTTTCTTCTCCTTTTCATATATTTTCTTTTTATATATTTTCTAAATTTTACTTTTAAAATTTTATTATTTTCTTTCATTTCAATCTATATTTTATTATACCTCACTCTAAATATTAGTTTTCAATCTTTCTATCTATATTCGCAATAACCATTTTCCCATTTTTGTAAAATGGACGTACTTGTCAAGTTCAAATATATTGTAAAACTGTCTGTTTAATCACAATATGTATTATAAATTGTAATATTTTTAGACCTTAATAAAAGTTCGTTTGGTGGGATGGTAGACCTTGGGTGCCTTCTGAATGCAGGAGGTATCCTTTCCCGACCGTGCATATAGCTACTCTAAACCCAATATGTGAGTCGCACGGTCTGGGGTCTTCAGACCTCCGACATCAATTAATTAATTAATTAATTAATGCCCTCAATTAATTTTGATCAATAAATCCCTTTATTTAATTTTTATTAACTTATATGGACTTATTGTGTTCCCTCCATATTTTCTGTTTAAAAAAAAAGAAAAAAAAAAGTTTTGTTAGCTGTTCTTATTTTCTCGGTTCTTTCTTTTTCTTTTGACCCTTTTTATTTGTATTTTTTCTAATTTTTCTTTTCTAAATTTTATTCTAAATTTCTGTTTTTGTTTTTCATGTGCCTAATTTTTTTTCCCTTTTCATATATTTTCTTTTTACATATTTTCTAAATTTTACTTTTAAAATTTTATTATTTTCTTTAATTTTAATCTATTTTTCATTATGCTATTATACCTCACTCTAAGTTTTATATTTCAATGATCTTTTTATCTATATTCGCAATAACCCTTTTCCCATTTTTGAAAAATGGACGTACTTGTCAAGTTCAAATATAATGTAAAACTGTCTGTTTAACCACACTATTTTTTATCAATTGTTATCTTTTTAGACCTAAATAAATGTTCGTTTGGCGGGATGGTAGACCTTGGGTGCCTCCTGAGTTCAGGAGGTATCCTTTCCCGGCCGTGCAGCTAGCTATTCTAAACTCACTATGTGAGTCGCACTGTCTGGGGTCTTTAGACCTCCGACATCGTTGCACTAACCTACAGGTTTTTCTTTTTTTCGGATGCCATTGTAAAGAACCTTACTGCCCCAACCGGGAATCGAACCCTGGGTCTCCGAACTGGGCAGCCGTTGAGCTACTGGGACGAAATCGCAAGCTCTTATCGTCAAAGAGGACTATGAAAATTTAACTTGGGAGTTATCAACTTAACTTCAGTGCAATCGGCTGGAACAAAGAATCAAGCCGGGTCATCCGGGTTGGCGTCTAGTCAAGCAAAAATTACATAACAGCTTTTATTTCTACTTTCCCATACTATTGAATAGAAAATTGCTTTCTTGAAAATTTTCACATATTCCATTAAATTTGTATTCTAAATTCCAATATATTAGCAGCTCGGCAAGCATCCAGTTGAGCAAGCGGCACAACCAACATGTGCGCCTGACAGAGTGTGAAAATGCTCGTAAATGCTTATGGGGTTCATTGCTATACTTGAAAATGCTTGTGGGGTTCACTGTTATATATTATAGAGTCAAAATCAACTGATACGTAGATAAGAGTTAATATTAAGCATGAACTTATATTAATTTTCAGAATGTTTCTACAAATTATTAACAGCTTTATTGCCAGTTACTGCTTCCATTAAAATCAATTGTAATTATTCTGTGTAGTAGCTATATGAATATTAATAATCAACTCTTAGCTTTCAAATATAAATATGCAAATATTTGTTAATAATTTATATGAATTGAAATATATAATAGTAACTATTATGGTTTATAAATGCTAATGATTAATTGTATTTTTGATGATTCCCTCCTTTAAGGCTGTTGAGCCCCTCCCCCCCCCCCCCCCCCCCCCCCGTTCCTTTTCAATTTCGTCTTTGGCTATGGCCTTGCGTCAGTGAGCAGGGCACGGACCCTCAGTAATTGAAAAACAAAATCAAAAAGTTTAAAAAAAATCTAAAAAATGTTAAAACCATTTCCTATAGATGCCTTGTATCATTGTTACATCTAATACACCAATCTTCTTCTCTTCGAAATATGCGAAAGAAATGTTTCGCAGATATAGTTGTCTCACAGTTATAGATAGATGTTTCACATCTAGATGTTTCACAGATGTTGAAGACCCAGACCGTCCGACTCGTCCAGAGGACTAAGAGCAACTATTTGGACGGCCGGACTGTTGTTTCACAGATGTTGAAGACCCAGACCGTCCGACTCGTCCAGAGGACTTAGAGTAACTAGTTGGATGTTTCACAGATGTGTCACATCTATCTTTAACAAGTTACAGAGATACCCGCTATTTTTAATCTGTAAAGGAATTTAGTATTTTAAATGACTTCTTTTATGTTTCGTTTACAAATTTGCTTTCCACTGAATATCAACTGGATTCACATTTTAATGTTGTAAAATCTCATTAGTTCAAACACATTGAATTTGAGTATTTTTAAACAAACGTTTGGTCCGCACAATAATACAATTTTATTTTTCGCCTCTTATCGAGTAAAAAAACAAACTGATGTGAACAGCACATGACTTTCACTACATAATGCAATGACTTTACTTCTTTAACGGTAAAAAAATGGTGTACAAGGTCAACGACACAATAAATTTGGTATTGAATTAATATCACGTAAATTGAAATTGGGCGGTTTTAGCAAACTATTAGTCTAAACACAATCATTTATTCATACTTAAGTGCAAAAAATTCTTATTTATTTACATTTGGCTTTAAAATTTGAATGTTTAAATTATGTAATCTAAATGCTTTCAATGCTAAAAAATGTTTTAATGCTCTAAATTTTGAATGCAATCAATTTTAGCACCCCTGGAAAAAATCCTGGATACGCCTATGATAGGCGTGCCTACAAATCTGGAATATGGATGCATAAGAAAACCGAGCGCAGTCCGTCACTTCAGATATTTTGAGAAAAATTTTATACAAAAAAATAGAAGTAAACCTTTTAAAATCCCCCACAACTATATGTCCATTATCTTGCAAATCGACAGTAGTATATAAAAAGAAGCACCTATCGAAATATAGTTTTCAGATCTCTTGCAATCTTTCTCCTTCAAAGGGAAATAAATGCAACGCGAAACAGACAAGGATTTCAACAAGCGCAAAAAACAATATTGCAATACATCATCAAAAACTCGAAACGCTCGACTAGAAACGCAACGCACAATTCCGAGGCTATCTTGCATCATCATCTCCCAGATGGCGCCACGGCACTATCAAGGTCGCCCGCTGCCATCCGACGCGCAATAAACTTGCAGATTTTTCTCTCCTCTTTCGTATTGTAAGCAAATGCGCAATGTTCTGTAATCTGATGACGGCTAATGAGAGGAGATGGAATGGATGTATTGCTCTTTTTATTTAGGAGATATTTTTAATAAGATAAAATTAATAGGTTTATCGGATAAATGCGCATAGGAAAGGATTAAATTATCAAATCTATATGACAGAGAGAGAAAGGGGAAAAAATAAAAAACACTGATATATGTCAGGTAATGAGGTAGCAATGAAGAGCATATCAATTGTTCTGGCATATAGCGGGATAAGTAGGATTATGACAATATTCATAACAATGATGATTAGGGATTGTAATCATTATTTGCTTCTAAGATGGTCAAATCGGATTAAGATTGCTCTAAAACGAGGGAAACTCAATAGAAGAATACCCAATATGTTTTTGTTTTTTATTACCCAGACAGTAGGGCTCGACTTAGCTTATGGGGTCCGAAGCAGACATTCCTCCTAGGAAGTCCCCTTCACTTCTTAACATATATGAAATGAAGAATACATAATTGCATTCTATAATACATAATCAAATACATAATTGCATTCTATAAAAAAATCTGATGTGGGCAACACATGACTTTCCTTATATAATGCAATGAATTTACTACTTTTACAGTTACAAAAAATGTTATTCTTATAGTAGATACTCATATTCTTTCCAAGATATTGAATTTTCTTTAATTAGTCGTCATTTTCATTGATTTAGCGTCGTTTTTATCAATTTGGCGAGACTTTTGTTAATTTGGCAACAATTAAAAATGTCGCCAAGTTGGCGACATTCAGCCAAATTCGTCGCCAAAATCTCGCCAAGCGTTATGGAGAAATAAGTTATTCTTACAGCAGATAAATGACTATTGGCGTTCAAATACAGAAGTATTACTCAAAGTATCTTTTTTCATGAATGGAACGAGCTAGATCCACGAGAATGACGTCGCCCAATTTATCGCATGGTATTACATATGAAAAGTGAACATGTTTCTCAATAGGAAATATTTTTTTATTTTATATAACTTTTTGATAATTTTTTTGAAAAATGTACAATATCTCGAGAACGGTTCATGTTAGCGTTCTAAAATTTATGTCAATCGTTTTCTAATGAAAAATTACATAAGAAATGTCTACTTGCGTAACTTTATTAGCAGTTTTGATTTTTTGACGATTTTTTCAAAATTTCATTTAGGGGGGTTCTGAACATTTTATTGCGTATAAAAGCAATAGGCTTCAGTATTTATGGATTGTGATTTTTGTACCAAATTTCATTCGAATCGGTCCATTCGTTCGTCAGTTATCGTCTCCACAGACTCACTGACACACACACACACACATACTTTCACACACACACACATACTTTTACACACACGCAGACATCACTTCAAAAATGTTTGATTCGTGATCAGGGATGCTTGAAACGTGCTCTCCCGTCGAAAACTCGAATTCGAATTTTCGATCCCGTCACAATACTTTCCTTATACATTATGTATATAAGGAAAGTAAAAAGTATACAAAATGAAGTGTTTACACACTTCAATGGAATTTAAATTATTGGCAACTTTCTCATCCTAGCGAAGAAGGCAACATGCTAAATTAGTCCAGTAATTCCTTACTCCTAAAAAATCTTTTCGCCGGGCAAACCTATTCCGTTGGCATATTCCTTTCTTCGTGAAGCAGCCGTTAATTTTTCGATGCTGCTATGCTGCTATGCTGCTATTGTTAAATTTGGTGGCCCCCTCTATCACGGGGGCGCAGCTGCCCGCAATGCCTCTGTATTAGTCAGGCCATGCCAGTGTAAAGTCCCGTCAGTTCACCCAAAAGTTGTGTTACAACGGACTTAGTCTTCCCAATTGGGGACAGTGCGGAAATCTTGCCATTTGTGTACAACCACAATTCTCTTGGATAGGAGATTACGAATTGCGGATAACAATATGCAAATAAGTAGGCACGTTGTCCTTCTATTTCAAGAACTACAAGGTATGCCCGTTATATGACGAAAATCAGAATTTGAGAAACATTGCTTCCCATTTAGCGTCATTTTTATCAATTTGGCGAAATTTTTGTCACTTTGGCTACATTTAAAATAATCGCTAATTTGGCAAATATCCAGCTAAATTTCTCGCCAAGCGTTACGGACGGACGAAGAAATGGGTTATTCTTATAGTCTATTCTTGTGTTTTTCCCAAAATATTGAACTTTCAACAATTACTCGTCATTTTCATTGATTTAGCGTCATTTTTATCAATTTGGCGACATTTTCGTTAATTTGGGGAAATTTAAAGAATCACTAAGTGGGCGACATTCCGCCAAATTCGTAGCCAATTTAGTGTTCACGTGAAGGGTTATGAAAATGCTGATGGTCTGGGTTAGTATCTAAATTGAAATACTTATCCGTAATTGAAACAAGTTTGGCAACATTTTGTAGCAGCAATACCCAGAGATAGATAGATAAACAGACAGATAAATCAAGGTGTTTATATTATTAATGATAAGCTCTGGGAGAGAGAATTCCAGTAACTAACAACATATACAAATGGCTAAACATGTTTCCGCCCTTCTCTATAATTGATTAGATAAATATGAGTTTTTAAATTGATGTGCACTGTTCGGAAAACACACTTCCCTATGTTATAGAGACTTGAGATTTGGTAACACGATAAATAGTACGATAGTAAAAAATCTAATGTGGTAGCACATGACTTTCCCTGTAGACTTAAATTCATATTTTCTTTATTTCTTTAATAATTCATTGGATTGAGTTTAATTGCACCAAATAACACTAAATTTGCAGTTTTAATTCAATTTTTGTTTTTATTTGGTAATTGGATATTTTTCCGATAGCGACGTAACAAAAGTGCAAGAAATCTCAAATATCTTGAGAACGGTTAGTTCTAAAGTATAATGGAGTGTGTTATATTCTTTTCCTCGACAAAAATTGCGTATAAAACAAGAATTTAATTAATACATTTCATCATTTTTTATTTTAGATTTTGGCGATTTTTGCCGGCGATTTCGTAAAAAAAGGCAGGTTGTTATTTTCCGAATCGTACCAAAATCTAATCAGCACCTGAGTGTCCCACAAGTAACTTATCTAACAAATATTGTGAAATTTGGTCAATTAGTATTTTAGCTAGGGTGGATGCATGTAATTTTTGCGGGCCATTTCATAAAGAAAGGCGGGGTTTTCTTTTCCGAATCGTACCAAATTCTAATCAGCATCAGAGTACACAACAAGTAGCTTATCTACTAAATTTTGTGAAATTTGGTAAATTAGTATTTCAGCTAGAGTGGATGAATGAAATTTTTACGGGACATTTCGCAGAAAAAGACGGATTCTGGTTTTACGAATCATACCAAACACTAATCAGTACCAGGGTCACATCCAAGTGACTTACCTGCCAAATTTTATGAAATTCGGTCCATTAGTTTTTGAGTGGATACACACATTGCACAGACACACAGACAGACGCACACACAGACGTCACGCTAAAAATAGTTTTTCCGTATTCTAGAGGTCTCGAAACGTGTAAATCTGTCGAAAACACGAGTTGCGATTTTCGACATGATTCCAATACTTTCCCTATACATTACCGTGTATTGCAGGAAAAGTAAAAAGGGACTATAGGAGTTTTAAAATATTTGTTATTTTAAGGGTGCCATACTACATGCAATACACCAAAACGTCCTTTTAAGTTTTGTAAAATTATGGAATAACGTACACGAGTCAGCATTTATGACAACAATTAAGATATAAACTAGCAATGTAGTACAAGTTTGATAGTTTGATAAAGTTGGTGACATATTCTATAATCGAAATCTTTTTAACAGCAAAGTAAGAAACTTTAAAATACTCACAATTATATAAATATGTATTTTACAGTTTGGCATTTGCTTTTAGTAGCATCGTTGATATTCAGCTAGTATTCAATAAAATATATTTACGATATTTTAATATCAACTTGCTTCTCACAAAATTGCAAATGATGATTCTTTAGATGGATATTTGCTTTAAATAGTAATAAAATAATATGAATAAGTAAAACAAATCCCTTTAGAATACAATTTTAAGGGTAAAATATACTAAGAGTACCGGTACAGATTCGTGGAATAACAGTTGAGAAGCAGTGATAGTAAAGTGAAGATAGTGAAGATAAAGAAGATAAATATAATAATAATGACAATAATAATAACAGCAATCATAACAACAACAACAATAATAATAATAACAACCATAATATTAATAATAATAATAATAATAATAATAATAATAATAATAATACCAATAATAATAATTATTATAACAATAATGCTAATAACAATAACAATAATAATAACAATAATTATAATTGTAACAATAATAATAATAACAATAACAATAGTAAAAATCTGATGTGGGCAACACATGACTTTCCTTATATAATGTAATAAATTCACTATTTTACAGTAAAAAAAAATAGGTTTTCTTATAATAGATACTAATATTCTTTTCAAGACATTGAATTTTCGACAATTGGTCGTCATTTTCATTGATTTAGCGTCATTTTTATCCATTTGGCGAGATTTTCATTAATTTCGCAACATTTCAAAAAGTCTACAAATTGGCGACATTCCGCCAAATACGTCGCCAAAATCTCGCCAAGCGTTATGGACGAAGAAATAATTCCTTCTTACAGCAGATAAATGACTATTGGCGTTCAAATACAAAATAATTACTCAAAGTATCTTTTTCATGAATGGAACGAGCTAGATCCACGAGAATGATGTCACCCAATTTATCGCATGGTATCAAATATGAAAAGTGAACATGTTTCTCAAATGGAATTTTTTTTTTTTTTTTTTATGACTTTTTGATAATTTTTTTGAAAAATGTGCAATATCTCGAGAACGGTTCATGTTAGCGTTCTAAAATTTATGTCAATCGTATTTATATCAACTATATCTGCGAAACATCTCTTTCGCATATTTCGAAGAGAAGAAGATTGGTGTATTAGATGTGACAATGATACAAGGCATCTATAGGAAATGGTTTTAACATTTTTTAGATTTTTTTTAAACTTTTTGATTTTGTTTTTCAATTACTGAAGGTCCGTGCCCTGCTCACTGAGGCAAGGCCATAGCCAAAGACGAAATTGAAAAGGAACGGGGGGGATTGAAGGGGGGGGGGGGGCTCAACAGTCTTAAAGGAGGGAATCATCAAAAATACAATTAATCATTAGCATTTATAAACCATAATAGTTACATAAGAAATGTTTATTTGCTTAACTTTTATTAGTGGTTTTGATTTTTTGACGATTTTTTCAAAATTTCATTCGAAAATTTAGGGGGGTTCTGAACATTCGATTACGTATAAAAACAGTAGGCTTCCAGTGTTTACGGATTGTGATTTTTGTACCAAATTTGGTTCAAATCTGTCCATTCGTTCGTCAGTTATCGTCTCCACAGACTCACACACACACACACACACACACACACACACACACACACACACACACACAAACACACACACACACACACACACACACACACACACACACACACACACACACAGACAGACATCACTTCAAAAATGTTTGATTCGTGATCAGGGATGCTTGAAACGTGCTCTCCCGTCGAAAACTCGAATTCGAATTTTCGACCCCGTCACAATACTTTCCTTATACATTATGTATATAAGGAAAGTAATAATAATAATTATAATAATAATAATTATAGTTTGCATTTTCTATATTTAGCTGCGTGACATTTAAATCGGGATCAAAGGCTGGGGTGGATTAAATATAATCCTTCTTTCTGTCACTCTATTTAATTTGCATAAACCGTGTGCAAATGGGAGGTATTAAACAAAAGGCTATATAGGCTATATAGAGGCTATATAGAAAACACAGAAATAACAATAAAATAGAACAACACAAGAAACGCAATAAAACAAAATAACACAGAAATAATAATAAAAAATAATAACAGTAACAACGAGTAAAACACAGAAAACTAAATAGTACAAATCATCCAGTTCGAACTGGGAAATTATTGCTCCCGAACAATACATCCAACCCTTTTGAGAATTTAGAAGAGCAGAATAAAATTTAAAATAAATAAAATAATTAATTAATAAATTTTGAAAACTAAGACTAAATTAAGCCAAGTAACATTGAAACATAATAAAAAAGAAACGGTAAATAAAAAAAAGCCTAAAAAGATTAACTACGACTCTCAGATATTCAACCAGCGATAGTTATGTACTCCTCAATTCTCGAAATAGAGTCAACATTTTTAATGACTCTAAAAAAAAACGAGAAAGATCAATCATGCTTAAAGCATTGATTATGAAACACTTTCCAACTTCAATGCAATTTTATTTAAACAAGTCTAAAATGCAATACATTCCTCGGTAATATTTTGAAATTTATCACAATACTGCATTAATTTATTATATTTGAAAACTTAAACCTTCATCGAAAAAAATGAACTTCATTCAAATGACGGCATTGAAATATATAAATTGCCTGGTTTAAACATTTCTAAAATGTTATACATTCCTCGGTAATAGTTTTAGAATTATCATAATACTACGATAATTTATTATATTTGAAAACTTCATCGAAAACAACTGAAATTAATTCAAATGACGTCATAGAAAAAATAACACGCCTAGATCTCTCTATAAAAACAGGATTTCATTCATAACTTTCTCTCATTCATTTCATTCATCACAATACTATAATAATTTATTTTATTTAAACATTTTGTTTAAGACCTTGGAGCTACAAAAAATTAAACTCTATGCTTGAAACTTCATTGAAAAAAATCGTCCTTCTCTTTATGAAATCAATTAATATTTCATTCATATCAGCCATGCAGACTCCATGGACTAAATTATTTTGTGTTAAAAAAATACAGGAATTCTAATACAACTCATTCTATATATTTTGCTGTTTACATTTTACATAGGTGAAAAATAGGCTTAGTTGTAGAAATAATCAAATTTAGATGAGCATTTAAACTCAAATATATTGTCATTGCGTTGTTTCAGTATGTAGATGCACAGAATTTAAGCAAAAATAAAGTAGTTTTAGGACAGATACAACACTCAATATGAATTAAAAATAACTTAAAAAAATCACGATTTTGAAACAATATGGATGCCATATATCATTTTGAAGTGGGTCATGTGAGCGTTTCACATCATGGTCACGTGATCGTTTCATATAAGAGGTGTAATTATTATTTTAATTTTTATTTAAAAAACTACTGAATATATTTCGCTGAATTCTTTTTTATATATTTTATGGAACAATTTGAATATTACCTAAAATTTTCGAAGCAATTTGTGAATTTTAAATCCGCTTAAAAAATGTTTGAAAAATTAGGTCCCATAGGGCTCAATGTATTTCATTTTTTCGACCCGGGTTCAATCCAAAACTAATTGGGTGATATTATTCATTTATATTCCCATAGGTTCTACAGACCGTCTGAACAACATACTAAAATTTCATTTTGATTAAGTCATTTTTACGGCAGTTATCGTGCTAACGGACAGACAGACAGACAGAATGAACAAAGTCATAAACACTTTTCAACTTTGTTGTAAAGTGTTAAAAACAAGCATCCCTGTTATCATCATTTCTTTGGAATTAGACAAATGGTATTTATTCATTATATGCATACATTGGAAAACGTAGTGGTCAACTGGGTTAATAATAATAATAATAATAATAATAATAATAATAATAATAATAATAATAATAATAATAATATTACTATTATTATTATTATTATTAATATTATAATTATTACATCCAAACCGTCCAACTCACCCAAGGGTGCTGAGCAAAGTGGTCAATTGGGTTGAAATTTTAAATATTTACCTATAGACTTATAGATAAAATTCTCTATAGATGAAATTATAGACATTGTCAATAAGCCCAAAAGAGGACATTTCCTCTTTTGTACTTCGGGTTTGTTGGTTCTCTTGCACTGACAAAGGTGTCCAGCGTATTCTCGAAACAGCTGTATGCTGCATTATTGTGTAATTTGTGCTTTTAATAAATCCATCAAAACATTTCATAAAATTAAAAAAAGTAGCATGTAATATTATGCAACCAATGTGTTAACATTATTCTCGTGGATCTTCCCTTCATAAGTGAAGATATTTTTGGTAATAGTTTTAAATTTTGGCGCCCAAAAGTTCCCCAATACTCATTTATTTCACGGGATAATTATTGAATGTCCACTGTATTCTGATGATGATTACACTCAATTTTATTGTCATAAACACGCAATTTTAATATACAACCAATAAACAATTGAAATTTAAAAGTTTGTAAATTTAATAATTTTTTTTTGTATTTACAACCAATAAGCAAATTAAATTTACAAATTTTTAAATTCAATCTTTTTTTTTTATTTACAACCAATAAACAATTTAAATTTACAAGTTTGTGAATTTAATCATTTCTTTTTAATTTGCTACCAATAAACAATTTAAATTTACAAGTTTGTAAATTCAACCATTTTTATTTTAATTTGTAATCAATAAACAATTTAAATGTACAAATGTGTAAATTCAATCTTTTTTTTATTTACAACCAATAAACAATTTAAATTTACAAGTTTGTAAATTTAATCATTTCTTTTTAATTTACAACCAATAAACAATTTAAATTTACAAGTTTGTAAATTCAACCATTTTTATTTTAATTTACAATCAATAAACAATTTAAATTTACAATAGACTTTTACCAAAGAATGGTTTGAAGGATTAGTTGATCTCTATCTCACGAAAGTAAATTTATTTAAAATTTAGAAAATGTAACATATACAATTTTGAGAAGTACAAAAATACAAATAAATACAAAAAAAATCTGATGTGGGCAGCACATGACTTTCCTTATATAATGCAATTAATTTACGACTTTTACAGTAAAAAAAAATAGATTATTTTTATAGTAGTTATTTATATTCTTTTCAAGATATTGCATTTTCGTCAATGAGTCGTCATTTTCCATGTCGTTATCATTAATGAGTCGTCATTGATTTAGTGTCATTTTTATCCATTTGTCATTTTAGTGTCATTTTTATCCATTTTTTGTTCATTTAGCAACATTTGAAAAAGTCGCCAAGTTGGCGACATTCCACCATATTCGCGCCAAAATCTCGCCAAGCGTTATGGACGAAGAAATAAGTTATTCTTACAGCAGATGAAGGACTATTGGCGTTCAAATACAAAAGTATTAATCAAAGTATTTTTTTTCATGAATGGAACGAGCTAGATCCACGAGAATGATATCACCCAATTTATCGCATGGTATTACCTATTACATATGAAAAGTGAACATATTTCTCAATAGGAAATAATTTTTTTTTATATGGCTTTTTGATAATTTTTTGAAAAATGTGCAATATTTATGTCAATCGATTACTACTGAAAAATTACATAAGAAATGTCTGTTTGCGTAACTTTATTAACGGTTTTGATTTTTTGACGATTTTTTTCAAAATTTCACTCGAAAATTTAGGGGGTTCTGAACATTCGTTTGCGTATAAAAACAATAGGCTTCCAGTGTTTACGGATTGTGATTTTTGTACCAAATTTCGTTCGAATCGGTCCATTCGTTCGTTAGTTATCGTCTCCACAGACTCACTGACACACACACATACACACACACACACAGACATCACTTCAAAAATGTTCGATTCGTGATTAGGGATGCTTGAAACGTGCTATCCCGTCGAAAACTCGAGTTCGAATTTTTGACCCCGTCACAATACTTTCCTTATACATTATGTATATAAGGAAAGTAAAAAGATGTAAGTTACAAGAATGCTATAGTACAAGGAAGTGCAAAATAAACAATTTTAACATTATATCACTTTAAATAAACATCAATTTTAAACACTAATAACATTCTTTATGCTGTAATGATGAACAAATGTAAAATTAATAAAGGATAAATGTTGCAACATTACACAATAAATCTATAATAAATTAGGCAGGATGCATCAAAAAATTTTACGATCAAGGCTGGAAAACGTTTAATTTGTTTTCTTGACGAAAGATCACGAGTGAGTTAATTTTATTTTGAATAAATTTGTTATTTAATGATTTACTTATTTATCCGGTTTTGAAAGTTTGTTTGTTTCTGTAAATAGTGTGATTTTGTTTATGGACAATCAAATAGAAAGTGTATATAATTGCCTTCACCTGTGTTACTAATACAATTTGAAGAGTCAATTCTGTCTAATCTGTACATAAATGTAAATAAATTCAATGTCAAAACATTTTGCAGTATATTTTATACACTCTTGTTTAGCTGCGAAAGAAGTAAAGGCGCTGCATTATGTAGAGAAAGTCATGTGCTGCCTACATATGACTTTCTGCATATGACCTACATCAGATTTTTTTTTTTTTGTTTTTTTTTAGGAAAGGGAAGACATGAAAGATTCACAAAGAGAGTTGTAAAGAGCCTTGTTGCTCCAAACGGGAATCAAATCCTGGATCTCCGAACTGGCCAGCTAACGCTCTACCGTTGAGCTACTGGGACTTGCAAGCTCTTATCGTTGAAGTGGACTATGGATTCAGATTGGCAATCTGACTGACCACTTCCTGCTATTTTTAACCAAGTAGAGAAAGTCATGTAGGGAAAGTCATGTGCTGGATTGGCAATCTGATTGACCACCTCCTGCTATTTTTAACTCAAGTAGCGAATGTCATGTAGAGAAAGGTTGAAAGTGGTCAGTCAGATTGGCAATCTGACTGACCACTTCTTGCTTTTTTTAACTCAAGTTAGCCTCCTGCTACTACTATTTTGAACCAGGTTAGTATCCTACTTGTCGTTATCCTCTTAATTTGAAATCGGCGTTCAATCTTCCAGAGTCCACTGAATCCGTACTAGCCGTACTAGGGTCACTTTCAGATCTCCGACATCTTTGCACTAACCTACAGGGTTGATTTGTCCGGTCGCCATTACTGCCCCAACCGGAAATGGAACCCTGGATCTTCGAACTGGTCAGCCGAAGCTCTACCGCTGAGCTAACTACTGGAAGAGAATTATGAGCTTTTGTCTGTGCGTGTAAGCTTTTGTCTGACATTTTTGCACGAGCCTGTAGGATTGATTTGTTCGGGCGCCATTGTAAAGAACCTTGCTGCTCCAACCGGGAGTCGAACCCTAGATTTCCGAACTGGCTAGCCGACGCTCTACCATTGAGCTTCTGGGACTAAATCGCAAGTTCTTATCGTCGAAGTGGACTCTGCATTCTCCACCCTCTAATGTCAGATTGGCGGGCAACTGACAATCTGACTGATCACCTCTTGCTATTTTTACCTCAGGTTAGCCTCCTGCTACTACTATTTTTACCCAGTTTAGTATCCTGCGTGGTCGTTATCCTCTCAATTTGAAATCGGCGCTCAATCTTCCAGAGTCTACTGAATCCGTACTAGTCATTTTAGGGTTACTTTCAGATCTCCGACATCTTTGGACTAACCTACAGGATTGATTTGTTCGGGCGCCATTGTAAAGAACCTCTTTGCTCCAGCCGGGAATCGAACCCTGGATCTTCAAACTGGCCAACCGACGTTCTACCTTTGAGCTACTGGGAAGAAATTGCAAGTTCTTATTGTCGAAGTGGACTTTGAAAAGTAAAATCAAATATTGAGGAGGGGGACGTGATCCAGGATTATACGAACTCACCACGGCAGCCAGGGGAGCTTATGCCGGTATTAAGGAGAGCAGCGTGCAGGTTTCAACATCTCTCATCCAGCAAAGCCACAGCCAGAGAAACGTACTTGACAGAATCATTCATCGGGCAAGGTCCGAAGAATTACCCGCCAAGCCCGACCCCAGTCGCCGGCCAGATCTAGGCTCAGGTTATGAATAGACGCAGTTCATGCGATCACAGCCACCTGGGAGTGTCCGAGTCCTAAACTGCCTGGCCGAAACTCGACAGCCGGTTCCCCGGATTGATTTGCCCCCAGGTTGGAGGATTAGAGCTACAGAGTTAAAGGTGAGCGTCAGTAAATTTTCTGCCCTATCCGCGCTTTGTTAACTTTCGCGGCACACATATTTCGCCGAAATTCTGCTCAAACGGTTGCGAAATATTTTCTTATAGATAAAATGCTATGCTTAGATTATATTAAAACTAAATTTAATACCCAATAAAACATAGAAAATATGTTTTATTTTAATTTAAAATATTTTTGGTGCTGCCATCTGTTGTCGTAATTTAATTCATACCGACTATTTTTATTTTTTAATGAACATTTTTAAATGTCTATTCCTTCTAATACGCTATTAAATATAACAACAGATCATATGTAATGCCATAATCACGGAAACGTCATTGAACTTGGACTTGAAGACAAAGGAACTTGAAGACAAAACTGCAGTCCTCCGTGATGTACATTCAGATCCCTTATCAAATTTATAGAATGATAAATTACCTTTCCGTGATTGTGGCATTATTATATATGATCTATTGTTGTATTTAACACTGTACTAGAAAGAATAGATATTTAAAAATGTTCATTAAAAAATAAAAATAATCGGTATGAATTAAATTACGACAACAGATGGCAGCACCAAAAATATTTTGGATTAAAATAAAAAATATATTCTATGTTTTTTGGGGTATTAAATTTAGTTTTAATATAATCTAAGCATTGCATTTTATCTTTCAGAAAATATTTCGTAACTGTTTGAGCAGAATTTCGGCGAAATATGTGTGCCGCGAAAGTTAACAAAGAGCGGATAGGGCAGAAAATTTATTGACGCTCACCCTTAAGATCCGTTCACCACTCAGAGAGTGGGGCGCCCGGGGTGGGGGGGGGCGTGATCCAGTGATCCATGCTTGTTGGAGGGTCGGCCCTTTGTATGGGAGACGGCATTGCATTATTTTCTCTTTACATTTACAATGTATTATAAGAATACAAAAAAAAAAAAAACTTTCAAAGTCTTACAAAACTTCAATGTGCAGTGCATGCCTTTGAAAGCTAAACAAACAATGCAATCACCATTGGAGGAAAGAACATTCAAATCCCCGTTGCTCTATATGTCGCAAACTTAACCAAACAAAATTCCAGGGCATTGCGCTATATTGCGCCAAGCTGCCGGTCACTTTCTAAACAGTGTTTTTAGTAACATGCGGAAGATAATGAAATTGCGCAACTGGAAAAGGTGTTGCTAGAACAAATAAAAGTTTTCATTTCTGAACTGGTTACGTTAGATACATTTTTAACACTTTACAACAAAGTTGAAAAGTGTTTATGACTTTGTTCATTCTGTCTGTCTGTCTGTCTGTCTGTCCGTTAGCACGATAACTGCCGTAAAAATGACTTAATCAAAATGAAATTTTAGTATGTTGTTCAGACGGTCTGTAGGACCTATGGGAAAATAAATGCATAATATCACCCAATTAGTTTAGGATTGAACCCGGGATGAAAAAATGAAATACATTGAACCCTATGGGACCTAATTTTTCAAACATTTTTTAAGCGGATTTAAAATTCACAAATTGCTTCGAAAATTTTAGGCAATATTCAAATTGTTTCATAAAATATATAAAAAAAAATTCAGCGAAATATATTCAGTAGTTTTTTAAATAAAAATTAAAATAATAATTACACCTCTTACATGAAACGATCACGTGACCATGAAATAGAAAGATCACATGACCCACTTCAAAATGATATATGGCATCCATCTTGTTTCAAAATCGTGATTTTTTAAGTTCTTTTTAATTCATATTGAGTGTTGTATCCGTCCTAAAACTACTTTATTTTTGCTTAAATTCTGTGCATCTACGTACTGAAACAACGCAAATACAATATATTTGAGTTTAAATGATTATCCAAATTAGATTATTTCTGCAACGAACCCTATTTTTCACCTATGTAAAATGTAAACAGCAAAATATATAGAATGAGTTGTATTAAAATTGCTGTATTTCTTTAACACAAAATAATTTAACTCATGGCTGATATGAATGAAATATTAATTGATTTTATAAAGACAAGGACGATTTTTTTCGATGAAGTTTTAAGCATGGAGTTTAATTACTTGTAGCTCCACGGTCTTAATTTTTAAATAAGATAAATTATTATAGTATTGTGATGAATGAAATGAATGGGGGGAAGTTATGAATGAAATGCTGTTTTTATAGAGATCCAGGCGTGTTATTTTTTCTATGACGTCATTTGAATGAATTTTAGTTGTTTTCGATGAAGTTTTCAAATATAATAAATTATCGTAGTATTATGATAGTTTTAAAAATATTACCGTGGAATGTATCGCATTTTAGAGATATTTAAACCAGGCAATTTATATTTCAATGCCGTCATTTGAATGAAGTTCATTTTTTTCAATGAAGTTTTAAGTTTTCAAATATAATAAATTAATGTAGTATTGTGATAAGTTTTAAAATATTATAGAGGAATGTATTGCATTTTAGACTTTTTTAAATAAAATTGCATTGAAGTTGGAAAGTGTTTCATAATCGATGCTTTAAGCATGATTGATCTTTCTTGTTATTTTATACAGACACACAGACAGACACACAGACAGACAGACAGACACACAGACAGACAGACAGACACACACACACACAGACGTCACGCTAAAAATGGTTTTTTCGTATTCTAGAGGTCTCGAAACGTGTAGATCCGTCGAAAACTCGAGTTGTGATTTTCGGCGTGATTCCAATACTTTCCCTATGCATTACCATGTATTGCAGGGAAAGTAAAAATAGATATATCTTTATGAGATTTCTTACGAATTTATGCTTTAAAATTTTTTCGTAAAAATGGGCCGTTTATTGAATTCATTCGATTTATACTTTCGTAAGCATGCCTATGGTAGCCCTCTAATAAAAGACGACTTGGCTTTTAACAGAACCTTCAGTTTAAAATCATTCGATCAGGAATGAGCAGAAATACTCAAGGTTCCACAGATACGATCCCGCAATCTATGGATTCAAAGGTTACAGCCCTTTTGCAACTCATGGAAAAACGTAAGATGAGTAGTAGAGTGTGCAACTGTATAAAAAAAAATCTCTTGTTAAGATTTTTTTTTTTTTTTTACTTTTTTTTCCCTTTTGATATGGTAAATATGTTTCCTGCCGGGAAAACTTGATTTAAACTGAAACTTTTCCTTTGCATATTGTTACAAACGTGTAAAATACTCTCGTCCCCCCCCCCCCCTTCCTCAAACTTTCGTCTCGTTTGAAGACCAGACGGAATAAACAACCGTACAAACAACCTTTCTTATAACGTGAATCTAGGGTTACCAGATGCTGAAGTTCGGTGGACAGTTGCCAGATCTAGCTATTTATCGCCAATTTAGCTACATTTAGAAGGTTAGAGAAGCACTCCGAAATAACCTATATTTTACCAGATATGAAAGATTTAAAGAAGTTTCTTTAGAGAGTCTATATAAGAAGCCGCCACTCCGTTGGAGAGAAGTTGACGTGATACGTGCTACATTGAAATGTGATATTCGTCAATGTGTTGAGAATAGTATCAGTTAGTTTGTGAAATTAGTGAAGTATTTAAGTGTCGTTTTATTGCATATTGTTCCTGTTTACGCTGTGCTTGTGAATAAACGTGTTAGTTATCCAGTTATCCCGTGTTAATGTCACGAACGTACGCCCACTGTTCTAAAGGGTACGTCATAACAATATCAAAAAATCTGATGTGGGCAGCACATGACTTACCCTGCACACTTATATTCACGTTCTCTTTATTTTAATTAAATTTAATTCACTTTTTATTCAATTTTCGTTCTCATTTGATAACGGGACTTATTTTCAAAGGTGGCGTTTAGAAAATGTGAAAAAAATAAAATATCTCGAGAACGGCTAGTCCTAGTGTAATGGGGTTGGTCTTATTCTTTCTTCGTTAAAAATTACATACTAAACAAGCATTAAATGGATATATTTGAGCATACGTAATTTTTTATTTTAGATTTTGGCGATTTTTTGCGGGCCATTTTGCAAAAAAAAAAAAAAGCAGGTTATTTTTTTCCGAATCGTACCAAAATCTAATCAGCACCAGGGTGTCCCACAAGTGACTTATCTACCGAATTTTGTGAAATTCGGTTCATTAGCTTTTCAGCTAGAGTGGATACAAGCTTTTGAGGACTATTTCGCAAAAAAAAGGCGGGTTCTTTTATCCCAAATCGTACCCAAAACTAATCAGCACTAGATTCGCCCACAAGTGACTTACCTACCAAAATTTATGAAATTCAGTCCATTAGTTTTTTAGTTAGAGTGGATACAAAATCTGCACAAACAGACACACACACAGACGTCACGCTAAAAATAGTTTTTTCGTATTCTAGAGGTCTCAAAACGTGTAGATCCGTCGAAAACTCGAATTGCGATTTTCGGCATGATTCCAATACTTTCCCTATACATTACCATGTATTGCAGAGAAAGTAGAAACCAAAGCTTAAAAGAATTTTAACGATGCACTTAAATTACCAATTTAAAAATTTTCACTTCGATCATGAAGAAAATTTTTTCTTAATGTATATAAAAATTCTGATGTGGGCAGCGCATGACTTTCTTTTACGTATAATACAATGACTTTACTTCCTCCACAGTGAAATTATGATATGCAAGATCCACATAACAATATTTTTGGCACTGATTTAACACCACATAGATGAAATTTGGCGCTTTTGGCGACTTATGTGTCTTAGTAAAATCACTTTGTTCATACTCATTGTCCTGAGGTATCTACCTCTTTTAGGACACGCCCGGTAAGAGCACGAAAAGAATAAGACCGTATATGTATTAACAATAACATTAATCTATTTACACAAATATATATATACGGCTTTTATCCTTAAATATTGACTTTAGACATATGTAATAAATTGCAAAGTTGCGTAAAAAAAAAGGTACAGAATTTTATGAAATCGATTAAAAATTTCAAGGGAATTAAATTTTAAGAAATACAAAATTTACATTTTTATAGGGCCCCGTACAAAAACATTTCCAATGAGAAAAATGTGCCTCATACACTAATAAGGTGATGTACGAAATTTCAGCATTTTATCATAAAAAGTCCCAGAGATATGGAAAGACAAAAATGCTGACTTAAACCACTTTTCGATGCATCGACGTGGGTTCTCAGAGGGGAAAAATCATGTCGGCAAATCGCGTTTCAAGGGTCATTCACAAATTACGAAAGAAAACAATGATTACATGAATAAATAATAATTTTGCTATTTATTGGTACAAAAGTATCTCACTGTGTAGAAATAATAACTTTACACAAAGAGTACAAAGCTTGTTCAAAATGTTTTCCCATCCATGCCAAAGATCCATTAAAGATAAGAGGCAGATATTATTTGCCTTTAATGCATTTCTACGCTGCTTCATTTGCACTCTTGCTGGAAACATTTACATTTTAATTTGTGGTTAATCCCTCACCAACTTTGTTTGAATATATTTCTAGGACTTTTTATGATAAAATGCTGAAATTTTGTACATCACCATATTAGTGTATGGGGCGCATTTTACTCATTGGAAATGTTTTTGTACGAGAGCCGTATAAAAATTTAAATTTTGTATTTCTTCAAATTTAATCCTCTGAAAATTTTTATCGATTTCATAAAATTCTGTACCTTTTTTTACCCAATTTTTTAATTTATTATATATGTCTAACATCAACATTTAAGGAATATAAGTCGAGGCAATGTTTTTGGGACACCCTGTATATACACATACACAAACACACGCTAGCATATATACACACACATTCACTAACATATAGATACACACCCACACACACTAATATATATACAAGCACACGCTAACATAACGACTCGGCAGCCCAGTGGTTAGCACGCGAGAGTAGCACTCGGTAGACCCGGGTTAGATTCCCGCCACTGCCAAACCTGCCGCCGTGTTCACGCGGAGTACGATCACGTTAAACATGTGGGTCCGTAAGTCCTTCCGAGAGGTTGGTAGTAGGAAAAGGAGGGTACGGTCACCGTGGATGCCTCCCCCACTGGGTTCCAGTCTAAATTGGGTGGCACTTCCCGATCGTCCAAACAGATACGTTACACCTTTCTGATAGGTCGGACGGTCTGAGTCTCAACAACAACACACGCTAACATATATACACATGCACTATAACATACATACACATGCACTATAACATACATACACACACAGCTATCACATGCAAAACGTTCCATTCTATGTAGTTTAGGCATGCTTAAAACGTGCTCTGCCGTCGAAAACTCAAATTCGAATTTTCGACCCGCGTCACAATACTTTCCCTATACATTATATATAAAGTATATATAGAAAAAGTAAAACTTTGTACTTATAATGATCACACAAATTTGAATCGCTCAAGTTGTAAGGAATGCTAAATGATATCAATTATTTTTCTGTGTTTGACATACGTTTAGTTTGATAATAAACAAACATTTACAGACTAACTTTTCTTTAAATTTTGCAAAACACGTATAACATTCTCACTAAGAAACAAATGCAAGTAATAAAAGAATTCCAAATGCTCCAAATAATATTTTCCCGTAATGTTTTGGAAAATCAATTTTGCCCACCCATTCAAAATGTCCCCCTCTTTAAGAACATTAGTTATGACTAGTGCAGAAATTTTATCACAGGGAAAAAAGAGCAAAATTCCAGGGATAAACCACAAAATTTCGCTACAAATATTTACATTAACATATTTTAAAAAACGTCTACCAGTAGTAATACAAGCAACTGCTACTCAAATAAACATTATATTACGTATTTATAAACTAATACTTACATTTGTAAACCATTCAAATTCTGACAATGTTATTAACTCTATTACATAAAATCAAGCTTTTCACTTTCTCATATGTAGTATTGAGAAAAGTATTGTTTTTTTTCATGAAAATTTTCATTCCGAGATTTTGATGTCAATAAATGTTTTAAGACCTCCTGAACACACACACACATTTTTTGACTATTTTTAGAGTGATGTCCGTCCGTCCGTCTGTCTGTCTGATATCTGTGGCCGATTTTTTGTGACGATAGCTGCTACAGATATTTTTGAATTTTCACAAAACTTTATATTCGACGTTGTTATAAAAAAAATCCGGAACTAGATAGAATTTTTTAAAATTCGAATGAAAACTTCGAAATTTATTCAAAATTTAATATTTTTTTAACATGGCAGCATAGGGCAAAATTTTGCATAATCATGCATAAAAGGAGTTATTTATGGCTTAATGATTACGAAACTTCAAAGTTTCAATTATTGTTGTCAAAAATAGCCACGATGCTATTTCTGTGTACGGGATGTCATTGGCCCTCTCGAGGGGGAGAGGCAAGTTACCCCCCCTCCCCCCGGGGGAACACTGTCAAGTATGGTATCAATCGAAATATTTTGTCAAGCCCTTTAAAGTGAAGAACAGCACACTATAATTATAATCATTTGGATCAACTAAACCGATTTTTCAAAATTTTACTTGTAAAATTTGAAAAAATAAATAAATTAATTAAAATTAAAATTAATCAGCTTAAAAATGGACTATGCATAATGGACTATGTACAGCATGGTGTGTCGAAAGTCCAGACTACTCGACTCACCCTAGAGTACGAGCAGGTGATTGAGTAGCCGGACATACACCATGGTGTCGAAAACCCAGACCGTCCGGTTCATCCGTGGACATAGAGCAGCAAGATGGGCGGCCGGATACACCATGGTGTTGTTGTTGAGACCCAGACCGTCCGATCTACCAGAAAGGTGTAAGATAACTGTTTGGGCGGCCGGGAAGTGCCACCCAATTTAGACCGGAACCCAGTGGGAGAGGCATCCACAGGGACCGTACCCTCCTTCCCCTACCACCAACCTCTCGGAAGGACTTACGGAGGACCCACATGTTTAACGTGATCGTACTCCGAATGAACACGGCGGCAGTTGTGGCAGAGTGCAAATCCAGCGCTCAAACCACCGGGCTACCGCGCCCGAAAAGTGCCAACAGTACGCGATGTTCCCAGGTTGTCACCGACCCAAGTACTATCCGCGCCCGATGCTGCTTGACTTCGGTGATCTAACGAGAACCGGTGTTTTCAGCACGGTACGGCCGTTGGTTGGAGTGGCGATGTGTGAGAAAGTCGAGTTCAGTCAAGTTCCAGTTTTTAAGTGGACAACAGTGGATACATTATATTGTACATACTACATACACAGATTTTCTTTTACATGCAGAATACAGTGTAATAATGCAGTGTAACAGTCTTGTAATGCGTTTTTAAATTTAAAAAATCTGATGTGGGCAGCATATGACTTTCCTTATATAATGCTATGAATTCACTACTTTTACCATATAAAAAATCAGATGTGGGCAACACATCTCCTTATATAATGCAATGAATTTACTACTTTACAGTAAAAGAAATAGATTATTATTATAGTAGATATTTATATTCTTTTCAAAATATGGAATTTTCGTCAATGAGTCGTCATTTCAATTGATTTAGCGTCATATTTATCCATTTGGCGAGTTTTTCGTTAATTTAGCAACATTGAAGAAAGTCGCCAAGTTGGCGACATCCCACCAAATTCGTCGCCAAAATCTCGCCCAGCGTTATGGACGGAGAAATAAGTTATTCTTACAGCAGATAAATGACTATTGGCGTTCAAATACAAAAGTATTACTCAAAGTATCTTTTTTCATGAATGGAACGAGCTAGATCCACGAAAATGCTGTCACAAATTTATCGCATGGTATTACATATGATAAGTGAACATGTTTCTCAATAGGAAATATTTTTCTTTTTATTTTATATGATTTTTTGATAATTTTTGAAAAATGTGCAATATCTCGAAAACGGTTCATGTTAGCGCTCTAAAATTTATGTCAATCGTTTTCTAGTGAAAAATTACATAAGAAATGTCTATTTCCGTAGCTTTATAAGAGGTTTTGATTTTTTGATGATTTTTTCAAAATTTCACTCGAAAATTTAGGGGAGTTCTAAACATTCGATTGCGTATAAAAACA
Source organism: Amaurobius ferox (assembly GCA_951213105.1). Taxonomy (NCBI): domain Eukaryota; kingdom Metazoa; phylum Arthropoda; class Arachnida; order Araneae; family Amaurobiidae; genus Amaurobius; species Amaurobius ferox. Next base: position 23,475,708 of record OX578152.1, read on the forward strand.
ATAGGCTTCCAGTGTTTACGGATTGTAATTTTTGAACCAAATTTTATTCGAATCGGTCCATTTGTTCGTCAGTTATCGTCTCCAAAGACTCACTGGCACACACACACACACACACATACTTTCACACACAGACACACACACAGACATCACTTCAAAAATGTCCGATTCGTGATCAGGGATGTTGAAACGTGCTCTCCTGTCGAAAACTCGAATTCGAATTTTCGACCCCGTCACAATACAGGGTTCTAATCTGGGCCCACTCCTTTTTTTAATTTTTATTAATGAAATTCCCCGGATTTTTGAAACAGCTAAATGTCTTATGTTTGTAGACGATTTGAAGCTTTATATGCAAATCAACTCATTAACTGATCGTGAACTGATGCAGAGAGATCTAGATGAACTGTATAACTGGTCTGAACAAAATAAACTCCATTTAAATATTTCTAAATGCTATGTTATGAGCATTGCTAGTATCCATAATATTCTTAATTACAATTATATTTTAAATAATTCATCTCTATCTCGATGTACTCATACGAGGCATGTTTTTTAAGTAAGTACCGTTTTGGAATTAAAAAAAGACGTGCAAAGATATCGCAATAATTTTATTTCTACATGAAAGCCTGTACCTTAATCTACTTTTCTACATAATTTCCGTGAATATTGAGGCACTTGTCATAACGTGGCACCAGTGTTTGAATACCCTCCTCATAAAATTCTGTCGCCTGACTTGTTAACCACTGTATCACAACTGTTTTGACTTCGTTATCGTCTTGAAGACGCTGACCACCCAGGTGTTTCTTCAAGTGCAGGAACAAATGGTAGTCGCTGGGCGCCAGATCAGGGCTGTATGGAGGATGATCTAGTTTCCCATTTAAAAGATTTGATGAGATCTTTGGTCCGATTAGCCACATGTGGACGGGCATTGTCATGCAGCAAAATGATACCCTTACTCAACTTGCCACGTCTTTTGTTCTGGATTGCACGACGCAGATTGTTCAATGTCTCACAATAAGACGCTGCATTGATTGTCTCATTACGAGGCAGAAACTCCACTAGCAATACTCCTTTTTTGTCCCAAAAAACTGTGCACATGATTTTCCGGGCAGAAATTGTTTGCTTAAACTTCACTCTTTTGGGTGATGATGAATGTCGCCATTCCATGGATTGTTGTTTTGATTCTGGTGTGACGTAGGCCACCCATGTTTCGTCACCAGTAACAATTTGGTCTAAAAAATCTTCACCTTCATTGTGGTACCGCTCAAGGAAAGTCAATGCACTGCCTAAACGTTGGGTTTTGTGCAAATCCGTCAACATTTTTGGAACCCAACGTGAACACAATTTCCGGTAATTCAAGTTCTCGGTCACAATGCGATACAAAACACTACGAGAATATTGAGGAAACCAGTCGCACATTGATGAAATTGTAAAGCGTCTGTTTTCTCTCAACTTTTCTTCCACTTTCTGCACCAAATCTTCATTAAAGACCGAAGGACGCCCACTCCGTTCTTCATCATGCACATTTGTGCGGCCATATTTAAATGCTCTCACCCATTTCCTTACCATTCCATCACTCATAATGTTTTGTCCGTAAACTTCACAGATCTCACGATGAATATCGATCGGTTTTACGCCTTTAGCACTAAGAAATCGTATAACAGCCCGTACTTCACAATCGGCGGGACTCACGATTGTCAGAGGCATCTTAAACACTCAGTAAACAGCGTATACAATGAAGAATCAGACTGTAATGGCGTCAGTGCGTAGACAAGAGATGTAGGTAACCAGCGCGCATGCGCGGAACGCCGACCGTAGCGCTGCGGCGGCGGAATCGCAAAACGGTACTTACATAAAAAACATGCCTCGTATTATTGATTTAGGTGTCACTTTCGATGATACTTTTAACTTTCAGAGACATATCGATAATATTATTAAAAGAGCCTACCAAAGACTTGGTTTCACCTTAAGACGATCTCGTGTTTTTGCCAGTTCTGATACGATTATTTGTATTTATAATACCCTTGTTAAGCCAATTTTGGAATATTGTGCAATGATTTGGGACCCTGTTTACAATCTGCATTCTCAACGGATAGAAATCGTGCAAAATAAACTATTACGTAGTATTGATTACAGATTGACTGGCTATTATCCTTATGATATGCATACAAGGGACCTCAGACAGAAATATAGTTTAATGTCTCTTAAAAAAAGAAGAAGCTGGTCCTGCCTCTTGTTTTATTATAAGGTTTTAAATAATACTATTGATTGCCCTATTTTACTTTCTTGCCTGGAATTTCACATACCTGTCAATAATACCAGGGAAAAAAAAAACTCTTCACAATACTACTGTTAAACACAACTACATTAAATGCTATTCTATCTATAAATTTGTTGATCTGTATAACACCTATTGTGCTGATATTGATATATTTAACTTGGCTCCTGCCTGTTTTAAAAAAGCCTGTTTCAATGCGCATGACATGTTTACTACTTAGTATTCTTGTTCTGTACTTTTTAATTTCTTGTGTGGCTACTGTAACTGGATTTCATCTGTAGTTGCCACGTAAATTGAATAAAATAAAATAAAATAAAATAAAATAAAATACTTTCCTTATACATTATTGTATATAAGGAAAGCAAAATTGATCGTTTGGCATCCACACTGTTTGTGAGTATTGACAGAAACAGGGGGCGACTTTATGCAACAAGAAAAATATTTAATCTTTACTTTCCCTGCAATACATGGTAATGTATAGGGAAAGTATTGGAATCATGCCGAAAATCGCAACTCGAGTTTTCGACGGATCTACACGTTTCGAGACCTCTAGAATACGAAAAAACTATTTTTAGCGTGACGTCTGTGTGTGTGTCTGTGTGTCTGTCTGTGCAGATTTTGTATCCACTCTAACTAAAAAACTAATGGACCGAATTTCACAAAATTTGGTAGGTAAGTTACTTGTGAGCGAATCTGGTGCTGATTAGTTTTGGGTACGATTCGGGATAAAAAAAAAACCGCCTTTTTTTTTTTGCGAAATGGCCCGCAAAAGCTTGTATCCACTCTAACTGAAAAACTAATGGACCGAATTTCACAAAATTCGGTAGATGAGTCACTTGTAGGTCATGCTGGTGCTGATTAGATTTTGGTACGATTCGGAAAAAAATGACCTGCCTTTTTTTGCAAAATGGCCCGCAAAAATCGTCCAAATCTAAACTAAAGAACTGGGTATACTCAAATATATCCATTAAATGCTGATTTAATACGTAATTTTTAACGACGAAAAGAATAAGACCAACCCCATTACACTAGGACTAGCCGTTCTCGAGATATTTTAGTTTTTCGTACTTTCCCTACGCCACCTTTGAAAATAAGCCCGGTTACCGAATGAGAACGAAAATTGAATTAAAAGTGAAATAAATTTAATTAAAATAAAGAGAACGTTAATATAAGTCTGCAGGGAAAGTCATGTGCTGCCCACATCAGATTTTTTTATTTCGTAATCCAGAAATCTATCGAACCTATTGCTAACTCGAAATGCTTTCACACCCACTTCATATCCGGCCACTCAAACAGCTGCTGAAAGCCCTCGGGCCAGTCGAGAGGTCTGGGTCTTCAACACCCACTTCATATGAACAAGAAAGCCAATAATTCTGCGTCGTCTAAAAAGTCTAAAAAAGTCACTAAAAAGAGTCAAAGGTCTGAAAGGTAAGGACTTAATATATTTAATATTCGCAATATTTCTGGAAGAAGAAAAAAACCCCCTAAAATTCACAAAGAATTCATGCCGCGAAACAAAAATTATGATAGGAATTAAGCAATAAGAAGAAATAAAAAAAATCTATCTTAAAGTCACCAATATAGTTGATATTCGTGAAATTTCAGACCCCCCCCCCCTTAAAAAAACGAAAAAATCTGCGCATCGAAATAATTACTGCCCTAGTTATGATCCCCCAAATACTCCTGCCTATGCCACTGGATTACTTTGACCTTTGCAGGTCCTCCCCGTGCAGGTCACGGAGGAATCACTATCACACGCAGTTTGCACTGTGGTTCAGAGGTTCCAGGGCCCTATTACAACAGCAATATTGCAAAGGACCGGGAAAAATCTTCTTTATCTCCACTCGGTAAACCTAATCTTTGAGAGTTGGTTGCACAAGGGCCGATCTGCTCCCAACCGCTTCATGCTTCGAATGTTATCAACAGTAATGGCAGATGCTAATTTAAACAACGGAAGGGTGATTAAGTTGCGAAACGGTGTGTGGGAAAACAACGGTCGAATGTTGGAATGGTTCCGGCATTGGTTTCTGATCACGTGATATCAATTGATTCGACCATCTAGGTCTGTGCTTAACAACCTTCGTGAGATCGCAGCCCGGGAATTTTTTTTTTCATATATATAAGACGGGGGCCTGGCCCTAACAATTTTACTCGTAAATACCTAATTACTTTCTTTATATACATAATGTTAAGGAAAGTATTGTGACGGGGTCGAAAATTCGAATTCGAGTTTTCGAAGAGAGAGCACGTTTCAAACATCCCTGATCACGAATCGAACATTTTTGAAGTGATGTCTGTGTGTGTGCGTGTGTGTGTCAGTGAGTCTGTGGAGACGATATCTCACGAACGAATGGAGCGATTTCAATGAAATTTGGTTCAAAAATCACAGTCCATGAATACTGGAAGCCTATTGTTTTAAAACACAATCGATTGTTCAGAACCTCCCTAAATTTTCGAGTGAAATTTTGAAAAAATCAGTAAAAAATCAAAGCCTTTAATAAAGTTACGCAAATAGACAGACATTTTTTATGTAATTTTTCATTAGGAAAGGTTGGACATAAACTTTAGAACGCTAGCATGAACCGTTCTCGAGATATTGCGCATTTTTCAAATAAATTTTTCAAAAAATTTCCTTAAATTAAAAAAAAAAATATTAACTGTTAAGAAACATGTTCACTTTTTATATGTAATATCATGCGATGAATTAGGTGACATCATTTTCGTGGATCTATCTCGTTCCATTCACGAGAAAAGATACTTTGAGTAATACTTTTGTATTTGAACGTCAATAGTCATTTATCCGCTGTAAGAATAACTTATTTCTCCGTCCATAACGCTTGGCGAGATTTTGGCGACGAATTTAGCGGAATGTCGCCAACTTAGCGACATTTTTAAATGTTGCCAAATTTCCGAAAATCTCGTCAAATGGATAAAAATGACGTTAAATCAATGAAAATGACGATTAATTGAAGAAAATTCAATATCTTGGAAAGAATATAAGTATCTACTATAAGAATAACATTTTTTTTTAACTGTAAAAGTAGTAAATTTCATTCATTGCATTTTATAAGGAAAGTCATGCCACATCAGATTTTTTTTTTAAAGTTCATACATTGACCTAACATAAGTATTAAATCATAAAGCGTATTAGTACATTTGTGTATACGGTGGGGGGTATGTTGGCAAATAAGAAATTACATTTAAATAAGTTATCAATCATTGGATAAATGAAATGTTGTAGATTGTAATTTCCTCAGATCAACATCATTCAATTAATGTGTGCTGATTTTCATTAGCATATCCCATTCTTATTACCAAAAATGTATGATATTATCCAGTATAAAATTAACTATTGTATTATTAAATTAATTTCACTGATGTTGGTTTGAAAAAAAAAAAATCTGATGTGGGCAGCACATGACTCTCCTTGCAGACTCAAATTCATTTTTTCATTATTTCTTTAATAATTCGTTAGATTGAGTTTAATTGAATCAAATAACACTAAATTTGCATTTTTAATTCAATTTTTGTTTTTATTTGGTAATTGGACATTTTTCCGAAATCGGTGTAACAAAAATGCAAGAAATCTCAAATATCTCGAGAACAGTAAGTCCTAAAGCGTAATGAAGTGTGTGTTATATTATTTTCCCCATCAAAATTGCGTATAAAACAAGATTTTAATTGATACATTTGATCATACACTACTTAGTCTTTTTTTCAGATTTCGGTGATTTTGGCGGGCCATTTAAAAAAAAAAAGGCAGGTTGTTCGTTTTTGAATCGTACCAAAATCTAATCAACACCAGAGCATCCCACAAGTAACTTATCTACCAAATTTTGTGAAATTTGGTCAATTAGTATTTTAGTTAGAGTGGATACATGAAATTTTTGCTGGCCATTTCGTAAAAAAAAGGCGGATTCTTCTTTTCCGAATCGTACGAAATTCTAATCAGCACCAGAGTATCCAACAAGTAACTTATCTGCCAATTGTAAAATTTGGTCAATTTGTATTTTAGCTAGAACGAATAAATGAAATTTTTAAGAGCCATTTCGCAAAAAAAAGGCGGGTTTCGTTTTTACGAATCGTACCAAAAACTAATCAGCACCAGTGACTTACCTACCAAATTTTATGAAATCCATTGATTAGTTTTTGAGTTAGAGTGGATACATACAATGCACAGACACACAGATAGACACACACACACAGACGTCACGCTAAAAATAGTTTTTTCGTATTCTAGAGGTCTCGAAACGTGTAGATCCGTCGAAAACTCGAGTTGTGATTTTCAGCATGATTCCAATACTTTCCCTATACATTACCATGTATTGCAGGGAAAGTAAAAATCTGATGTGGGCTGTCGTACTGCTTGCACGACATTTTGTAATTTCAATTACGGATGCCAACCAAAATAATGAACTATCTAAATGCTGCAGAGGGAGCCAATGACAAAACATGCATACATAAACAGTGGTCATCCCCTGCTGCATCAACAACGAATGGTAGATGTGGTAGGAAACAATGGGGGAAAGAAAAAAGCGCCCCAAAGCCGTATTCCAAAAAGTTCAGTCGACTTCAAATTTTCGAACGAGCTAACATCATGTTTCTTGGTCTTTGTAAAAAAAGGTATATCGAACGTGAGCGATAAAATGGAAGCTTGTTGCAGTTATGAGATGTGCAACAGTTTCGTACATCATCGAGATTGCACGAATACGTACTTATACGTACACAAAGAGTAGAGGTAAATCAACTTTCAATTTGTCACTAATTAGCACGGAAGGCACACTTTTATCGATTATGCAAATAATGAACAATCAGTTCGTAAGAGTAGATTATATTAACGAGTTCTTAGAGATTGAGCTAAAAGAACTATTTTGAGTGTCGATTGATTAAAAGAAACTGTTTTAAAAATATATGTCAATTTTATTATGTGTGTAAATATGTATTAATGAAATGTTGTCAGTGTTATATGTCTTATAATAATAGATTTAATAATAGTATCATTACTCAAGATACAATGGATATCTATGACTTAAAATATTAAAATAAATTGATCAATTAAGTCACGTGTATTTATTTATATTTTGTGTGTTCGTCTCTCCAGCTTGAGGACCTGGAGCTTACATGCTCCACCCCTAGCGACGGCCTTTCACCTTACACCTTACCTTACACCTTTCTGGTAGGTCGGACGGTCTGGGTTTCAACAACAACAACCCCTAGCGACGGCATCATAGGTAAGTCCTATAGTGGTAATTTCGATAAGGACAATTCTACCTTATGACATGGGCAGCACATGACTTTCCCTGCAGACTTATATACACATTCTTTTTATTTAATTAAATTTAATTCACTATTAATTCAATTTCCGTTCTCATTTGGTAACTGGACTCATTTTCAAAGGTGACGTAGAGAAAAAACGAAAATATCTCGAGAACGGCTAGTCCTAGTGTAATGGGTTGGTCTTATTCTTTTCTTCGTTAAAAATTGCGTATAAAACAAGCATTTGATGGATATATTTGAGCATATGTAGTATTTTAGTTTACATTTTGACGATTTTTGCAGGACATTTCGCAAAAAAAGGCAGGTTATTTTTTTCCGAATCATACCAAAATCTAATCAGTACCAGGGTGACCCACAAGAGACTTATCTACCAAAGTTTGTGAAATTCGGTCCTTTAGATTTTCAGCTAGAGTGGATACAAGCTTTTGCGGGCAAGTTCGCAAAAAAAGGCGGGTTCTTTTATCCCAAATCGTACTCAAAACTAATCAGCACCAGATTCGTCCACAGGTGACTTACCTACCAAATTTTATGAAATTCGGTCAATTAGTTTTTTAGTTAGAGTGGATACAAAATCTGCACAGACAGACACACAGACAGACAAACAGACACACAGACATACACACAGACGTCACACTAAAAATAGTTTTTTCGTATTCTAGAGGTCTCGAAACGTGCAGATCCGTCGAAAACTCGAGTTGTGATTTTCGACATGATTCCAATACTTTCCCTATACATTACCATGTATTGCAGGGAAAGTAAAAGCAGTACGGAGAGAGAAAAATAGTTATCCATTGTAATTCATAGAAGTCAGTTGAGCAGCCTCTTAGTCATATTAAAATTTAAATACGGTTTAGTCATTGATATTTGCCACTACACAGATGTTATTAAGGCGGCCTGGTTCTGAGATTTTCGACACATTACGAATATTATTCTCCCTAGTATATTTCCACTATGAAATATTTATTCGTAATAAATGCTTAGAAATGAAAACGACACATTCCAAGAGAATCTCTCTCGGCATGGTATAATAGCCGCCACGCCCAGGCGGTTGCGAAACACTGATCTAGATTATCTTTGACAAGCGATAAATCCCGTCCTAAAAACACTTTTGAGCTTTCTTATATGTTTTAGTTTTTAACTTGTTATAGATGTTTTTGCACATCTATATATTGTAACGAACGAATCCTCTAGAATCGTGGATGTATACTCAGGATTCAAGAACGAGTCCTAGTTTCTGGATAACTAACGTTTATTCAGAAGCACAAAGTAAGCAGGAACTATGTGCAATCAGACAGCAATTAAATGCTCCAATCATTTCACAGAATAAGCGATATTATTCTCCAAATACTGACGAAAATAATTCCACAAAACAACCGCTACAATTCTCAAAACATTGACAAAAATCGCAGACCAATGTAACTTGTGTCCCGCCCATTCGTCAACTCCACTGCAACGGAAGGGTGAGTCTTTTTATAGTTTCTCTATAGAAACTTCTGGAAATCTCTCCTCATCTCTTAGACTAATCGTTATTTCGTAAAGCCTCTGGAACATTCTGGAAGTCGACAAATTGGCGATAAATCGCCATATCTGGAAACTTTTCTTCTAAATGGAAAATCCTGGAAACCCTGGTATCCACGTCATCTTCATGTCATGCTGACGTCATGGACTGCGTTTTTTTCGCCTGGCTTTCGAGACAGCTGAATGAGGAGCCGCCAAAGGGAATACTGCGCGTTTGCAACAATATGTTTCAGGTTTTAGCTTTCTATCTATGTATTTTAACTGTGCATAGATATAGATCAGACCCGATCTGCTTTCTCTAAAACAGTTTCAGATTGACTCAGACTCGAGCTTTTTTTTTTTAATTCGAGTCACCCACTGGTGTATCGCTAAACAATAAAGATCAATCATGCATAAGCATTGATTATGAAATACTTTCCAACTGAAATGCAATTTCATTTAAAAATCTCTAAAAGGTGATACATTCAGTGGTGATATCTTTTACATTATCACAGTACTACAGTAATTTATTATACTTAAATATTTAAAACTGTATCGAAATATAAATCATCTGATTCTCTATGCAAAATCAATGAATATTTCATTCATATAACTTGCATTCCAGACTCCAGAGCTAAATAATTATGTGTGAAAAAAATTCAGCAATTCTTATGTAACTCACCTTACAATCGCTTGAGATATTTGCATTCTGCATATGTTAAAATTAGGCTTCGTTGAAGAAATAATAAAAGTTTAGGGATCATTTAAAATCACAACTATTGTAATTGCGTAGGCACGGAATTTAGATACACAGATAATACAGATACACAGATAATATATGTGTGTGCGTATGTATGTATACAAAGTATTGGAATCGTGCCGAAGATCGGAACTCGAATTTTCGAAGGATCTACACGTTTTGGGACTTCCAGAACACGAAAAACTATTTTTAGGAAGACGTCTGTGTGTTTAAGGGTGTATCTGTGTGTGTTTCTGTGTGTCTGTGAGGATATTGCATTCACTCTAAATGAAAAAAAAATGGACCGAATTTAATAAAATTTAGTAGGTAAGTTTTTTGTGGGAAACCCTGATGTTCATTTGATTATAGTACGATTCGTAATAAAAGAATCTGCCTTCTTTGTGAAATGACCGGCAGAAATTGCCTTTATCCACTCTAGCTAAAAAATAATGGACTAACTTTAACACAATTCGGTGTATAATATTAAAAAACCTACAAGTGATTTATATACCAAATTTAACAAAAAATGTTATATAAATCACTTGTAGGTTATTCTAGTACGATTCGGGAAAAGGGAATGGGCTGTTTTTGCGGAATAGCCCGCAAAAATCTTTAAATATAAAGATAAAAGACTACGTGTGCTCAATTATATCAATTAAATTCCTATTTTATACGTGATTTTTAACAACAAAAAGAATAAGATTAACCCCATTACTCTAGGACTAGCCGTTCTTGAGATATTTTAGTTTTTTTTTTTTGCGATTTCGCTACGCCACTTTTGACAATAAGTCCATCTATCAAATGAAAACCAAATTTAAGTTTAACGTGCAAATTTAATGTCATTTAAAATACGTATGTTATTTTGTGCAGATAAACACAAATTATTACTGAAGAAATAAAGAGAACGTGAATATGAGTCTGCAGAGAAAGACATGTATGTGTTGTCCACATCAGAATGTTTAATAATATTACAACAATGATTTATAGAAGTGAACGGGGATTATTTGCAGGCCATTTCGAAAAAAATGTAGGATCTATATTTAAAGATCCACCAAATTGTTGTAGAATAAAATGTTCTACAAATTTAATCTGTGTAAAAATTTTTAATTCTCTAGGACGTAGGAAAGTGCATTAAAAACGCCATCAAATAAATATATCACGAAAAGTTATATAAAATTTAAAAAGAAATTGAAAAATTGTTATCTACCAAATTTATTTTAAAATGTGAAGCCTCTCTCATACACAAAATAATTAAAGTCTTGGAAAGATATTTATTATATAATATATCTATTTTTTCATTCTGGAGGATATCGCAAAAGTCAGAATTTAATTGAATTCGTTTTTCTCCCTATATTAAATAATTTTTAATTAAAAAACTGCCTAACATATTTTACTGAAATTTTTTTTATATATTTTATGAGATAATGTGAATATTTCCTAAAAATTTCGAAGTAATTTGTGAATTTTAAATGTGCTTAAAAAATGTTTGAAAAATTAGGTCCCATAGGGCTCAATGTATTTCATTTTTGCAACCCGGGTTCAATAAAAAACTAATTGGGTGATATGATTTATTTATATTCCTACAGGTCCCACAGACCGTCTGAAAAGCATACTAAAATTTCATTTCGATAAAGTCATTTTTACGGCAGTTATCGTGCTAACGGACAGACAGACAGACAGACAGAATGAACAAAGTCATAAACACTTTTCAACTATGTTGTAAAGTGTTAAAAAATAGTACCAGAACGCTCGACAATTAACTAGCTACACTAAGCGTTACCTACCCTTTTTAATTCCTCATACAAAAGAATATAGTATTAAGAAAATATTGTTTACATGATAATTATCGATTTTGAGATTTTGATACCAATATATGTTTTTGGACTTTTTGAACATGTTTTGACTATTTTTAGAGTGATATCCGTCTGTCTGTCTGCTTTCGTTTTCTTGAGCGGACAATAGCTGCCACACATATTAATTTTGCAAAAAACTTATATCCGGCTTTGCTAATGTAAAATCATTTTTTGAGGAAATTTAAACGAAAACTTATATATTCGAAACTTTTCTTAACGTGGCAGCATAAGACAAAATTTGACATAATTATGCATAAAAGAAGTTATTTATGGCTCAATGAGTACGAAACTTAACATTTCACTTACTGTAGTGAAAAACAGTCTCGATACAATTTTTAACACTTTCCAACACAGTTGAAAAGTGTTTATGACTTTGCTCATTCTGTCTGTCTGTCTGTCTGTCCGTTCGCACGATAACTGCCGTAAAAATAACTTTATCAAAATGAAATATTAGTATGTCGTTGAGACGGTCTGTGGGACATATAGGAATGTAAATGAATAATATCAACCAATTAGTTTCGGATTGAACCCGGGTTGAAAAAGTGAAATACATTGAACCCTATGGTACCTAATTTTTCAAACATTTTTTAGTCGAAATTAAAATTCACAAATTGTTTCAAAAATTTTAGGAAATATTCAAATTATCCTATAAAATATAAAACAAATTTCAGCAAAATATGTTCGGTAGTTTTTTAAATAAAAATTAAAATAATAATGACACCCATATTATAGAAGAGATTAAATGGTACACACTTCAAAAAGAAAATATGGCATCCATCTTTTTTTCCCAGTGTAAAAATCGTGATTTTAAAAGTTCTTTTAAATTTATATTTAGTTTTGCATCCGTCCTAAAACCGCTTTATTTTTGCGTATTTTTTGGGCATCTATAATCTGTGCAAACGCAATTACAATATTTTTTAGTTTAAATGATCATCCAACTTTGATTATTTCTACCACGAAGCCTAATTTTAATGGATACAGAATGTAAACAAGTGATTGTAAGATGAGTTGCATAAGAATTGCTGAATTTTTTTCACGTAAAATTGTTCAACTCTGGAGTTTGGAATAAAAGTGATATGAATGAAATTTTCACTACTTTTACATAGAGAGAGCCAGACGATTTATATTTCGATGACGTGAAATTACTTGCATAAAGTTCATTTTTTTTCTATGACGTTTTAAGTTTTCAAATATTATAAATTACTGTAGTACTGTGATAATTAACAAGAAAGATCAATCATGCTTAAAGCATTGATTATGAAACACTTTCCAACTTCAATGCAATTTTATTTAAACAAGTCTAAAATGCAATACATTCCTCGGTAATATTTTGAAACTTATCACAATACTGCATTAATTTATTATATTTGAAAACTTAAACCTTCATCGAAAAAAATGAACTTCATTCAAATGACGGCATTGAAATATAAATTGTCTGGTTTAAACATCTCTAAAATGTTATACATTCCTCGGTAATAGTTTTAGAATTATCATAATACTACGATAATTTATTATATTTGAAAACTTCATCGAAAACAACTGAAATTAATTCAAATGGCGTCATAGAAAAAATAACACGCCTGGATCTCTCTATAATAACAGGATGTCATTCATAACTTTCTCCCATTCATTTCATTCATCACAATACTATAATAATTTATTTTATTTAAACATTTTGTTTAAGAGCATGGTTAAGACCAAAAAATTAAACTCTATGCTTGAAACTTCATCGAAAAAAATCATCCTGCTCTTTGTAAAATCAATTAATATTTCATTCATATGAAATCTATTAATATTTCATTCAATGAAATCAATTAATATTTCATTCATATCAGCCATGCAGACTCCATGGACTAAATAATTTTGTGTTAAAAAAATACAGGAATTCTAATACAACTCATTCTATATATTTTGCTGTTTACATTTTACATAGGTGAAAAATAGGCTTAGTTGTAGAAATAATCAAATTTAGATGAGCATTTAAACTCAAATATATTGTCATTGCGTTGTTTCAGTATGTAGATGCACAGAATTTAAGCAAAAATAAAGTAGTTTTAGGACGGATACAACACTCAATATGAATTAAAAAGAAAAAAAAAATCACGATTTTGAAACAAGATGGATGCCATATATCATTTTGAAGTGGGTCATGTGATCGTTTCATATCATGGTCACGTGATCGTTTCATATAAGAGGCGTAATTATTATTTTAATTTTTATTTAAAAAACTACTGAATATATTTCGCTGAATTTGTTTTTATATATTTTATGGAACAATTTGAATATTACCTAAAATTTTCGAAGCAATTTGTGAATTTTAAATCCGCTTAAAAAATGTTTGAAAAATTAGGTCCCATAGGGCTCAATGTATTTAATTTTTTCGACCCGGGTTCAATCCAAAACTAATTGGGTGATATTATTCATTTATATTCCCATAGGTTCTACAGACCGTCTGAACAACGTACTAAAATTTCATTTTGATTAAGTCATTTTTGCAGCAGTAATCGTGTTAACGGACAGACAGACAGACAGACAGAATGAACAAAGTCATAAACACTTTTCAACTTTGTTGTAAAGTGTTAAAAATATATCAGCGCTGAACGTATCGCATTTTAGAGATGTTTCAATAAAATTGCATTTCAGTTGAAAAGTGTTTCAGAATCAATGTTTTATGCATGATTGATCTTCCTTGTTGTGCTCGTGGCGTCATTAACCCCCTCGGAGCAAATTACCCCCCACCCTCCCCAGAGAAGGAACGTTGTCAAACTTGATATCAATTGAAAGCTTTTTCAAGCCCTTTAGAATGAAAAGTAACATATTATAATTGGGATCAATCATTCTAAAATCATTAACATATTATAATTGGGATCAATCATTTGGGCCAATAATATGGATTTTTAAATTTTTTCCCTTACAAAATTTGCTGGGGAAAAAAGCTATATAAATGTATTTTGGCATCAGATAGTCACTCCAGTTAATTTCATCCACACACACACACAAAATCTGATGGGGGTAGCACATGGCTTTCCATACTGCCAGTACTTTACTTCTTTCCATGGAAAATAATAATGGACAAAATCAATGATAATGGACAAGATCAATAATAATGGACAAGATCAAGAATAATGGACACAATGTTTTCAACGCTGAGAGGTATACTAACATTAGGCGCTTTTCTGGGTAGCAACATGTAACATTATTTTGAAGTACCCATTTATACATATTGAAATATGTATAAATATCCAACTTGACAATTGGAAATATTGCTAACATCAGCTAAGCAATATACTCCATTATTATAATATGCTAATTATAATTTCAGCGATTTGGCGTCATTTTCGTAGCTTTAGATTCATTTTCGCCAATCTGGCTACATTTTCGCCAATTTGGCCTCATATTAAAAAGTCATCAGGTTAACGATATTATACCAAATGAGTACCCAAGGTCGCCAAATTGTTCGCCGAGTGTGACATATTTAATGATACTACTGCTTATTTTTATGTATATTTTTAGATACAGTTTTTAAAAAAACGTGCAATATCTCGAGAACGGTTCAAGATGGCGTTCTACATTTGTGTAATTCGTTTTAGAATGAAAAAAAAAATACGTACAGAATAGTTATTTATTTAACATTATTGAATATCTTGATTTATGATTTTTTTTTTAAATTCATTCAAAAATTTGCGGGTCTTCCGAGCTTTCAATCGCGTTTAAAATCAACAGAGTTCCAGTATTCATGGATCGTAAATAGTTCCACCAAATTACGTTCAAAACGCTGCATTCGTTCGTGAGATATCGTATTTACAGACTCGCGGGCACATATACATACACACATACTTGCACACACGCACACATACACACAGATATCACCTCAAAAACGTTTGATTCGTATTCAGGAATGCTTGAAACGTACTCTTCCGTCGAGAACTCTAATTCGAATTTTCGACCTCGTCATAATACTTTCTTTATACTATGTATATAAGGAAAGTAAACTCTCTACACACAGAGAAAGAGACATTACCTCAAAAATTTTCGATTCGAGTTCAGGGATGTTTAACACGTGCTCTTCTGTAGAAAAATCGACGTTGAATTTTCACAGTACTTTTACACCTGCCACAATATTTTCTCTATACATTATGTTATGTATGTAAGGAAAGAAATAAGTTAGAGATTAGAATATTTGTTCAGTATTTATTTAAAACCATGGACTAAAAATTTCAAAAGTAAAAAACAAAGACAATATTATAACAACCAGAAAAAATGAAATAGAAATAGTAATATAAAATACTGTTCAACAGAACCATGGAAATTCTCATACAGGATCCATTATGTATCTTAGTGTGACTGTCTTTTTTGCTCATGAATCAACAGCAGAACGAAGAGAGCGCAACCAAGTTCAGGCATAAAAATTTCATAATTCTGATGGATTTCATATTTCTGTGGAACGTGTACTTTGATAAATAACATATTTCAAAAAGAATACAGTATATTTTCATAATTAATATTAAATTTATATTGCTGGAGCTATATATATATATATATATATATATATATATACGCTTGTATTCAGAACAACTGCAAGCTATAATTTTGGAAAGATTTTGGAGATTGTTAATGTTCCAAATCTGTGAGACAATCAACAATAACTAAATAATCCCTGTAGGTAATTCAGGGTCGTAGCTAGGCAGGGGACAGAGGGGGCTAAGTCCCCCCCCCCAAGAGGTATACTCAACTTGCATTTACTATCTGAAATTTTCTTCAATTAACAGCTTTGCCACTAGCTAATGCTTATATTAAAATCAATTGTAATTGTTATATATTAATATTGATGTATAGTAGCTAAATGGATTTGCCTAACTCTTAGCTTACAAAAATATGTAATTGATAAATATGTAATTAATAATTTGTTAAGCATTTGTATAGATTGAAATATATAATAATAACTATTATAGTTTAGGAATGCAGCAGTGTTTTTTGTGAGTTCCTCTTTCAAGACTGTTGAGCTCCTCTTGAATTTCGTTTTTGGCTGCGGCCCTGAGGTAATTAAACATTTTGTAAAAGGTACATTAAAATACAGAGATTCTATTTTATTTATTTCTCATACGAAGTATTACGAAATTGTTTTCACGAAGATTTTCGATATCGAGATTTTGATGCCAATATATGTTTTAAGACCTCCTGAATACGTTTTGACTACTTTTGGTGTGATGCCCGTCCTTCTGTATGTATGTCTATGGTGTGGTCGATTTCTTGTGTACACAATAACAGCCACACATATTAATGGATTTTCACGAAACTTTTTATCCGGTTTTCTTATCCAAAGCCTAGAACTAGATAGCATTTTAAAAAAATACCATTTCGAATAAATTTAAGTTTTCGCTCGAATTTAAAAAGAAATTCTAGAACACAGAAAATACCAAATTTCAAAGTTTTCGATCGAATAAATTTCGAAGTTTTTGCTAATGCCAAATTTCTAATATACTCATTCGCTAATAATTCTTTAATTTCGCTAATACCAATTTTCGAATACCAATTTTCGCTAATACCAATTTTCGCAATTTTCGAATACCAATTTTTGAACACCGCAATTTCCGAATACCAATTTCGAATGCCAATTTTCCAATACCATTTTTCGAATACCAATTTTCGAATACCATTTTTCGAATACCAATTCGCAATTTTCGAATACCAATTTTCGCTAATACCAATTTCGAATATACCAATTCGCTAATAATTCTTTAATTTCGCTAATATCAATTTTTGAATACCAATTTTCGCTAATATCAATTTTCGCAATTTTCGAATACCAATTTTTGAATACTGCAATTTTTGAATACGAAATTTCGAATGCCAATTTTCGAATACCATTTTTCGAATATCAATTTTCGAATACCAATTCGCAATTTTCGAATAGTAATTTTCGCTAATACCAATTTTCGCTAATACCAATTTCGAATATACCAATTGGCTAATAATTCTTTAATTTCGCTAATCCCAATTTTCGGAAATACCAAATTTCGCAATTTTTTGATCGAAAAAATTTCGAAGTTTTCACTCGAATTTAAAAAAAGAAATAAAGTTTCGTGAAAATCCATTAATATTTGGTGCTGCTGTAGTATACACCAGAAAGCGCCCACAGATATAAGACAGACGGACATCACTCCAAAAATAGTCAAAATGTGTTTAGGAGGTCTTAAACACAGTTATTTTTTCACTACAATTATTGAAACTATTAAGTTTCGTGATCAATGAGTCATAAATAACCCCTTTTATGCATGATTATGCCAAATTTTATCCTACTCTGCCATGTTAAGAAAATATAAAATTTCTAATAAATTTTGAAGTTTTCGGTCGAATTTAACTAATTCTATCTGGTTCTAGATTTTTCGATGAAGTTTCATGAAAATGCATTAATATTTGTGGCAGCTATCGTTTACACAAGTAATCGACTACAGACACACAAACATCACTCTAGAAATAGTCAAAACGTGTTCAGGAAGTCCTAAAAACATATATTGACATCAAAATCTCGAAATCGAAAATTTTCGTGAAAACAATACTTTCTTAATACTACGTATGAAAAAGTAAAGATTGCATATATTCGTGTTTTGACATATTTGTATAAACATTATTTCGTGTCGAACTGGGCCGTAATTTAAATGTCTTTAGGACGGGCTCAGGTACGTAAACAATTCTTCCGGGCTGGGTTCAAGCACTAGTACTGTTAGACCGAGCAGTGTAAAAACCTGAAATCTGCAGATTTGCCCAATAATTTTGACTAACTCTAGAACACATTTATATATGAATTAGGACCATGTTGCAGGTGCTTTCGAATTCTATACATATAAAAAAATCACATTTATTGTAATCGGTTTGTCGGTCTGTCCGTCCGTTCTCATGTAGCACAGCAAAAACCGTACCAAGTTGATATTTACAAAATTTAATATACGACGTCTAGAGATAATTTTGTTGCGCCCCCCCCCCCCCCCCCCCATCCTCCCACTCTTCATATTTAATTTTTCCCTCCCTATGTCTTCCCCTGATTAAAAGAAAATGAATCGGGAATGCCGGGCACCCCTATTTGAGTGATATATGACCCCCCCTCCCCCTACGAGCGGCCCCGAAAGGGTATTAAAAAAATGTGATGTGGGCAGCACATGACTTTCCTTACATAATGCAATGAATTTACTATATTTACAGTTTAAAAAAATCTGACGTGGGCAACACATGACTTTCCTTATATAATGCAATGAATTTACTACTTTTACAGTTTGAAAAAATGTTATTCTTATAGTAGATACTTATATTCTTTCCAAGATATTGAATTTTCTTCAATTAGTCGTCATTTTCATTGATTTAGCGTTATTTGTATCCATTTGGCGAGATTTTTGTTAATTTGGCAACAATTAAAATGTCGCCAAAAAAATAGTTATTTGGAGTGCTACGTATAAAAGTACAATGCAGCCTTAAAGAAAGCAACAACTACTTAATTCTAACTTTAAAAAAAAATCTGATGTGGGCAGCACATGACTTTCCTTATATAATGCAATGAATTTACTACTTTTACAGTAAAAAAATAGATTATTTTTATAGTAGTTATTTATATTCTTTCCAAGATATTAAATTTTCGTCAATGAGTCGTCATTTTCCATGTCGTCCTCATCAATGAGTCGTTATTGATTTAGCGTTATTTTTATCCATTTGGCGAGATTTTTTTTAATTTGGCAACAATTAAAATGTCGCCAAATTGGCGACATTCCACCAAATTCGTCGCCAAAATCTCGCCAAGCGTTATGGACGAAGAAATAAGTTATTCTTACAGCAGATAAATGATTATTGGCTTTCAAATACAAAAGTATTACTCAAAGTATCTTTTTTCATGAATGGAACGAGCTAGATCCACGAGAATGATGTCACCCAATTTATCGCATGGTATTAAATATGAAAAGTGAGCATACTTCTCAATAGGAAATATTTTTACTTTTATTTTATATAACTTTTTGATAATTTTTTTGAAAAATGTGCAATATCTCAAGAACGGTTCATGTTAACGTTCTAAAATTTATGTCAATCGTTTTCTAATAAAAAATTACATAAGAAATGTCTATTTGCGCAACTTTATAAGTAGTTTTGATTTTTTGACGATTGTTTAAAAATTTCACTCGAAAATTCAGAGGGGTTCTGAACATTCGATTGCGTATAAAAACAATAGGCTTCCAGTGTTTATGGATTGTGATTTTTGTACGAAATTTCATTCGAATCGGTCCATTCGTTCGTCAGTTATCGTCTCCACAGACTCACTGACACATACACACACACATACTTTCACACACACACACATAATTTCACACACACACACACACACACACACACACACAGACATCACTTCAAAAATGTTCGATTCGTGGTCAGGGATGCTTGAAACGTGCTCTCACGTTGAAAACTCGAATTCGAATTTTCGACCCCTTCACAATACTTTCCTTATACATTTATGTATATAAGGAAAGTAATAACATATATTAGCACATATGAGCCAAATTCATCGGTGACAGACCCACATAAAAACATATTTTATAAGAAATTTTACAAAAAATTCTAAAACGATAACTTGTGAAGGAAAGTTAGTTTGAGGAAAAAATCGCGTTGAGCGCATCAAATATATTTTATTTCATTAATTATGATACTGTGGTAAAAATCCATTAGCTATTTTCAGTGACTCATTCCTGAGGGTAAAATAAAGGGCATTTGTTCTTTCTTATTGAAGTACTTCCAGGAAATATCTTGTTTTTCAAGAGATCCTTCATCGCAATTGTTTCTTAAAGTCTCATTTCCAAATGCAAACGAAACATTGGGAAATTGGCATGATTCATGAGTAATGGAAATTCCTTAACTCTCGATGATTTGCAACAGGGATATTGGATTGTTTTCAACACTTTCCAACATAGTTGAAAAAAGTGTTTATGACTTTGTCCATTCTGTCTGTCTGTCCGTTCGCACGATAACTGCCGTACAAATGACTTTATCAAAATGAAATTTCAGTATGTTGTTGAGACGGTCTGTGGGATATATGGGAATGTAAATGAATAATATCACCCAATTAGTTTTAAATTGAACCCGGGTTGAAAAAGTGAAATACATTGAATTCTGTGGGACCTAATTTTTCAAACATTTTTTAAGCGAATTTAAAATTCACAAGTTGTTCTGAAAATTTTAGAAAATATTCAAATTATTCCATAAAAAATATGAGAAAAATTTCAGCAAAATATATTTGGTGGTTTTTTAAATAAAAATTTAAATAATAATGACACCCATATTATAATGAAGAGATCAAGTGACCCACTTCAAAATAAAATATGGCATCCATCTTTTTTTCCTGGTGTAAAGTCATGATTTTAAAAGTTCTTTTAAATTTATATTTAGTGTTGCATTTGTCCTAAGACCGTTTTATTTTTGCGTATTTTCTGTACATCTATATCCTGTGCCAAGGCAATTACAATATTTTTTAGTTCAAATGATCATCAAACTTTGATCATTTCCAGAACGAAGTCTAATTTTAATGGATGGAGAATGTAAACAAGTTATTGTAAGATGAGTTGCATGAAAATAGATGAATTTTTTTTAACGCAAAATTAATCAACTCTGGAGTCTGGAATAAAAGCGATAGGAATGAAAAATTTATTGCTATTACATAGAGAGACGATTTATATTTCGATGACGTTATTTGAATAAAGTTCATTTTTTGCGATGACGTTTTAAGTTTTCAAATATAATAAATTATTGTAATAATGTGATAATTTTGAAAATACTACTGTTAAATGTATCGCATTTTAGAGATGTTTAAATAAAATTAGAGTTGGAAAGTGTTTCATAATCAATGCTTTATGCATGATTGATTTTTCTTGTTATATAACTAATGTCCTTTATATAAAACTAATAGATGACAGATTTAAACAGAACAGTTCGTTCTTAACAATTGCTAAGAGCGCTTACTGTTTGTTCTTTTGGCCTGATGATAGGGACTGATCAAAACAATTGCAGTCACTTAATTGACATATACCTTCACTCTTTAAGGAAGTATTGTATGTTATTTCCTTACAAGCAGCAATTTTATTTATTGTGATACATGACGTTCGTAATTTAAAATATTTATAAATTTAAATAACATTCTAAAACATGTTGCTTTTCAAAAAATCTGATGTGGGCAACACATGACTTTCCTTATATAATGCAATGAATCTACTACTTGTACAGTAAAATAAAATAGATTATTCCTATAGTAGATATTTATATTCTTTCCAAGATATTGAATTTTCGTCAATGAGTCGCTATTTTCATTGATTTAGCGTCATTTTTATCCATTTGGTGAGATTTTCGTTAATTTAGTAACATTTTAAAAAGTCATCAAGTTGGTGACATTCCACCAAATTAGTCACTAAAATCTCGCCATCTTCGCTAAAATCGCGAAAAAATTGAATTTTTCGAAAACGTTCTCTAGAGGGGGGGGGGGGGGGTCCTCCACACCAAAACGTTCGGAAGCTGAAACAATAAAAAATCATTCTTTGCGCTGAGTTAGAGACTTCGTATTTGGTGTATAATTGTTCGAAACCGTCCGCAAAGGGTTAAGAGGTGCCGCATACTATAAAGTTCGACTTGCCGAATGAATGAGAAACGGCACTTTTAAAATTTGCTAAAGGCTTGCAATTTGGTATATGGGCTAATAATTTGATGAAAATACCCAAGACAAAATTTTTTTTTCAAAAATGTTCTTTTAAGGAGGTACTTCAGAAAAAAATTTCGAAAGGTGAAATGACGAAAAACCATGTTTCGAGATTGAATAGAGACTTCAAATTTGGTGTACGGGTAGTTAATTTGAAAAGAAGAGCATGAGCAGTTTCAGTTTTCCGATATTTTCTACTTTAGGGGGTGCCCCAAACTCAAATGTTCGATTATCCGAATAAATGAGAAGCACCTCCTTCTAAAATGTAATAGAGGTTTGATATTTGGTATATGGGACAATCATTTGGTAAAAAACACAAGAAAAGAGTTTTTCAAAACTGTTCATTTAAGGCGGTGGCTGATACTTCACATGAAAATGTTCGAAAAGAAAAATGATAGATAAAATATGCTTCGCGATGGAATATAAACTTCAAATTTGGTGTACAAGTAGATAGTTCAAAAGAAGAGAGTGTGCAATTTAAAATTCCCAATATTTGTAATTTTTTTTTTTTTTTTGGGGGGGGGGGGGGGGGGGGGGGGCCGCACACCAAACCGTTCGAAAAGTGAAATGATAGATAAACATGCTTTGCGATGAGATAGAGACTTCAAATTTGGTATATGGGTATATCGTTCGAAAGGAAAAAGTGTGCAATTTCAGATTACCAATATTTTCTACTTTAGGGGGTGTCACACACCAAAATGTTCGATTTGACTAATAAATGAAAAACGCTTACATTTAAATTTGATAGGGGCTTGAAATTTGGTAATGGACTAATCATGTGATAAAAGACCCAAGACGAATAGAGTTTTTTTATAAATGTTCATTTAAGAGGGTGCTCCACATAAAAACATTCGAAAGGTGAAATGATAACATTGCATCCTTCAGTATAAGATAGAGACTTCAAATTTGGTGTACGGGTAGATAGTTCGAAAGGAAGAAAGGGAGTAATTTTAGTTTTCCAATATTTTCTTCTTCAGGGGGTTCCGCACACCAAAATTTTCGATTTTCTGAATAATTGTGAAACGCGAATTATTTAAAAATTTACGTTATTTGGGGGGGTTGCTTATTGAGGAACCGTTGATTTTCAATGGGTATTCGCCTAGTTACTTTTCTAATAGCTTAAATATAACTGCTTCTAATATAACTGCTGTAAATTATATCGTCTGCTTTTAACCTGCTGTAAACCTTTTTCTTTCACAATGTAAACAAGTTTATTCAGTTAATAAACAACATGATGCAATTTTTTTCAAATGAACTTTCAGAATATTATATATTACTTTCCTTTTAATACATGATAATGTATAGGGAAAATATTGGAATCATGTCGAAAATCGCAACTCGAGTTTTCGACGGATCTACCCGTTTTAACACATGTAAAATACGAAAAACCATTTTTAGCGGGACGTCTGTGTGTGTGTGTGTGTGTGTGTGTGTGTGCGCGCGCGCGCGTGTGTGTGTGTGTGTGTGTGTGTGTGTGTGTGTGTGTGTGTGTGTGTGTGTATGTGTGTGTGTGTCTGTCTGTGTGTGTGTGTGTGTGTGTGTGTGCAAAGTATGTATCCACTGTAACTGAAAATCTAATTGACCGAATTTCTAAAAATTTGGTGGGACATCCACTTGTGGGTTACCCTGGTGCTGATTACATTTTGGTACGATTCGGGATAAAAAAAATCTGATGTGGGCAGCACATGACTTTCGCTGCAGACTCAAATTCATTTTTTCTTTATTTCTTTAATAATTCATTAAATTGAATTTAATTGCACAAAATAACACTAAATTTCCATTTTTAATTGAATTTCTGTTTTTATTTGGTAATTGGATATTTTTCCAAAAATGGCATTACTAAATTAGGAAAATCTCAAATATTTCGAGAACGGTGAGTTCTAAAATAATAGAGTTGTTCTTTTCTTCATCGAAAATTACGTATAAAACAAGCATTTAATTGATATATTTGAACATGCATAGCTTTTTTTTAGATTTTTGCGATTTTTGAGGGCCATTTCGTAAAAAAAGGGAGGCTGTTCTTCTCCGAGTAATACCAATATCTAATCAGTACCAGAGTATCCCACAAATAACTTATCTACCAAATTTTATGAATTTTGGTCAATTAGTATTTTAGCTAGAGACATGACATTTTTGCGGGCCATTTCGTAAAAAAAGGCAGGTTGTTCTTTTCCGATTAATACCAAAATCTAACCAGCACCAGAGTATCGTCGTACAAGTAACTTATCTACCAAATTTTGTGAAATTTGGTCAATTAGTATTTTAGCTAGAGTGGATACATAAAATTTTTACGGGCCATTTCGCAAAAAAGGCGGGTTATATTTTTACGAATCGTACCAAAAACCAATCAGTACCAGGGTCATACCCAAGTGACTTACCTTCCAAATTTTATGAAATTCGGTCTATAAGTTTTTGAGTTAGAATGGATACATATATTGCACAGACACACAGACAGTCACACAGACAGACACACAGACAGACACACACACAGACGTCACGCTAAAAATAGTTTTTTCGTATTCTAGTGGTCTCAAAACGTGTAGATCCGTCGAAAACTCGAGTTGCGATTTTCGACATGATTCCAATACTTTCCCTATACATTACCACGTATTGCAGAGGAAGTAAAAATCTAATGTGGGCAGCACACGACTTTCCCTACAGACTTATATACACGTTCTCTTCATTTTAATTAGATTTAATTCACTATTAATTCAATTTTCGTTAGCATTTGTTAACTGAACTCATTTTCAAAGGTGGCTTAGAGAAAAAACGAAAAAACAAAAATATCTCAAGAACGGCTAGTCCTAGTGTAATGGGACTGGTCTTATTCTTTTCTTCGTTAAGAATTTCGTATAATACAAGCCTTTAATGGATATATTTCAGCATACGTAGTTTTCTATTTTAGATTTTGTCGATTTTTAAGGGCCATTTTGCAAAAAAAGGCAGGTTGTTTTTTTTCCGAATGACACCAAAATCTAATCAGCACCAGGGTGACTCACAAGGGACTCATCTACCGAATTTTGTGAAATTCGGTCCATTAGACTTTCAGCTAGAGTGGATACAAACTTTTGCTGGCTATTTCGCAAAAAAGGCGAGTTCTTTTATCCCGAATCGTACCCAAAACTTATCAGCACCAGATTCGCCCACAAGTGACTTACCTACCAAATTTTATGAAATTCGGTCAATTAGTTTTCATTTAGAGTGGATACAAAATCTGCACAGACAGACAGACACACACACAGACGTCACACTAAAAATAGTTTTTTCGTATTCTAGAGGTCTCGAAACGTGTAGATCCGTCGAAAACTCAAGTTGTGATTTTCGGCATGATTCCAATACTTTCCCTATACATTACCATGTATTGCAGGGAAAGTAAAAAATACGTATGCTCAAATATATCCATTAAATGCTTGTTTTATACACAATGTTTAACGAAAAAAAGAGTAAGACCAACCCCATTGCACTAGGACTAGCCCTTCTCGAGATATTTTAGCTTTTTGATATTTTCTCTACGCCACCTTTGAAAATAAGTCCAATTACCAAATGAGAACGAAAATTGAATTAAAAGTTAATTAAATTTAATTAAAATAAAGAGAACGTGGATATAAGTCTGCAGAATAAGTCATGTGCTGACCACATCAGATTTTTCTATTTTAATATCAATTCTCTGACATCAGTATGGGGGATCGGAAGAATTTAGTGTTCAGGTGGACGGTTATGAAAATGCTGATGGTTTGGGTTAGTATCTAAATTGAAATTTTTATCCGGGATTGAAACACGTTTGGCTACATTTTATAGCAGCGTTACCCAGAGATAGACAGATAAACAGACAAATAAATCAAGGGGTTTTTATTATTTATTTTACAGCAGATTTTTTTTTTATACCACACAGATAAAGAAATCTGAAGTGGGCAACACATGACTTTCCTTATATAATGTAATGAATTTGCTACTTTTACAGTAAAAAAATAGGTTTTTCTTATAGTTGATACTAGTATTCTTTCCAAGATATTGAATTTTCGACAATTAATCGTCATTTTCATTGATTTAGCGTCATTTTTATCCATTTGGCGAGATTTTCGTTAATTTGGCAACATTTTTAAAAAGTC
This sequence comes from Amaurobius ferox, assembly GCA_951213105.1. NCBI lineage: Eukaryota > Metazoa > Arthropoda > Arachnida > Araneae > Amaurobiidae > Amaurobius > Amaurobius ferox. The sequence goes on from OX578152.1 coordinate 23,502,175, forward strand.
GCCAAGTTGGCGACATTCCGCCAAATTCGTCGCCAAAATCTCGCCAAGCGTTATGCACTAAGAAATAAGTTATTCTTACAGCATATAAATAAATGACTATTGGCGTTCAAATACAAAAGTATTATTCAAAGTTTCTTTTCTCATGAATGGAACGAGCTAGATCCACGAGAATGATGTCACTGAATTTATCGCATGGTATTACATATAAAAAGTGAACATGTTTCTCAATAGGAAAATCTTTATTTTTTTTTATATGACTTTTTGATATTTTTTTTGAAAAATGTACAATATCTCGAGAACGGTTCATGTTAGCGTTCTAAAATTTATGCCAATCGTTTTCTAATGAAAAATTACATAAGAAATGTCTATTTGCGTAACTTTATTAGAGGTTTTGATTTTTTGATGATTTTTTCAAAATTTCATTTGAAAATTTAGGGGGGTTCTGAACATTCGATTGCGTATAAAAACAACAGGCTTCCAGTGTTTACGGATTATGATTTTTGTACCAAATTTCGTTCGAATCGGTCCATTCGTTCGTCGGTTATCGTCTCCACAGACCCACTGACAAACACACACACACACACACACAGACATCACTTCAAAAATGTTTGATTCGTGATTAGGGATGCTTGAAACGTGCTCTCCCGTCGAAAACTCAAATTCGAATTTTCGACCCCGTCACAATACTTCCTTATACATTATGTATATAAGGAAAGTAAAAATCTGATGTGGGCAGCACATGACTTTTCCTGCAGACTCAAATTCATTTTTCCTTTATTTCTTTAATAATTCATTAGATTGAGTTTAATTGCACAAAGTAACACTAAATTTGCATTTTTAATTCAGTTTTTTTTTTCCATTTGGTAATTGGATATTTTTCCGAAAGCGGCGTAACAAAAATGCAAAAGATCTCAAATATCTTGAGAACGGTTAGTCCTAAAGTAACGGACTTAGTTATATTCTTTTCCTCGTCAAAAATTGCGTATAAAACAAGAATTTAATTGCTGTATTTGAGCATACGTAGTCTTGTTTTTTTTAGAGTTTTGTGGGCCATTTCGTAAAAAAAGGCACGTTGTTCTTTTTCGAATCGTACCAAAATCTAATCAGCACCAGAGTATCCAACAAGTAACTAATCTGCCCAAATTTTGTGAAATTTGGTCAATTAGTATTTTAGCTAGAGTAGATATATGAAATTTGTACAGGTCATTTCGCAAAAAAGCGCTGTTTCTGTTTTTCCGAATTACACCAAAAACTAATCAGCACCAGGGTCACACCCAAGTGACTTACCTACCAAATTTTATAAAATTCGGTCCATTAGTTTTTGGGTTAGAGTGGATAAATACATTGTACAGACACACACACAGACAGACACACATGCACACAAACGTCACGAAAAAAATAGTTTTCTCGTTTTCTAGGGGTCCCAAAACGTGTAGATCCGTCGAAAACTCGAGTTGTGATTTTCGGCATGATTCCAATACTTTCCCTATACGTTACCATGTAATGCATGTATTACAGGCAAAGTAAAAAATCTGATGCGGACAACACATGATTTTCCCTGCAGACTTAAATTCATTTCCTTTATTTCTTTAATAATTCATTAGATTGAGTTTAATTGCACCAAATAACACAATAATTCAATTTTTGTTTTTATTTGGTAATTGGACATTTTTCTGATAGCAGGGTAAAAAAATGCCAGAAATCTCAAAGATCTTGAGAACGGTTAGTCCTAAAGTATAATGGAGTGTGTTATATTATATATATAAAATTGCGTATAAAACAAGAATTTAATTGATATATTTTAGCATAGGTAGTCTTTTTTATTTTTTAGATTTTTTCGGGTCATTTCGGGAAAAAAAAGGCAGGTTATTTTTTTCCAAATCGTGCCAAAATCGAATCAGCACCAGAGTGTCCCACAAGTAACTTATCTACCAAATATTGTGAAATTTGGTCAATTAGTATTTTAACTAGGGTGAATAAGTGAAATATTTGCGGGCCATTTCGTAAAAAAAGGCGAGTTCTTCTTTTCCGAATCGTACCAAATTCTAGTCAGCATCAGAAGATCTAACAAGTAACTTATCTACCAATTGCAAAATTTGGTCAATTAGTATTTTAGCTAGAACGAATAAATGAAATTTTTAAGGGCCATTTCGCAAAAAAGGCGGGTTTTGCTTTTACGAATCGTAGCAAAAACTAATCAGCACCAGGGTCACATCCAAGTGACTTACCTACCAAATTTTATGAAATCCGGTCGATTAGTTTTTGAGTTAGAGTGGATACATACAATGCACAGACACATAGATAGACACACACACAGACGTCACGCTAAAAATAGTTTTTTCGTATTCTAGAGGTCTCGAAACGTGTAGATCCGTCGAAAACTCGAGTTGTGATTTTCAGCATGATTCCAATACTTTCCCTATACATTACCATGTATTGCAGGGAAAGTAAAAATCTGATGTGGGCAGCACATGACTTTCCCTGCAGACTTATATACACATTCTTTTTATTTAATTAAATTTAATTCACTATTAATTCAATTTCCGTTCTCATTTGGTAACTGGACTCATTTTCAAAAGTGACGTAGAGAAAAAACGAAAATATCTCGAGAACGGCTAATCCTAGTGTAATGGGTTGGTCTTATTCTTTTCTTCGTTAAAAATTACGTATAAAACAAGCATTTAATGGATATATTTCAGCATATGTTGTTTTTTAGTTTACATTTTGACGATTTTTGCGGGCCATTTCGCAAAAAAAGGCAGGTTATTTTTTTCCGAATCATACCAAAATCTAATCAGCACCAGGGTGACCCACAAGAGACTTATCTACCAAATTTTGTGAAATTCGGTCCATTAGATTTTCAGCTAGAGTGGATACAAGCTTTTGCGGGCCATTTCGCAAAAAAAAGGCGGGTTCTTTTATCCCGAATCGTACCCAAAACTAATCAGCACCAGATTCGCCCACAAGTGACTTACCTACCAAATTTTATGAAATTCGGTCAATTGGTTTTTAGTTAGAGTGGATACAAAATCTGCACAGACAGACACACAAACAGACAGAGAGACGCACACACAGACACACACACAGACGTCACGCTAAAAATAGTTTTTTCGTATTCTAGAGGTCTCGAAACGCGTAGATCCGTCGAAAACTCGAGTTACGGTTTTCGACATGATTCCAATACTTTCCCTTTACATTACCATGTATTGCAGGGAAAGTAAAAAAAAATGTACTTATAGTATCCTGTTTTCAAAACCAACGATAAAAATCAGCTATATATTAATGCGGTTTCGATTTCAACAGGCATTTTACCAAATCGTTGTGCAAAGCTGTTGCACAGCCCTGGATTTCTTCCATTCCTTAGCTATTCAAATAGAAATTAATGCTACGAGCAATTACAACAGAACCGTCCTGCGCCAGAATTCCGTCCTGCGTGAAGTAATCAACCTTCGCTTAGACTCCGAGAGCGAGCTTACATAACCACCCAGCCATGACGTAATATCATCATACGTCGAGTCGGAGAGACTGCGCCAAAAGATTCATGCGAGCCGTTTATCAAGTCGCAGTTGGAACACAGGTGTTTTGAGGAACGCATTACGCGGCGTTTAATAAAAGGTTTTCAATCATACATTTCATCGGGATTTTGTAACCGCGTGAATTCGGAGACGAAGGTTTCGAAAGAACGGGTCAAAAGTTACAAGCGCTCAGGGCGGACGCTGGAGAGATACGGGTTATAAAAAATTTAGCCCGTTTTTCGTAACAATAGTTTTAATGCATTTAGTGTTGCTGAAATGCGAGTTGAGCTGACAGTCGAGGTTGGAACATCGTCTTTTATTATTGTAATTTCGCTGTGTAACGGCAAAATTCGTATATTGGGTAAAACTAATTGCAAAATATCATTCTGGCCAAAGAGTTTCTCAATAATGAGGCACATCTTCCCGTGGGAGGTGTGAATGGGTATGTAGGGGGATGTAGATCATCAAGAAAATTAATTGAAATCGCTCTCTCATTGGATGAAAAGATAAACAAGTAAACTCACTTTTAGGAAAGGTGTGATTCAGAAATTAACTTTTTGGGGGTAGGGGGGGGGGGGCGTGAACAGAACACACTTTTAAGAGAAGTGTGAACAAGAAACTCTTCTAGGGGAAGTGCGTTAAGAGATAAGAAAAGTTAAGAACCCCTGCTATAGGGTTTTGTGAACAGGTGTTTTCATATTAAATAATATTTATTTCTATAGCATCTCTATTCGAATTTTTTAGTCATATTCATTTTTTAAATCCACTTGTATCACAATCAGTTTGAAGATTCTTTCTAGATTTAATTATTCAAATTAATTTTTAAAGAAAAAAAAAACTAAATGAGTTGCCATCCGGTTGGTCCATTCGAAAAATGTGATGCATTTAACTGAGTTGCATTAATACTTTTTTAATTCTTTTTACATGCACAACGAATTTCAAACTATGCAACTATTACCATTCCGGTAATTATTGCCCGCTGTAGGAAATAATGGTGTAAAACCCCTAAATTTTGAATAATCCCCAGTCATCAATGACGTATGTAGAAAATTTTTCGGAGGAACTCTGCATTAATTTCTGTTTTAGGTTGCTAATTTTCTGTATGCAAAGGATTCCATATTTATAAAAGATCCTTTACATTTAGGTTTTCATAGGAGGACTAGATTCCACACACAGACACACCCATCCCACCTGGATACGCCCTTGTCAATCATGCAAATTACAAACTAATCTATCTAGCTCAGTTTTTACATAATGTTATAATATAAAATGTCGCAGCGATACGACATTCATTCTTGAGATTTTGTGTTCACACTAGAACTAGGGTCGTTTTTGACCATAGGCAAAGTAGGCAAATGCTAGGAGTTGCAAAGCTCTGAGGGCATAACTCCCCTGCTTAATGTACCCCTTTTTACTATAAAAGTATTATGGTGGCGGTGTGGGGGGGGGGGGGGGCGACTAGAATTTACTTTTTCCTAGGAGCTGCAGCAAATGTTATGTCGACCCAGATTTAATCCAACATACAACTTGATCAGAATTCATAACAAGGAAACTGTCGACCTGTAATCTGATTTACCGGGCCCGAACCCGAAGCGTTTGATCCAAATATCTGGATCGCGTCCCGCAATGAAATCAGTAGGTTTTAAATTTCTATGACGGCAAAATGGTTTGGCCGCTGTATATAGGCGTCTTCCCCCCCCCCCCCCACACACACACGCCCTCATGGTAGAAGCCGTGTCTTAGTAGGCGGACGGAAGCTGGCTTTGTTATCTTTGGCCTTCTTCCTCTCGGGGAAATACAAATCTGTGGATTATTCCCGAGAGTTTCCACGCGGACTCATTAAGCAAATTCTTCGAAATTGCGGGGAGGAAGAAGCCTTTATCACCATGTCCCCAGATCCGTATACGACTGGAGTCGAGACTCTTCGGGAGAATCTTGGACCCCGTCCGGTGAATGGTTCGGCTGACTCTGCTCTGGTCTCGCTTGGTGGCAGATTATCTCCTTTTTTGCCCCTCCCCGTCCTCTCCTAGCGACAAAAACCATTCAAGGTTGCTTCGGGCATTTGAGTTGAATCTGTATACAGGCGCCTGGCAATTGGACTAAAAAGTTTTTAAACCTCTGAAAGAAATATGCAAAATTTTCTGCTGTTTGCAGTTTGTAGCCTCCATTGACTAATTTATTTCGTTACTCTCATAAAAAATGTGATAAGGTATAGTCCCTAATAAAATTTGCGGATAGACTTGTGGGACCCGATGCATGGCCCACATCATAAATTTCGACCTATTGATGTTTTAATCAATCTACAAGATCGGTGTTTTAATCAGTCCCAGACAGGTTCAAACTCGGGACTAGAGTTTACTAGTCCGATGCTATAAGATTAGACCAAAAACTAGCTTCGGATCCGAACTTATAATTCGGGTACTGATTCCCAGAATGGTCGATAGATGTTGGCAGGAATGGAGTTGGGCCCCCACACACAACCTGTCCTGGAAAATGTGCTCGGTCGGTATGTGAAGAACAGCGAGGTCAACCCAGAGCCGCCTATTCCTAAAGAGGCCTCATCAATCGCATGCTCCAATATTCACCTTCCATGTTAATGTATGGGCTTTTAGTGCCGCAGCTTTTCCTCAATATCTCTTCCAAAAATCAACTTATTTTAATTTTTTTTTCAAAATCTGAAAGCTAAAGAAATCAAAATTTAAATTTATTTTTTATTTTAGTCTAAATTTTTGTTTAGTATTTTTGACAATTTATTGAAGTTGAAAGTCACTAAAAAAAACCCAAAACTAAAAGTTTAACTGACTTTTATCAACTTACGTTTAACAATATTTGAATTTTAAAAACACACGAAAAAAGAGCAGAATTCTAGCTTATATGCCTGCGATATATGCCTTAATTTTTGTATTATCTCAACTAGAATTTCAGCAAAACGGGAGAGTAGCAAATATTGATCTGAAAAAAATTGTATTTTGCTTTCACCCTTTCAGCTGATCCTGTTTCAGGGGTAAATTTTAAACGATTTGATCTCTAAAAATGCAACCAACAAAAAACTTTATTCAGTTCTAGTTTTTACTTAATATATCTACATACAAAATCTCATTCTATTTCTTGCTATGAGATTTTTTCGAATTATCGTGTCCAAAAATGCATGCACACACACACACACACACACACACACACATATATATATATATATATATATATATATATATATATATACAATATATTTTCATCTATCTATTTTGCAGCTTTTACTGTAGAATATCACATTTTACTGCCATTACGCAGTACGGTTTTTATTACTCACTTTGGCAAAAGTAAATCCCTTCATTACTCTTTAGTGAATGGCAACATTGGTCTAGTCATTTTTTGCTCTTCATGGTTGTACATTTGAGGTGTATTTTAAGGCATTCATGTTTCCTTTCTATTTTTTCAATCTTTATGCTTGTCGTCCTAATAACACATGTTTATAGATAAAATCTATCTTGTGTTTCAGAAACAAGCATTTTTGTGTTCATTTCGTTTAAGTATTAGGACTTGGAAAATTTTTTTTTTGAAATGAACTATCCTTAAGCCTAGAGCTCTTTCACGTGGAAGCTTAATGCTTGATTATTTTGGTATTCCTTTTTTCCATTCCTCTTCTTTGACATTTGTTGATTATCTTTAGCTTCCTGAACTGTAATATGTATTATAATATCCGTATTAAGGTTAAATTTCATTTTACTTCATTGTATTCTGTTGGCAAATTTTTAAGATGGTGTATTATGAGTTACTTCTTCCATTCTACCATTGGATTTACTATTTTACTATTTTATTATTTTATATATATATATATATATATATATATATATATATATATATATATATATATATATATATGTATATTTATATATATATATATATATATATATATATATATATATATATATATATATATGTATATATATATATATATATGTATATGTATATATATATATGTATATATATATGTATATATATATATATATATATATATATATATATATATATGTATATATATATATATATACTAGCCGCCTTTGGCGACCAGCCTGTTCGCTACCCTTGAAAATTCTGACCGTGGCAAACTCGTTGGCGCGACCTACCAGAAAGGTGTAAGGTAACTGCTTGGAAGGCCAGGAAGTGCCACACAATTTAGACCGGAACCCAATGGGGGAGGCATCCAAAGAGACCGTACCCTCCTTCCCCTACCACAAACCTCTCGGAAGGACTTGCAGTCCCACACGTTTAACGTGATCGTACTCCGCGTGAACACGGCTGCAGTTTTGGCAATGGCGGGAATCGAACCCGGGCCTACCGAGTGAAATTCCCGCGCGCTAACCACTGGGCTACCGTGCCATCCGCGACAATCTCCATAACTTTATTTTTATTCGGCAATTTTGGGAATCGAACCCGGGCCTACCAAGTGCAAATCCCGCGCACTAACCACTGGGGTACTTCACCCTCCGCGATATTCTTAATAACTTTCTTTTTATTCACCCAATTTAGACCGGAACCAAGTGGGAGAAGCATCCACAGGGACCGTACCCTTCTTCCCCTACCACCAACCTCTCGGAAGGACTTACAGACCCACATGTTTAACGTGATCGTACTCCGCGTAAACACGGCGGCAATTTTGGGAATCGAACCCGGGCCTACCGAGTGCAATTTCCGCGCGCTAACCATTGGGCTACTTTGCCGTACGCGACAATCTCCATAACTTTCTTTTTATTCATCCAATTTAGACCGTACCCTCCTTCCCCTACCACCAACTTCTCGGAAGGACTCCCGGACCCACATGTTTAACGTGATCGTACTCCGCGTAAACACGGCGGCAATTTTGGGAATCGAACCCGGGCCTACTGAGTGCAATTCCCGCGCGCTAACCACTGGGCTTCTTCGCCCCCAGCGACTATCTCCATAACATTCTTTTTATTTACCCAATTTAGAACGGAACCCAGTGGGAGAGGCATCCACAGGGACCGTACCCTCCTTCCCCTACCACCAACCTCTCGGAAGGACTTCCGGACCCACATGTTTATCGTGATCGTACTCCGCGTGAACACGGCGGCAGTTTTGGAAGTGGCGGGAATCGAACCCGGGCCTACCGAGTGCAATTCCTGAGCGCTAACCACTGGGCTGCCTCGCCCTCCGCAACTTTCTTTATATTCACCCAGGCGTTCACGAAGACAACACGCATTTTTCGTGCTCTGATGATTTCGTTCTGTGGAAGCGTGAATATTTTGTGTTGTGTTTAGTGTGTAGAAATGTTTTGATGTCCCTCATCTCTGCTTCAATTTGAAGTTTACCGCTTGTTTCTACGTCTACTTCTCGGTGAGAAATCATAATTTATAAATTTAAAAAGTTCCACGGCTTTAGATATCAATTGTAATGGAGTAATGGCTCGAATCGGCCCAAAATGACTGATTCTACAACTGTAAATCTGTTATTTTTGAATGTATTTGTATAATCTAAAGTATATATTAAGATGTTTTGAAGTTTTAACACTGATAACTGAAAAAAATTTAACAACCTAGGAGCAATATTTATATTAGTAATCTGAATTTTAAAATTGTATCTTTTCATGTTTTTACTTCTGTTTTCAAATATTTCCCATATAGGTGTTCTCATGTTCCTCCCCCCCGTAGTGGTAAAATGGTTTCTCCCTGCTGGCTTTGCTCGGGCCTCGTTGCCTCTTCTTCCTTTTGAAGACTAAATTGAAAAATCATATTATAGGAACCTATCTAAGTTCAGGATTAAGACAAAACCTAATGAGATTCAGTTCATATAAAAATTTAAATAAACTATTATTTTAGGCATTGCAGTTTAACATGGGAACTCCCATCTAAAAACTTAAAAATTTTTTAAATTCCACAATTTTGCATATTTTGGACTCCGTCCCAGCTTTCCTCCATCCTGGACCCTTTTCTACGTATAATAATTTTTCAGACCGGTTTCGACCTTTTTTTTTGGCACAGGCATTTTAACATGGTCATTTTTTACCTTGCTTTGAATTGACCCCCCTTCTCAATATCAGCGCTTCATTTTGCTTTCTCTGAATAGACAACCCGTTTCAAGATATGTATTTTGGTAATGATAAAAGTTCTTTGAATCGTAAAATGTATATATTGATGATATGTTACGTAAAATGGTAAAAATAGTGTCTCTTATATTATACAACTAAACCTGAATTGTGCTTAACTCAAAAACTACAATGGAAGGAAAAACACCATATTCTTCTCCAATTCCTGAATTTCCACACCTAACATCTATTTCAAGATACAATTCACCGCTCTCTCACCCTACAAGATCACAAACACCCATGCCTTCAAATTACAATAGATTATCCCCGAAACAACTTTTGGCAACTAAATCAAAATCGACAGAAAATCTGCCTCAACAGCTTACAATTGTGCCCGATACAAACTTAAGAATGAAACCAACTATAAGGCTCGTAGAAGTGAAAACCATGCCTTCTACTTCCTCCAACTCATACTCTGAAGCTGCTGCACGATCGCCTCCTCCATACATGCCTCTTACGCCTCTTCCACCTAGGAAATCTGCCTTCTCTACGGTTGTCCCCCAATTTACTGTATTTTCCAAGCCGCCTCCTGCCCAGAACCGTATGACCAAACTTTGGGCTTCTGCCCCTCCTGTGATCGGTGAGGACCCTGGGACCGACGCCTCCGTCCCCCTGCCTTCTGAGACTGCCAGTGATGACACTCGAGAGGAGGAACCGGGAAATTTGACCTCTAGGGGGATGCTTCTGACGAACCATCCAACTGAAACTTCCTCCCCTGCTCACCTGGACCACTTAGAAGACACTACAGAAACCAACTCTGTAATTGAACCTTCTGGCAATAATGATGATATGGACAATATGGATGATAATAACTCTGAAACCACCACAACAGATATACCAGATGATTCTGGTGACTCATGCAATGTATTCTTAACAAAGATACAGAGGTACTGTAGTCAACTACAGAGATACTTGGCAAAAAGAGTCCGTACAACCGTAGCCCACAAGAAATATCTGAACAGGAAATTTACTGATATACATTCAGCTTGTCAACGATTCGAAAGTTAAATACAGGAGACTCCCTTTCCTTTGATGCAGGACACATCCTGTGCTATACAGGGTATCAGAAATTCCCTTAACGAAGATCTAGATCAGCTCAAAAACTCAATAACCACCAAGCTAGATCTATTTACTAAGAGCATTTCGGATGACCTCCCCAAACTTGTGGAAAAGGCAGTCAAGAAAAATCTGTCAGTAATTAAAATACCACCTCCTGCACTAAAAACTAAAGAACCAGTTGAAAAGCCAACCTTCGCAAGCATATTGCTTCAGGGAAAAGACAGAAAGAAAGATATAGAGCAATTACATCGCGACCTGATGTCCTCCCGTTGCCCCTCTTCAGTTCGGGTGCAGAACATCTCATCCCTCAGTAACGGTACACTCAAAATTACCTGCAGGGAGAAAGACGTAGATCAACTCTTACCAAAATTTGCTAATTCATCTCTGAACGAAAAATTTACTATCACTAAACCTCCCTCCCGGAAACAGGCAGTAATTCTGTTCAATATGCCAGACGACTTTCAGGAGCAGGACGTTAAGCTCATGATAATTAGGAACTTACCTCCAGAACAGCTACAGGACTTCCGGATACTAAAAACATTTAAAAATAGATCAGGAACTGTAAACTGGGTTATGTTGCTGGACTCAACTTCTGCAAAAATTCTGATGGACAATCGACGCGTATTTCATCACTTCCAATACTTTTCCATCAGGAAGTATTTTTCAATACAGATCTGCTTCAAATGCCAGGGGTTCGGTCACTCGGCTGGCAGCTGCTCATGGATCACGGGAAATTGTTCCCAGTGTGCAGACACTGACCACACATTTAAGACGTGCCGGGTGAGAGAGCCTGTTTGTGTCAATTGCTCCACTGCCATACACGATGACCCAACATTAGGTTGGAAAACAAACCATAATGCTCGAGATAGAGCAAACTGTACAGCCATGCAAAGGGAACTTTCCCGCATTAAAGAACTTCAAAAAACGGCGTGAAGGCATTGAGTGAGATATAGTATGTTGAAGTGTGCTTCTTTGTGTTTGTGCCTTATAAGTGATGATATAATGTACCTTTTATTCATATATTTTTGTGCTTTGTTGATTCCCTCATCTGTGCTCCGTTGCGTTGAATTCTCCCGATGGTGATTGAAATATTACAAATTAATGCAAACCACTCACTCTCTGCTCACAACAATCTACTACAATACGCAATAGAAAAATCTTTAGACATAGTGAGCTTGCAGGAACCTTTTCTTTCCGAGGGGTCGGTATTACGCCCTCCTCTCGGAATCAAACAATTTAACTCCACATCCAATAAAGCCTCCTTACTTTTTCTTAACCCTAACATCCCTGCGGTCCTTAAATTTAAATCTACAGCCTTTGTGGCCGCAGAGATTTGCCTTCCGAATAAGAAAAAAATTAATATTATCTCTATATACTGCCCACCTCACCAACCAATTACTGAAATTCTCTCGGAGTTATCAGAATTCGATTTCTTCTCATCTGATTACCTCATCCTTGGAGACTTCAACGCCCGGACTTTGATGTGGGGATATGCATTCATTGATCAACGGGGATACAGTGTAGTGGACTTCTGTTTAGAAAATAATTTAATTGTGGTAAACGATCCCGCTTGTGGTCCAACATTCGTATCACACTCTGGTAAAGGATTCCCTGACTTAACTTTAGTTTCATACGGTCTATTCGACCATATTCAAAAATGGGAGATTCTCTCAACTGATTCCTTTAGTGACCACCGCTATATTAAAATAACGCTAGAACTTGACCCTCCTCCGGACACCTCCTTTTTTCTAAAAACTAATTATTCCATTGGAAAATTCATTTATCACTTTAAATCCCACCTCCCTTCCCTTTCTAGATCTCTTGACGAAATTTCTGATTCCACCACCCTTAACAAATTCATTCAAAACTTTATTCAAATCACTCAAACTTGCGCCTTTCAAAACATTAAAAAGAAAAAAGTTAACAACCGCCCTGGTTTTAAATGGTGGAATCCCTCGCTAGCTAAATTACGCAATTTTGTTACAGCCTTGAAGAAACGTATAATATCACTTGAGAGAAACTCTGCTCCCTCGGAACAGATTTCCGAGATCAAAATTAAATACAAACTTAATCGTGCCAGATACAAAAAACTAATCAATAAATCTAAAACGGAATCCTGGAGAAATTTTTGTACAGACTGCTCTTCAAAATTCGGCACACACTTTAAATTTGCATTTCAAAAAGAAAACAAATTTAACAACATTAATTTACAATTTCCTGACGATCTGAACATGGACTACTCTTCTAAAATTCGACGTCTTTTGGACCATAGCTTTAGAGATGATAGTTCCTTCACCGGCTTTCCTGAATATTCACTTCCGGACGATGGGATGGGTTCGGTTTCGGATGAAGAGCTCTCCTTGGTCATCAATAATCTCCCTAATGGTAAAGCTCCGGGATTAGATAAAATAGATTTTAAAATATGGAAAACTTTATATAATTCATTTCCCTTCCTTTTTTCAAGGATTTTTAACTTGTGTTTTAGATATTGCTATTTTCCCATATGCTTAAGAAATGCCAAAATTCTGTTTCTAAATAAACCAGGTAAAGACCCCACTCTATGCTCTTCCTACCGATCGATATGTCTCCTACCGACCTTCGGAAAAATTTTAGAAAAAATCTTCGTAAATAAATTAAACTACTGGCTTTTGACCAAAGGGGCTCTTCACCCTCTTCAATTTGGGTTTCGCGAGATGGTCAGCTGTGAGGAGGCTACTCACACCTTGGTCACTGAGATTCGAAAGTTTAAACCGGGTCATTTTGTTTCGCTCACCACTGTGGACATCAGCGGAGCGTTCGATTCATTAGATTGGAACATCCTTCCCTCTACGCTTGAAAATATACATTTACCTCCAGAATATCAAACCTTTATATATTCATACTTAAGCTCCCGGCAGATAACCTACTCAGATGAAATCTATTCCACTTCTAAAACAATCTCTCTTGGTGCTCCACAGGGTTCGTGCTTGTCCCCTATCCTGTGGAACATCTACTTTAATAAAACCTTGCAACTGAATAATGACATCCAATATCTACAGGCTTTCGCTGATGATCTCGCGGTGGTGACGTTTGGTGACTCCCTCGCTCAGGTTACTCTCCGCACTAACTGCCTATTGACCTCCCTTACCTCTTCCCTCTCTTCCCTTCATCTCTCCATCTCTTCGGAAAAATCCCAGTGCATAATTTTCAACAAAACAAGAGCGAAACGCCGCCAAAATCCAAGAATAAAAATCCTAAACAAACCAATCAAAATTACACGTCACCTCAAATATTTGGGAATCATCATAGATGATAATCTTACCTGGAGTCCTCACATTTTTTATCTTAAAGAGAAATGCTTAAAGCTCTCTTCTACTTTCGGGAAAATCGCGGGTAACAACTGGGGTGTAAACAAGTCATACCTTAAAATCTGGTATCTTACTGTAATAGAGAAGATTATTACTTTTAGCTCTGGGATATGGGGTAAAAACTTAACGGGGGAACAAATTACACGTCTTATTTCTCTGCAAAGGATTTTCCTTTTAAAAATTTCAACCGGCTTTAGAACAACTTCGAGCATCTCTCTTTATTCAATCACAGGAATTCCCCCTATTCAATTCGTAATACATACTCTTTACAAAAAATTCCATTTTAGGCATCTCCAAACCGATCTTTTCCCTGACTCCTCTCTCCCTGCTCCCTCCCTTTTTGATTCCCTGGTCCCCTTCTCACTTACACACCCCTCTCTTCGAATTGTAAATCTCCGATCGACAGAACCTTCATCCTTCTCTGACTATAACATTTATACAGACGGATCAAAGATGGAAGACAAAATTGGCTTTGCCGTCTGTATATATAACAAAAGTGACCTGGTTGAAACATTTGCATATAAACTCTCCAGCGGGAACACAGTATTTCAGGCTGAAATTTCAGCCATTAAGATAGCAATTCAATGGGCCATGGACAACAACTTAAAAGTCAATATATTCTCTGATAGCTTGTCCTCTATTCTGGCACTCAAATCCGTAAAAAACAAAACTAAACTTCTGAGAGATATCAAACATTTGGCACATTCGGCATCAAAATTAATTAACCTCCGATGGGTTAAGGCCCATGCAGGAATATTGGGAAATGAAGCTGCTGATACCCTTGCTAAAGAAGCTGCTAATTCTGGACTCCCTTATTCGATCCCCTACCCTTTCTCCCTTTTAACTGCTTATTGTAAAAAATACCTTCTAAACTCCTGGCAGCAATACTTAAACGAGTATATATCCCCCCGAACTCATGATCCGTCGCGTATTATTGACTTCCTCCCTCAGGTAAATCCTTCCCTCCAAATTTTTAACAAAAACCTGATTTATTTTATTACAGGACACGGCCCCTTTTTAGATTACTTAAAATATTTTAAACACAAAAATACCTCTAATTGTATTTGTAACGTTTTCGGAGATGCGGATCATTATATATTTTCCTGTCCCCATACTAAAAATTTCCACCTCGTTCGTCCTTCCCCTAGTCATCGTGCAGCTTGGTTTTCCAATGTCTGCAAAAACAAAACTCTAATAAATAAAATACAGAACTGTGTTCGTGTTGCGAGAGAAATTTCTAATAAGGTGAAGTGACGAGGGTGTGATCTTTACTGCTATCAATGTCATGTGATCAATGTTTGTCTATTTGCTCCTGGGTTCAACTTGTGCTTGTAAATAAATATGTTGGTTTGGTGAATGGGTCTCCATTGTCTTGATGATATAGATAAAACAGATGACAAATATAAAATATAGAAATAAATGAGTATTAAAAATCTTGTAAATATAAATATTATATAAAATCATAAAATGTAAATATAGACATAGAAATATTATAAATCTACATTGATAATTTACATATATTGAAAAATTATAAAGCTGGAATATATAAATATATTGTAAATATAAATTTTATATAGTGTTATAGAGGTAAACATAAATGAAGAAATAATATAGATCTACATAGATAGATTATATACATTGAAATATTGCAAAGCTTGAATATATAAATATATAAATATTACAAAACATTATATATATAGATATGTATATGGAAATATTATAAATTCACATAGAAATATAGAGATAATATAAATCCATAATAAAGAGATATGGAACATAACATAAAATTCCAGGATTTCGAGACCCTTCACCTTGTGGATTTGTTTCTTGTGAAGAGACTCGGCTTGGTGTTTGAGCCTCATCGACCTGTTATAAGATGCGATACCTTTTTGTTGTTTTGATTTGTGACGTTGTTCTTGTGTTGCAATGATTTCTGTTGTTTTGATATGTGTTGCTTTTATCTGTGTTGCTTTTTTATGTGTTGTTTTGATTGATGTGGATTGACCTTGTCCCTTTCTGTCCCGTCTCTTTTGTCGGTCGTGCAACTCATTATATGATTCCTGCTTGCACTTCTCCCTAAATAATTTCGTTATATTTCTGTTGAGTGATTTTATGTTTTTATGTGTAATGATGTTTTTATGTGTATGATGTTTTTATGTGTATGATTTTATGTGTAACGTCTACCCACCGATTATAGTTGTTTAACTTCAGAACATCTTGTCAAGTTACAACATGTCAAGTCAATGAAAATGTTATCAACCATCTGAATATACAGCGCTTGTAAACTGCTGTATCATTGTTACCCTAGCCTAAAATGTTGTAACCTCCCTTTCTTAAGATAAAATAAACACAGGTGTTGGTTGCCCCGGGAAGACGTAGGGTTCCTGGCGGACGGCCTCCGCTTACCAAAATCTTCCCGACCATTCGCTATGCTGCTCTAAGTCCTAGGACGAGCCGGATGGTCTGGGCTTTCGGGAACCCTGTGAGGGAGGCATCCACAGGGACCGTACCCTCCTTCCCCTACCACCAACCTCTCGGAAGGACTTCCGGACCCACATGTTTATCGTGATCGTACTCCGCGTGAACACGGCGGCAGTTTTGGAAGTGGCGGGAATCGAACCCGGGCCTACCGAGTGCAATTCCTGAGCGCTAACCACTGGGCTGCCTCGCCCTCCGCAACTTTCTTTATATTCACCCAATTTAGACGGGAACCCTGTGAGGGAGGCCGTCCCAATCTCTTGTGTTGATATGACGTCCTTTTTTGAGCTCTTCCGTTTTCGTTTCGTAATCGCGTAAATTTTTATGTTGAGAAATTTAAAGTTGTGAATCAACATTGTCCTACCCAAGAGCTACAATCTGATACCTTGTTTTCCGAAAAATGCCTCGCCAGTGGTGAGCTACCGTTTGTTTTGTTTTCAAATTGTTCTAAATGTTCATCGAAACCATTGTAATGGGAATTCTGAAGATAGTGACAAAATCGGTCACTGAATACATCTATAAAACCAGTTAAATATGATAATTTTGTTATTACAAGTACATATATATAATAATCTATATCTTTACTATGTTTATTGAATGTATTTTTTAACCCTGGATCAGTTTTTTAATGTGTAAACTTAGTTTTAAAATCCCATGTTTTCCTATCATTGCAATGATCTACATGTACTACTGCGAATCCCCCCTTTGAATTGACAATGTATCTATCCCATGACACTAGCAGTGCACACACCTGGCATAAAATGGAAAATACCACCTCTACATACGTTCAGCTGTCATCTTCTTCACTTGTTTGGAAAAATTATTCCTCTTCTTCTCAGTTTTTCCCATGTTATTTTCGTTTTTTAATTTTAATTTTTGTTTAAATTTATTAAATCCTTATCGGTTGGACACATTGAGTCTGATTGCCAATACCTAAATGTTAAAAAAGTTTGAAAACTCTGGCACTACGACCTTAAATAATCTTTTGTGGCAACAAAACTGACATTTTTAACCTGAAAACCTAGCCTGAAATCTATTCATAGCCTACCTTATAATCACTGGAAAATTATCTTCCCACAGCATTTCTCATTTCAGCTTCATGGCGCATCATTTTGCTTTTTTGCTTGTCGTACCTATCCCTTTTTTCAAATGTTATTTTTAAAATGTTTAATGATTTTTTTTCACAGCATTTATTATCTATTGAATTATATTTACAAACTTTGAAATAAATATACATATAATGGAATATTCTCCATCATCCATGGACTTTCCCAACCTTCCTCCTGTGGTTCTACTCACTCCAAAAATACCAACCTCTAAATCAACAAAACTTTCAAAAATGCCAGGTCGAGAGATTATTCGACAGACTTCATCAGACATAACAACCGACACTGCTTTGCCAGTCGTTCAATCTCCCCTACCATCTACATCAGCAAATTGTTCAGACAAAGAAACCACGGATACCACACCATCAGTTACCACATCTTCTAATAAAACATCTCCTGAGCTTCAACCGAAACCTCCTCGTAACCTCTCCAATCTGACCAAACTCCAACCCACGGTCAAATTTGTGGATTTCAAGTCCTCAACTTCAAACCTCTCATACTCCGATGTTGCTGCTGGTTCCCCTTCAATATTTTTTCCTTTCATCTCTTCAATTTCAGCTCCTTCTATTACACCTTCTAAAACCCAGTTTACACTGTTCTCTCATCCCAAAAAGGATGACAAAAAGCTGAAATCTTCTTCACAACCTATCATACCTACTAATGAAGATTCAACCCAAGATCAACATCAACAAACTCAATCACCACTACCTATATTGCCACGAGAAGAAACTGACGACGACATTTCAATTGCAACTACGGAACTTATGGATGATAACACTGATTACAGAAACTGCTTCCTGTTAAAGGTCCAGAGATTCTCTAACCAAATATCAAACTACCTTACAAGATATATGAAGCCAAATGCAACTCAGACCAAGTATTTTAATGAGAAGATGCAGACACTCAGAGACTCTTGTCTCCTCTTTGAAAAACAGATCCAGGATCCTCCTCCAACTCTCAATCCAGATTCCTCCAATATAATCAAAGACTTGAAGACCTCATTTGACCATAGCATTTCTAACCTTCATGAATCCATTGACCACAGCCTACAAAATTTTTCTCTCAACCTTTCCCATGATTTACCAACTATGATCAATGAATCTGTCAAGAAACACCTGTCAGAACTTTCTTCATCTGGCCTCCTCCCATCTGCAACCTCTTCCACAAAAATGCCTTCAACTAAACCATCTTTTGCAACAATATTACTAAAGGGAAAAGACCGTGCCAGGAATAACATACAACTTAAAGAGGATCTACGTCTACTTAAATGTCCTCCAGAAGCATGCATAAAGAATGTCTCCACATTAAGCAACGGTACTTTGAAAATTACATGCCAGAACAGCGATGTTGATGCCCTACTACCTAAATTTATCAATTCAGATATTGGGGACAAATTTAACATACAAAAACCACCACCAAGAACCCAAACCTTGATTATGTTTAATGTCCCGGAACCTTTTACAGCGGAAAATGTTAAACAGCTCATTCTACGTAGCCTCCCAGGCGATAGTACACAAGAACTACGGATTATACGCAACTTCAAAAGCAGAACAGGAAGCCTGAACTGGGTCTTCCTTGTTGACTTTGCTTCAGCCAAACTGCTTCTGGACCTGGGAAAGGTCTACCACCATTTCCATTATTTTCAGATAAAACGTTACATCGCCTTGCAAATCTGTTACCGTTGTCAAGATTTCGGACATACTGCCAATTACTGCACTCGGACGGCTGGCAACTGCAGTAATTGCACCAAATCTGGTCACAACTTTAAAAACTGCCCTTCAACCAAAACAGTCTGTGTAAACTGTAACACGGCAATTCATGACGAACCGGATCTTGGCTGGAGAACGGATCATAATGCGAGGGACCGCTCTCGCTGTAAGGCAATGCAAAGAGAACTTTCTCGGATTCGAGAATTGCAGCGTTAGGGATAGGTGAACTATTACTTATCTTCTTTGACTGTCTCATCTTGCTTATTTTCATGTTTTGCAATGTGTTTGCTTTCCGTGTCTTGCTCTATGTGTGTTTTTGTATTGCATCCTATCGTATTGTAAATAATTTTGTGCTTTTATCATCATGTTCCCATTGTTTTTCCTGTGATGCTCCCCTCTCCCTGCTTGCCCCCTTCCCCTTATCAACTCTCTGGCATTGATTATTACCATGGTACTTACAGCTCTGCAAATCAACGCTAACCACTCTCTAGCAGCACATAACCATCTGTTGCAATTCGCTATTGAAAAGAATTTTGATTTTATTGGGCTACAAGAGCCATATATATCTTCAGTTAATATACTTTCTCCCCCCAAGGGCATTAAACAATATTTTTCTCTCTCTAAAAAAGCCGGAATTATTATCATTAATGAAAATTTAAAATCAGTGCTTAAATACCAATCAGAATCCTTTGTTCTTGTTGAACTCCTACTCCCTGATGGTCTCTCACTTAACTTAATTTCCCTTTATTTTCCCCCTCATGACTCCGTCCCTGATCTACTTCTGGAATTCTCCTCCTTGGATATTTTATCTTCACACTTTTTAATTTTGGGTGATTTCAATGCCAGGGCCTTGATGTGGGGATACTCTTTTATTGATCACCGGGGTTACAATATTATTGACTTTTGTCTCGCAAATAACTTAATAGTGGTTAATGACCCTAAACGTGGTCCAACATTCTGCTCTCATTCAGGCAAAGGTTTCCCTGATTTAACTCTTGTTTCTTTTGGTTTCTTTGACTATATTCAAAATTGGGAGATTCTCTCGAATGACTCATTTAGTGACCACAAATTCATCAAAATAACTTTCAACCTTGACCCTCCCTCCTGTACTAACTTTTATTTAAAAACCAATTATAAACTTGGCAAATTTATCCATAACTTTAAATCTTACATTCCTCATTTATCCTCTGAAATTGACAAAATCACAGACCCCCTTTCCCTTGACCTTTTTATCCAAGAACTTATTGAAATCACCTCCTCCTGTGCATTTAAACACATTAAAAAGAAAAAAGCTACTAAACGTCCAAAACTCCTCTGGTGGAACAATGAATTGGCAAAATTCAGAAATTTTGTTACTGCACTCTCCAAGAGAGTCAAATCACTCGAGAGAATCTCCGCTCCTACAGAAGAAATTTCTGAGGCAAAGATTAAATATAAGTTGAACCGTGCAAAATTCAAAAAACTCTTAAACAAGGCCAAAAGGGACTCCTGGAACAAATTTTGTACTAACTGCTCTTCTAAATTCGGTTCACAATTTAAATTTGCTTTTCAAAAGGTTAACAAATTTAATAACATTAATATACAATTTCCTGACGAAATAAACCTCGATTATGGTTCAAAAATTCAACGTCTTTTGGACCACACTTTTAAAAATGATAGCACTTTCACGGGTTTTCCCCTTTTGAATACCTCTCCTGAGGGTCTGGGTCTCGTCTCTGATGA
Organism: Amaurobius ferox; assembly: GCA_951213105.1. Classification (NCBI taxonomy): domain Eukaryota; kingdom Metazoa; phylum Arthropoda; class Arachnida; order Araneae; family Amaurobiidae; genus Amaurobius; species Amaurobius ferox. The sequence continues at coordinate 23,523,211 of OX578152.1, forward strand.
AGAGCTCTCACTGGTTTTTAACAATCTCCCTAACGGCAAATCCTCGGGTCTTGACCTCTTAGACTTCAATATTTGGAAATCTTTACAAAAAACCTTCCCATTTATCTTCACAAAAATTTTTAACTTAAGTTTTCAATTTTGCTACTTTCCTAATTGCCTTAGAAACGCTAAAGTCCTCTTCTTAAACAAACCGGGCAAAGACCCTTCACTCCTTGCATCTTATCGCCCAATATGCCTACTACCCACCCTTGGTAAAATTATAGAAAAACTGTTTATTAATAAATTGAACCACTGGCTTGTCACCAGTGAGGCTCTTCATCCTTTACAATTCGGTTTCAGAGAACTTACAAGCTGCGAAGACGCAACGATCAGACTAGTCAACACTATCAAAAACTTTAAACCAGGTAACTTTGTCTCCCTCACCACGGTGGACATCTGCGGGGCCTTTGATTCACTAAACTGGAACATCCTACCTCTTGCCCATCAGGCTATTGCTCTTCCCCCTGTTTTTCAAAAATTTATATTTTCATATTTAGACTCCCGCCAAATCTCCTACTCAGATGGTATACATACTACAACAAAAAATATTACATCCGGTGCTCCACAGGGATCTGTTCTTTCCCCTGTGTTATGGAACATTTATTTCAATAAGATTCTCCTTTTAAATAATGACAACTTTTATTTACAGGCCTTTGCGGATGATCTCGCCGTGGTGACAAAAGGTGACTCCCTTTCTGCAGTTACTTTGTAAACCAATTTGATTCTAACCATGATTTCTGCCTCTCTAGATTCTCTTCATCTCAAATCTTCCCCTGAAAAGTCACACTGTATTATTTTTAATAAGACCCGTTCGAAGCGCCGTCAAAACCCTCGAATCAAACTTTATAATAAACCCATTAAAATAACTCGACACCTTAAATACCTTGGAATCCTGATAGACGACAACCTTACATGGAGCCCTCATGTTTTTTACCTCAAAGAGAAATGCTTTAAGCTCTCTTCTACTTTTGGGAAAATCTCGGGTAATAACTGGGGTATTAATAAAGCATTACTAAAAATCTGGTACTTGGCAGTGATAGAAAAGATTATTACATATGGCTCTGGGGTTTGGGGGGGTAACTTAACTGGGGAACAAACCAATAAACTTCTCTCTCTACAGAGGATTTTCCTTTTGAAAATTGCAAACGGATTTAGAACAACTTCAAGCATTTCCCTTTACTCTATTACAGGTATCCCACCCATCAACCTTGTTATACTTAATTTACACAAAAAATTTAACTTCTGGAGAAATCGTATTGACCTCTTTCAAGATCCTTCCCTCCCACCCCCGTCCCTTTTTGATTCCAACTTCCCTCCTTCCCTTGTACCTCCCTCTCATCGCATTATTAATCTACCTGTTTCTGATCCCTCCACCTTCTCGGATATTAATATTTTTACTGACGGATCCAAATTTAACAACAACACAGGATTCTCCATTTGTATATACAATAAGGACACCCTGGAAGAAACACACCTTTTTAAACTTGAAGCTGGGAATACAGTCTTTCAGGCTGAAATCTCTGCCATCAAATTTGCCATGCAATGGGCACTTGACAAAAACCTAAAAGTTAATATATTTACTGACAGCTTATCTTCCATCTTGGCGCTAAAATCAAATAAAAATAAATCTAAATACCTTCATGATCTAAAACTTATTGCTCTTTCGGCTTCGAAATTCATCAATCTTCAATGGGTTAAGGCCCACGCAGGTACATTGGGAAATGAAGTCGCGGACGCCCTTGCCAAAACGGCAACTACTTCTGGCACTCCCCTTTTGGTCCCCTTTCCATATTCTTTTCTTTCCCACTCCTGTAAAACATTCCTACTTCACTCCTGGCAATCTGAACTTAACACATATAGATCACCACGCACCCACGACCCTTCTCGTGTCCTATCCTTTCTCCCCTTGGTTAACCCCCGTTTCCAAATTTTTAACAAATTTATTATATACTTTATTACCGGTCATGGACCATTCCTTGACTACCTCTTTTACTTTAAGCTTAAATCTACATCAAACTGTCCCTGCAACGCCTATGGTGATGCAGATCATTATATTTTCTCCTGCCCCTTTACAAAAGACTCCCACCTGAAAAAACCTCCCCAAGGATTCTCAGCGACTTGGTTTTCCAATGTTTGCACAAACAAGATACTGTTAAATCGACTGAAAGACTGTATTCTCGGGGCTAGAGAGATTACCAATAGGGTCCGATGACTGGTCTGATCGTTAATCTGATTTCAATGTCTGTGATCAATAATCTCACCCCTCTTACACTTTTTCTGATCCAGGGGTTTTGATTTGATTTTGCTTTATTTTGTTCTTTGCTGTCCTTGTCCCGGTATATTGTCGGTCGTGCAACTCATTTTATGATCCCTGATTGCACTTCTCCCTGTTTTGTGACCTTGTCCCGTTCTGTCCCGTCTCTTTTGTCGGTCGTGCAACTCATTATATGATTCCTGCTTGCACTTCTCCCTAAATAATTTCGTTATATTTCTGTTGAGTGATTTTATGTTTGTGTAACGTCTACCCACCGATTATAGTTGTTTAACTTCAGAACATCTTGTCAAGTTACAACATGTCAAATCAATGAAAATGTTATCAACCATCTGAATATACAGCGCTTGTAAACAGCTGTATCATTGTTACCCTAGCCTAAAATGTTGTAACCTCCCTTTCTTAAGATAAAATAAACACAGGTGTTGGTTGCCCCGGGAAGACGTAGGGTACCTGGCGGACGGCCTCCGCTTACCAAAATCTTCCCGACCATTCGCTATGCTGCTCTAAGTCCTAGGACGAGCCGGATGGTCTGGGCTTTCGGGAACCCTGTGAGGGAGGCATCCACAGGGACCGTACCCTCCTTCCCCTACCACCAACCTCTCGGAAGGACTTCCGGACCCACATGTTTATCGTGATCGTACTCCGCGTGAACACGGCGGCAGTTTTGGAAGTGGCGGGAATCGAACCCGGGCCTACCGAGTGCAATTCCTGAGCGCTAACCACTGGGCTGCCTCGCCCTCCGCAACTTTCTTTATATTCACCCAATTTAGACGGGAACCCTGTGAAGGAGGCATCCACAGGGACCGTACCCTCCTTCCCCTACCACCAACCTCTCGGAAGGACTTACGGGCCCACATGTTTAACGTGATCGTATTCCGCGTGAACACTTCGGCAGTTTTGGCAGTGGCGGGAATCGTACCCGGGCCTACCGCTAACTTCCCGCGCGCTAATTTACAATTTAAAATGACCATATGCTCTCTAAGCTCTTAATTCCATCATCCTCATTCCATTGTTCCATCATTTAAAATATCCATAAAATTTAAATATCCATCGTTCCATCATTTAAAATATCCATAAAATTAAAATATCCATCGTTCCATCATTTAAAATATCCATAAAATTAAAATATCCATTTAAAAAATCCATATCGTTCCATCATTTAAAATATAAATATAATAATTTCTACAGTGCATATGTTAAGCTCTTATTTCATTTAAAATCGGAAGCGCGGGAAACGGAAAGTAAAAACTAATTCGGTTTCTTATTGTCCCACCCATCGCTATGCATATACAGAACCGTGACGTCACCTCCACCTTGACGTCCCCACCCACCACCTTCCCTGCTTCAGCGGGGGAGAAACGAAGCGTCACGCCGAGCGGAACGGCGAGAAATTTAAAATCATGACGTCTTTAAAATTGCGATCCTGAAGGCAATTTTCATTATTTCTGGACCAGATTAGACTTGTAAGAATGCCAGATGTTTGACCTTTCTGAAAATGTAAATTATTAGTCGAAATTATGAGTACTTTTCACGATGCGAGAATTTAAAAACCAAAAATCGTTTTCTTGAGCAAAAAGTGACTTTTGTTTTAAAATCTTTAAAAAATATTAGAAATCGAAATTCAGATTTGAAATTGATATATTTTTACTCGAAATTTTCTGCTCTTTCCGATGGTGTAATTTGTTTTTTTCTACGATGTCTGGATCGTGGAGAAAAAAGGGCAAAAAACGGTCGAAATCGCATAAAACATTAAATAAATAAAAAAATAATTAAAATTTTAAAAATCGGTTTTCACGTGTCCCCTTCCCTCCCCCCCGGGTCTCCGATTGCCAAATTTCGTAGCTCTCCGACGCGCGGTCGCGAAACGTATAGTGTATAAGACAGACAGACACACAGACATTGCCTTTTATTATATAGATATATATATGTATATATATATATATATATATATATATATATATATATATATTATATATATATATATATATATATATATATATATATATATATATATATATATATATATATATATATATATATACAGAGAGAGAGAGAATAATGGACATATTTTATAAAGTCAAAAAATTTCGGAAACTACTTTCTCTGCAACATAATTAGAAAGTAAAAATTGATCGGTTTCAGCTGGTGATTAAAACTGGGTAATGTTTATGATAAAAATATCGCTTTAGAGCCGGATTCACAGCCACAGCGGTTCTAAGGTATACTATAAATAAGCCCTCTCCATTTCCCCCACACACATAAAAAAATGTGAAAAAATTTGATAGCAGTAATTAAAGACTTAAATAGCCATTTAAATTAATGGAACATGGAAACTGTCATTTCCGATTAAAAAATTTATATATTTTTTGCAGTATGTATTTTTCAGAATCGGTTATAAATACAGCTTAGATGGTGATCGATACAGATTCAGCCACAGTTTCTTTCAGGCATCCACCCGGGGGGAGGGCGAAGCGCCCCAGGAGACGATTATTTGACCCCCCCCCCCCCACACACACACCAGAGACATTTTATATTAACTTAGTTTCTATTTTTATGTGGCAACATTTAAATATATTTCTATAGATCAAATAGAAAACATACCCTTCTAAAGTTTCATTCGCCCCCCTCCCCCCTGGTCCATCCTGAAAGACTGCCTGGATTCAGTTTGAAATATAAGAGAAGGTATGAAGTTCACTAAGGATTTCCATTTATGGTTCTTTTCACTTCCGATTCAAAACATTTTCTTGCAACATCTATTTCTCAGGATTGGCTATAGATAGAGGTTACATAATAACTGATATGGATTCAGCATCAAATTCCAGATGAGGTTGGGAGTTCACTACGAATTTCCACTTTCGGTTTTAGAAATGTTACTTCCGGTTTTTACAAAAATTTGTATAACTGTACAAAATAAATGTGCAAAAGTGAATCAAACTGCTTAACAGTTCCGTCAAAATGAAATGTACACACCATCTACCACCCTATGAAGGCTGCTTCATAAATTTGTGTCAGCATTATATATTTAAATAAAAATTAAACCATTTCCATCAAATATTTTTATTTCTACATATAAATAACAACAACACCATGAAGAAGGCTTCTTCCTTTGTACAAAGCTCTTTGCGTCCACCACAAATGAGAGAAAAGTGTTAAATATAAATATTTTTTTTTAAAAAGGAACAACTGTTCGATCACACTGATTCAATACTATAACAATAACTTAATACAAAAATCTAAAAACGGTTATTCAAAAACATCACATGAGTAAAATGCTTCCGTGGTTAGACCACTTTACAACATGAACACAGTTGATGAGTTTGTTTTCCACAGCAAGTACATAGATAAACATACATGTCATACATTGAACAGATATTTCTCACTGAAATTCTCTTATCGAGTAACCGACTATAACTTTTCAATCATTAAAATATGGAATGCAGAGTGTTAAAAATTTAATAAATTTGTATGTTAATTGTTACAAATAAAATTAGGAAAATCTAAAATTTCATTCAATACGATTGTTCAAAGCAAAATGCATCATCCGAACATTTTTAAATATATTTTAAAAAAAGTTTACGCGTTTCAAGGAAAAATTATGTTTATAAAATCTCAGTTTAAAAAGTTTTGAGTTTACAAAAATCAAGGAAAGAAATTATTTTTCCATTATCTCGATGAATTCGAGGATATATAACTAATATTTCCCAAACTGCAGATGTAATTTACATTTCTAGTACTCTAAAAGAAAATTCATTTCGTATGCAGGTACTATTGTGCTATTTTGGTTCGTTAAAAAATTCCAATTTTCTTCTGGTTTATCAACATTTGTTAACTTATCAACCATTTGTATGGTTGCACTGTAAAACATTTACAAACATGTTACTGAAAGTTTCAGGGGAATCAGCTGTCCTTAATGGGGAGTAAGGTTCTTGATAGTTATGATAATTATATATTAGATAGATAGATATATACAAAAATAACGATTTGGCAGACGATAACTAGCTGAATAGTTCAGAAAAAAGCTGGAATTATCATAAACGCCTGTAATTGCAGCTTTTCTGATAGTTTGTCGAAATTATCCACAAAGTAGCTGGAAAAAAATAAGCGAAGGTTGCAAAATGTTTTATAGTGTATCATAACGAATACATATCAGCGTATGTACTATTGACGTATCAACATTTGCGTTAATTTATGTTAAGGCTTTTTTTTTAATTATTATTATAAATTTTACCGAATCAACGTAAGATGAAATATTTATTTAATAAATGCAAATTTTATTTTAATGTTTAATATCTTATGATTCAAAATTTTATGAGTAGAATGGTTAAATATGAATGATTATAAACTGTTAAACGCTCAATTTTTTGTAATATAAAACGATTTCCAGCGACGAATTTACAAATCCGTGGACCTTTACAAATAACCCTGACAAAGCGATTTGTAATTACATAACATAAACAGAAAAATTTTATGCTCCTGTAAGGCATAAAATTATTCTAATATGGAATATACACCCAATAGCAATATTAGAAGCATATAAGAAACTAATTTTCAAAAAATCAACTTATTAGTAAGTAAACAGATGTTAATAACTTGTCAAAAAGGCATTTTATACTTTATTTCCACCAACAAGTTACAATTAAATTATGTAAAAGTATTAAATTTTGAATTTGAGGAATATTCTTTGTTTTCCCAATTCTTAGCTTTTAAATGACTTTTCATAAAAGCCACGAAATAAATTCGAAGCAAATTAATTTTCTATCTTCATTTTTCATAGTTAAAACATCATTTATAAATGAAAGAATCACTAAATTAAAGGTTATATGGAAGTCTGAAGCTTCGGCTAAAGTCAGTCTTTGACAATGCCAATACCATTTACAAATACGAAATGGTTTACTAACCACCGCATTTCATTTCGAAGGGCATTTAGAAGAAACACCATATCACAATACCCCCGAAAATAAGGCCAAAACAATAGGAAGAACACCTTTTTTAATCCCTAATTTCGCAACGATTCCATCTTTGGTAGTTTCCCGTTTCCAAATCGTCTGCCACGACCGTCCTTGCGTATTTTCGGGAGCTCGGAATACGCAGTTGCGCAAATCTGGCAAACGAATCGAAAGCAGAAACGGCCGTTTTCGCTACCGAGGTCTTTATAGTTATTTATTACTCATAAAAAAAAATTTCACTTTAGGAATATTTCGTACACTTCCATTGTTGACGATGATTCACGTGAGCGAATGCTCATTGGAATGGTAAAGGTTGCGTCCTTGGTTGAGAAATTTCGGTTGACTTTGATTTCAGTCTGTTTTATACAAAGAATTTAATTGGCACTTCCTTTGTAGATTGAAAGAATTACATTTTGTTCGACTACCAAAGAAATGAGTCACAAATGGCACACTTCCTTTCCTTGGATCGAAGTGTAGCATTCAATTTGGACTAAATGATGAAACTTACATTTCTATATATATATATATATATATATATAGAAATATTATATATAAATAATATATATATATATATATATATATATATATATATATATATATATATATACATATATAAACGTATATATATATATATAGAAATATTATATATATATATTTTAATATTAGAATTTTTTTTTAATTTCCAACATAATATTTTAAAGATAGTTACCTAAGAAGTTATATAAATAAAATCTACACTATATAAGTTAAAATATATAATAAAATCCACCGAAAAATAATATTGCTCGGCTATATACAATTTTAAAGGGAATCGTTACACAAAACTTTGAAATTTAGCGTCAAATAATAGAATTTTTTTTATCTTACTAATTTCAAATTTTCATATTCACTTCCTAAAGGTCTAGATTTCTATCTTAAAGAAAAGTGCTCTTTAAAAGTGATTTTATAAAGTGTTATTTCAAAATCCTCGTAATAAAATGAAAAATTTGCCTTTTTCTCAGAATACAAATTTTGCATTTAATATTTTATTGTAATTGTTAAGATTATTTTCAATTTACAGTAATCATAAATAGTTTGGTATATTTATAATGTTCATAGAACATGTACTTTAAAAGTATGCATGGATTTTTTTTTTTTTAACTGTAACATTATAATTTTGAAAAATGTCAATATATCTAAAAAATACGTATTTTTTGACAACATTTTTATGTGATAAATATAAATTTACTGCAAATTTTTTTGGGGAACAAAAATTAGGAATGCATAATTCATAGCCCAAGATGTAATGATACACAAAAAATAAATTTTTATCATAATTAATTTAGCATTTTAAAAACACAGCATTTTAAAGGTAATATTTTTTATTTTTCAAAATTTCACAAATTTAGAAAATACATACGTCTTTTATTTTTTCTATAATGTGTGTCACGAAAAGATAACTTGCAAATAACAAGACTAATTTTTCATCTGTATAATGATTTTTAAAAAAGTAAAATTTTGTATAACGATTCCCCTCAAATAGTTTGTAAAATTCAAACCTATTTGGTAAAATGCTAGCTTAGAAAAGGGCAGCAATTTTGATATTAACATTAATTGTCTATTAACATTTTATAATTTGGGCCATCAAAGTATTCTACTAATGCTGATAAAAAGTATTCTACTAATGCTGGTCCAATCAAAAGCCTCCCCATTCATTATTTAAATTATTTAATATTTCTTAACGTATCTATATTTAAAAGAGATTAAAAATTATATAGTTTGGAATTTAAAAAAGAATAGATTAATTCCACCAATAAGGTTTAAACATACTTATTATATTTAAGCCTTTTTATTATATATTAAACCGCCTTGTTAACATATTTAAACATTCTAGGGTTCAACATTTCCAGTTAAACACTTTTTTTTTACTATAAAATGTAATCATGAACAAAATGTTAATGTGAATGAAAATAGCCATATGAGGTGACGAAAATCAAAGTCTTGTAATTCAAAATTCGGTTTTAACAATAACATTAAAAGGATTGACATTTTAATGTGAAAGAATTAAAAAGTTGACATTAAAAATGTTCAATCGCATAAAATAAGTGAAGCATTTTTGAAATCAATAGATAGTTTGATTCGAAACCAAATTATACATGCAGGCTTCGATTATAATTAAAATTTAATTACAAATTAAAAAAAAAAACTCGAATAATCACAAAAATAAAAGCTTATCACCAAGAGTACTTGCTGATTTAAATTTTTCAAAACTATTAATTATAATTCAATATTTAGTTGTTAAAATGAAAACTAAAAAATCATTTTAATTCAATAACAAATATTTGCATGTGTGCATCATATTATAAGTAAACCAGACATTGAATTTAAAACTTGAAAATTAGAAACACGGTTAAAATTCACAAGATTATTTTCAATTAAAATATTTTTAAAAACAACGTCGATCGTGCATCGGGACAAAATAATTAAAATGTTTAAACACAACATGGAAATTTTAATTATTTTCCATAAAACCATAAAATAAGTTCCCATATTTACGTCTATTCTAAGTTCAATCTTAACATTGCGTCGTTCCTTACATCATGTTTTAATACTGACTTCTTTCTTCGAAGAGGAATCAGAAAGCCTGAATGAGGCATCTTAGATTTTATTGAAACCCTCTTTAACGCGTAACATGGATTAATTCAAGAAGCATTAGAGATGATTTAAATTGAGAAATTCTGTGTTTATTTCTTCATTCTCCTGCAAGTGAAACTACTTTTTAGTACTCTTTTACCGACATACTTCTTGCGCAATATTTTCCAATATTTCTTAATTTTCCTGCTCATAGGATAATTTTAACTAACCATTATAATAAAATAGAATATTTTTCGAGTGGAATTCGTTTGATTACCAAGCGTTAAAAATAAAATGGCAAACTGAACATCGCCAGTTTAGAATCTCAACCGTCTCAATGATGCAGATATGAAGCATTATGAAAGGTCGTTAAAAATTTAGAAAACCAACTAATAATTAAAATATTTATAGGTATTAAACCAGATTAATTTTAGAATATTCCACTGTAATAAAATTATTCAAAAACTATTTATGTTTCACGTTTGATCACTAAGGAAAAAGACCATTGACGATGGAATTCTTCTAACCATTTCCCATAGAATTTCTACATCACATCAATACTTCTACTTTCATCACTCACAACAATCAAGCATTCCATATTACACATATGCTTATTGCTTATTTTTCATATCTAGATAAACTCTAGAGGGCCTCCATTAAGTTCCATCTTCGAAACGTCGCCATTTTTGGAATGGCGTTCCGAGGCTCGGAGCGCCTCGTCTCCCATCTTGCGTTGAGTTGAGTTGAGAAGTCACATGGGTCCAGAAGCATGGATGCTGAGTGATATTTCGATGTCGGATCGGACCGATGCTTTTCTAGAGAACTCGCTAGGACTAACTGTAGGTTCTTCCGATACTGCCCACGGTTCAGGTTCGGCGGAACCGAAAAGTAAGAAGAAAATAGCTCCAAATGCGTAGATGCCACAAGATGTGTAGAAGACTTTAGCCCACTGGAACATACCACCATGCTAAAAGAAGGACAAAAAGAAAAACAAATTAATTACTACAAATTCCTAACATCTGAGATAGTCGAGCTCATAGCAGAGCCTCAGAAATCACAATATTGAATATTTACATCCTAAATTACGGCCGTACTGTGGCCGTACTGAATAAGGAGGGTGGAACAGATGAAGGAATCAATATAAGATTTGCAAAAGCTCAAAATTATTTTAGAAAACTAAATAAAGTATGGAGAGCTACTAACCTTAATTTAAAAACAAAAATTAGCCGTTTTAATTCTTTAGTGAAAAGCGTTTTATTGTATGGAGCCGAAACATGGAAATTAACAAAGGACCAATGCAACAAGTTGAATGCCTGGCAAACTAAATATTTGAGAAAAATTTTGAGAGTATTTTGGCTTTATGTTATTACTAACACCGAACTCTACAAAAGTACTGGACAGAAAGCAATAGAGATGGAAATAAAAAACCGTAGATGGAAATGGACTGGTCATGTCTTAAGAATGCCACAGCATAACATCCCTGCTGTGGCACTTACTTGGGCGCCCGAAGGAAAAATATCTCGGGGTGGACCTAAGCTAACTTGAGACTAATAGACCAAGAAAAAAACCTGATGGGATGGGCGGTCTGGTCAGAAGCACGGACTTCGGCACAGGATCGATCAGAGTGGCGACGCAAGCTGAAGACCTTATGTGCCACTAGGCACGATGAGTGATGATGATGAAATTACGGACCAATTTTCTTTGAAAACATTGTCAATTCAAAGTAAGAAGAAACTTACGAATCATTATAAATTCATGGAAACGGGATATTTCGGATATTAAACGGGATACTAAAATAAATACAGTCAGTCCCACTTAATCAGGTAATAGATATTCGCATTCCCCGTATATATATACATAGAATATACAAAAGCGAACCTCATAGGATTAATGTTAAACTTATCCGTTTTATAGCATAGCAATCCCCGGTTAATTACATAAAAGCTGAGGCATCTTGCACCAATCTCGTGAATTTCAGTGTTTTAATTTGGAAGACATGGGAGGAAAAGCTATAAATTGCTAAACTTGGGAACATCCGGTTTTTCTCTGTGTCGTTCAAAAGGTTTATGCACAATAAATAGCAGTAATGTATATAGTAATAAATTATTTTATATTCATTAACTTTATAGTATATAATCAAGAGGGCTATAAATAATATGTATCTGTGTACCTGCTTAATCGCACACAATAAAGTGGAACCAAGTGTATGCAATAAGTCGGGGCTAACTGTAATGATCTTCCACTATTACATAATTAACCTACTTGCTATTAGTATTACCTTGAACTTTTTTTTCAATCTGGAATGCTCTTCCTCTGTACATATTCAAAATCTGTTTGATTCGATGCCACATCGTATAAAAGCACTTATTGCAGCTCGTGGTGGCTTCACCAAATACTGGTTTTTGACATGTAATATTATTATTTTTCTTTTTGCTTTATAAATTTAATCGTCTATTTGTATCAATACAGGTCGTTTGTGGAATAAATTTCATTTAATTCTGATGATAATTTTTACAAAAAGTTCAGTAAATCCAAATACTTACATCTTTGTCCAGGAATATGCCAGCTACGAGGGGCGATAAGAATCCAGTTGTTCCGGCAATACCATTCGCCAAACCGAATATTGTTCCTAAGAGAAGAACCAAACAATTTGAATAAATATGAACAATGAAAATAATTGAAACAAATTGACTACCAATCTTTTACAATAAATCAGCCACGTGTTCGACTATTTAATTAACTGCAGTTTCTAATATTAAAATCACTATACTTATGCTAGCCGTTTTCGCTTGTAAGAAGTGGCCAGCTGCTCCATGAGCAGCGCAATTTGCTAATATATTCAATCAAAAATTCTAGTCACTATTACATACCTACTTTTAAGGTTACACTAAATTAGAAAACATTCTAATATGTGTAGAAAAAACACTTGTGGTGCAGATGAGTGTGTACATGAATTTGGCTCAGATAGGCAATGAATTTTGTCCGTCTGCACTGCATGCATATACAGTCGAACCTCGATATGTCGAATTTGAAGGGAGTAAAAAAAAAATTCGAGATATCGAAAATTTTAAAAATTTTAAAGAATTCATATAAGAATATATACATCGTAGTCCTATACTTTACACATTTTTAAAAAAATCACTTACTTTATCTTACAGACAGAGAATTGGGTATTACCCAAGAAAATGCCGATAAATAAAGCGCAGCTTGAAATGATTGGATACACATTTAATGTAATATACATTATTAAAATTTAATCTTGCATTTCTTTACTTGCAAAATAGTCATCCATGACAGTTTGGTTACAGGTACTGAATCCTTCAATATCTATCACATTTTCCAAATGAGATAGGCGGATCCAAATGATCTTCATTTTGTGGCCATAGTTTACTTTAAAACTCTGAATAATACCTTGGTCCAAAGGCTGTAACTTAGAAGTTGTGTTTGATGGCATGAAATGAACTTACACCGATTTTAATTTCAGCACGCTATTATGCTCTCTACAGTTGTCCAAGAAGAGAACAATATCGCGATTTTCACGGGACATTTTTCTGTCTAGTTCCTTCAACCAATTAGTGGAAATTTCGGCTGTCACCCGAGCCTTATTGTTCGCAAAATAAGTCATTGGAACAGATTTCATTCCTGAAAAACATCGGGGTTTAGCAGATTTACCTATCATAAGAGGTTTGAGCCTTTCTGAACCATCCATATTAGTGCAAAATGGCACAGTTAATCTTTCTTTCCCGCCATGACATGCCTTTAATGGCCATAGTTTTATCAGGCATACACTTAAAAAATAGTCCCGTTTCATCTGCATTAAACACATTTTTTGGATCGTATTTTTCCAAATGAAAAGATGAAAATTGTAAGATGATCCAAATGGTAAGATGAAAAATTTCGAGATATCGAGAGTTTGATCAAAAACATTTCGAGTTAAAGAGTTTGTTTTACATTGGTTTTATACCGTGCGTGAAGGGAGATTAAAATATTTCGAGATACCGAAAATTTCGAGATACCGAGATTCGACATATCGAGGTTCACCTGTATATGAAAAAGTTATGATAATAATGGAAGATGTTTGTCTGCCTGTTTGGGTCGTCTGTATCTGAAAATCCAAGAGTTATACGGCATTGAAATTTAATACATGACTATGGATCCCGAGAGAAAACACCTCACAGAGATATTTTAAAATGTATTTTAGTTGTTAAATGAAGTGCCATTTTGAGTGATTTTTGCACAAATCGGTTCCCTAGCGATCGAAAATATTATTGCAGAGTTTCCATCTTAACATTAACGAGAATATCAGGAAAGCAACACTGTCAATAGACAAACTTTCTTGAATTTTTAAAAAATATATACTTTTCGCGTTTTGAAGATATACGTTATTTTAAAATTGCGATATAAAATTGACTGACAATCTGATCTTTATAATTTAACCGATGTTTCTTTGTACATTACAAACTGCTCCAAGCACATAATTTGATTCTGCTGTCATTGATCAGTCAAAAATTGACTGATAATCCGATCTTCATAATTTAACCGATGTTTCTTTGCATATTACAAACTGCTCCAAGCAAGAAATTTGATTTTGCTGTTGATCCGTTCATTAATTATGGATTTTTATGTAAAACCTCATACATTTTCAAACGAGTTATAGCATGGTACGGGCCAAAATTTGGAAAAAAAAATCACAAGTTACTTAAAAATGATTTCTAGTATGAGAAAGTCGAGTTGAGCTATACCCAGTTAACTTTTAAAGGTTTATACGGATGAGGTCATACATTTCTCTTTATTTACATTTTAATAATTTACATTCCAAACGTCTTTAATTTTTGTTTACTTTTTAATATTTTAAATTTAAAGAAAGCTTTTTTTCCTTTCAAATTTAAATACCCCAAATTTCAAATGTATCTATTTCCTTTTAAATGTTTTAATACGTTATGTTTAAAAGTCATGCAGTTTTGGGATACTTCGACCATGATTAGGTTAGTTGCCTCAAAGGGCGTATTCAAGATTTTTTCCAGGGGGGGGGGGGGCGGGTGTTAAAGTTGATTGCATTCAAAATTTAAAGATTACCATCAACCTTAAAATATGTATTGTTACAAAGTAAAATTGAATAGATAGTACGAACATCACATTTTAAAAATCAGTGTGTATAGCACTTTTAAAAATTAGTAGGTACTAATTTTTAAAAATTAGTGTGTACCACCTTTAAAAATATTCCCCCTTTCAGAGCAGAATTCTAACCTTCCTGGAGGCAGAGCAACTAAATTAACAAATTGGACATTCATAAACATACCAAATGCAATAATCCAAAGTTTTCCATTTAATTTAAATTGTTATAAGTTTAAATTGTTTTTATTAATATACACGTGGGAGAAAAAATACAATTGTGGTTGAATGTTCTAATTACAAAAAACATTTTTCTTATTTTCTCTCTCTCTCATATTGGTTTTTAATTAAATTAACAATTTTCCAGGGGAGTGAATTGTCACCCCTTGACCTTCCCGGCCCACTCATCCTGTTGCTCGTACCTTAGAGTGAGTCGGGTAGCCTAGGTCTCCAACACCCTGACTCTCCCCCTCTAAATACGCCCATGGTTGCTTTAAAATATCACCAATCGCACTGTTTACTTAGAATTAATTTAAAATATTTAAATATTTACAAAAAAAAATCAAGAGTTTTAAATTTCAATTATTTTAATGCAAATACATTTAAAAAGTTAAATCTTTTAAAGTAAATAAAATACTTAAAAAAAATTTCGCTATACAATTGATACATTTTTATAGGCTTAGTAGCGCAGTTTGCCGACTTCGTCTATTATTGGCTATTGCGTTGCTCGGGTGCCGAAGCGAGGTGCTTTTTTGTTGTGTGCCTCACTATAATGACAATTAACTGCAATAAATATTGTTTTTCAGCCAGAAGACTTTAAATACAGGAAGAGGGATATGAATAATTGCAAGAATACTTACCAGCAAGCTCGGGTGCAATGTCCACAAAGGCGGGTATATCTCCTCCACCCACCATTCCATAGCAGCCCATGGACAACACAATCAGGGTGACCACTGGTGAATGACTGCAGCCCATCGCTGGGACGAGGATCAAGCAGGCAGTGGGGCCCAACAGCGCTGTAACAATAAAGTTCGGAATTAAAGCATGCATTTAATAAATCAATTTATTTTAGAAATATTTGAGAAAAGCATGTGTTGTGTATTAATAATTTGTTCTACAGGGTGATTCAAAAAGATGGGGCCCAACTTTACGAGGTGGTAGTACTCACCAAACCAAGCATTTTTCGTCATAGTTTACCCGGTTGAAAATGAAACGTAAAGGCGTTACAGGGCGATGGATTGGCGAGGTGGTCCCATAACTTGGTCCTCACGATTGCCCGATCTGCCGTGTCTTGACTTCTTTTTGTGGGGATATCTCAAGAGTCTAAGTGTCTTGTCTATGACACTCCCCTTGAATCTTAAGAATAACTCGTCGCTAGAATTTCGGCCGCTGCTGCAGAAGTGCGCGACCTGCCTGGTCTGTTCGAGAGGGTTCGCCAATCCTTCCATCGCCGCTGTGAGATGGGCATTTAGGTTGGAGGTCGCTCTTTTGAGCCATTACTGTAATTATTGTTTATTAAATGTCATTTTATAACTTCTAAGTCATTCTTATGTTTTTGCCTCACCTCATCGGTTTCACCACTAGCGCCTTTACGTTTCATTTCCGACCCGGTAAACTATGACGAAAAATGCTTGGCTAGGTGTATACTACCACCTCGTAAAGTTTAGCCCATCTTTCTTTAATCACTCTGTATAAATCCAGAATGTTAATTACTAGTACAAATATCATATTATTATGATGTATCCTTTCGACCCGTGGGAGTGTTTTCAGGTTGCAAGAATAAATCCAAATGTACGAATAATAAACACTTTGATAAAAGCAACAATGAGCATAAACAGGAACAAGATACAGCTAATATCTCTTTAGCTATCAAGTAGAGTCATAAAGTAACCATATGGGGAACGCCCATACAAGTTGTCCCCCCATACACATTTATCACTGCCCCCTTTCCATATTTGTTTCCTTCTATTTATAAATCTTTCATGTCTATTCCTTTTTAAAAAGTGTTGTCAAGCCCCCCCCCCCCCCAACGCTCTCCCCGCATTACAGTGGTCCCCTCCCCATAGCCATCAGATACAATAAAACATCAATTAAATGCTCAATTGATTCAATAATATGAAGACCGTAGTCTGGAAACACTAGCATATTCACAAATCACTTTTACTCATATTTCATAACATTGATCGCTGGACAATGACCATCCTTATATACTCTCCATGGAAAGTCCTAGAAAAATCTAGTTAACTCGTAGAATTCTAGTGCAATTAATTCGCTTCTCAAAGTTTCAAAAAGTCACCAAATTGACGGTATTTTTTACTAAATTTGTCACCAAGGTCAAGAGACCCGGATCATCCCATAAAACAATTTGTAAGTGTTTATGTCACTTTATAACACGGACACATCTAACTCATTGAAAGAGATATCAGTTATTTGTAACAATATACACGCATAAATTAGCAACTTAACAGAGTTTATACAGCTAAACTCTGTAATCTCTAATGAGGAAGTGCAACGCGGGATCAAAAAAAGAAAAAAAAATCTGATGTGGGCAACACATGACTTTCCTTATACAATGCAATGAATTTACTACTTTTACAGTAAAAAAATAGGTTTTTCTTATAGTAGATATTTATATTCCTTCCAAGATATTGAATTTTCGACGATTAGTCGTCATTTTCATTGATTTAGCATCATTTTTATCCATTTGACGAGATTTTCGTTAATTTGGTAACATTTAAAAAAAGTCGCCAAGTTGGCGACATGCCGCAAAATTCTTCGAAATTCTGAAGAAATCGTCAAAAAATCAAAACCTCTAATAAATTTACGCAAATAGACATTTCTTATGTAGTTTTTCATTAGAAAACGATTGACATAAATTTTAGAAAGCTAACAGGAACCGTTCTCGGGATATTACACATTTTTCAAAAAAATTATCAAAAAGTCATATAAAATAAAAAAATATATATTTGCTATTGAGAAATATGTTCACTTTTCATATGTAATACCATGCGATAAATTGGGTGACATCATTCTCGTGGATCTAGCTCGTTCCATTCATGAAAAAAATACTTTGAGTAATACTTTTAGATTTGAACGCCAAAAGTCGTTTATCTGCTGTAAGAATAACTTATTTCTTCGTCCATAACGCATGGCGAGATTTTGGCGACGAATTTGGTGGAATCTCGTCAGCTTGGTGACTTTTTTAAATGTTGCTAAATTAACGAAAAACTCGCCAAATGGATAAAAATGACGCTAAATCAATGACGACTCATTGATGATGACGACAATGGAAAATGACGACTCATTGATGAATATTAAATATCTTGGAGGGAATATAAATAACTACTATAAAAATAATCTATTTTTTTTTACTGTAAAAGTAGTAAATTCATTGCATTATATAAGGAAAGTCATGTGTTGCTCACATCAGATTTTTAACACTAGAGGCATCTAGATATGATTCTCAAAGCGTTATAGCATTCCCAGACGTTTCACCCATAGGAGTTTTATCTCTATGAATAAAATTGCTTATAATTTTTGCAGGATTAATGTAGCCATTAATAATTGTGTGATTCTTACCCATTGTTTCGAACAGCTTTCTGATATTTGTGTTAGAGAGCCAGTTCTTTTTCCTCAGGTAGTCGGAGGAAAATCCCGAAAGAAACATAGCCATGATTTCGGCCGTGTACACCAGGGCATTGATGAGACCATTCTGAAACAGAGAAAAAGGTTCATTTACAGGATCAAATAGACTGCGATGACATTAAAAATCTGATGTGGACAAAACATGACTTTCGCTACAAACTGAAATTCATTTTCTCCTTATTACTTTCCTTATATACATAATGTATAAGGAAAGTATTGTGACGGGGTCGAAAATTCGAATTCGAGTTTTCGACGGGAGAGCACGTTTCAAGCATCCCTGATCACGAATCAAACATTTTTGAAGTGATGTCTGTGTGTGTGTGTGTGTGTGTGTGTGTGAAAGTATGTGTGTGTGTGTGTGTGTGTGTGTGTGTGTCATTGAGTCTGTGGAGACGATAACTGACGAATGAATGGACCGATTCCAACGAAATTTGGTACAAAAATCACTATCCGTAAACACTGGAAGCTTATTGTTTTTATACGCAATCGAATGTTCAGAACCCTCCTAAATTTTTGAGTGAAATTCTGAAAAAACCGTCAAAAAATCAAAACCTTTAATAAAGTTACGCAAATAGACATTTCTTATGTAATTTTTCATTAGAAAACGATTGACATAAATTTTAGAACGCTAACATGAACCGTTCTCGAGATATTGCACATTTTTCAAAAAAATTATCAAAATGTTATATAAAATAAAAAAAAAATATTTCCTATTGAGAAACATGTTCACTTTTCATATGTAATACCATGCGATAAATTTGATGACATCATTCTCGTGGATCTAGCTCGTTCCATTCATGAAAAAAGATACTTTGAATAATACGTTTGTATTTGAACTGCAATTGTCATTTATCTGCTGTAAGAATAACTTATTTCTCCGTCCATAACGCTTGGCGAGATTTTGGCGACGAATTTGGTTGAATGTCGTCAACTTGGCGACATTTTAAATTGTTGCCAAATTAACAAAAATCTCACCAAATTGATAAAAATGACGCTAAATCAATGAAAATGACGACTAATTGAAGAAAATTCAATATCTTGGAACGAATATAAGTATCTACTATAAAAATAATTTTCTTTTTTACTATAAAAGGAGTAAATTCATTGTATTATATAAGGAAAGTCATGTGTTGCCTACATCAGATTTTTTCTTTAATAATTCACTAAATTTTAATTGCACAAAATAATACTGAATTTGCTCTTTTAATTCAATTTTTGTTTTTATTTGGTAACCGGACATATTTTCAAAGGCGGCGTAGCAAAAATGCAAAGAAAAATATCTCGAGAACGGTTAGATTAATGGGATTGGTCTTATTTTTTGTCACATTTAAAAAATGCGTATAAAAGGAGCCTTTAATGGATACATTTAAACATATGTAGTTTTTAAATTTAGATTTTGACGATTTTTGAGGGCCATTTCATAAAAAAAAGGTAGGTTCTTATCTTTCGAATAGTACTAAAATCTAATCAATACCAGGGTAACCCACAAGTGACTTATTTACCAAATTTTGTGAAATTTGTTAAGTTTTTTAGCTAGAGTGGATATATGAGATTTTCGCTGTCCATTCTGCAAAAAAGGGGAGGTTCTTTTATCCCGACTTGTACTAAAATCTAATCAGCACCAGGGTCACCCATAAATGACTTATAAAATTTTATGACATTTGGTCCATTAGTTTTTGAGTCAGAGTGGATACATACATTGCACAGACTGACACACACACACTGAAGTCACGCTAAAAATAGTGTTTTCGTGTACTAGAGTTCCCCAAACGTGTAGATCCGTCGAAAACTCGAGTTGCAATTTTCGACACGATTCCAATACTTTATTCGTTACCATGCAGGGAAAGTAAAGGTCTATTGCAGGGAAAGTAAAAATCTGATGTGAGCAGCACATGACTTCCCTGCATACATCAATTCATTTTCGACTTTATTTCATTAATAATTCATTAATTTGAGTTTAATTGCACTAAATAACACGCATAATTAATTTAAATTACTGAATTTACACTTTTAATTCAGCTTTTGTTTTCATTTGGTAACTGGATTTATTCTCAAAACAGGAGTAGCAAAAATGCGAAAAAACTAAGATATCTCGAGAACGACTATTCCTAGTGTAAGGAGGTTGGTCTTATTCATTTCATCGTTAAAAATTACGTATAAAACAAGCTTTTAATCGATATATTTGATCATACATTGTTTTTCATTATAAATTTTAATGTTTTTTGAGGGCCATTTCACAAGGAAAGGCAAGTTATATTTTCCGAATCCAGGGTACCCTACCAGGGTAGCCTACAACTGACCAGCAGCAAGGTAGCCTACAACTGAGTTATATACCAAATTTTGCAAAATTTGATCTCCTAGTTTTCCATCTAGAGTACATACAGGCAATTTTTGTTGGCCATTTCGCAAAAAAAAAAGGCGGGTTCTTTTATCTCGAATCGTACCAAAAACTAATCAGCACCAGGGTCACACACAAAGTGACTTACCTACCCAGTTTTATAAAATTTGTTCAATTAGTTTTTGAATTAGAGTCGATACATGTAATACACAGACAGACACACATACGTCACGCTAAAAATAGTTATTTCGTATTCTAGAAGTCCTAAAACGTGTAGATCCATCGAAAACTCGAGTTGCGATTTTCGGCATGATTCCAATATTTTTCTTGTACATTACCATGTATTGCAGGGAACGTAAAAATAGTCAACTACAAAGGTATTAGTTATAAAAAGTAATTCATTTTATATATTTAGAAAAAGAAAATGATGAAAGGACACAGAAACAGCTTAGATAATTAGATGCATAGTAAAATAATCTGATGTGGGCAACATATGACTTTCCTTATATAATGCAAGGAATTTACTAATTTTACAGTTAAAAAAATGGTATTCTTATAGTAGATACTTATATTCTTTCCAAGATATTGAATTTTCTTCAATTAGTCGTCATTTTCATTGATTTAGCGTCATTTTTTATCAATTTTGAGAGATTTTTGTTAATTTGGCAACAATTAAAAATGTCGCAAAGTTGGCGACATTCCGCCAAATTCGTCGCCAAAATCTCGCCAAGCGTTATGGACGGAGAAATAAATTATTCTTACAGCAGATAAATGACTATTGGCGTTCGAATACGAAAGTATTACTCAAAGTATCATTTTTCATGAGTGGAACGAGCTAGATCCACGAGAATGATGTCATCCAATTTATCGCATGGCATTACACATGAAAAGTGAACATGTTTCTCAATAAGAAATATATATATTTTTTATTTTATATAACTTTCTGATAATATTTTTGGAAAATGCGCAATATCTCGAGAATGGTTCATGTTAGCGTTCTAAAATTTATGTCAATCATTTTCTAATGAAAAATTACATAAGAAATGTCTATTTGCTAACTTTATTAACGGTTTTGATTTTCTGACGATTTTTTCAAAATTTCACTCAAAAATTTAGGAGGGTTCTGAACATTCGATTGCGTATAAAAACAATAGGCTTCCAATGTTTACGGATTGTGATTTTTGTACCAAATTCCGTTTGAATCGGTCCATTCGTTCGTCAGTTATCGTCTCCATAGACTCACTGACACACACACACACACACACACACATACTTTCACACACACACACACACACACACACACACACACACACACACATACTTTCACACATACACACACACACACACACACATCACTTCAAAAATGTTTGATTCGTGATCAGGTATGCTTGAAACGTGCTCTCCCGTCGAAAACTCGAATTCGAATTTTCGACCCCGACACAATACTTTCCTTATACATTATGGATATAAGGAAAGTGTATAGCTGAAAGTAAAAATAGCTGAAATAAAAATAGCAGGAGGCAGTCAGTCAGATTGTCAGTTGAACGCCAATCTGATATTAAAGGATGGAGAATGCAAAGTCCACTTCGACAATAAGAGTTTGCAATTCCGATCCAATAGCTCAACGGTAGAGCATCGGCTGGCTAGTGCGAAGATCCGTGGCTCGATTCTCAGTTGGGGCAACAAGGTTCTTTACATGTTTCATAAAACTTTCGAAAATTTAAAAAAAAATTAATATAATGTTATGTATTTGTAAAAAAAACTCTTAAAAAGAGATGAAAAATCGATGCATTTTTCAAAATCTATCATCTCCCTCAGTTTCTGAAGTGATCTCGCTTTTTTGAAACGAAAGTTAAATGTGTCAAAAAAAGGAACTAAAAATCTAAAAAATACAAAATAAAATCAATATTTTTTAATATAGATTTTTAAAGAAGACAAATGCCAAAAACTTCGGGAAAAGGATTAAAAAATCGACCTTTATAAAAGTTGCCTCCTTTTTTTTATATATATTTTCTAACTGTAATCTCACCTTTTTTAAAAAAAAAATAAAACAAAAGCTGAATGTATAGAAAAAGAAGCTAAAGAGTCGAAAATTAAGAAAACAAATCAAAAGTTTCTTTTATACAGATTTTTAAAAATGGGCCGATGAAAAAATTTATTAAACAGGGCAACCCATAATAAGACATATAAGCACCGCAGTTTCTCTAAAGCACAGAATTCGAAAAGTTTCAAAATGCGAACATTGAAACGTTAGATTTAAACATTTTACTTACGATGAAGAGAAAATAATAAAATGTTTCAAAAATACAAATTAGAAATTTACATATACATGTAAAACGGCAATCATGATGCCAATACATTTTACTAAAATGACCGCTCACCTTTTGTATTGGGAAGTGAAGAACATCTGCAAGATACGCAGGGAGCTTAGTGAGCAGGCAGGTGAATCCCCAAGTACCAGTGAACTTGGCGACAGTCAAGGCCCAAACAGCCCGTGAACGGACGATCTTTCCCCACGGGATAGGACGGGTCTAAAATGAAAGCAACGACAAAAATAAGACATTGTCACAGAAAATAGAGTTGTGAGTATGGGCCGGTGATTTGGATTCCTAATTAGACCCAAGTTACTTTAAACATAAGGTAGGTCAGAGAAAGGGGGTTGCTTTTCGACCGGGAGAGCAACTTGAAGCGTGACGTCACTGACTTACAAGTCAAGACGAGGTAAGGCTCCTATATAGACTGGCTATATAGATATGGCTCCTATATATAGGAGCCTTAAGACGAGGGGACATAGAGATACGTGTATAAAGTTTAGAAAGTTCGGGTTTATAATTCGAAAAGGAGATAAGGTCATTCGTAATAAAATTCCAGAAAAATGAAATTAAATGATTCTACTCATATATGCATAGGGCTATCATTAAAATATTATAATACATATATTATTTATAATAAAAGCTGAAATATATCGTGAAAAGTGTAGTAAATATAAAAATTACATTTCAAGTGTTTTATTACAGATATGATGATATGAATAAATATCTAATCATTGGATTTAAAAAAATATGGTATCCATTATCTTAAACATTGATAATACTTTCTACATGTAATATAAATATGTATTTGAAAAATATCTAATTGCGTAAAAAATCCCACATACATATAATATATATTGATAACTATGAAATATCATCAATCTAGTAGTTACATAACTATATATTATATTAAGAAACGTAGATCGGATCTTGGGAAAAGGGGGGAGTTAACGGTCGAATGGATGGTCAATGGTAGTAGATTTATTTTATTTACCCAACAGAAAGACGATGCATTTTGTGAGCTAGTAGAATATTATGACTCTTGGTTAAGCCACTGGGTTTGTCAGTTTCACAAAGATATTTTAAGCATGCAAAATTGATGTAATTAAACTTTATAGCGTTTTAAATATATAAACAATGTACAGTTTTAAAATTTTAAAGCAATGTTCACATGGATCGTAAATAATAAATCAATACATACCATTTTTATGCCATGATACTGCTTTTACACTATTTAGAGGCTTTTCTTTGCTTTTTCTCTCTACTAATTGTTGCATGAAAGTCTTATTTAAGTGTTTAATGCGAATGAATGTTCTAGTTCGTGAAAACAAAGTTATGGCTTTTAGTGATATAGAAGGTGAAATGTTTGCTAACTTTGACTGCAAGTTCTTGACGCATTTCTCTTTTGATATATATGCGCCATGCATTTCTAAGAAAGTATTCTCCCACCTTTTTATTTCTTCTGAAAAATGTGCCTCTGGCTTTTAGTTTTATTGTAAATAAATTTTTTATGCATTATATTTCAACTTTGATGATTTTAGTTTTGTATTCTAAGCTTTTTACATATCAAACCGAAATGTCCCATAACTTGAGATGATGTGAATATAATGTCAATATTATGATTAGTAAAGAATTGCGTTTTATGGTTATGTATATTACTAACAAAGTAAAATGCTTAAGGTATTTAAAATTAACTTTACATACATTTTGCAATAAACTAAACTGAGTAAATTAGCTTACAAAATGCTGATATCTTCCCCCCCCCTCCCTTCCTCCAAAAAAAAAAAAGAAAACTCCATAATTGCGAGTATCAGAAATATAAATTATTTTTATGTATTTTAGATACTGCATATGAAGTCGATTTTATTTTATTAATTTTGTTTTTAGGATTACTTAGAAGACCACTTATTTTACAGATCAATGAAACATGTCAATCATAAGTATTGTTTATTCTGCTATATTAAAAACATTATTTTTAACTGCGGTATTAATGGTATGTGAGATTTTTGAGCTGTTGGTTTCTTGTTTTAATCGCTTAACCTGCTTCAAATTCAAAAATTTAGCCCGAAAATCGTCTTCAGAATCTTCATCAGAAAAGTGACTCGAACAGACAGTTGCGTTAGCAATGGTTATTTTATCCTCTCTTTTGCACTTCACGATCCATAATTTTTGGAGTGTAGGATCTTTTGGAAATCTATGAAAACTGATAGATCCCATTGACTTATAATAATTTGAACACAAAGCAACCGAGCATCAACCAGGCATTTTTGTGCTCACCAAAATTATACTTTATATATGTGAAAATATACTAATATATATACATCTATAATACACAAATTTACACTTAAACTTCACTTTTACGATAGAATTACAAATTATATTAAAACGACTAACACAGTCTATGTTTTCCCATAGACATGAATGCTACTCGGCTAAACTGGCACTTCTCCTTCTAAACCTAGAGCTCCTCTACTACAGGCTGACTTCTCAAGCATATTGAAGCCCATAGGGTTCCATACTGCAGTTACAGAAAATATAAAATAAATGTTTAAAATAAATACTTTATATAAAAAAAGCAGTTTTAATTAGAATATTGTAGAACTTAGCTCGCACAAGTATGCTCCAGTACCGGGTATTCAATTATTTATTAGCCATTGTTTTTTTCTTTCTTCGTTTCTAGGAAAGCGAAATAGCCTAAAACCCATTCTAGAATTATTAGAGCAGTTCGATGCAGAACAACCATCCATAATTATTTCTATTATACTTCCTAAAGTGAAAATACGAATAGTAATAAGTTTCGCGTCCAGCTATGGTGGGCTTCAATATGCTTGATGAGTCAGCTCGTATATAGAGGAGCCTTATCTAAACCTAGAGCCCCTCTACTACAGGCTGACTTATCAAGCATATTGAAGCCCATAGGGTTCCATACTACAGTTACAGAAATTATAAAACAAGTGTTTAAAATAAATACTTTATATGAAAAAAGAAGTTTCAATTAGAATATTGTAGATCTTAGTTCGCACAAGTATGCTCCACTATCGGGTATCCAATTATTTATTAGCCATTGTTTTCTTCTTTCTTCGTTTCTAGAAAAGCGAAATAGCCTAAAACCCTTTTCAGAATGATTAGAGTACTTCGGTGCAGAACAACCACCCATAATTATTTCAATTATACTTCCTAAATTAAAAATACGAATAGAGTTAATGCTAATAGATTGCGCATCCAGCTATGGTGGGCTTCAATATGCTTGATGAGTCAGCTCGTATATAGAGGAGAGTGACGTCACGAACGGCGATAACGTCCACCTTCTAGAATACTGTCAACAGCGGCATTCTGGTCTTTTGATCTCTGATCCTCCCTAAATTAGACCCACATTCAGCCATCAAGTGGCGCCCCGGGGGCCAAGCAGCCCAAGCGACCGATCGGGGCCCCATTTTTGCAGAGGGTCTTAAAATTTTGTACATTATTATTGAACTTATCTTGCATTTTTTAAAGACTCACTAGTGCATTATACATTATATTTAATCCAACGTTTTCATGATATTTTATATAATTTTACATTTTATCATCAAGCATTTGTGTATCAGTATATATGGTTCTTTACAAAGTTTTAACTATAACCTGTTTATCGAATTGTAGTTGAGCACATTAAGATCATGGTACTATAATTCCCATGGTGCGCCTTTTTATATAACCAGATTATCCATTGGGAGAAAGTAGTTTCGAATTCGGAACTATTTTAGACCATACAAATTACCCCAAAATATTGTTGATCCGGGGGCCTAAAGTTCTAACATGTCAGTCTTTTAATAAATCCGTTTTTTTTTTTTTTACTTTCCCTGCAATACATTGTAATGTATAGGGAAAGTATTGGAATCATGCCGAAAATCGCAACTCGAGTTTTCGACGGATCTACACGTTTCGAGACCTCTAGAATACGAAAAAGCTATCTTTAGCTTGACGTCTGTGTGTGTGTCTGTGCGTCTGTCTGTCTGTGCAAATTTTGTATCCACTCTAACTAAAAAACTAATGGACCGAATTTCATAAAATTTGGTAGGTAAGTCACATGTGGGCGAATCTGGTGCTGATTAGTTTTGGGTACGATTCGGGATAAAAGAATTCGTCTTTTTTTTTTTTTTGCGAAATGGCCCGCAAAAGCTTGTATTCACTCTAGCTGAAAAACTAATGGACCGAATTTCACAAAATTCTGTAGATAACTCACTTGTGGGACACCCTGGTGCTGATTAGATTTTGGTACGATTCGGAAAAAAATAACTTGCCTTTTTATCCTAAATGGCCTACAAAAATCGCCAAAATCTAAAGTAAAAAACTACGTATGCTCAAATATATCTATTAAATGTTTATACAATACGTAATTTTTAACGAAGAAAAGAATAAGATCAACCCCATTACACTAGGACTAGCCCTTCTCGAGATATTATAGTTGTTTTGTATTTTCTCTACGCCACCTTTGAAAATAAGTCCAGTTATCAAATGAGAACGACAATTGAATTAAAAGTGAATTAAATTTAATTATAATAAAGAGAACGTGAATATAAGTCTGCAGAGAAAGTCATGTGCTGCCCACATCAGATTTTTTTAACTTATAAAAACAATATAGTTTAATTGTCGAATAATCGACTTTTCGGATTACTAATTTTCGGATGTGTGACGTTTTACTGTATTTATTGCTTAGATGAGGCATTTTTATGAAAGTTCACTTGGGTCTTCAGAAAACCTCGGGGCGCTACTACAGACATCGAACCCAGCCCGGTATTAACAGAGTTCGAACCTTGCCCGAAGACATTAAATGTTGAACCGGAATCCGATCTGGCCTGAAAGTCTAGATGTCGAAGTACAGAATGTCGAAACTTTTTTTTTAATGTGGTGAAAACTATCAAGCTGGACTATCTTCCTGCAGATTTCTTTTAATTCTTAGTTAATAATTATTATTATTTTATTATTTTTTAATTTATTTACATAAATCTTACTTCTTAATTACTCCATTTTTAACACTTTACAACACAGTTGAAAGTGTTTATGACTTTGTTCATTCTGTCTGTCTGTCTGTCTGCCTGTCCGTTAACACGATACCTGCCGTAAAAATGGCTTTATTAAAATGAAATTTTAGTATGTTTTTCAGACGGTCTGTGGGACCTATGGGAATATAAATGAATAATATCACCCAATTAGTTTTTTATTGAACCAGGGTTAAAAAAATGAAATACATGGGAAATACTTATGGGACCTAATTTTTAAAACATTTTTTAAGCGAATTTAAAATTCACAAATGACTTCGAAAATTTTAGGAAATATTCAAGTTATCCCATAAAATATGTATAAAAAAAATTCAGTAAAATATGTTAGGTAGTTTTTTAAATAAAAATTATTTAATATAGGGAGAAAAACAAATTCAATTAAATTCTGACTCTCGTTACATCTTCCAAAAAGAAAAAATCTGATGTGGGCAGCACATGACTTTCCCTGCAGACTCAAATTCATTTTCTCTTTATTTCTTTAATAATTCATTAAATTGAGTTTAATTGCACAAAATAATGCACAAAATAATTTGCACTTTTAATTCAATTTCTGTTTTTATTTGGTAATTGGACATTTTTCAAAAATGACATAACTAAATGCGAAAAGTCTCAAATATCCCGAGAACGGTTAGTCCTAGAGTAATAGAGTTGCTCTTATTCTTTTCCTCATCAAAAATTACGTATAAAACAAGCATTCAATTGATATATTTTAACATGCGTAGTTTTTTTTAGATTTTTGCGATTTTTGAGGGCCATTTCGTGAAAAAAAGCAAGTTGTTCTTTTCCGAATAATACCAAAAGCTAATCAACACCAGAGTATTCTACAAGTAACTTATCTACTAAATTTTGTGAAATTTGGTCAATTAATATTTTAGCTAGAGTGGATACATGAAATTTTTACGGG
Organism: Amaurobius ferox; assembly: GCA_951213105.1. Classification (NCBI taxonomy): domain Eukaryota; kingdom Metazoa; phylum Arthropoda; class Arachnida; order Araneae; family Amaurobiidae; genus Amaurobius; species Amaurobius ferox. The sequence continues at coordinate 23,552,434 of OX578152.1, forward strand.
CAATTTCGCAGAAAAAGGCGGGTTTTGTTTTTACGATTCATACCAAAAACTAATCAGCACCAGGTTCTCACCCAAGTGACTTACTAAATTTTATGAAATTCGGTCCATTAGTTTTTGAGTTAGAGTGGATACATACATTGCACAGACAGACACACGACACACTGACACATAGACACACAGACAGACAGACAGACAGACACACACACAGACGTCAAGATAAAAATAGTTTTTTCGTATTCTAGAGGTTTCGAAACGTGTAGATCCGTCGAAATCTCGAGTTGCGATTTTCGGCATGATTCCAATACTTTCCCTATACATTACCATGTATTGCAGGGAAAGTAAAAAGAGATATATTATATAATAAATATGTTTCCAAGAGTTTAATTCTTTTGCATATGAGTAAGGTTTCACATTTTAAAATAAATATAATAGATAACAATTTTTCAAATTTTTAAATGCAATAAATTATTATAGTATTGTGGTGAATGAAACGATTAGAAAAATGTTTATAAATCAAATGCTGCTTTTATATACAGGCGATATATATTTCGACAACGTCATTTGAATAAAGTTCATTTGTTTTCGATGAAGTTTTCAAATATAATAAATTATTGTAGTGTTATGATAATTTTAAAAATATTAACGAGAAATGCATCGCATTTTAGAGATGTTTAAACCAGGCAATTTATATTTCAATGCCGTCATTTGAATGAAGTTTATTTTCTTCGATGAAATTTTCAAATATAATTAATTAATGTAGTATTGTGATAATTTAAAAAATATTACCGAGGAATGTATCGCATTTTAGAGATGTTTGTATAAAATTGCATTGCAGTTGGAAAGTGTTTCATAATCAATGCTTTATACAAGATTGATCTTTCTTGTTTTTTTTCTAACGCCTTTTCACATGGTTGAAATTTACTTTAAGACTTCATAAGTTGTATGAATCTCGGCTTATTTACTCGGCTTACTTTACAACAAAGTTGAAAAGTGTTTATGACTTTGTTCATTCTGTCTGTCTGTCTGTCTGTCTGTCCGTTAGCACGATAACTGCCGTAAAAATGACTTTATCAAAATGAAATTTTAGTATGTTTTTCAGACGGTCTGTGGGACCTATGGGAATATAAATGAATAATATCACCCAATTAGTTTTTTATTGAACCCGGGTTGAAAAGATGAAATACATTGAACCCTATGGGACCTAATTTTTCAAACATTTTTTAAGTACATTTAAAAATCACGAATTGCTTCGAAATTGTTAGGAAATATTCACATTATCCCATAGAATATATAAAATAAAATTCAGTAAAATATGTTAAGCAGTTTTCTAATTAAAAATTATTTAATATAGGAAAAAAAACAAATTCAATTAAATTCTGACTTTGGAATATCCTCCAGAAAGAAAAGAGAGGTATATTTTATAATAAATATATTTCCAAATGTTTAAAAATTTTGCATATGAGAAAGGCTTCATATTTTAAAATAAATTTGGTAGGTAACAATTTTTCATTTTTTTAAAATTTTATATAACTCTTCATGATATACTTATTTGATGGCATTTTATAAGCACTTTCCTACGTCCTAGAGAGTTAAAATTTGGTACACAGCTTAAATTTGTTGAACATTTTATTCGACAAAAATTTGATGGATCTTTAACTATAGATCATACATTTTTTTCGAAATGGCCTGAAAATAATCCCCCTTCACTTCTATAAATCATTGTTGTAATATTGTTAAAAATTCTGATGTGGACGGCACATGTCTTTCTCTGCAGACTCATATTCGTTCTCTTTATTTCTTTAATAATAATTTGAGTTTATCTGCACAAAATAACAACCATAAGTATTTTAAATGACATTGAATTTACACGTTAAACTTAAATTTGGTTCTCATTTGATAGCTGGACTTATTGTTTGTCAAAGGTGGCGTAGCGAAAACGCGAAAAAACTAGGATGTCTCAAGAACGGCTAGTCCTAGAGTAATGGGGTTAGTCTTATTCTTTTTGTTGTAAAAAATCACGCATAAAATAGGAATTTAATTGATATAATTGAGCACACGTAGTCTTTTATTTTTATATATAACGATTTTTGCGGGCCATTTCGCAAAAATAGCCCGTTCCTTTCTCCCGAATCGTACTAGAATAACCTATAAATGTTTTATATACAAAATTTTGTTAAATTTGGTATATAAATCACTTGTAGGTTATGGAAATACTATACACCAAATTTTGTTAAATTTGGTCCATTAGTTTTTAGCTAGAGTGGATAAAGGCAATTTCTGCGGCCATTTCGCAAAGAAGGCAGATTCTTTTATTACGAATCGTACTATAATCTAATGAACATCAGGATTTCCCACAGAAAACATACCTACCAAATTGTATGAAATTCGGTCCATTAGTTTTTCAATTAGAGTGGATGTAATATCCTCACAGACACGCAGAAACATACACAGATACACCCCTACACACACAGACGTCTTCCTAAAAATAGTTTTTTCGTGTTCTAGAAGTCCCAAAACGTGTAGATCCTTTAAAAATTCGAGTTCCGATCTTCGACACGATTCCAATACTTTGAGTATATACACATACACACATATATTATTTGTGTATCTGTGTATTATCTGTGTATCTAAATTCCGTGCCTATGCAATTACAATAGTTGTGATTTTAAATGATCCCAAACTTTTATTATTTCTTCAACGAAGCCTAATTTTAACATATGCAGAATGCAAATATCTCAAGCGATTTTAAGATGAATTACATAAGAATTGCTGAATTTTTTTCACACAAAATTATTTAGCTCTGGAGTCTGGAATACAAGTTATATGAATGAAATATTCATTGATTTTGCATAAATAATCAGATGATTTATATTTCGATACAGTTTTACATATTTAAGTATAATAAATTACTGTAGTACTGTGATAATGTAAAAGATATCACCACTGAACGTATCAAATTTTAGAAATTTTTAAATGAAATTACATTTCAGTTGGAAAGTGTTTCATAATCAATGCTAATGCACGATTGATCTTTCTTGTAATTCATATTGAGTGTTGTATCCGTCCTAAAACCGCTTTATTTTTGCTTAAATTCTATGCATCTATATACTGAAACAACGCAATTACAGTATATTTGTGTTTAAATGGTTATCAAATTTTGATTATTTCTACAACGAAGCCTAATTTTCACTTATGGAAAATGTAAACACCAAAAGATATAGGATGAGTTGTATAATAATTGCTGCATTTCTTTAACGCAAAATTATTTAGCTCATGGAGTCTGCAATATAGCTGATATGAATGAATCTTTCATTGATTTTACACAAAGAACCCAGACGATTTTTTCAATGAAGTTTTAAGCATAGAGTTTAATTTTACTTGTACCTCCATGGTTTTAAGGTTTTAAATAAAATAAATTATTATAGTATTGTGATGAATGAAAGGATGGAAAAATGTTTATGAAAGAAATGCTGCTTTTATATAGAGGCGATTTATATTTCGATGACGTCATTTGAATAATGTTCATTTGTTTTCGATGAAGTTTTCAAATATAATAAATTATTGTAGTATTATGATAATTTTAAAAATATTACCGAGGACTGTATCGTATTTTAGAGATGCTTAAACCAGGCAATTTATATTTCAATGCCGTCATTTGAATGAAGTTCATTTTTTTCGATGAAGTTTTAAGTTTTCAAATATAATAAATTAATGTGTATTGTGATAATTTTAAAAATATTACTGAGGAATGTATCGCATTTTAGAGATGCTTATATAAAATTGCATTGAAGGTGGAAAGTGTTTCATAATCAATGCTATATGCATGATTGATCTTTCTTGTTTAAGATCATCTTTGACTGCAATAATTATTTACAAACTGAGTACAACACTCGAGAACTTTTCTTAAAAAGCAACTGTACTTTAGCTACTTACTAACAGAGGCACTGTAACTTAATCGTTATAATTTGAACGTAACTTGACGTAAATTTGAATAGAAATCTACGATAATAGAAAATATGTCTGTGTGTCTATCTATTTGTACAATATTTGTTTCCACTCCAGTTCAATAACTATCCGACGAATTTTTTTAAAATAGGGCAGCACATTACCCCAGGCGTTGCTTAGTGCTTGGTACGATTTGGAAAAATCTGATGTGGGCAGCACATGACTTTCCCTGCAGACTTATATCCACGTTCTCTTCATTTTAATTAAATTTAATTCACTTTTAATTTAATTTTCGTTCTTATTTGGTAACTGGACTTATTTTCAAAAGTGGCGTAGAGAAAATATGAAAAAACTAAAATATCTAAAGAACGGCAAGTCCTAGTGTAATGGAATTGGTCTTATTCTTTTCTTGGTTAAAAATTACGTATAAAACAAGCATTTAATGGATATATTTGAGCATAAATAGTTTTTTATTTTAGATTTTGAAGATTTTAGCGGGCCATTTTAGAAAAAAAGGCAGATTATTTTTTTTCGAATCGTACCAAAATCTAATCAGCAAGAGAGTGACCTACAAGCAACTTATCTACCAAATTTTGTGAAATTCGGTCCATTAGTTTTCAGCTAGAGTGGATACAAGCTTTTGCGGTCCATTTCACGAAGAAAGGCGGGTTCTTTTATCTCGAATCGTACCCAAAACTAATCAGCACCAGATTCTCCCACAAGTGACTCACCTACCAAATTTTGTGAAATTCGGTCAATTACTTTTTTATTTAGAGTGGATACAAAATCTGCACAGACAGACAGACACACAGACAGACACACACACAGACGTCACGCTAAAAATAGTTTTTTCGTATTCTAAAGGTCTCGAAACGTGTAGATCCGTCGAAAACTCGAGTTGCTATTTTCGGTATGATTCCAATACTTTCCCTATACATTACCATGTATTGCAGGGAAAGTAAAAATCTGATGTGGGCAGCACATGACTTTCCCTGCAGACTTATATCCACGTTCTCTTTATTTAAATTAAATTTAATTCACTTTTAATTCAATTTTCGTTCTCATTTGATAACTGGACTTATTTTCAAAGGTGGCGTGGAGAAAATACGAAAAAAACTAATATATCTCGAGAACTGCTAGTCCTAGTGTAATGGGGTTAGTCTTATTCTTTTTTTCGTTAAAAATTACGTATTAAACAAGCATTTAATGGATATATTTGAGCATACGTAGCTCTTAGTTTAGATTTTGACAATTTTTGCGGGCCATTCTGCAAAAAAAGGCAGGTTATTTTTATCTGAATTCTACCAAAATCTAATCAGCACCAGGGTGACCTATACGTGACTCATCTACCGAATTTTGTGAAATTCGGTCCATTAGTTTTTCAGCTAGAGTGGATACAAGCTTTTGCGGGCCATTTCGCAAAAAAAGGCGGGTTCTTTTATCCCGAATCGTACCCAAAACTAATCAGCACCAGCCTCGCCCACAAGTGACTTACCTTTGAAACATGTAGATCCGTCGAAAACTCGAGTTGCGATTTTCGACATGATTCCAATACTTTCCCTATACATTACCATGTATTGCAGGGAAAGTAATAAACAGGTCTTTTATTTATTACTTTCCCTGCAATACATGGCAATGTATAGGGAAAGTATTGGAATCATGTCGAAAATCGCAACTCGAGTTTTCGACGGATCTACACGTTTCGAGACCTCTAGAATACGAAAAAACCATTTTTAGCGTGACGTCTGTGTGTGTGTGTCTGTCTGTCTGTGCAGATTTTGTATCCACTCTAACTAAAAAACTAACACACCGAATTCCACAAAATTTTGTAGGTAAGTCACTTGTGGGCAGGTCTAATTCTCATTAGTTTTGGGTACGATTCGGGATAAAAGAACCCGCCTTTTTTTGCGAAATGGCCCGCAAAAGCTTGTATCCACTCTAGCTGAAAAACTAATGGACCGAATTTCACAAAATTCGGTAGATGAGTCACATATAGGTCACCCTGGTGCTGATTAGATTTGGTACGATTCAGAAAAAAATAACCTGCCTTGTTTTGCAGAATGGCCCGCAAAAATTGTTAAAATCTAAAATAAAAAGCTACGTATGCTCAAATATATCTATTAAATGCTCGTTTAATACGTAATTTTTAACGACGAAAACATTAGGACCAACCCCATTACACTAGGACTAGCCGTTCTCGAGATATTTTAGTTTTTCGTACTTTCCCTACGCCACCTTTGAAAATAAGCCTGGTTAAGTCATGTGCTGCTCACATCAGATTTTTTTTTAATGGTCCACAAATATCAAATTTAATATTAAAATTATGTTCTCGTTAAAACTATGTTGTAACTTAATTTTTTTTTTTATCTTTCTTTGTATTTGACAGGCTTAAATACTTGTCTTATATAAAAGAGACTACATATTACCGGAACGTGGGGCGCGGTAGCCCATTGGTTAGCGCGCTGGAGTTGCACTCGGTAGGCCCGGGTTCGATTCCAGCCACTGCCAAAACTGCCGCCGTGTTCATGCGGAGTACGATCACGTTAAACATGTGGATCCGAAAGTCCTTCCGAGAGGTTGGTTGTAGGGGAAGGAGGGTACGGTCCCTGTGGATGCCTCTCCCACTGGGTTCCGGTCTAAATTGGGTGGCACTTCCCGGCCGTCCAAACAGTTACCTTACACCTTTCTGGTAGGTCGGACGGTCTGGGTTTCAACAACAACAACACATTACCGGAACGTAATGCTTATTAAACATGTAATTCTTCATGATAGGACTCTTTTTAATGCTGTTTTAAAAAACAAAGTGTTTTTGTTTGCGTTATTTTGACTAGAAATATTTATTATACCTTCTTAAAAGCCTTCACTGACACTTATCTGAAATTGCAAGTTTTATATCTCACCCGTTAAAAACCATCACTTCTCTGAAAGATCGCATAAAAACATCCTAGCACTAAGGGATTACATATGGCAGCTTTTCAACTATTAAATGTGGTTTTACCAAAAGCTGTTGAGTAACGTGTTACTTAACTTACTAAAGATAAACGCAAGGCCAATGAAGTGCTTTTACCCCAAGATATTTGTATTCTCTTAAGGCAGCGTAGAAGACTTCCGGTAAAGTGAAGACGTATTTCACACGGGGAAAACCCTAAACAAGGAAACAACACTCAATTTCAATGTTTAATTCAACCGTATGCAATTTTTCACATTTCTGGACAGCATTGAAAAAGAGTGACAGTGATGCGATGATTTATTTATGCATAATCATGAAAACTTAAATATGATTATGCATAAATAAATAATCGCATATGTGCATAACTGTTTCACGCCCTATATATGTTTATACTATCATCTATTGTGCATTTTTATAATTTTGACTATTGGGCATATTTGTAGTATTGATTACGGGGAGGGGGGGGGGGTCTGCATGCACGAGCAGAAGAGGATTCTATATGCAGCTTGCAGTTACTCTTTAGGGGAGGGGGATTCTTATGAAACCATCATCTTTTGCATACAGGGGTTCTATTATAAGTACTTATTCCTTTAACTTTCAATTCAGTGTTCTACAGCTGCAAAAGCAGGGTCTACTAATACGACAGCCACAATGGACTATCAATTGAGAAAGTTTGCAACGCCTCTAGCGCCGAATTGAGGAAGTTAGAATTTCTATCTCAAAAATGAAGCAATAAAATCGAAAATTTTCAATTATATGGTTGTTTAGCGTTCTCGATTTAGTGTTGATCCAATAAAAAAAAAAAACTTGTAAAAAAATACCAGTTTTGCAAAAAGTGTCAGTCATAAAAATGATGAAGAACTATTGCCAAGTTCATCGAACTTTATGAGTTACAGGTGTATAGAGGGAAAGTTAATGGATGTATTTCGTTACAAACTTGGCAAATTTACCTCAATGTTCGAAAGCAGTTTCTTACTGCAATGAACTAGATGAATTGAAAGGAATTATGGTTATAACTTGACCTGAGAATACAGAGTGTTTAAAAACTAATGGAACAAACTTTAAGGGGTGATAGAACACATCGAAACAAACACTTTTCGTCAAAGAATGCATGGTCGGTGGCAAGTTAAGCGGTTAGACGCTGGAGGGCGTTTAAAACACCCTGAATATTGAATCTTTATATATCGTTATAAGGTGGATTTGCCAAATTTATTACGAAATACATCCAATAACATTTCCTCTATACACTTGTAACTCATGCAGTTCAATAAATTTGGCAGTAGATCTTCATCTCAATCATGTTTATGACTGACACATTTTGTAAAACTGAAGAACTAGGCTTTATTTTTGCAAGTTTTTTTTTTTTTATCGGATATCAGTCCTTCCTAATATAAACTTTTTACGCTGTTTTATTTTATTTGGAATGGTTTCTCTGCTGTTTGGGTCAAATATTGAAATTAATTTTTGACCCATTTCTACCGAGCCGTATATTAAGCAAGATATTGTTGAGCGGATGCTATCAATATTTCTAATTGCCAAGTTAGATTAACGCGAAATATAAATTAATTTGGCCGGTACTTCAGAATATTTTTACACATTGTCATCCAGGGGGCGCGGTAGCCCAGTGGTCAGCACGCGGGAATTGCACTCGGTAAGTCCGGGTTCGATTCCCGCTGCTGCCCAAACTGCCGCCGTGTGTACGCGGAGTACGATCACGTTAAACATGTGGGTCCGTAAGTCCTTCCGAGAGGTTGGTGGTAGGGGAAGGAGGGTGCAGTCCCTCTGGATGCCGCCCCCACTGGGTTCCGGTCTAAATTGGGTGGCACTTCCCGGCCGTCCAAACAATTACTTTACACCTTTCTGGTATAGGTCGGGCGGTCTGGGTCTCAACAACAACCCCCTTTCCCACCACTCCTTCGACTTGGTCCTCATTATCATGCATGAACTTTGTACCCCAAATCCCTCCAAACCTTCTGTTTGTATCTCCGGCATCGAAGTTTTTCTATTATGTAGAAAAAGTAACGTGCTGTCCACATCAGATTGTTTTTGGAGTGTTACTCCATAAATATACAACTAAATCCCATTTCATCACACGCTTTTCCAGACAAGAGTCATAACCTGTCGGTCAAACACCGACTGGATTTCAAACCCTACATAAAATCAAAACAAACCGCAAATCGAATTGCGGTGGCATCACAACTTTAATTCCAGAAATTTCGACCAGTGACATAACGGGGAAAGGAATGACGGCACAAATGACATCATCATTGGCCATGTCTGGCCGAATCGACATACACGGGATATCGTCTGCCGGACGGAATTACGCAGAGAAAATTCCAGGTATTAAAAAGGTTGAAATACTCACTCTCCTGCATTCCATATGAAATAAACATTGCGGGAACAGCTGTCATCAAATAGAGAGCGGAAATTTCAAGTGACTTTCTCAAACATTCTTCATTTTGTAAAGCAAAAAACTTCCTTAAAAACACAGCATATAATACATTAGTAACGGTATCAACCGGTTTTGGAAGCGAAAGTAGCTTCTTTCTTCAGGACAAAAAAACAGAGCAATCACTCTAGCAAGAAGGAGTCTGTTTTCTTGCTTTTCTGGTGTAGTTTTTTTATTTGAATACACTGTGCAAATCCTGTTCATTTGATAGAGCCTGACCATCGCAGGGTCGTTTTTGACAATACGCAAACGCTGGGTGCCCGCATGGCTCTGGGTGCCCATCTTTCGTGTTTAATTTGCCTTTTTTATATAATCAAGTTCCTTACAATAGAGATGATTTAATAAATCTAAAACAACAACAACAAAAATGCTATCTTTCACAATTTAATAAATTAGTTAACTTAAATACCAACCAGGGCAGTTTCTAACCATAGGCAAATATGGAGAACCTGTAAAGCTCAGGGGCGCCCATCTTATGTGCTCAATACACCTTTTCTTTTGCTCTAAAGGTTTTATGGGGGGGGGGGGGGGGAGATAGAATTTATTTTTGTTTAGAGGCCTGGCAACGGGTAAGGCGGATCTGGATGGTCTACATTAAGAGATAAACTCTTTTGCTAGGTGCCATGGACTTGGAAGGAATAAGCAAATCATTCAACTGAAGTACAAAATATATTCAAACTATGCATATAGACGTTGCCAAAATCTTGAAGGGTGGTGGGGGCGGGTGTATGTGGGGGGTACGGCAAAGTAGGAGAGTTACAGTGATGGATTTTCTTTTCCAATATATCGACCTTATGCATTAATGTAATTTATCCAATGTAGGTGGGGTGACTCCCTACAACACTTTCTTTGCCAACGCTTGTGGAGCCACTGCACATGCGTGACAACTATCCGACAGTTCAATTCCTCTCCACAATAAAGTACTGAACACTAATTACGAGAACGCCCAAAATATTATCAAATTCAAAATCCCCAGTTAAGAGACCAATCATATTAGCACTGCAAAACGCAGCAAACAACTGTTTTACAAAGAAACCGCAGGCAACCTCCATTCCGAAAATCGCAAAATGCCGACAGAGACTTACCTTTCGCTCCGCGGAGGTTTGAGGAAGATTCTGTTGTATGTACATAAGTTCCCTCTTTGAGATTCTGGGGTGCTCCGCAGGAGTGTTGTACACCAGTGCCACCCAAAACACAAACCACACGCAGCCGATGATACCTAGAATAGATAGAATACAATGTAATTCAGAATACAATCCATAGAATACAATGCAATTCAGAATACAATTCATAAAATACAATGCAATTCAGAATACAATTCATAAAATACAATGCAATTCAGAATACAATTCATAAAATACAATGCATTTCAGAATACAATTCAGAATACAATTCATAAAATGCAATGCAATTCAGAATACAATGCAATTCAGAATACAATTCATAAAATACAATGCAATTCAGAATACAATTCATAAAACACAATGCACTTCAGAATACATTTCATAGAATACAATGCAATTCAGAATACAATTCATAAAATACAATGCAATTCAGAATACAAGGCATAGAATACAATGCAATTCAGAATACAAAGCATAGAATACAATGCAATTCAGAATACAAACATAGAATACAATGCAATGCTGTTTCAAAAGCTTTATAGCTTTACATATAAAAGCATCCTTAGAAAGTTTACTGTTCTCTTACAGTTACAAATCATAGAATATGCGATGCTGTTTCAAAAGTACACACGTTCACTAAACTTGCTCTCCTCTTCCAGTTTTAACCGATTTCTGTGAAATTTGGTAAGCAGGTTTAATATTAAATTATGTTGTCGCCAACAGGGGCATTTAGGGACCTTCAGGAATTTTAGGGACCCATCAGAACCCATCAGAGTTCGTAGGAATGATATTTGAAGAAATGGGAAAAAATATATTTTGTTACTCCCCCCCCATAATTTTTTTTTTCTGCAATGCTACTGGTTGCCAGTAAAAAGCATAAAGCAACCCAACACTGATATTAATCAAATCATTTTATAAGATCAGAGCAATTGTACGCTTCTTTTGGTAATAATAATTAATGATAAATATAGTGATACTTGGTTAAGGTGATGATTACCCCCCTAGGATCAAGAAAATTTATCACTATCTGAAAACGGTTTCTATACTAGACAAAACAATCATTTCATTAGCACTTTTCAATATTGTTGAAAAGTGTTTATGACTTTGTTCATTCTGTCTGTTTGTCTGTTCGTTCGCACGATAACTGCCGTAAAAATGACGTTATCAAAATGAAATTTTAGTATGTTGTTGAGACGGTCTGTGGGACATATGGGAATGTAAATGAATAGTATCGCCCAATTAGTCTTGGATTGAACCCGGGTTGAAGGAGTGAAATACATTGCACCCTATGGGACCTAATTTTTCAAACATATCTTAAGCAAAGTGAAAATTCACAAACTGCTTCGAAAATTTTAGGAAGTATTCAAATTATCCCATAAAATATATAAAAAAAATTCAGCAAAATATGTTAGGTAGTTTTTTAAATAAAAATATTAAAATAATAATTGCGCTCATATTATATGAAGAGATCACGTGACCCACTTCAAAAAAGAAAAGAAAAAAAAAAAAAGGCATCTATATTTTTTTTCTCAGTGTAAACATTATGATTTTTAAAGTTCTTTTAAATTTATATTTAATGTTGCATCCGTCCTAAAACCGCTTTATTTTTGCGTATTTTGTGTGCATCTATATTCTGCGCCAATGCAATTACAATATTTTGAGTTTAAATGATCATCAAACTTTAATTATTTCTACAACGAAGCCTAATTTTAATGGATGCAGAATGTAAACAAGTGATTGTAAGATGAGTTATATAATAATTGCTGAATTTTTTTCACGCAAAATTATTTAGCGCTGGAGTCTGGAATAAAAGTGATATGAAAAAAAAAGAATCATTGCTTTTACATAGAGAACCAGCCAGACGTGTTATATTTCGATGACGTCATTTGAATGAGTTCATTTTTTTCCATGAAGTTTCAAGTTTTTAAATATAATAAATTACTGTAGTACTGTGATAATTAAAAATATATCAGTGCTGAATGTATAGCATTTTAGAGCTGTTTAAATAAAATTGTATTTCAGTTGGAAAGTGTTTCATAATCAATGCTTTATGCACGATTGATCTTTCTTGTTTATTATTTTCCTTATATACATAATGTATAAGAAACGTATTGTGACGGGGTCGAACATTCGAATTCGAGTTTTCGACGGGAGAGCACGTTTCAAGCATGCCTGATCACGAATCAAACATTTTTGAAGTGATGTCTGTGTGTGTGTGTGTCAGTGGATCTGTAGAGACGATAACTGACGAACGAATGAACCGACTCGAACAAAATTTGGTACAAAAATCACAATCCATAAACACTGGAAGCCTATTGTTTTTATACGCAATCGAACGTTCAGAACCCCTTTAAATTTTCGAGTGACATTTTGAAAAAATCGTCAAAAAATAAAAACCGCTAATAAAGTTACGCAAATAGACATTTCTTATGTAATTTTTCATTAGAAAACGATTAACATAAATTTTAGAAGGCTAACATGAACCGTTCTGGATATATTGCACATTTTCCAAAAAAATTATCAAAAAGTCATATAAAATAAAAAAAAAAAAAAAAATCCTATTGAGAAACATTTTCACTTTTCATATGTAATACCATGCGATAAATTGGGTGACATCATTCTCGTGGATAAAGCTCGTTCCATTCATGAAAAAAGATACTTTGAGTAATACTTTTGTATTAGAACGCCAATAGTCATTTATCTGCTGTAAGAATAACTTATTTCTTCGTCCATAACGCTTGGCGAGATTTTGGCGACGAATTTGGTGGAATGTCGCCAACTTGGCGACTTTTAAAAATGTTGCTAAACTAGCGAAAAACTCGCCAAATGGATAAAAATGGCGCTAAATCAATGACTACACATTGATGATGACGACATGGAAAATGAGGACTCATTGACGAAAATTCAATATCTTGTAAAGAATATAAATAACTACTTTAAAAATAATCTATTTTTTTTTTACAATAAAAGTAGTAAATTCATTGCATTATATAAGGAAAGTCATGTGCTGCCCACATCAGATTTTTTTTAAATATACTGATAAACATCCTTGCTCGCTTTTAACGAGCAAAATGTGTAGGTCATGTAGATCATGGCCACCTTTAGCTAAATAAAGTTGACTGTATGGTCTGATATACACGGTGTTTGAATTGATTGCACGATTAATACCCACTCTCTTGAACGAGCGACATTTTCATTGATTTAGCGTCATTTTTATCCATTTGGCGAGATTTTCGTTACCTTGGCAACATTCCGCTAAATTCGTCGCCAAAATCTCGCCAAGCGTTATGGACGGAGAAATAAGTTATTCTTACAGCGGATAAATGACTATTGGCGTTCAAATACAAAAGTATTACTCAAAGTCTCCTTTCTCGTGAATGGAACGAGTTAGATCCACGAGAATGATATCACCAAATTTATTGCATGATATTACATATGAAAAGTGAACATGTTTCTTAACAGTTACTATGTTTTTTTTAATTTATGGGATTTTTTGATAAATTTATTTGAAAAATGTGCAATATCTGGAGAACGGTTCATGCTAGCGTTCTAAAGTTTATGTCAATCGTTTTCAAAGGATAAATTACATAAGAAATGTCTATTTGCGTAACTTTATTAAAGGTTTTGATTTTTTGATGATTTTTTACAAAATTTCACTCGAAAATTTAGGGGAGTTCTGAACATTCGATTGTATTTTTAAATAATAGGCTTCCAGTATTCACGGATTGTGATTTTTGTACCAAATTTCATTCGAATCGCTCCATTCGTTCGTGAGATATCTTCTCCACAGACTCACTTACATACACACACACACATACTTTCACACACACAGACATCGCTTCAAAAGTGTTCGATTTGTGATCAAGGATGCTTGAAACGTGCTCTCCCATCGAAAACTCGAATTCGAATTTTCGATCCCGTCACAATACTTTCCGTATACATTATGTATATAAAGAAAGTAAAAAAAAAAAAAAAAAAAAAAAAAAAAAAAATTAGGGGCTCGTATAAAAAGTTGCATTTTGTATATTTTTTTGCTAAAAGGTGTCACATGATCAAAATTGAAATACGATGATGGTTTATCTTAATTAAAGCATTTCTTCTACGACCAATGATTCAAGAGGTAGTCGTGCAATTTTTTTGAACCACCCTGTATATAACGTAATTAGGTATATAACGCGAATTAGGTATATAACGTAGAACATAATTAAGTATATAATCTACAATTAGGTATATAACATATAATTAGGTATATATCGAGCATTCGAAAAGTAACATAGGTTAAAATGTAAAAACATGAGAGAAATTAAAGAAGAAAAAAAGTCTTGACTTCATTTATGAATAGGCTTAGTAGTAAAAGAGATGGTCAAAAGATCTAAACATCAGAGACCACGGAAAAATATTTTTCTCATCCCAAAAAGTGCAAAATATTATATCTTCGGTAATGGCAATTACAGAGTTAAAAATTAAGACATTATACAGAGTTTCTGTGAATAGTCATAATAAACGGAAATGGGAACCATGTTCCCAAAGAAAGGAATATACCTGAAGCAAATGATAAAATTAGAATTCCTAGGATATAGTACTTGAACCACTAATGTGAGTTGAAATTTCTTCTTGAGTAAATGGGTTTCTAGGTTGTTTGAGTGATTAGCAAATATATAGATTCGTGTCTACTATGTTATTTCACATTACTTTTATACCCCTCTGAGGGTATAGTCCTCGTACCCGCACCCCCTTTCAATCATCTCATACCCTTAATCACCATGCCTTATTTCTCTAATTTCGCTATGCATAACGGCAGGGCCGCTCATACAAATTGTAGTCAGGGTCTGAAATATTCCCGGGCCACCGTCCATGTTTGATTTACCTCCTCTTTGTGGTTTTTTTTTTCTCCAGCTTCTAAAAACTATTGGGGTTCCACACATACACACACTCGAGTGGTGTCCGTCCCGCCTTTATGAAAGGCTCTGAAAACTGATTTAGTGAGCGGCCCGATTTAACGAACGGATTAGTGGATTCCAGGTTGCTCGTTATAACCGGGTTCTTCTGTATTCCCCCCTTTAATTTAGGCCGTTTAGGGCATATGAGCGAAGAGCAAATTTTTTAGTAATAGACTTTGAGTGATTTAGTGCTGCCATCTGTTGCACTTGTCTAAAACTTTTACTGAGTTTCCACTCAGCAGTAATAGATGGCAGCACTACAGAATCACAAAATAGAGTAACTTTTATTCCCTTTATAATAAAGGAGTATGAAACGCCTTACTTTATAAAAAGATTTTGCGTAATAAAACATGTCACTCCGTTGTGTATGTCTTAAGTAGCGGAAAATCAAAGCTTCGGACCACTGTTAAATTCTGTGCAGAGGTAGCTGAATTCCCTAGACGTTGTATCTCGGCGAGTTTTTTTTTTTTTTTTTTTTTTTAATTTTAAAAGTTATGAACTAAAAACTCGAAATTCGGTGGAATTTTCGCCATTTAAAAATTAATTGATTCCAGCAGACGATTTTCAAAGCGCAAGAAATACGAACGGCGATTGATCAACCAGATGTGTGTTGTGACAAGAACTGAGATTTAAAATGCATAATTCTTATATTTTAAATTTTAGATACGCCATTATGATTTTTTAAATGATGATTATTTCATCATTATAACCATTCTGTGGAAATTTCAATTGATTCCGACGCAAACTTTCGAAAAAAAAAAGGATTTATAATTTAAATTTTATTTATCTTGGTAAAGGACTTATTTTAGACCCGGGAACCGTCGAGTAATTCGTTCTAGCGTGTTATAAATTGAGCAATTGAAAAGAAATGCTCTATTGTCTTTTAGAAAACCGCTAAAAACTTTTAATTTTTCTTATAGAATATATTTTTTTATTATCCTTTATTATGAATTTCGGATACAGTGAATAACACTCGCGGTATTTAGCAATTTCGCCATATTTACGGGGTTTCACTGTATACAGATGAATAAAATTCCCACTCACCGAACAAATAGATGAATAAAATACCCACTCACTGAACAAATAGACGAATAAAATACCTACTCACCGAACAAATAGATGAACAAAATACCCACTCACCGAACAAATAGATGAATAAAATGCCCACTCACTGAATAAATAGATGAATAAAATACCCACTCACCGAACAAATAGATGAATAAAATACTCACTCACCGAACAAATAGATGTATAAAATACCCACTCACTGAATAAATAGATGAACAAAATACCCACTCACCGAACAAATAGATAAATAAAATACCCACTCACCGAACAAATAGACGAATGAAATACCCACTCACCGAACAAATAGATGAATAAAATACCCACTCACTGAATAAATAGATGAATAAAATACCCACTCACCGAACAAATAGATAAATAAAATACCCACTCACCGAACAAATAGAAGGCCGAGGGCCAGCCACCGGCCACATTGTACTGAATGAGGAATCCAGTGACGGGCATGGTGACGATGGTGCCAACGTGCTGGCCAATGGTGCAAATGGAGAGAAGCCGACTTCGCTCTTGAGTCGGAGCCCAGCGCGAGAACATTGCATACATCGATGCCGAATTCACTCCCTGTCGAGATAAAAATAAAAATTAAAATGAATACATTCTATTCATTGACAATACAGCATTGATTTAGCAATGCAGTAAAGAAAATGAATACCCGATACAGAACGTGACTGCGTTATTACAAACAAATGAAGAAATCACAAAGTAAATTGCTGAGTAAATCCCAATGTAAATTTCCATCTAATTATTTCTTTGCCACTCATAATTTGCTCTTATTTACTGTACAAGCTTGTTGTTGCTCATTTTATTTATCTTTTGTCACACTAGGTAGCGCCACTGCTGCTGTAGATTACACGTCGATGTTATTTTTGAGAGCTAGTTTGAAAACTCCCTAGCACCAACATTAAGCAGTCCCTTGAATCGAACTTTTTTAGGTGATGTCTGTGTGTGCGTACTTTAATGTGTGTGTATATATATATACGTATATATATATATATATATATATATAAGGGTATGAATGTTTTTAAATTAGAGCGAAAAATTTATTCTAAATTTTATAATTTTTTAACATGGCAGCATAGGATAAAATTTGATGTAATCAGGGATTAAAGAAGTTTATTTGTGACTCAGTGATTAGGAAACTTAATAGTTTCAATTATTGTTGTGAAAAATAGCTACGATACAAAAATTTTTATTCGTGACGTCATTAACTTCCATTGTGGGGCAAGTTACCCCCCTCCCGGGGAAGGGGGGGGGGGTACATTGTTAAGTATGATATGAGTCGAAAGATTTTTTTCAAGCCTTTTAAAGTGAAAGGTAAGTTCTGTAGTTGCAACCATTTAGATCCACGATATCGATTTTCCAAAATTTTTCTTATAAAATTTGATAACAAAAACAAAAACAAGAAAGATCAATCATGCATAAAGCATTGATTATGAAACACTTTTCAACTTAATGCAATTTTATATAAACATCTCTAAAATGCGATACATTCCTCGGTAATATTTTTTAAATTATCACAATACTACATTAATTTATTATATTTGAAAACTTCATCAAATGACGGCATTGAAATATAAATTGCCTGGTTTAAACATCTCTAAAATGCGATACATTTCTCGGTAATACTTTTAAGATTATCATAATGCTACAATAATTTATTATATGTGAAAACTTCATCGAAAACAAATGAACTTTATTCAAATGACGTCATCGAAATATAAATCGCCTCTATATAAAAGCAGCATTTCATTCATAAACATTTTTCCAATCGTTTCATTCATCACAATACTATAATAATTTATTTTATTTAAAAATTGTTATCTACCATATTTATTTTCAAATGTGAAACCTCTCTTTTATATAAAATAATTAAACTCGTGGAAAAATATTTATTATATAATATATCTCTTTTTTCTTTCTGGAGGATATAGCAAGAGTCAGAATTTAATTGAATTTGTTTTTCTCCCTATATTAAATAATTTTTATTTAAAAAACTACTTAACATATTTTGCTGAATTTTTTTTTATATATTTTATTGGATAATTTGAATATGTCCTAAAATTTTCGAAGCAATTTGTGAATTTTAAATTCACTTAAAAATGTTTGAAACATTAGACCCCATAGGGTTCAATGTATTTCATTTTTTCAACCCGGGTTCAATCCAAAACTAATTGGGTGATATTATTCATTTATATTCCCATGGGTCCCACAGATCGTCTGAAAAACATACGACAATTTCATTTTGCTAAAGTCATTTTTACGGCAGTTATTGTGCTAACGGACAGACAGATAGACAGACAGAATGAACAAAGTCATAAACACTTTTCAACCATGTTGTAAAGTATTAAAAAGTAAATACTTGTATGCGAAAGTCGAATTGAGCCACTCTCTAGTTAATTATATCTTATATTTAAGTTCTTAATTCTTTCTTGCTTAAATGACGACTTTTCCGTAATTACTTGCTTAAAAGACGTGGAAAATATTATTTTTAGATTAAAAACATATTTTTGGGATTCAGTGCAATCTTTCTATATATGAAACATTTCATAGTGAGTCTTCATTTTCACGGAAAAGAACGATTAAGCTATTTTTGCCGTCTTGTATCCATTCTTCGAACGCAGCCGGTGGAGAGAAGTTCGTAAGATGATACATGCACGCGGTGCGTCAATAGGTGGTGCAATTCGTCAGCATTTGCAAAAGTCACGTCAGTAACATTTTATTTCTTGATTTAGCCCACCTTTCGCAAAAGATGTCAAGAATAAAAGCTGTCGTAATGGTTCTCAAAAGAGAAGCTGGCGCTCGCCATTTTGTTTCAAATTCAGTAAAGGGGAGATTAAAACTCTAATTAGATGTAGAGCTTTAATTCGACGTAGTCATAGTCGCAAAAACCAATAAAGAAGGCATTCCGAAGTTTTAAATCGCGCGTCCAGTTGCACTTAATTACTAGTTTCGTTCTTGATAACCTTCATCAGAAAAATAGCCTTTAACTACAGTGTCCCGCCCACTAAAGTAATTGACCTTTTATCATATTTTATTAACACTTTACAACATAGTTGAAAAGTGTTTATGATTTTGTTCATTCTGCCTGTCCGCACGATGTTAGCACGTAACTATAACTCCTGTACGATAACTCCTGTTAGCACGATAACTGCCGTAAAAATGGCTTTATCAAAATGAGATTTTAGTATGTTGTTCAGACGGTCTGTGGGACCTATGGGAATATAAATGAACAATATCACCCAATTAGTTTTGAATTGAACCCGGGTTGAAAAAGTGAAATACATTGAACCCAATGTTTCAAATATTTTTTAAGCGAATTTAAAATGCACAAATTGCTTCAAAAGTTTTAGGAAATATTCGAATTATTCCATAAAATATATAAAACAAATTTAAGTAAAATATATTCGGTAGTTTTTTAAATAAAAATTAAAATAATAATTACACCCATTATATGAAAAGATCACGTGACCATCGTATGAAGAGATTACGTGACCATTATATGAAGATATCACGTGACCCACTTCAAAATAAAATATGGAATCTATCGTGTGCCAAAATCGTGATTTTTAAAATTCTTTTTAATTTATATTGAGTGTTGTATCCGTCCAAACACCGTTTTATTAACACTTTACAACAAAGTTGAAAAGTGTTTATGACTTTGTTCATTCTGTCTGTCTGTTTGTCTGTCTGTCCGTCAGCACGATAACTGCCGTAAAAATGACTTAATCAAAATGAAATTTTAGTATGTTGTTTAGACGGTCTGTAGGACCTATGGGAATATAAATGAATAATATCACCCAATTAGTTTTGGATTGAACCCGGGTTGAAAAAATGAAATACATTGAGCCCTATGGGACCTAATTTTTCAAACATTTTTAAAGCGGATTTCAAATTCACAAATTGCTTCGAAAATTTTAGGTAATATTCAAATTGTTCCATAAAATATATAAAAAAAAAATTTAGCAAAATATATTCAGTAGTTTTTTAAATAAAAATTAAAATAATAATAACACCTCTTATATGAAGCGATCACGTGACCATGATATGAAAAGATCGCGTGACCCATTTTAAAATGGTATATGGCATCCATCTTGTCTCAAAATCATGATTTTTAAAGTTCTTTTTAATTCATATTGAGTGTTGTATCCGTCCTAAAACCACTTTATTTTTGCATAAATTCTGTGCATCTACACACTGAAACAACGCAATGACAATATATTTGAGTTTAAATGCTCATCCAAATTTGATTATTTCTACAACAACCCTATTTTTCACCTATGTAAAATGTAAACAGCAAAATATATAGAATGAGTTGTATTACATTTGCTGTATTTCTTTAACACAAAATCATTTAGATCATGGAATCTGCATAGCTGATATGAATCAAATATTTATTGATTTTATAAAGAGAAGGACGATTTTTTTCGATGAAGTTTTACGCATAGAGTTTAATTACGTGTAGCTCCATGGTCTTAATTTTTAAATAAAATAAATTATTATAGTATTCTGATGAATGACATGAATGAGAAATTATTTATGAATGAAATACTGCTTTTATAGAGAGAGCCACGCGTGTTATTTTTTCTATGACGTCATTTGAATGAATTTCAGTTGTTTTCGATGAAGTTTTCAAATATAATAAATTATCGTAGTATTATGATAATTCTAAAATTATTACCGAGGACTGTATCACATTTTAGAGATGTTTAAACCAGGCAACTTTTATGTCAATGCCATCATTTGAATGAAGTACATTTTTTTCGATGAATGTTTAAGTTTTCAAATATAATAAATTAATGTAGTATTGTGAAAAGTTTTAAAATATTACCAAGGAATGTATTGCATTTTAGACTTGTTTAAATAAAATTGCATTGAAGTTGGAAAGTGTTTCATAATCAATGCTTTAAGCATGATTGATCTTTCTTGTTTCTGCTTAATTTTTCTGCATCCGTATTCTAAAACAACGCAATTACAATATATTTGAGCTTAAATGATCAAAGCTATCCATTTTGTGTCAAAATCGTGATTTTTAAAGTTCTTTTTAATTTATATTTAGTGTTGTGTCCGTCCTAAAACCGCTTTATTTTTGCTTAATTTCTGTGCCTCAATTTTCTGAAATAACGCAGCTACAATATATTTCAGTTTAAATCACTAAACTTTGATTATTTTTACAACGAAGCCTAATTTTCACTTATGGAGATTGTAAACACATCAAGCTGTAAGATAAGTTGTATAAGAATTGCTGAATTTCTTTAACGCAAAATTTTTCAGCTCTGGGGTCTGCAATATAGTTGATATGAATTAAACAGTCATTAATTTCACATAGAGAACAAACGATTTTATAAAAGACTTTTTCGATGAAGTTTTAAGCACAGAGTTAAATTACTTTCACCTCCATGGTGTTAAGTTTTTAAGTAAAATAAATTATTGTAGTATTGGGATGAATGAAAGAAATAGAATAAAAGTTTATGAATGAAATATTTACTAGAGAGCCAGGCGATTTATATTTCAATGACGTCATTTGAATAAAGTTAATTTTTTTGCGATGAAGTTTTCAAATATAATATATTATTGTAGTATTGTGATAATTTAAGGATATCACATCTGAATGTATCGCATTTTAGAGATGTTTAAATAAAATTGCATTGTAGTTTGAAAGTGTTTCATAATCAATGCTTTATGCATGATCGATCTTTCTTGTTTTCTTTTTTTATCTTTTTCTATTTTCCGTTTTATCGTGAATATTCCATTATTAAATGTTTTCATACATAACTAGTATACAAATATGATATGGGCAGCATATGACTTTCCTTGCATAACGCAATGACTAAATTTTGTCATACGTACTATTGACGTTTGAGAATGTATTGCTTTCACCAAAATTTTCGAATTCGAGATTTTGAAGACAATATATGTTTTAAGACCTCCTGAAAACGCTTTGACTATTTTTGGAGTGATGTCCGTCTGTAAGTCAGTCTGTCAGATGTCTGCCTACGATTTGTTGTGGACACGTTAACAGCCACAAATATTAATAGATTTTCGCGAAACTTTATATCCGGCTTTATTATTAAAAAATCTAGAATTAGATATAATTTGTTTTAATTCGAGCGAAAACTTTGAATTTTATTCGAAATTATATATATTTTTTAACATGGCAGCATAGGACACAATTTGAGATAATCATGAATAAATGGGTTTATTTATGGCTCAATAATCACGAGGCTTTATAGTTTCAATCATTGTTATGAAAAATCTGATGTGGATAGCACATGACTTTCCCTGCAGATTTATATCCGTGTTCTCTTTATGTTAATTAAATTTAATTCACTTTTAATTCAATTTTCGTTCTCATTTGGTAACTGGACTTATTTTCAAAGGTGGCGTAGAGAAAATACGAAAAAACTAAAATATCTCGAGAACGGCTAGTCCTAGTGTAATGGGGTTGGTCGTATTCTTTTCTTCGTTAAAAATTACGTATAAAACTAGAATTCAATGGATATATTTGAACATACGTAGTTTTTTTAGATTTTGACGATTTTTGAGGTCCATTTTGCAAAAAAAGGCAGGTTATTTTGCTCCGAATAGTATCAAAATTTAATGAGCACCAGAGTAACCCATAAGCGACTTATCGCCCGAATTTTGTGAAATTCGATCCATTAGTTTTTCAGCTACAGTGGATAAAGGCAATTTGTGCAAAAAAAGGCGGGTTCTTTTATTTGGAATCGTACTAAAAACTAATCAGCATCAGGTTCACACCCAAGTGACTTACCTAACAAATTTTATAAAATTTGGCCCATTAGTTTTAGAGTTAGAGTGGATACATACATTGCACAGACACACACAGAAAAACACACAGACGTCACGCTAAAAATAGTTTTTTTTGTATTTTAGAGGTCTCGAAACATGTAGATCCGTCGAAAACTCGAGTTGCGATTTTCGGCATGATTCCAATACTTTCCCTACACATTGCCACGTATTGCAGAGACAGTAAAAATAGCAACGATGCACATTTTTAGTGTTCGTGACGTCATTAGTCCCTCCCTTTGAGGCAAAAGTTACCCGAAGGGGAGGGGGGGTTACATTGTCAAGTATGATATCTAATCGAAAGTTTTTTTCAAGCCCTTTAAAGTGAAGGGTAACACGTTATAGTTGTACCTATGATACCGATTTTTTAAACTTTTTTTGTAAAATTTGAAAAAATAAAAATAATGAATTCAAGTATGAGAAAGTCGAGTGGAATCACGCCCCAATTAAATTTTTATAGCGAAATAACGGTGTACATGATCTACAGCATAATGTTTCGTCATTGAATTGGCACCGCGTAAATTGAAAGAGAATTTTTATGGGTCCAACAGGGTGATTCATACTTACATGCAAAATTCTCATCAAAATATAATTGATATTTAACAATATATCACGAGAAATAAATGATTATTGTGCGTTAAAACACGAAAACTATTTCAAAAATTATCTTTTCTCGTCAATGGAACGCGAACGAGATTCAGGAGAATCATATTAACAGATTCGTCGCATGATAGTGTGCCTATGGAAAGTGGACCAAATTCATGATACTTCCTTCTTTTTTAATTTTATGCAATTTATTTGAATATATATATATATATATATATATATATATATATATATATATATATATATATATATATATATATATATATATATATATATATATATATATATATATAATGTGTTATATCTCGAAAAAGGCTCATGGAAGGTACGATACAGTGGTCGTAAAAAGTGTTTACAGATTGTTAAAAATAGCAAGGCGACAGGATGGCGCCAAATTTTATTATAGGGCGGACAGTAATTAGCGACCAAGGCAATAAATGGTGACATCAAGGCACGTAAGGGAATACATGTCACATCTCTCTTCATTGCGTTAAGTGCAAATGATTATGTTAATCATTTATTTTCAGATAAAACAAATTCCAATGACGAGTTATTACAACGGCAATTACTATTTACAATTCACGATTACTTTACAATGCTACACTACAATGATAATAAATATAAAATTAAAATTACGCCACATTTTGGTTCATGACCACCTTCTCTATTTAATTTTTATCACCACACAAGCGTTTTGAAGTATGTGCTAATCGTTTTCTAATGAAAAATTACGTAAGGAATTATTCTTTAAGATACTGGTTAATTAATGGTTATTTAATGATTTTTTAAAAATGTATTCGAAAATCGTGCAATATCTTCGAAACCTGCTCATGCAAGCGTTCTAATGTTTGTATAATTTTCTTTCTAATAAAAAAAAAATACTTCTAAAATGGTTATTTATTTATCATTATTGAATATTCCGAATTTTTAAAATATTTAATATTATAATAATTACAATTTTTAAAAAAATCACGCGTATATACATTACTTCTAATAAAAAATCATCCGATTCAGATTTTTTTTTTTTTTAACAGCCCATCTAAGAATCCTATCTATTGAACTACTATCCATTAAACACTAGTTAGAAATTCAACTTCATCAAAATCGATGCTGATATATATATGTAATAGTTGTAGAAATCATCCAGGAAAGAGGTAATTCAGGTGCTATCAAAATCTATTTTATTAGGTTTACATCTTGGAACATATCTTGATGCATTGGCCGAGCTCTCCGTCGGCGTCCATCTCTTTAGAGATCTCAGAGTAGTCTGCGTGGTTGTTCACAACTATAAAGTACATTTATATTTAAGGCGGGAGGGGGAATCTGATGACGACGATATGGGAAGTATGCTGTCTTCACGTTTCTTATGCTTCAAAAATGTGATGGGGAGGCAGTTTCATATGAGAAAGTTCACGCAGAGGTTAAGATCAGTGACCATATATGGTATGGTCGAGGAAAAAAGGAGGTGCTGGCAGACTTTGGAAATATTAGTAGCGTAGGATAGAATTTAATATAGTTGTAATAAGTGCGTGACATAAAACAGGAATTTGGAATAAGAATTATGAAATAAAAGAAAAGGGCACATTATTGAGGAAAGCTTAAAATTTCTATATCACATATTCATTCTGCATCACACATTCATTCTGCATTCACATCATCTTTTCATTTCTGCATATGGCAACATTGGTCTAGCCATATTTTGCTTGTCATGGTTGCACTAATGAAGTGTATTTTAAGGTATTTATGTTTCCTTTATTGTTCCAATCTATATGCTTGTCGTCCATATAACACAAGTTTATAGATAAAATCTATCTTGTGTTTCAGAAACAAGCATTTTTGTGTTCATTTCGAAGGGATATATGGACCCGAAGAGATTTTTTTCGAAATGAACTTATCTTAAGCCTAAAGCTCTTCCATTTGCAAGCTTTTTTGCTTGATTTTTTTGTTTTCTTATTTTCATTCCTCATTTTTGAAATTTGTTGATTGTCTTTGTCTTTATGACCTGCATTACGCTTTATTATTTCCTCTTTATGTCTTAATTTCTTTTACTTCTTTGTATTTTGTAGAAAATTTTGGAATAGTGTATTATGAGTTACTACATACATTCTAACATTGGATTTACTAATTTATATTTATATATATATATATATATATATATGTGTGTGTGTGTGTGTGTGTGTGTGTATTCATTCCGGTGTCTACTCGCTTAGACGCAGAGATGTAAAATGCTCTGTCGCATGTTCGCCTGTGAACGTGTAAACTGCCACGTGGTGGCTGTGCCTGTGAGTTAATATTTCTGCTTTTTATTTCTGGTTTATAATTCACTTGGTTTTTATTATTTGTCCTTCCACTAGCCAGTAGATAATTCCAATGGTGTCCATAGGTAAATACTATGGACATTGTCAGAAACTGGCTATTTCTACGGTTGTAATTCAAATTATATGGCTGTCCTGACGAGAATGCAATTTCGAACTAACCGCCGTTTTTTGTGTATTTTCAGTTGATTGTTCTCCATGTCTTGATCTTCAATCTTGTTCTATTTATTATTGCCTTTTCTCATTTTTGCCGTGTTTGCTTTTTATTTTATATATATATTGATATATATATAAAATTATTAATATAATAATATATTTTATTTATAATATACTTTTTATTTTAATATAAATATATTTTAAATAATATATTTTATTTTATATATATATATATATATATATATATATATATATATATATATATAT
The DNA here is from genome assembly GCA_951213105.1 of Amaurobius ferox. Lineage (NCBI taxonomy): Eukaryota > Metazoa > Arthropoda > Arachnida > Araneae > Amaurobiidae > Amaurobius > Amaurobius ferox. The sequence continues at coordinate 23,579,073 of OX578152.1, forward strand.
ACCTTTTAATTAGGATTTTTGTATACTCATCTTCCCCTCACCCCCTTTCCATTAGAGTGATAAGTTACCTTCTATTTTTATCCTTAGTCTTGGTCTATAGTTACTTATTTGTAACAGATATGCTAGAGATGAGTTTTATGTACATATCGTAGTTTATGCATGGTTTTCGTTTTAAAAAATTTATATATATACAAGGTAGGATCAAAAGGTTCAGAGACTGTGCTGATATCTCCAACCCTAATTGGAGGAGAGGGGAATTATTTTACCGTGGCGTAGAGGCACATGTGACGCGAGATGTGAAAAGGAAGAAGCAGATCCGCAGTGTAGGGTTCTTTCAGACAATGCGTCTCAGTGAACAGTAGTCGTTCGCGTTCGTCGAAAATGGAAATGGTGTTTGAAGAAAAATGTGCTAATATCAAATTCTGCCAGCAATTGGGGAAATCGCCGACAGAAACATTGCACCTGCTCCAGTAAATGCAATGTTTCTATCAATGCAATGTTTCTGTCGGCGATTTCCCCAAACACTGACAGAATTTGATATTCGCACGTTGTTCTTCAAACACAATTTCCATTTTCGACGAACGCGGACGACTACAGTTCACTGACACGCATTGTCGGGGAAATCACCTGCTTCTTCCTTTTCACATCTCGCGTCACAAGTGCCTCTACGCCACGGTAAAATAATTCCCCTTTCCTCCAATCAGGGTTGGAGATATCAGCACAGTCTCCGAACTTTTTGATCCTACTTTGTATATATATATATATATATATATATATATATACATATATATATATATATATATATATATATATATATATATATATATATATATATATATATATATATATATATATATATATACGTATATATATATATATACACACACATATATATATATATACATATATATACATATATATACATATACATATATATACATATTATACACATATATATACATATATACATATATATATATATATATATATATATATATATATATATATATATATATATATATATATATACGTATATATATATATATACACACACATATATATATATATATATATACATATATATACATATATATATGTGTATATATATATATATGTATATATATATATATATATATATATATATATATAGATATATATATATATATATATATATATATATATATATATATATATACATATATATATACATATATATATATACATATATATATACATATATATATACATATATATATATATGTATATATATATATATATATATATATATATATATACATATATATATATGTATATATATATATATATATATACATATATATATACATATATATATATACATATATATATACATATATATATACATATATATATATATGTATATATATATATATATATATATATATATATATATATATATATATATATATATATATATACATATATATATACATATATATATACATATATATATATATGTATATATATATGTATATATATATATATATATATATATATATATATATATATATATATATATATATATATATATATATATATACGTATATATATATATATATATATACACACACATATATATATATACATATATATATATACATATATATATATATACATATATACATATATATATATACATATACATATATATATATATATATATATATATATATATATATATATATATATATACACACACATATATATATATACATATATATATACATATATACATATATATATATACATATACATATATATATATATATATATATATATATATATATATATATATATATATATATATATATATATATATATATATATATTGATTTATTTTTCTCCTTCCACTAGCCAGTAGACAGTTCCAATGGTGTCTATAGTTAAATACTATCGCCATTGTCAGAAACTGGCTATTCTATCGGTTTTAATTCGAATTGTATGGCTGTCCTGATGAGAATGCAATTTCGAACTAACCGCCATTTTTTGTGTAGTTTCAATTGATTGTTCTCTATTCTTAATCTCTTATCTTGAGCTGATTATTATTGCCTATTCTCATTTTTGCCGAGTTTTATTTTTATTTACTTTTATATACTTTTAATTGTGATTTTTGAATCCTAATATTCTTCTCATCCCCCTTTCCATTGTAGTGATATGTTACCTTCTATCTTTATCCTTAGTCTTGGCTTATTGTTACTCATTTGTAACAGTTATGCTAGAGATGGGTTTTTTTGTACATACAGTAGTTTATGCATAATTTTCGGTTAAAATCCTTCAATTTTTATTTATATATATATATATATATATATATATATATATATATATACATATATATATATATACATATATATATATAATGCTAAATGACGGATCCGCAAGTTTTGCTGGCTATGTCGCGGGGGAAAATATGCCTGCTCTATTTTTTGAGGATCCAAATTTTAATAAAATTCAAATGTTCTACTAAACTAATAAACTAAGCTGTGCACCAAATTTTAGCTCTCTAGAGCGTAGAAGAGTATGTTAAAACTATCATCAAAGAAATTAAAACAGACACCGATCATGACGAATTAAATAAAAGCTTTTAAAAATACTATATTAAAAGTGGTTTCTTACCTGGGCAGCTCCAATGATTACTCTGAGTGCCACCATGGCTGCCACTCCTAATTCAGCAGCGATAGGAGTAATTAGAGTGAGAATTGAAGTGAAGAATATGCCTCCTCCGAGCAGCCACTTTGCACCGACAAGTTCAGACAGGCGGCCCCCCAGCAGAGGTGTGCAAATGTATCCATAGTAGAAGGCACCCAAGATAACGCCCTGTGTTGAAGGGCTCCACGTGAACTTTCCCTGTGTAGAAAATTGAGATGTTGGAGTACAGATAATGGTGAGATGAACATGCAAATTTGAAATTAGTTAATAAAGTGGATTGGTAAAAATTAACGTAGTTTGATACCACTCTGTTCCAATTCCCTCATGGCCCGATAAAGATAGTCTGGGGGTCTCGGTACAGCATTCTTTCGAAAGCCCCCCCCCCCCCCACACACACACATGCATTTAGTTTTCACAAAGGGGCGAACAAAAATATTTTACTTTTATTCATTTAGTGTTTTTGCACAAACAAAAAATAGTTATTTTGAGTGCTAAGCATAAAAGTACAATGCAGCCTTAAAGAAAGTAACTGATACTTAATTCTAACTTTAAAACATCTGATGTGGGCAACACATGACTTTCCTTATAAAATGCAACGAATTTACTACTTTTACAGTTAAAAAAAATGTTATACTTATAGTAGATACTTATATTCTTTTCAAGATATTGAATTTTCTTTAATTAGTCGTCATTCTCGTTGATTTAGCGTCATTTTTATCCATTTGGCGAGATTTTTGTTAATGTGGCAGCAATTAAAAATGTCGCCAAGTTGGCGACATTCCGCCAAATTCGTCGCTAAAATCTCGCCAAGCGTTATGGACGGAGAAATAAGTTATTCTTACAGCAAATAAATGACTATTGGCGTTCAAATACAAAAGTATTACTCGAAGTATCTTTTTCATGAATGGAATGAGCTAGATCCACGGGAATGATGTCACCCAATTTATCGCATGGTATTACATATGAAAAGTGAACATGTTTCTCAATAGGAAATATTTTTTTTTTATTTTGTATAACTTTTTGATAATTTTTTTGAAAAATGTACAATATCTCGAGAACGGTTCATGTTAGCGTTCCAAAAGTTATGTCAATCGTTTTCTAATGAAAAATTACATAAGAAATGTCTATTTGCGTAACTTTATTAGCGGTCTTGATTTTTTAACGATTTTTTCAAAATTTCACTCGAAAATTTATGGGGGTTCTGCACATTCGATTGCGTATAAAAACAGTAGGCTTCCAGTGTTTACGAGTTGTGATTTTTGTACCAAATTTTGTTCAAATCGGTCCATTCGTTCGTCCGTTATCGTCTCCACAGGCTCACTGACACACACACACATACTTTCACACATACACACACACACACACACACACACACACAGGCATCACCTCAAAAATGTTTGATTCGTGATCAGGGATGCTTGAAACGTGCTCTCCCGTCGAAAATTCGAATTCGAATTTTCGACCCCGTCACAATATTTTCCTTATACATTATGTATATAAGAGAAGTAAAAATTTAATGGGGCAGCACATGACTTTTGTAAAAAGCCCTGCAATTTCGTCCCACTAGCTCAACGGTAGAGCGTCAGCTGGCCAGTTCGGAGATCCCGGGTTCGATTCCCGTTTGGGGCGGCAAGTCTCTTTACACTTCCACTACATAAGGCAATGGCACCACTTGTTCTACAGCAAACGTATGAAGTACAAGATCGACGGCACGATGTTTTTTTATAATGAATAATTTTTATAATTGTTCATTGACATTTGGGGCTTTTCTGGACGGCAATGTATGAAACTATTTTGATTTTGCACAAATCTAACTTGACAGCTGAAATATGGCTAGCATCCGCTAAGCAATATAGTCCGAATATTAAACAATTTTAATCATTAATTTTGAATTGTCATCCATTTTGGGGTCATTTTCGTTAACGAAGCATCATTTCTGTCAGTTTGGCTATATTTTCGTAAATTTGGCAGCATTTTAAAAGAGTCACTAAATTGACAATATTTTGCCAAATTAATTGCCAAAGTCAACCTATTCAAGGATTCTTAAGTATGGCAAAGAAACTTGCTACTTATGCTAATTTTTATAATTTTACCTTGTATTTGTCTGAAAACGTGCTATATCCCGAGAACGGTTTATGCTAACGTTCTAAAGTGAGTGCCTTTAATGATAAATTACGTAAGAAATGATTAGTTATTTAACATTATAGTTCCTGATGTTTTTCAAAAATTCATTAAAAAAGGGGTGGTGTGTGTGTGTGTGGGGGGGGGGGGGAACAAACATTCCGTCGCGTCCAAAATCAATAGGGAGGGTGGTCGCAGCATTCCCTGATTTTAATAATCGTACCAATTTTTTTCCAAATAGCTTCATTCGTTCGTCAGATATCGTTTCCACACTCACGGATGCGCACACACACTCTAACATACATGCACACACACACATCACTTAAAAAGAAACGATCGATTCAATTTCAGATAAGCTTGAAATATGGTTTTGTGCTTAAAATGCTTCCATAAAACACTTGAATGAGTATTGGCCCGGTTAAGTTCTTAGGGGCTTTGGAAGGTTTCTGAGAGATTTTACCCCTTCCCCCACACACACATATTTTATTCACTGCGAGAGAAATATCGAGATTTCGGCTTCGTTATATGTAGTCCAGTGGTCAATTTTACAAGAGTGCAAACGTTCAGTCTTTCAAGCAACTGGAAAATTGCTTGCAGGTCTAGAAAGGCATTAAAAGAACCCCCTCCCCATAATTTTTTCGCCAGAGGAGCGGGGGAGGAGTTTAATACCTGAATACATTAGGTTCTGTACGATAGTCCATACGGTCAATAAGTGTGCAAAGATTCAGCCTTCTGGGTATCCGGGCGTGCTTCTAGGGGATCTAAAAGACTTTTCGAGCCTTTTCAAAAAACTCCACTTGTCTGTCCCTGGGATCGTGAGATCGAAACTTCGGCTCCGTTAGGTTCTAAACCGTAGTCGATATTATAAATGTTGAAAACCCAGACCACACGACAGACCCGAAGGCTTACTGTTGCTAAGTGTGTGGCCGGGATATTATAAGTGTGCAAAAATTCAGCCTTCTAGGTCACCTGAGGGCTTATGGGGAGTTTGGAAAGACAAAAACAAGTTAAACAATTACACTTAATGATTTTAAAGTACAGGGTCTAATTTTTATTACCTGAATGTTAATTAAAAAATCATTTTGTGTAAAATATAAGATTTTTTTTTCATCCATTAACTGATCGAAGCCTTAGAAACAATTAGCAAACATGTCCGATTTGTCGCCAAACGATGGCCTTTCACCTTAGCCGCATTTCTTCAATCCTAACAATAGAGCTCAATGATCCAGACAAACGTAAAAGGAAACAAGAAAGATCAATCATGCATTGATAATGAAACACTTTCCAACTGAAATGTAATTTCATTTAAAAATCCCTAAAATGTGATACATTCAGCGGTGATATCTTTTACATTATCACAGTACTACAGTAATTTATTATACTTAAATATTTAAAACTGTATCGAAACATAAATCATTTGATTCTCTATGCAAAATCGATGAATATTTCATTCATATAACTTGTATTCCAGACTCCAGAGCTAAATAATTTTGTGTGAAAATAATTCAGCAATTCTTATGTAACTCACCTTACAATCACTTGAGATATTTGCATTCTGCATAAGTTAAAATTAGGCTTCGTTGAAGATATAATAAAAGTTTAGGGATCATTTAAAATCACAACTATTGTAATTGCGTAGGCACGGAATTTAGATACACAGATAATATATGTGTGTGCATATAAGTGTATGTATTCAAAGTATTGGAATCGTGCCGAAGATCGGAACTCGAATTTTCGAAGGATCTACACGTTTTGGGACTTCTAGAACACGAAAAAACAATTTTTAGGAAGACGTCTGTGTGTGTAAGGGTGTATCTGTGTGTATTTCTGCGTGTCTGTGAGGATATTGCATCCACTCTAACTGAAAAACTAATGGACCGAATTTCATAAAATTTGGTAGGTATGTTTTTTGTGGGAAACCCTGATGTTCATTAGATTATAGTACGATACGTAATAAAAGAATCTGCATTCTTTGCGAAATGGCCGACAGAAATTGCCTCAATAACCTACAAGTGATTTATATACCAAATTTAACAAAATTTGGTATATAAATCACTTGTAGGTTATTCTAGTACGATTCGGGGAAAAGGAACGGCCTATTTTTGCGAAATGGCCCGCAAAAATCGTTGAATATAAAAATAAAAGACTACGTGTGCTCAATTATATCAATTAAATTCCAATTTTATACGTGATTTTTGACAACAAAAAGAATAAGACAAACCCCATTCCTCTAGGACTAGCCGTTCTTGAGATATTCTAGTTTTTTCGCGTTTACGCTACGCCACCTTTGGCAATAAGTCCAGCTATCAAATGAGAACCAAATTTAAGTTTAACGTGCAAATTCAATGTCATTTAAAATACTTATGGGTGTTATTTTGTGCAGATAAACTCAAATTATTATTGAAGAAATAAAGAGAACGTTAATATGAGTCTGCAGGAAAAGACATGTGCTGCCCACCTCAGAGTTTTTAACAATATTACAACAATGATTTATAGAAGTGAACGGGGATTATTTGCAGGCCATTTCGAAAAAAATGTAGGATCTATATTTAAAGATCCACCAAATTTTTGTAGAATAAAATGTTCAACAAATTTAAGCTGTGTACCAAATTTTAACTCTCTAGGACATAGGAAAGTGCATTAAAAATACCATCAAATATGTATATCATGAAGAGTTATATAAAATTAAAAGAAAATTTGAAAAATTGTTATCTACCAAATTTATTTTAAAATGCCTATACAAAATAATCCTATACAAAATAATTAAACTCTTGGAAAGATATTTATTATATAATATATCTATTTTTTCTTTCTGGAGGATATCCCAAAAGTCAGAATTTAATTAAATTTGTTTTTCTCCCTATATTAGATAATTTTTAATTAAAAAACTACCTAACATATTTTACTGAAATTTTTTTTATATATTTTATGGGATAATGTGAATATTTCCTAAAAATTTCGAAGCAATTTGTGAATTTTAAATGTGCTTAAAAAATGTTTGACAAATTAGGTCCCATAGGGTTCAATGTATTTCATTTTTTCAACCCGGGTTCAATAAAAAACTAATTGGGTGATATTATTTATTTATATTCGCATAGGTCCCACAAACCGTCTGAAAAACATACTAAAATTTCATTTTGATAAAGTCATTTTTACGGCAGTTATCGTGCTAACGGACAGACAGAATGAACAATGTCATAAACACTTTTCAACTATGTTGTAAAGTGTTAAAAAATAGGAAGAACGTGATCATTCTAGTAACCACATTTGAAAACTGAGTGGTGATTCGGTTCCCATCAATGATCCATAAATTTCAAAGTATGTTAAGGCTTGTACCTCAAAAATAGGGGAAAAAACCCAGGAAGATCCGCCCCCCCCCCTGTTTTGATATGTACACATCATCAAAATCGTTCATGCGGAGTACGATCACGTTAAACATGTGGATCCGAAAGTCCTTCCGAGAGGTTGGTGGTAGGGGAAGGAGGGTACGGTCCCTGCGGATGCCTCCCCCACTGGGTTCCGGTCTAAATTGGGTGGCACTTCCCGACCGTCCAAACAGTTACCTTACACCTTTCTGGCAGGTCGAACGGTCTGGGTTTCAACAACAACATCATCAAAATCAGTATTGTGAACAGGAAAAAAAATTAGGGAAGGGTAACAAAATATTTAGTTTCCTATATCTTCAAATATACTTTTAGCGAACTTCAATTAGTTCTGATGGATCCCCAGGTTGTGGTTAAAAAACCTGCATCATTTTATGACACACATCTGAAAAATTAATTTTTGTGATATGCAGAAATAAGATATTTGTAGCAGAATCTTATAGTTGGGTATTTGTCTATTATACTCTATTTAAATTATAGCTCAATTTTATTGTATATTTTTAGTGCTGCCATCTAGTGTAAAGTTTGAGAACAATATCTTAATATTGAAGAGAAATGCAGCATTTACATGCATTGTATCATAACTCTTCACTAGATGGCAGCACTATAAAATTGATGGCGTATTAAGAATAAGTTAAGATGCTAAAAAATGGAAGGGTAATAGAGGTAGGTACCAGGTAGGGCACTAGGGTATTTAATAAAATTATACATCATTTCAAAAATATATTAAGAAATTTATTTAGATTAATATGAAGACCAAACGACCTGTCTACATTTTCGTTATTTTGAGTTGTACTAATTGATTAAAATCTACATATTAATTTAGAATTAGTTACTGTTCACTGTTATTGTGAAAGAACGGGAATGTGACAAAAAATGCTCAATCAAAGCGATAAAATATATTTAAATCTTCTTGGATGCAACTAGAGAGCCTTGATATCTTTCTATCAAGGTTCTCTAGATGCTACATATACGCACATGCCCTACTTCAATAATAATAATAATAATAATAATAATGATGAAGATAATGATAATAAAAATATGGCAATGGGTCAAATCGTATAAGGAAAATTTTTTGCGTATATTTTATGTGTTGCAGACCCAGAGGGCTTACAACAGCTGTTTCAGTGGCAGGGTATATTTTGTGTGTGCAAGGGAAAAATGGAAATGATACAAGTGTAAAATGCAAAAGACACAAGTGCAAAATGAAAAAGACACAAGTGCAAAATGAAAAAGGCACAAGTGCAAAATAGACATGGCACAAGCGAAAAATTGAAATTATACACGACATATACGCACGAAAAATTGAAATTATAGCGAAAATTGAAATTATAACTAAAAATTGAAATTATACACGACATATACGCACATCACCGAAGTCAAGCAAAATCGGACGCGGTTAGTACTTGGGTGGGTGACCACCTGGGAACACCGGGTGCTGTTGGCACATTTCGGGCCCGGTAGCCCGGTGGTTTGCGCGCTGGATTTGCACGCTGCCACAACTGCCGCCGTGTTCATGCGGAGTACGATCACGTTAAACATGTGGGTCCGTAAGTCCTTCCGAGAGGTTGGTGGTAGGGGAAGGAGGGTACGGTCCCTGTGGATGCCTCTCCCACTGGGTTCCGGTCTAAATTGTGTGGCACTTCCCGGCCTTCCAAATGGTTACCTTACACCTTTCTGGTAGGTCGGACGGTCTGGGTTTCAACAACAACGACATATGCGCACATGCCCTACTTCAATAATAATAATAATAATAATAATAATAATAATAATAATAATGATAATGATAACAAAAATATGGCAATGGGTCAAATCGTACAAGGAAAAATTTTTGCGCATATTTTATGGGTGTGCAAGCGCAAAATGGAAATGACACAAGTGCAAAATAGACATGACATAAGCGAAAAATTGAAATTATACAAGTGCAAAATAGAAATTAGTACGAAATCGTTACATTCACAGGGATATTTTTGTGCAATATATAGATTTGTAATGCCCGATAAAGGCAAATTCGAAGTGCTTTCACTAACATATAATTAATTTAAATTTGAGATATTATTTAAATCACTAAGTGGGAATCAGTATAATTTATTCACAATCGATTTCACGACCTTTGAGCAATTTTTTAACTTCGAACAAACTACGAATTTTTACCAACCGAATAACTAAATAAAGATTATTGAATCAAATACTTCCGCTAGGACTTTTAATGTATCACCATATAATAACTTCAAAAATTTGAATTTTGGAAGTTATTATATGTTGCCATTCATTTAAAGCTGATTGAAACAATATGTACATAATAAGAAATGAAAAATAAAACAATTCATAGCGGCAGCATTCGATAAATGAAATAATTATATTACATATTTAAATATTTTCTGACGTAAGGTTAGATATTGCACAGAAAATAATTAGCTAAAATCGAAAACTTTAACTTCATTGCAGAAAAGTAGCAAGACAATTCGGCCTCCACAGTAAAATTGAAGTTTTTATAAAAAACTTCAACTTTTTACTGTGGAGGCCGTCTTTACAACAAAGTTTTTACAAAAAGTTTTTTTTTGTAAAGTGTTTTTTAGTTTTTCTTTAAAAACTTAAGTTGTTTAAGCCTTTGCTACGACATTGCCTCTCTGCTTATAATATGCAACATATAAATCGAAAAAAAAAAAAAAAAAAAAAAAAATGAATACAAAAAATTTAATTAATTAAGTTAAATGGCGAGTGAAGTAAATATGTAACAAATGCTTTTACATAATTAAAGAAGAGCAGTACAAACAAATGCGGCCCAAGGCGGATTTTACATAACAAAATATTATTTAATGTTTTCCAAACAGAAAGATGAATTATTTGGGAGTCAAGGAATTGGTCGGAAACAGCTATTATACTTCTAAAAAAAATTCTTCAAAACATCAGAGTCAATGGGGATGGAATTGTTGATCTTCAAAAGTAGTCAAGAAAAACTCCATTAAGGATCAGATCAAGCAATGTTCGAAATGAAACTGGCTAAAAATCAATCGTAGACTAATTTTATTCTGTGCAATAGAAAAACAAAAATCAAATAAACAATTTAAAATAAATTATTTGATATTTCATATATCTTTTAATTAAATGATTTAACACTTGTTAAATATATTAATTAAATTTAGGTATTATATACATATAACTTGAAATTTTACATACTTATAATTCCAAATTCTATTTGAATTCACAAGGTACCGTAGAATTAAAACATACGCAGTTGTGATTTAACTGATTTGCGAGTATGAATTCCGCCAGTCTGCTGCTGTTATGCAGGGCCGCCCACATGAGGCGACGGATACCACTTGAGTGGGGGTGCCAGTGGTGTTAACCCTCCGATTTATTTTAGGTAAGGGGAAGATGTAAAAGGCCCATGAGAAAACGAACAGCACGATCGATCTTTTTAACTTCAGCACATCCTACACATTAACAATAAGGAAATCATTAATCCAATGGGCCCGGCTCACCGGGAAATCTACAGAGATCCAGACTGTCATATTTGGGCCTAGTTGTATGTTCTATAGAAGTTTCTGTGCTTAGTCTTTTTGATGTTCTATCGACTTTTTGGATATTCACAGACAACTGCATACAACCGATTTAAATCTTCCAGGTCGGACATTTAATCTGTAAACAGACCACGGAGTCTATTAACCGGTTGTTAAAATCTGAATTCAGCTAAATGAAAATCTAATAGATTTACAATTGAACCTATGAATTACGTCTGTAATCGTTTGGGGAAGGAAAAAAATAAGGCGCTTGATTTAATTTTTCCCTTATCCATAATATGAACGATGTGCAGAAGTTGAAAAATTCGATCATACCCGTTTCATTGAGGTTTGATTTTGGACCTCGTATCGGAGCTTGTTAAGACTAAATTTTTTTTTTTTTTTTTTGCATAAATAAAATATGATTTCAACTTAAAATACTTTTGTATTTCCAGTTCTAATTAGAGAACTCGCACAACTTGAAGTACTAATACATCAGAGATAGAACACCCATGTACGATTTTTGTATGTATGTGTGTGGGGGGGGGAGGGGGGGTTATAGTAATTTTAAATATAAGGTTGAACAGAAAAAAATATTTTCGAAAATCGCTAACGGCCCGATCACTAAAATCTACATTTTAAAGTGATGCCAAAACATTAAACAAGCAGTCTACGATCATTTAAAAGTCTACGATGAAGTTACCCTAACATTTCTTTAGCTTTTGAGAAATGCTCTTCTAAGGGTGCTAATAAAGCATGTGCATATTTAAAGCGAAATTGGAAGCTTAACGCTCCCTTCTTCATGAGACAAAATTTTTCAGGCAAATCTACGTAAGATGGCATTGTAAAATACGCATTTTTAATTAGTCGAGGGGCTGAATAGCCGGGACGTTAAATCCCTCTCTATGACGAATATCCTTCCCCACTTCAGGATGAATGTTTCACCTCCTCCAAATATCTGATCAAAATATGCCACTATTAAGAGAACTCCCACCCCCCGGGGTGTGGGGGGACCACTCCTAGAGGGTGGTGTACGGATTTTAGCTCCTTATATCTCTGATCCTCCCATGGGAGGTACAGAGAGGAGGTACTGTGGAGGCAAGGTTTATAGAATACTACAGGTTTATAGTATTCTATAAACCTTGCTGTGGAGGTACTCCTGTGGAGGTATTTCCTGGGAGGTACAGAAATCTGTGGATTGTTCCCGGGAGTTCACACTCGGGCTCATAAAGCAGGCTCTTCACACGTTGCGGAGAGGGACTGTTCTTTGTGACCATAGACGTAGGCGACTGGTGTCGAGTCTCCGCGGGATCATCTTCCGGCTCCCGTCCGGTGAATGGTTCCTCTGACTTCGTTCCCTTGGTCGCGGTCTCGCTTGATGGCGGATAGAAAACCCAGTCGGCCTCCTTCTCCCTCGGCTTCTTACGTGGCATGTTCGGCTTGAACCTGTTATTAAGAGAAAGAGAGGAGCTCCCTACAGTTTCACTAAGAATAACTGCTTATTCCTGCTAGTATTTGCTCAAAACTCAGGATGTCGAATGTCCTTGGTTTGACATCTACATACTTTCGATCAGACTGCCGAAATTCATTCGCAAAATCAAGTTACTTCAACAATGGTTTAACGCGGTACCTTTAAGATTAAAAAAATTAACAGAAAAAATCCGTCTCGTTTTTACTTTTCACACATAAATATCGGTTAGAAGAATGGATACATACCTGCGCTGTCTTACACACAGCTTACGCACCGATAAGGGGAGAATGCAGAACGTTGTATTTATATTCTGACATCTCCTAGATCGTCTCACTCGGATACAAACCGAATCCCACAAACTTTTTTGCCTTGAAAAAGATTTAAAGAGCAATCGCTACATGCACCACAACACATGGGCAATTAGAAAATGACTTTTTTGAACCACAAAGACGGAGCGAAATAAAAAGAAAGCAAGTGGATCTCTTACAAATCTGGTGTACTTCCTTGATAGAAGCAGACAAGAAAATTCTGTGACAACAATTGTTTCAAGGGCGTTGGAAGCCCCCTTCATCAGATCAAAAACAGTAAGCACATATCGAAAGATTAAATACAATTGCCTCGGAAGATTAAATGCAATCGAAAGATTAAGTACGAGGGCGTTTCATTAAATACAGCAACAAAGCCTACCACATGCGTGAAATCCATTATTGGATGGATACGTTCTGCTAGTATGCACTAATCTGATTTCTGTTTGTTTCCTTGCCACTAGAGGGCAGTAAATATCAAGCACATTATTTAATAACAATTTAAAAATGGTTACACTTGAAACGTGGTCCGTAACGTGATAAGATTTCTGTGACAGGGCGTCATTTTGCTTCATGATAACGCCAGGCTCCACACTGTCAACCGTACGAGCGAATCGTTGCGGATCTTCCACTGGGAAGTGTTTGAATACCCACCTTACAGTTCAAATGTAGCACATAGTGACTTTCGTTTCTTCAGACCTTTGAAGAAGCACTAGACTGGAAAGTGATGTGCAACCGACAACAAAGTTCAACTACCTGTAATGTCTTGGATGCAGGATCTTAACGCTTATTCAGGTCTGGGATTTATGCCTTTGTGTACAGATGGAAAACATGTTTGAACAGACATGGAGATCATGTGAAAAGTAACTTGTGTTCATGTAAGTTACCCGTTATCTTCACATTGATATAAGAATAAATGGAGGACATACCGGAGGCCTTGTTGTCAGATTTAATGAAACGTTTTCGTAGAGCAGTTGCATTTAATCTTTCGATTAGTATATTGTTTTTGACCTGATGAAGGGGGGCTCATAACATCTCTGAAACAATTGTAGTTATCTTATTTTAATATGTCTGCTTCTATCGAGGAATTACAAGGATTTTGCATTATCACAAGCTGCAATTATATTCATTATGGTGGATCTCTTTTCCAAACAGCACGCAGTTGCAATGTCGTCACAGCAACTATGTAATACTTGCAATTCAAGGATAAATATTGTGATAATGTACAATGAAACATCCTAATAGCGGAGTCTCACGGAAAACGGAAAATCCTCAGCTATAAAAAAGTATACACTACTGAGAAAGCCGGCCGACCAAATGGCTACTCATGTCCTTGTCGACGAGTCGGTCGGTCTGGGTCTTCAACACTACTGAGAAACGATAACAGTAAAGGTTTCATTATCTTTGAGTGCTAGTTGAAGCACAAATAACTATTATATTTCAACATGGAGATGCACTATATACAATGTCAGAAGTTATCGGTAATAAAAAATACTCCGTTAGTAATAGCATAAAAAGCTGATTAAAAGTATCAGACGGTTCGGGTGGCAAGAAACAGCCTGTTCAGCCTGTTTCAGAATAGAAAGATAGAGAAGACTGCCTTCGAAACCGATTGACATTTTCACTGTTTCTATTGTTTGAAAGTATCAATTAAGGCACATTTCACTGTTGCGTCGTTGTGTTTTCACATTTTAAGCATTTTTAAGTTTGTGTTTATATATGTGTTTTCTGTAGCGGAAAATTGAAGGTGCGGACAGCCGTGAAATTCGGTGGCTGAACTCTCGGAACGGCAGACTTTTTCGAGCTTTTTTATAATTCGAATTTTAAAAGCTATGAACTTTTAAAGCCGAAAACCGGCCATTTTCCGCCATTATTACATCATGTCAATTTATTTATTGTAGCTGCAGACAAGCCTTCCGTCCGCGATCCACTAATATTCGAGGGGAATTTTCAAGCGACATTAACTAGGGTTTAAAATGCAAAATTCTAATTTTAAAAATCTTAAAAAAAGATTTCGTTCCAATTTTTTTTCAATTTGGTATTATATTATTATCATTGTGAGTATTGTGCTAAAAATGGCAAAATTCATATGAAAACTCCCTGAGATAGCATTTATTTATTTATTTATTTTTCAATTTACAATTTATTGTCCTTTTATGCTCAGCATCACCTAGTGGGGCCGACAGGTATCAATGTGGCGATGGATGGGGTTGATTTGGGAACATTCAGTGGTGTTCTCATAAAGCGGCCCGCGTTGCTGTTTTCTCGCCGTGTGCAGGTTTGGTTATCCCGGGTGCACTATCGCAGAGACAATGAATCTATTTCCGTATACCTTCGGGTGGGATGGCTATTCTTTATGAGTTACCATTTTCTTATCTGCGTTTTGATATATCTCAGGCCCTGTGGATAGGATTAACATGCAATTTTTACTGACATATAGGTCTTATTAATAAAGGTCGGAGCCGAAACATTCTACATCCGCGCATCGGGCCAGAGATGGTTTTCATTTTTATTTATTTTATTTATTTATTTACATGTTATTTGTTTATTTATGATTCTAAGTATTTTCAGCGGCCTTTATTAGGACACTTTAATGTGGCTTACCCAGAACGTATTATGTTTGCTTTGTACAATTGACATGGTTACGTATGTTCAAACGGAAAGCGGGGATGATTTTGACTCAAATAGGCAATTTGTAAATCAAGTGACGTTTGTATTTGTATTATTTAAGTAGCGGGAGTTTTTTTAGGATCCGGGAAACAGCGGGTAATTCATTCTAGTATGTAATAATGCTATTCTTGTGCAACAGAAATTGACGCTCCGGCAATGTCGCATTCCGCCCGTCTCAATATTTTCTAAGAAGAAAAAAAAAAAGAACTATCATTGCAACCTTATTTATTTTGTTGTCGTGTAACGTCAAAGCTGCTAGCGACGAATTTGCAACACTATAGTGCCGTATGAAGCATGGAATTCAATAAATTTTGAATCACTGATTAGAATAAAAGGGGTAAATCTTTTGTTAAGAGGTCTGCAGTTAATAACTGGCATGCAAAACAAATTAAATATTTGATAACTTTTTTGAGCGTTTTATTTTAACCTTTCTGCCAATTCATCCGAATATTAAATTTTTATCTACTCGCTCCGCCTTGCATAAATTCCAGAGCGATCTGATAATAAAAAAAGACACATTTATACAATTCAGTGCCGTACATTTCCACCAATTAACATGAACACTCATTATATAAAAGTGTGTCACCTGATCAGTTTCTAGCACGCTGATTCGCTTACTCATAACAATGCTCTTTCTTTAATTGGTCAGACTCCCAAGCATGGCGCTATGGAACACTACTATAAATAAAATACTAAAAGAAAGCAAATAATTACATTGTATACTGCTGAGGAGGCTATGGATTAATATTCCAAGAAACTGCGAACTAAAAAATGTTGAAAAAAAAAAAAATGTGCTCTAATTACTGTACGAAAAGTTTTTAGAGTACATTTATAAAGAAAATTAATAGTATCAGTAGTTTTTGTGGTGGTTATTTAATTCAAAATTTTACTATTTTTAATTAAAGAAATTGTAATTTTTATATTCTAATTTTGAAATGTAACTGCTTGGAATATTTTTTATGAAAATTAGCTACTGGAATGAAATGCATTTAATCCATAGCCTCACTATTAAACCTGAATTTTGCAAGTAAAAAAGAAGGATAATTAGTATGAGGCGTACACGGTTACTGTTTGAAAGAGAAATACAAAGTCAAATTGCATGTAGACTTAAGAGAAACTTTTGAGCAAGTATTACACTCGAGAAAGCCCATGTTCAAATTTAACTGTATATACATTTTGGATAAATAATTTACATAAAAACTAGTTGAAATGACTGGTTTCGAAAGCAAGCACGAACCTGCTTTGTCAGGTCATGACTCAAGACACTTATTCTATAAGCGAAATGAAAGTTGAAAATTCTGTACTCGTCAGATCAAAATACGAGTGTTACCAAATACATACCTACCATTTACAGATATACCTAGTCTTTTTTTCTTCTTTTTTTCAGTTTGACAACACCCATTTGTGATCTGTTACATATCCAGAATTTTCTTTGAAGGATCAGCTTCTTTTTCTGCTTGGAGCTACAGCTCATGTCTTGATTAAGAAAACATTTTCGTTTAAGAAACCGGTCCATCCAAATAATTTTTAATTTTTTGTTGCTTAATAGTATGAGGTCTATGTTCTAGATTTACTTTGAACAATTTTGCTTTTGTTTACAGTCCAATATTTTCTTTTTCAACAAGGCCGTCTGGTATTGAGGTTGTGCCCATCGAAAATATCATGAATTCCAACTGAGCTGTTTACCTTCATTAAAGATGAAGCAGCCTATAATAGCCTCCAATAAGATCAAGGTAACAAATCGGAAGTAATGCCTTTTTTTCGGCCTCGGCCTTAGGATATTGAGAAAACATGTTCAAATCCATCACCGTTAAGTTTGTTAACCTTTTGGTTACGGGTGGGACAGCGTCCATCCCAAACGAAGAACCTCTCAAAAAGACAGGTATTTGACATACCATATCCCAAACAGTTGGGGCCCCCCTTTGCAGACATTGGCGCCCATGGACGCCAATGCCTGCAAACGGGAATCGAACTGTTTGCGATAGGGTATGTCAAATACCTGTCTTTTTGAGAGGTTCTTCGTTTGGGATGGACGCTGTCCCACCCGTAAGCAAAATGTTAACAAACTTAATGAAAACAATAGAATATTGAATATATTTAATGAGCTCTACATCATCCCCCCCCCCTTCATCCTAAAGTTGATAAGTACAGTTGTATTTCTATTTCACAGTAACCGTGCATGTGCGTTTATCGATGGAAGGTACATCGCACGGCGCCCCGACATTTTACCTCCTTGTAGGCCCTGGCTGGAGTTGTGAAGTTGTCGCCCATGGAAATGAAGACGTTAGGGCACTCGTCCAGGGTGGTGTCGTTCTCCTTGCCCTCGATGAAGCTGGAGTTGACCATGGCCACCATGGTGACATTGAGGTTGACGCGCTGGGTGTACTGGATACCCAGCCCCAGGAAAGTTAGCAGAGTCAGCACATAGCGAGCGGGGATGCGTTCTGAAAGGGAAAATCAGAAATTAGTGGAAGAGTGGAGCAAATACAATAGGGAAAGACCTACTTTACAACACTACTTGTGTCGTTATACAGATAGCAAATTACACAGTGCAGTTCAAAAGAATTATAACAGCGTATAATTACAACATTAAAAAATCATAAATCATAAATTAATAGAAGACAAATCTAAATACAATAGGGGTCAGTTTCCACACTACTTATGTTAATACTAAAAACAAACTGCTGCTTGTAAGACAAGGACTCCATAAAATGTAGTCATATGTCAGTTAGGTGACTACAATCGTTTCGAGGGCTATACATGTCCTCTTCTTCAGGCCTAAACAGTACAGTGTTATAAAGTATCCTCTGGAATCATGGGATACAAGAATGAATGAGTTCAAGCTTCTGCATAACTAACACGTTTATTCACAAGCACAGTGTAAACAAGAACAATATACAGTAAAATAGCACTTAAATGTCTACTAATTTCACAAAGTAACTGATACTATTCTCAAAGCATTGACGAAAGTCATTTTACAACAAAGGCGCCATTATTCTCAAAATATTGACGAATATCACAGTCCAATGTATCTCATATCACATCAACTTCTCTCCGACTGAGTGATGACTCCTTTTATAGACTCTTCACTGAAAATTCTAGAATTCTCTCATATCTCGTAGAATACTCGTTATTTTGTGGTTTTCTCGAACCCTCGACAACTCGCCAAATTGGCGATAAATCACCAAATCTGGCAATCTGCTTTCTAACTTTAGCTTTTGGCAAACTTAAATCTCGTCATAGAGAAGATTGTTTGTAAGGATCTTTTCTCCGTCTGGTCTTCGAAAGAGAGGAAAGTGAGAAGCAGAAAAGAAACTCCAAAGCGTTTCACAAGTTCGCAACAACAGTTAGAACACTATGCATCCTTAATAAAAGCTCACTCTTAACTTTTGTTAAGGGTGCATACTATTCTAACTGTGCTGTTTTGACCTGAAGAAAAGGGCTTACAATGCCCTCGAAACAACTGTAGCCATCTAATTGACATATGATTGCTTTTTACAAGGAAGTTGAGTATAAGTTCTTGACTACTTATACTGTTATTCAGATAGAAAATTATACAGTACAGTTCAGAGTTATAACATAGCATCTTTATATCAGTAAAAAATCTGATGTGGGAAGCACATAACATAATGCAATGACATTACTTCTTCCCTACATAATGCAATATACTTCTTTCACAAAAATAATTATTTACAAATCCACAGTACAACCTTTTTGACATTAACTCGTAAATTAATATTAGAAGCTTTAATTGGCGACGTCAAACATGTCCTAACTTTGCGAATGCCCCCTTTAGAAGGGTTTTGCAAGTAATTGAAAAAATCTGATGTGGGCAGCACATGACTTTCCCTGCAGACTTATATCCACGTTCTCTTTATTTCAATTAAATTTAATTCACTTTTAATTCAATTTTCGTTCTCATTTGATAACTGTACTTATTTTCAAAGGTGGCGTGGAGAAAAAACGAAAAAAACTAATATATCTCGAGAACGGCTAGTCCTAGTGTAATAGGGTTGGTCTTATTCTTTTCTTCGTAAAAAATTACGTATTAAACAAGCATTTAATGGATATATTTGAGCATACGTAGTTCTTTATTTTAGATTTTGGCGATTTTTGCAGGCCATTTTGCAAAAAAAGGCAGGTTAATTTTATCCGAATCCTACCAAAATCTTATCAACACCAGAGTGTCCCACAAGTAATTTACCTACCAAATTTTGTGGAATTCGGTCCATTAATTTTTCAGCTAGAGTGGATACAAGCTTTTGGGGGCCATTTCGCAAAAAAAGGCGGGTTCTTTTATTCCGAATCGTACCCAAAACTAATCAGCACCAGATTCGTCCACAAGTGACTTACTTACCAAATTTTATGAAATTCGGTTAATTACTTTTTTAGTTAGAGTGGTTACAAAATCTGCACAGACAGACAGACACACAGACACACACACAGACGTTACGCTAAAAATAGTGTTTTCGTATTCTAGAGGTCTCGAAACGTGTAGATCCGTCGAAAACTCGAGTTGCGATTTTCGGCATGATTCCAATACTTTCCCTATACATTACAATGTATTGCAGGGAAAGTAAAAACAGTTGATCGGTGCTCAAAACGCATTAATCCATACAAGTCCGAGAGTTTGTTGTAAAGTTGAGTGCAGAATTTCCCTATACTATATTTTGTAGAGAAATTAAAAAAAAAATATGAAATTAATGCATATTAATATGTAACCTGACACTCACCATAGAACCAAGGAATCTTCATAACCACGACCTCAGTCATTTTTATTGGAATGCTCGGAATAGAAACAGATCTAAATCTTTGGCAATTTTACCTCCTGACAACTACCACCGGCATTCCCGGTCTTTATATCAGACCTGGATAAATCGTCTGCAAGAATTCGAGAATAACTGAATGTTATTCGGCGTGTTACTTATTCAGATTTATTTTTTATTTAAGTTCTATTGTTGAGGTGGTGTTATTGTTAAGATTCCACATATTGTTCAGGTTATTTCACCGGTGACAGCTACCGTATTTGAAATAATAATAAAAAAAAAAGGGTGAAGGTAGGCGTTGAAGTGATACCACAATTTGTATTTCTTTCAGTAAATATTTTGATGAACTATCTGAAGGCCGAGAAAGCCAGCCACTGGGTTTAAACATAAACATAAAGACTCTGAAACATGCAGATTTAAATTTATTCACTTCTTTTCCTTTCTGTATATACACAGTGTAACTCAGTGGAGCACACCTGTCGACCGTCATGGCTTGTCAAATCGATCTTTGGGTGATTTGGGGGAAAATGCACTGTTCTTTACGGGAATGAAAATTTTATATATATATATATATATATATATATATATATATAAATTTACCTTAAAATTCTTATTAAGTAAATGAGTGAGGTTAAATACATTTATATTTCAATTAACTTTTCATTTTAAGCGCTGTATATATAATTCACAGAAAAAAAAAATTAAAAGATTGTCCAGAAAGTCAAGAACGTATTTTATTAAAAAAAATTATTTCATTAAAAAAGTGATAAATATTTAAATCAGAATTGCAAATGAATTAGAATTTCAACTGTGAAATTCCACACCCCTATATCACTTCCCGGCCGTCCAAATAGTTGCTCAAGTCCTCTGGATGAGTCGGACGGTCTGGGTCTTCAACACCCCTATATCAGTGCAACCAGTTAAAATCAGTTAAACAGTATTTTATCTCTCTTTAAATGTGAGATAGAGTTGTATTTTGAACTGACATTTGGTAGGGGAGGTTCAGAGATATTTTCATCTAAAAAAGCCAAAAACAAAAATTTACAATTTTATTGAGATTTCCTTGATAATTTTCAGTTTGGGGTTGGGAATACCCTACAAACAGTGTTTCTTTCAGGCACATGTCCGGGGCGCGAAGCCTACTCGGAAACATTTAATGTTTGCCTAATATACGAATGTAATATCTGATATTGGATAAATAATTGAATTATTTTTTTTTAATTTAATAGGATGGATATAGGTGCGCTTTTTTTTTCTTTTTTCAAACTTTCATTTATCAAAATTCTTCATCTATGATTTTGCAAGAAATAGACGTCAAGCTGGCGTTTATATTCAGATAGGTATTTTATATCAGATGCAGATTTGAATGCGAAAACGCGTCTAACATATGTCATTTTATGAATACGCCAAAGAAAAGTCGGTGGGGTGGGACAGCCCAGTGGTTAGAGTACAGGGATTACACTCGGACGACCCGAGATCAAATCCCGCTTCTGTCCAAATTATCCCCGTGTTCGGAAGGGGGTGTTGAAGACCCAGACCGTCCGACTCATCCTAAGCACTCGAGCAACCGTTTGGACGGCCGGCCGGAAGGAGGTGTGACAACCTAGTGGTTAGCGCGCTGAGATTGCACTTGGACGACCCGAGTTCGATTTTTGGCTCTGCTCAAACTGTCCCCGTGTTCACGAGGAGTACGGGCATGTTAAATATGTAGGTCCGTAAGTCCTTCCGAGAGGTTCGTGGTAGGGGAATAAGGGTATGGTATCTGTGGATGCCTCCCCCACAGGGCTCCGGTCTAAATTGGGTGGCACTGTCCCGGCCGTCCAAGCAGATACCTTACACCTTCGGGTAAGTCGGAAGATCTGGATCGAAGAAGAAGAAAAATCGGCTGTGGCTCCGGTCCTATGGAGCCGAAATGGTTTTGTGTGAATACCATCTTTCTTTGTGTTGAAGACCCAGACCGTCCGACTCATCCGAAGGCTTGAGCAACCATTTGGACGGCCCGGAAATATCTTTCTTTGTGTGTAGTTTATCATCGTTGACATTTCCAAAGCAATTTAAAATATTAAAATCGCAAAATTAGAACCAACTTTTCAAAATAGTTCCCTATTTTAAAATATCGAAATTAGACCTTTCCAAAATAGTTCAGAATTTTAAAATATCAAAATTAGAATCACCTTTTCAAAATAGTTCCAAATATAAAAATATCGAAATTATTAGCATTTTATTTCGAAAACTCAGAACCCGACCCCGAATCCAGTTATACATTCTTATAGGGTTTTTCTGCAAATTAATTATTATAGTTCATATAGCTATCAATTTTAGTTTTCGAGATATAAGCATTACAAACTCGAAAACGGAAAAATTTTAACTTTATTTAACTTGACAACATGATTCTTCGAAAATTATTAATAGCTTTGTAAAAACAAATTTTTAATCTAGAACCTGGATTTCCTGAACACTTTACTGAACACTTTTGTGCTTTCTGTTTATATCTATATTTTATATTTTAAAAGATATTTTGAGTTAAAGTAAGCAAATGGAGGCAAAAACTCGTGCGGATAATAGCCTTTTAATTTTTTTGAGAGAAAAAAAATATGTTCATAGCACTAAAATTTGGAATTATTTCTATATATATACATAAATGGTGCTATATTTTTAGCAAAATAAGTAAAAATTGTTTATATTTTTATCTATTAGGTTCAGAGATATGAGCGTCCAAAATGTTTACATTTTTCGTAACACTCCAATTTTAGCCAGAGATACCACAATTCTAGATGTTATTCACATCAAAAGGAAAAGGTAACAAAAACATTTGTGCGAGTTAAATCTGTTCTATGTTTCAGTTTTTAAAATGAACATATTTCAGACTCAAACTCCATTTAGATTTTTAGCTTAGAAAATTAAAATGAATGATTTTCAGAACAACAATGTTGGAAAATGCATGGCTTAAATTAGATATAAATTCATCCTAAATTTTTTACTTTCCTTATTACATATAATGTATAAGGAAAGTATTGTGACGAGGTCGAATTCGAGAGGAAAGCACGTTTCAAGCATCCCTGAACACGAATAAGACATTTTTGAGGTGATGTCTGTGCGTGTGTGAAAGTATGTGTGTGTGTGTGTGTGTCAATGAGTCTGTTGAGACAATAACTGACGAACAAATAGACCGATTCGAACAAAACTTGGTACAAAAATCACAATCCATGAATACTGGAAGCCTATTGTTTTTAACCGCAATCGAATGTTCAGAACCCCTCTACATTTTCGAGTGCAAATTTGAAAAAATCATCAAAAATTTAAAACCTTTAATAAAGTTACGCAAATAGACATTTCTTATGTAATTTTCCCTTAGAAAACGATTAACATATACTTTAGAACGCTAGCACGAACCGTTCTTGAGATATTGCACATTTTTCAAATAAATTTACAAAAAAATCCCACAAATTAAAAAAATATTAACTGTTGAGAAACATGTTCACTTTTCATATGTAATATCATGCGATAAATTGGGTGACATCATTCTCGTGGATCTAGCCCGTTCCATTCATGAGAAAAGATATTTTGAGGAATACTTTTGTATTTGAAAGCCAATAATCATTTATCTGCTATAAGAATAACTTATTTTTCCGTCAAAAACGCTTGGTGATTTTGGCGACGAATTTGGCGGAATGTCGCCAACTTGGCAACTTTTTTAAACGTTGCCAAATTAATGAAAATCTCGCCAAATGGATAAAAATGACGCTAAATCAATAAAAATGACGACTAATTGACGAAAATTATCTACTGTAAGAATATTTTTTTTTTTACTGTAAAAGTAGTAAATTCATTGCATTATATAAGGAAAGTCATGTGCTCCCCACATCAGATTTTTTTTTCTTAGAATCCATTTTAGAATCTATGTTCGAAATTCAGGTGGTTGAACACTGTTCCAAAATTATTGATTTCAAAGATATTTGTGCTCTTTATCTGTGCAGTGTGTAATTTTAACGTCATTCTCTATTTTGTTCTGTTTTTTATTTATTTATTTTTTTTTCAAATATCCGCAGATTATTAAAACAATTCTTTCGAACTTAGATGTAGTCTAAAAATGTATTCTTCTATATATTTATTTTATTAGATTTGACTGTGAGACGTGCATGTGAGGGTTGAACTAGAAATTTTCGTCTTCGCCCACTTTTTACTTTCCCTGCAATACATGGTAATGTATAGGGAAAGTATTGGAATCATGTCGAAAATTGCAACCCGAGTTTTCGACGGATCCACACGTTTCAAGACCTCTAGAATACGAAAAAATCATTTTTAGAGTGACGTCTGTGTGTGTGTCTGTGTGTTTGTCTGTCTGTGCAATGTATGTATCCACTCTGACTCAAAAACTAATGAACCGAATTTCATAAAATTTGGTATGCAAGTCCCTCGTGGGTGACTCTGGTGCTGATTTGATTTTGGTACAATTCGGGATAAAAGAACCTGCGTTGTTTGCGAAATGACCCGCAAAAATTTTTAGCATGACGTCTGTATGTGTGTCTGTGTGTCTGTCTGTCTGTGCAGATTTTGTATCCACTCTGAACTATAAAACTAATGGACCGAATTTCACAAAATTTGGTAGGTAAGTCACTTGTAAGCGAGTCTGGTGCTATATTAGTTTTGGGTAAAATTTGGAATAAAAGAACCCGCCTTTTTTTTTGCGAAATGGCCCGCAAAAGCTTGTATCCACTCTAACTGAAAAACTACTGGACCGAATTTCGCAAAATTCGGTAGATGAATCACTTGTGGGTTACCCTGGTGCTGATTAGATTTTGGTACGATTCGGAAAAAAATAACCTGCCTTTTTTTGCAAAATGGCCCGCAAAAATCGTCAAAATCTAAACTAAAGAACTAGGTATACTCAAATATATCCATTAAATGCTCGTTTAATACGTAATTTTTAACGACGAAAATAATAAGACCAACCCCATTACACTAGCACTAGCCGTTCTCGAGATATTTTAGTTTTCCGCATTTTCTCTACGCCACCTTTGAAAATAAGTCCGGTTACCGAATGAGAACGAAAATTGAATTAAAAGTGAAATGAATTTAATTAAAATAAAGAGAACGTTAATATAAGTCTGCAGGGAAAGTCATGTGCTGCCCACATCAGATTTTTCATATCTCAAATATATATATATATATATATATATATATATATATATATATATATATATATATATATATATATATATATATATATATATATATATATATATATATATATTATGAAGATGTTACTAATACCGACACAATTTGGTCGCAATACCTCTTTTGGGAATCCTGGAATCACACTAAAAATATCTCTTGATTAGTTAATCGTAAACCAATGGTTTCAATGTATGCCCAAAAAAGTACTAGCCTTGCATTTGACAATTTTACGACTGTTTTACAGACTTGCCTTGAATCATGTCGATGTGTGAGAATGCCTGCAGAGACGACATTGGTATCCAAGGGCGCCAATGCTTGGAAAGGGGGATCGAAATGTTTGGGATAGGGTATGTCAAATACCTATCTTTTTGAGTGGTTCTTCATTTGGGATGGACGCTGTCTCACAAGTAAGCAAAAGGTTAAAGTGTGGTTGGCTGAATATTGAAATATTGAATCGTATCAGAACCAAACACAAACTTTTTAGTAAACTACGAAAAAGGCCTCATGATACTGGACTGCATGACACCTACAAACACTTTCATCGCCAGCTAACTAATGATGTAAGCCATTGTCGAAACGCCTTTTATCAAAGGCTATTTACTGGTAGTAATGGAAATATTCGCAAGCAATGAACCCCTGTTACCAATTTGGTGAGCTGCGCCGGTTCTAAGGCTATTCACTCGCTTACCATCGCCCAAGGCGAAATGCTATTATCAGATCCTGATATTGCGGAGGAATTTAGCAGTCACTTCTCAAACCAACATCCTGAACTTGCCAATGGAACTTGGAATATGCATGTAAGTGATGCCCTGCACAATAGTGACGCTTTTCTCATTCCTCCTACTGATTCAAATGACAATAATTTAATTAAGGTAGACTATCGTTGTATGTGAATTTTGATCATACGACACCTTTTAATAAAAAGAACAAATTTAACTTTCTGTACTGACTCCCTAGGGGCAAAAATTAGTTTCACTCTACAAAGTATTCGGTTCACGCTTCATTCGGTTCTTCATTCAGTTCTTCATTTACTCTTCATTCGGTTCTTGATTCACTCTTCATTCGGTTCTTCATTCGGTTCTTCATTCGATTCTTCATTCGGTTCTTCATTCACTCTTCATTCAGTTCTTCACTCGGTTCTTCATTCACTCTTCATTCAGTTCTTCATTCGGTTCTTCATTCACTCTTCTTTCGGTTCTTCATTCACTCTTCATTAGGTTCTTCATTCACTCTTCATTCGGTTCTTCATTCACTCTTCATTCGGTTCTTCATTCACTCTTCATTCGGTTCTTCATTCACTCTTCATTCTGTTCTTCATTCACTCTTCTTTCGGTTCTTCATTCACTCTTCATTCGGTTCTTCATTCACTCTTCATTCGATTCTTCATTCGATTCTTCATTCGGTTCTTCATTCACTCTTCATTCGGTTCTTCATTCGATTCTTCATTCGGTTCTTCATTCACTCTTCATTAGGTTCTTCATTCACTCTTCTTTCGGTTCTTCATTCACTCTTCATTCGGTTCTTCATTCACTCTTCTTTCGGTTCTTCATTCACTCTTCATTCGGTTCTTCATTCACTCTTCATTCGGTTCTTCATTCACTCTTCATTCAGTTCTTCATTCACTCTTCATTCGGTTCTTCATTCACTCTTCATTCGATTCTTCATTCACCCTTCATTCGGTTCGAAAAAATTCGGTTCACTCTTCAAAAATTTTCTGATTTCCATGTTACGTGCTCTGTGAACCATGGAACACCTGTTGCATAAACAACTATTGCTACGTGCGACCTCCGACAGCCAGCAGGTCCGTATTCTGTGGGTTTTTTTTTTGGCGAGCGTAGGTCCATGTTCGAATTGCTAAGGATCAACTGTTGCACAAACGGCTGTTTTCACATTGCAGCCTTGGACAGAGAACAACCATTCCTATGTAAATTTTCTGTTTCTACATTATTTTATCCATTTTTACTTTCCTTATATACATAATGTATAAGGAAAGTATTGTGACGGGGTCGAAAATTCGAATTCGAGTTTTCGACGGGAGAGCACGTTTCAAGTATCCCTGATCACGAATCAAACATTTTTGAAGTGATGTCTGTGTGTGTGTATGTGTGTGTGTGTGTGTGTGAAAGTATGTGTGTGTGTGTGTGTGTGTCAGTGAGTCTGTGGAGACGATAACTGACGAACGAATGGACCGATTCGAACCAAATTTGGTACAAAAATCACAATCCGTAAACACTGGAAGCCTATTGTTTTTATACGCAATCGAATGCTCAGAACCCCCCTAAATTTTCGAATGAAATTTTGAAAAAATCGTCAAAAAATCAAAACCGCTAATAAAGTTACGCAAATAGACATTTCTTATGTAATTTTTCATTAGAAAACGATTGGCATAAATTTAGAACGCTAACATGAACCGTTCTTGAGATATTGTACATTTTTCAAAAAAATTATGAAAAAGTCACATAAAAAAAAAATTCCTATTGAGAAACATGTTCACTTTTCATATGTAATACCATGCGATAAATTGAGTGACAGCATTCTCGTGGATCTAGCTCGTTCCATTCATGAAAAAATATACTTTGAATAATACTTTTGTATTTGAACGCCAATAGTCATTTATCTGCTGTAAGAATAATTTTTTTCTTAGTGCATAACGCTTGGCGAGATTTTGGCGACGAATTTGGCGGAATGTCGCCAACTTGGCGACTTTTTTGAAATGTTGCCAAATTAATGAAAATCTCGCCAAATGGATAAAAATGATGCTAAATCAATGAAAATAACGACTAATTGTCGAAAATTCAATGTTTTGGAAAGAATATTAGTATCTACTATAAGAAAACCCTATTTTTTCACTGTAAAAGTAGTAAATTTATTACATTATATAAGGAAAGTCATGTGTTGTCCACATCAGATTTTTACAGTGATGATATCTGCTATCTTTCGCTTCTGTATGATATTTAAGTTTTTTATGCATTTTTTAATTTTACTTCATTTTTTTAATTATTTGCACACTAAGCCTAACATGGCATCCGTAATCATTTTTTAAACTCCATCTTCCTTTGCGACATTTTTACTCGCCAAAAAAATGGCGGGTTACGCCAACATTCCGCGTATATTAAAACCGTTCCAAAAATTCAATTATAATAATATTTTCCATAGCTTAGTTAGTCAAACAACAACAGCAAAAATTATATTATCATACTGGTACGATCAAAATTACCCGAAATGTCATTAGTTAAAATTATCGATGAGTAATAGTAGGGAACCGTATTTGATCGAGTGAAAGTCGGTTTAAATCCTCTAACTTTTGCAATTTTTTCTCGATCAATTATGCATATTAGAGAAACGAGATTTTTTTTCAAAACATCTTTAAAAGAATAGGAAACAATTTGCTAAATGGAACTTCACTTGTCAAGGGCACATATAAAAAGTTAAGTGTCGTGCTTTTTAACACTTCCAACATAGTTCAAAAGTGTTTATGACTTCGGTCATTCTGTCTGTCTGTCTGTCCGTTCGCACGATAACTGCCGTACAAATGACTTTATCAAAATGAAATTTTAGTATGTTGTTCAGACGGTCTGTGGGGTATACGGGAATAAGAATGAAAAATATCACCCAATTACTTTTGGATTTAACCCGTGTTGAAGAAATGAAATACATTGCACCCTATGGGACTTAATTTTTCAAACATTTTTTAAACGAAGGTAAAATGAATGAATAGTTTCGAAAATTTTAGGAAATATTCAAATTATCACATAAAATGTATAAAAAAAAAATTTAGCAAAATATGTTGGTTAGACTTTTAAAATAAAAATTGAAATAATCATTACACCCATGATATATGAAGAGATCACATGACTCATTGCAAAATAAAAAAATCTGATGTGGGCAACACATGACTTTCCTTATATAATGTAATGAATTTACTACCTTTACAGTGAAAAAATAGGTTTTTCTTATAGTAGATACTAATATTCTTTCCAAGACATTGAATTTTCAACAATGAGTCGTCATTTTCATTGATTTAGCGTCATTTTTATCCATTTGGCGAGATTTTCGTTGATTTGGCAACATTTCAAAAAGTCGCCAAGTTGGCGACATTCCACCAAATTCGTCGCCAAAATCTCGCCAAGCGTTATGCACTAAGAAATAAGTTATTCTTACAGCAGATAAATGACTATTGGCGTCCAAATACAAAAGTGTTACTCAGAGTATCTTTTTTCATGAATGAAACGAGCTAGATCCACGAGAATGATGTCACCCAATTTATCGCATGGTATTACATATGAAAAGTGAACATGTTTATCAATAGGAAATTTTTTATTTTTATTTTATATGACTTTTTGATATTTTTTTTTGAAAAATGTACAATATCTCAAAAACGGCTCGTGTTAGCGTTCTAAAATTTATGTCAATCGTTTTCTAATGAAAAATTACATAAGAAATGTCTATTTGCGTAACTTTATTAGTGGTTTTGATTTTTTGACGATTTTTCCAAAATTTCATTCGAAAATTTAGGAGGGTTCTGAACATTCGATTGCGTATAAAAATAATAGGCTTCCAGTGCTTACGGATTGTGATTTTTGTACCAAATTTGCTTCAAATCGGTCCATTCGTTCGTCAGTTATCGTCTCCACAGACACACACACACACACACACATATCACTTCAAAAATGTTTGATTCGTGATCAGGGATGCTTGAAACGTGCTCTCCCGTCGAAAACTCGAATTCGAGTTTTCGACCCCGTCACAATACTTTCCTTATACATTATGTATATAAGGAAAGTAATATGGTATTCATCTCCTTTTCCCGCTGTGTAAACATCGTTTAAATTTATATTTAGTGTTGCACACGTCCTATTTATTTTTGCGTATAATCTGTATATTTAAATTCTGTGCCAACGCAATTACTTTTATTTTAAATGATTACTGAACTTTTATTATTTCTACAACGAAGCCTAATTTTAACGCATGCAGAATGCAAACACATCAAACGATTGTAAGGTGAGTTTATAAGAATTGTTGCATTTTTTTTCACACAAAATTATTTAGCTTTGGAAAGTATAATGTCATATGAATAAAATATCCATTGATTTTAAATAGAGAGGCAGACGATTTATATTTTAATGACATCATTTGAATAAAGTTAATTGTGCAACTAGCATTATCTTTTTTAATGAAGTTTTAAATTTTCAAATATAATATATTATTGTAGTACTGTGGTAATTTTAAAAATATCAGCTCTGGATGCATCGCATTTTAGATAAGTTTAAATAAAATTGCATTTCAGTTGGAGTGTGCTTCTTAATCAATGCATTATACATGGTTGATCTTTTTATTTACTAAAATGTCTAACGTGACCCAAACTGCTGTAATCTGAAAGTCTACCGCATGTGCATTTTTACTTTCCCTGCAATACATGGTAATGTATAGGGAAAGTATTGGAATCATGCCGAAAATCACAACTCGAGTTTTCGACGGATCTACACGTTTCGAGACCTCTAGAATACGAAAAAACCATTTTTAACGTGACGTCTGTGTGTCTGTCTGTCTGTCTGTCTGTGCAATGTATGTATCCACTCTAATTCAAAAACTAATGGACCGAATTTCATAAAATTTGGTAGGTAAGTCACTTGGGTATGACCCTGGTGCTGATTAGTTTTTGGTACGATTCGTAAAAACAGAACCCGCCTTTTTTTGCGAATGGCCCGTAAAAATTCCATGTATCCACTCTAGCTAAAATACTAATTGACCAAATTTCACAAAATTTAGTGGATAAGTTACTTGTACGATACTCTGATGCTGATTAGATTTTGGTATTTATCGGAAAAGATCAACCTGCCTTTTTTTACGAAATGGCCCGCAATAATGTCATGTATCCACTCTAATTAAACTATTAATTGGCCAAATTTCACAAAATTTGATAGATAAGTTACTTGGGGAATACTCTGGTGCTAATTAGATTTTGGTATTATTCGGAAAAGAACAACCTGCCTTTTTTTACGAAATGGCCCTCAAAAATCGCAAAATCTAAAAAAAGCTACATATGTTCAAATATATCAGTTAAATTCTTGTTTTATACGTAATTTTTGATGAGAAAAATAATAAGAACAACTCTATTACTCTAGGACTAACCATTCTCGAATTATTTAAGATTTTTCGAATTTAGTTATGCCACTTTTAGAAAAATGTCTAATTACCAAATAAAAACAGAAATTAAATTAAAAATGCAAATTCAGTGTTATTTTGTGCAATTAAACTCAATTTGATGAATTATTAAAGAAAAAAAATATTAATTTGAGTCTGCAGGGAAAGTCATGTGCTGCCCACATCAGATTTTTACTTTCCCTGCAATACATGGTAATGTATATGGAAAGTATTGGAATCGTACAGAAAATCACAACTTGAGTTTTTACATTCCCTACAATACATGGTAATGTATAGGGAAAGTCCTGGAATCATACCAAAAATTACAACTCGAGTTTTCGACGGATCTACATGTTTCGGGACCTCTAGAATACGATAAAACCATTTTCAGCGTAACGTCTGTGTGTGTGTCTGTCTGTGCAATGTATGTATCCACTCTAACTCAAAAACTAATGGACCGAATTTCATAAAATTTGGTACATCAGTCACTTGGGTGTGACCCTGGTGCTGAGTACTTTTCAGTACTATTCGGGATAGAAAAACTCGCCTTTTTTTGCGAAATGGCCAGCAAAAATTACCTGTACCTACTCTAACTGAAAAACTAATCACAGAATTTCACAAAATTCGGTAGATAAGTCGCATGTGGGTTACTCTGGTGCTGATTAGATTTTGGCACGCTTCGAAAAAAATAACCTGTCTTTTTCTGCAAAATGGTCTGCAAATACAGATAAAATCTAAAATAAAAAACTACGTATGCTTAAATATATCCTTAAATGCTTATTTTAACGAAAAAAAGAATAAGACCAACCCCATTGCACTACGAGTAGTCGTTCTCGAGATATTTTAGTTTTTTCGTATTTTCTCTACGCTACCTTTGAAAATATGTCCAGTTACCAAATGAGAACGAAAATTGAATTAAAAGTCAATTAAATTTAATTAAAATAAAGAAAACGTGGATATAAGTCTGCAGGAAAAGTCATGTGCTGCCCATATCAGATTTTTTAAATTGAAACCATCTGTCTGTAACACATCGTTCCAAAGATGTTAAGTAGTGCAATCTTTCTTGAAACACTCTGTATATTGTAGGGAAAGTATGATCTATGAATTTTGACGTTTTTTTTTTCTTTAAGTGACGCGCAATAAAATGTACGACGAAAGCCCCAACTCCTAAGCTGCCTATCTGATAAGCGGTGACGGAATAAAGTTCAGTATAAGCCAGAGATCATATCTAAAAGTTCTGGAAGTAGATAGACTAAATGTTTGCTATTGCCAGAGCAAGGGACATCACCCACTTTTCACCCAGAAACTTTGAACCGATTTCATCCCAGGAGGGTCGAAATTTTACAATAAAGAGTTTCCGCTTTTGTTCTTGCAAACTGCTCCTGACACTTATTTTGCTCAAGATAAAACAAAAAGATTGGATAAAAAAAAATCTGATGTGGGCAACACATGACTTTCCTTATATAATGCAGTGAATTTACAACTTTTACAGTTAAAAAATAGGTTTTTCTTATAGTATATATTTATATTCTTTATACATATATATATATATATATATATATATATATAAAATTGAAGGATTTTAATCGAAAATTATGCATAAACTACTGTATGTACAAAAAAACCCATCTCTAGCATATCTGTTACAAATGAGTAACTATAGGCCAAGACTAAGGATAAGGATAGAAGGTAACATATCACTATAATGGAAAGGGGGGTGAGAAGAATAATAGGATTCAAAAATCACAATTAAAGTATATAAAAGTAAATAAAAATAAAACTCGGCAATATGAGAATAGGCAATAATAAACAACTCAGGATAAGAGATTAAGAATAGAGAACAAGCAATTGAAACTACACAAAAAATGGCGGTTAGTTCGAAATTGCATTCTCATCAGGACAGCCATACAATTCGAATTAAAACCGATATAATAGCCAGTTTCTGACAATGGCGATAGTATTTAACTATAAACACCATTGGAACTGTCTACTGGCTAGTGGAAGGAGAAAATAAATCAATTAAATTATACAATTCTGAAAAACAATACCTCCTTGTACAGAAATGGGAAAAAACAAGCATAGCACCACCACGTGTAAGATAAACTAGTGACTGAGCATTTCACCTCACTTCGTCAATGCGAGTGGGCACCGGAATGAATACAATTGAACGATTCATAATATGTATGGGGACTTTCAAAAATAGTAATCAGTATAGGACTCAGGACAAGAGGAAAATAGTCATTCGAAAATATATATATACATATATATATATATATATATATAAATTATATATATATATATATATATATATATATATATATATATATATATATATATATAATATATATATATATATATATATATAAATTATATATATATATATATATATATATATATATAAAAATATATATATATATCTATATATTTATATATATATATATAATATATAAATATATATATATTATATATATATATATATACATATATATATATATATATATATATATATATATATATATATATATACATATATATATACATACATATATGTATATATATATATATATATATACATACATATAAGATATTGAATTTTCGTCTATTAGTCGTAATTTTCATTGATTTGGCGTCTTTTTAATCCATTTGGCGAGATTTTCGTTAATTTTTCAACATTTTAAAAAGTCGCCAAGTCGGCGACATTTCTCCAAATTCATCGCCAAAATCTCGCCAAGCGTTTTGGACAGAGAAATAAGTTATTCATTTAGCAGATAAATGACTATTAGTGTTCAAATACAAAAATATTACTCAAAGTATCTTTTCTCATGAACGGAACGAGCTGGATCTACGAGAATGAGATCAGCAAATGTAGCGCATGATATTACATATGAAAAGTGAACATGTTTCTCAACAGTTAATATATATATTTTTAATTTATGGGATCTTTTGATAAATTTATTTAAAAAAATATGCAATATCTCGAGAACAGTTCATGCTAGCGTTCTAAAATTTATGTCAATCGTTTTCTAAGGAAAAATTACATAAGAAATGTCTAATTGAGTAACTTTATTGAAGGTTTTGATTTTTTGATGATTTTTTCAACATTTCACTCGAAAATTTAGGGAGGTTCTGAACATTTAATTACGTTTAAAAACAATAGGTTTCCAGTATTCACGGATTGTGATTTTTGTACCAAATTTGATTCGAATCGCTCCATTCTCTCGTGAGATATCGTCTCCACAGACTTACTGACACACACACATACTTTCACACACACACACACACACAGACATCACCTCAAAAATGTTCGATTCGTGATCAGGGATGCTTGAAACGTGCTCTCCCGTTGAAAACTCGAATTCGAATTTTCGACCCCGTCACAATACTTTCCTTATACATTATGTATATAAGGAAAATAAAAATTCTGAAATATCAGATATTATTTAACTTCGCGGGACTCATAAATTTAAATTCGAGTGAGAAAATAAAAAAAATAAAAAATTAAACATACATAAATTTAAACATACTGTCTAGACCGCATAAACCATTGTCGCAGGCCGTATACGTTCGCCGACTACCGACTTCTGATAGAAATATTAGATATGTTGAGGTCAGTCAATCCGATAAATTAGATGCATTCAGCTGATTTGTGTTAATACTGTTTCATACCGCAATGCTAAAGATACTTGACATCGCAAAAAAGAAAAGAAGTTCCTTTTAGTTAGAAAAATTAAAGTTTCGTTTTTACTTTCCCTGCAATACATGGTAATGTATAGGGAAAGTATTCGAATCGTTTCGAAAATTGCAACTCGAATTTTAGATGAATCTACGTGTTTTGGTACCCCTAGAACACGAAAAAACTGTTTTTAGCGTGACGTTCGTGTGTGTGTGTGTGTGTGTGTGCGTGTGTATGTGGGGGTCTGTATGCTTGTGTGTTGTTGTTGAGACCCAGACCGGCCGACCTATCAGAAAGGTGTAAGGTAACTGTTTGGACAGGCCGGGAAGAGCCACCCAATTTAAACCGGAACCCAGTGGGCGGGAGGCATCCATAGGGATCGTACCGTCCTTCCCCTACCACCAACATCTCGGAAGGACTTACGAATACCCACATGTTTAACGTGATCATACTCCGTGTGAACACAACGGCAGTTTTGGCAGCGGAGGGAATCGAATCCGGGCCTACCAAGTGCAATTTCCGCGCGCTAACCACTGGGCCACCGCGCCCTTGTATACTTGTAAACGCCCTTGTTTAACGTAATGTGTGTGTGTGTGTATGTTTTTCTGTGCAATATATGTATAAACTCTAACTCAAAAACTAATTGACCAAATTTCATTCAATTTTATAGGTAGTTTACTTGTGGGTGTCCCTGCTGCTGATTAGATTTTAGTACGATTCGGTATAAAAGAACCTGCCTTCTTCTTATGCGAAATGGCCCGCAAAAATGGTATGTATCCACTCTAGCTAAAAAACTAACTGAACTAATTTCACAAAATTTGGTAGATAATTCACTTGTGGATTACCCTGGTGCTGATTATCTACCAAAAAAAATAACCTGCTTTTTTGTGCGAAATGGCTTGTAAAAATCCTCAAAATGTAAAATAAAAAAACTATGTAAGCTCAAATGTATCAATTAAATGTTTGTTTTATACGTAATTTTTGAAAATGAAAAGAATAAGACAAACCCTATTATTCTAGGATCAGTCGTTCTCGAGATATTTTAGTTTTTTCGCAGTTTTGATATAGCGCCTTTGCAAATGCTCCCAGTTACCAAATGAAATCGAAAACTGAATTAAAAGTGAAAATTCTGTGTCATTTCACATAATTATGCGCATTATTTTGTGCAGTTAAACTCAATTTAATGAATTATTTAAGAAATAAAGAGAAAATGAATTTAAGTCTAGGGAAAACCATGTACTGCCCATATCATATTTTTTTAATTTAGTTCTTGTTTTAGAAAGTTTTAATTTAACAGTCAAATTTACGCATTTTATTATCCAGTTCATGTCCAGTCATTTTCTGCAATTAAAGTTATCATGGCTCGGAGATAAAAAAAAAAGTTTTTTCTTCTGCTCGAATAAATTGATCTGGAAGCTATTTTTTTGCCATTTTCAAACGTTTACTTCTAATGTAAGTCAAATTTTCAGAACACACTTATAATATTGAAATAATTCTATATTCCGAAAATTGAATATATATTTTTAATATCCACGAAATTTTAAAATCACAAATATAATAGTACTCCATAGCCTTGATAGGAACACCTGACAGAATTCGTCTGTAGAACACCTGCTTTCGTAGCAGCTGTGCAAATGTTAACAAGCGCGATCCCTTTAATTGATTATGATACCGAATTATTATTATACTGATTTAACCGAATTATTGTTATACTGATTTTACCGTATTATTATTATTATACTGATTTACCTTTAACTGATTATGATACCGAATTATTATCATACCGAAAATCGCAACTCGAGTTTTCGACGGATCTACATGTTTCGAGACCTCTAGAATACGAAAAAACAATTTTTAGCGTGACATCTGTGTGTGTGTCTGTCTGTCTGTGCAGATTTTGTATCCACTCTAACTAAAAAACTAATAGACCGAATTTTATAAAATTTGGTAGGTTTACTTGTGGGCGAATCTGGTGCTGATTAGTTTTGGGTACGATTCGGGATAAAAAAAACGCCTTTTTATACGAAATGGCCCGCAAAAGCTTGTATCCACTCTAGCTGAAAAACTAATGGACTGAATTTCACAAAATTTGGTAGATAAGTCACTTGTGGGTCACCCCGGTGCTGATTAGATTTTGGTACGATTCGGGAAAAAATAACCTGCTTGTTTTTAGCAAAATGGCCAGCAAAAATCTAAAATAAAAAACTACTTATGCTCAAATATATCCATTAAATGCTTGTTTAATACGTAATTTTTAACGAAAATAAGTCCAGTTATCAAATGCGAACGAAAATTGAATTAAAAGTGAATTAAATTTAATTAAAATAAAGAGAACGTGAATATAAGTGTGCAAGGAAAGTCATGTGTTGTCCACATTAGATTTTTTGTATTTATCTATATGTGTAATTCATGCGTACAAAATTTAATAGAATGCATATGTTTTATTTTATTCCCATTCTTATACTATAAATATAGTTTCATCTATCTATACTAGGGTTACTCCAGTTACATCTACATTTCCAGGGGGTACGTGAAGCATGAAAGTCGAGAAACACTGCATCAAACAGTACCCCATGATTGTTTTCATATTAAGTAACAACAAATTTCTTAATGTCTTTGAATAGTATTGTCAGACCTTTTGAATATATTCTGATTACTAAAAGGCTGAAAATACCGCAAATTTTTTCGAGACTGAATGGCTAATATACGAAAAATACCAGAATATATAATACAGTATACGTAACACATATATTTGAATAACAATCACCGCTCTGTGTTCAAGTGCGCGTTTTCAAAATACAAGATCAACTGCGAAAAATAAATGTGACAAAGTGAAAAACCTCGGATTTATGAAAATGCACATTCTATGCATGCATGCCTTGCTATGCTGTCAAAACCGCAGTTCTTTATTTGTCTGCTTATCGTATTAAATCTTCGCTCAACCTTTCTGACTTCTGAAAAAGAACACACATAATACAAGCATAGAGATTAATGATAACATAACTGATTTTTAGCCTGGGTAAATTGAATTTATTTACGTAATTTTATGTAAATGAATCAGCCGGCCAAATAATTGCCCCAAAAGAAAAAAAAAACTGCTAATACAACACTATACAGGGTGTCCCAAAAAGATTGAAACGCGCTTTAATTCTTTACCTGTTGGAGATAAGTGGGCAATGTAAATTGCAAAAATGTTGAAAGTAAGATAGGAAATAAGACTACGTTAATGAAATAGTCCTCCCATTCATTTTCAAAAAGTTACACTTTTTAAATTTTTATACGACCCCCTTAGACAAATAGGGTCAATCAACAAATTTTTATTACTTTCCCTGCAATACATGGTAATGTATAGGGAAAGTATTGGAATCATACCGAAAATCGCAACTCGAGTTTTCGACGGATCTACACGTTTCGAGACCTCTAGAATACGAAAAAACCATTTTTAGCGTGACGTCTGTGTGTGTGTCTGTGTGTGTGTCTGTGTGTGTGTCTGTCTGTCTGTGTGTCTGTCTGTGCAGATTTTGTATCCACTCTAACTAAAAAACTAATGGACCGAATTTCACTAAATTTTGTAAGTAAGTCACTTGTGGGCGGGGCTAGTGCTGATTAGTTTTGGGTACGAGTCGGAATAAAAGAACACGCCTTTTTTTGCGAAATGGCCCGCAAAAGCTTGTATCCACTCTAGCTGGAAAACTAATGGACCGAATTTCACAAAATTTGGTAGATGAGTCGCTTATAGGCCACCCTGGTGCTGATTAGATTTTGGTATAATTCGAAAAAAAAATAACCTGCCTTTTTTTGCAAAATGGCCCGCAAAAATCGTCCAAATCTAAACTAAAGAACTAGGTATACTCAAATATATCCATTAAATGCTGATTTAATACGTAATTTTTAAAGACGAAAAGAATAAGATCAACCCCATTACACTAGGACTAGCCGTTCTCGAGATATTTTAGTTTTTCGTACTTTCCCTACGCCACCTTTGAAAATAAGCCAGGTTACCGAATGAGAACGAAAATTGAATTAAAAGTGAAATAAATTTAATTAAAATAAAGAGAACGTTAATATAAGTCTGCAGGGAAAGTCATGTGCTGCACATCAGATTTTTATTTTTAATGCAGCAAGATCATTAGAAAAAAACCGCATGTCTGTGTCTTTAAAATCATCTGAATTATGATAAAGGAAAAAATCTGACTTATGCCACTTTTTCGTACCATGTGAAAGGCTGTTTCATCAGTGAAGATAGGGATCATAAAGAAATGGACGATGGAAATTGCTTAGGTCAAAAATACGTTAATATGTGTCAAAATTTTTTATCTCACAAATGCAACTAAATAAAGCATTACACAGACAGAGACCATATAAAGCAGTGGTACTCACTACGCGGTTGGGTATTATATGTATTATCATCCAGTTTTATATTTGTGATATGTCACAAATTTACATTTCTAATTTGAAATATAGTCCCCATTCACTTTTAAAAAGTTTAAGTTAAGTGTTAAAAAGTTTAACTTTCTGAAAATGAATGGGGGGACTATTTCATGAACGTAGTCTTATTTCTTACCTTACTTTCAACATTTTTGCAATTTACATTGCCCACTTATCTCCAACAAGTATAGAATTAAAACTCGTTTCAATCTTTTTGGGATACCCTGTACATGTATAACTGCTATAAATAAAAACTTCGTAAATACAGCATAAAAACAAAAACAAACTGGTCTACTAGTTTCAAGTGAAAATAACAGCTTTCTTCTTCAGGACTGACAAGAAGCGGGACTTACTCCATTCAACTTGATAAAGTGAAGTTCCGCTTCTTGTCGGTCCTGAAGAAGGAAGCTGTTGCATGTCTTTGAAACTAGTATTTTTCTTTGAGTCTTCTTTTCCTGAACCGAATTTCGCGGCTGTTCGAAGCTTCAATCTTCCGTACCGACATCTTTGGTTCTGTGAGATAGGTGATATACAGGACGGATTTGTTTTTAGGGACTTTATCTTTTATGAGCAGATCTTTCTATTCAAATTTTGAGAAAATAATTCCATTTCGAAAATTGGAATTCTGTAACATGTTCCTTTTTACTTTCCCTGCAATACATAGTAATGTATAGGGAAAGTATTGGAATCATGCCGAAAATCGCAACTCGAGTATCGTCGGATCTACGCGTTTCCAGACCTCAAGAATATGAAAAAAATATTTTTAGCGTGACGTCTGTGTGTGTGTGTGTGTGTGTGTGTGTGTGCGCGTCTGTCTGTCTGTGTGTCTGTCTGTGCAATGTATGTATCCACTCTAACTCAAAAACTAATGGACTGAATTTCATAAAATTTGGTATGTAAGTCACATGTATGTGACCCTGGTGCTGATTAGTTTTTGGTACTATTCGGAATAAACCAACCCGCTTTTTTTTTTGCGAAATGGCCCTCAAAAATTGCCTGTATCCACTGTAACGGAAAAACTAATTGATCAAATTTTACAAAATTTGGTACATAAGTTACTTGTAGGTCACCCTGGTGCTGATTAGATTTTGATATGATTCGAAAAAGAAGAACCTGCATTTTTTTACGAAATGGCCCACAAAACTTGTATATTTCAACTCTAACTCAACTAATCGACTAAATTTCATAAAATTTAGTACATAAGTCACTTGCGGTCGATACTAGTGCTGATTCGATTTTGGTACGATTCGACAAATAACAACCTGCCTTTTTTAAGGAAATGGCCCGCAAAAATTTCATGTTTCCTCACTAGCTAAAATACTTTGATCAAATTTCACAAAGTTACTGGTGGTACACTCTGGTGCTGATTAGATTTTGGTACGATTCTGAAAAGAACAACCTGCCTTTTTTTACGAAATGGCCCGCAAAAATCGCCAAAATCTAAAATGAAAAATAAAAAAAGACCATGTATGCTGAAACGTATCAATTAAATTCTTGTTTTATACGCAATTTTTGACGAGGAAAATAATATAACACACTCCGTTATACTTTAGGACTAACCGTTCTCAAGATATTTGAGATTTCTTGCATTTTTGTTACACAGCTATCGGGAAAATGTCCAATTACCAAATAGAAACAAAAGTTGAATTAAAAATGCAAATTAGTGTTATTTGGTGCAATTAAACTCAGTCTAATGAATTATTAAAGAAATAAAGAAAATATGAATTTAAGTCTGCAGGGAAAGTCATGTGCTGCCCACATCAGATTTTTAAATTTGGAGTAAAGTGAACGAAAAAAGTTCTAGATTACTTTTAAACAGACCGTGACTACATAATTTTATGGTTTCATAATTCTAACACACATATGACCTTCGCAGAGAAGTTTCGATTTTCGAAGGCCAAGACCTTGAATATGCAACAGTTAGCACGTGTAATATTCCATGCTGGGGATGCGAGATAAATTTAATTATGTATTATATAACCAATATTAGACAGGTCCAGCACCCTTGTCGGTATTCCAACACGCTCACGGAGACATTCAAGGTTGAGACCATCTCCATGCTTTACCGCATATGATCCTCAATTTTTATTCTCGAAACCAAAAACCGGTTCTATCTGCATTTTTCAGCGAATAACATTTTCAGAATTTCTAGAAGTTTAATCCTTTT
Source organism: Amaurobius ferox (assembly GCA_951213105.1). NCBI lineage: Eukaryota > Metazoa > Arthropoda > Arachnida > Araneae > Amaurobiidae > Amaurobius > Amaurobius ferox. Next base: position 23,621,567 of record OX578152.1, read on the forward strand.
GTTTCTCAAATTGTAAGCTGTTTCAAACTTCTCTATAATTATTACTTTCCTTTCGATGCATAATATATTTAAATAAAACATATTGTTTGGAAGACACATCCATTACAGACAACAGCGTAATCAGACCGGTTTCGCGCTTATTTGTTGCTACATGGAAGGTCTAAAATTGTCGATTTTCATAGAAGTTCGCAAAAATTATGGCTTATAGCAAGTTTCTTGTTGCCATTATAAATATCGACTTCTATCTGAAATGGGAGTATCTCTCTATATTAAAAAATCTGATGTAAGCAGCACATAACTTTCCCTGCAGACTTATATCCACGTTCTCTTTATTTTAATTAAATTTAATTCACTTTTAATTCAATTTTCGTTCTCATTTGGTAACTAGACTTATTTTCAAAGGTGGAGTAGAGAAAACACGAATAAACTAAAATATCTCGAGAACGGCTAGTCCTAGTGTAATGGGGTTAGTCTTATTCTTTTCTTCGTTAAAATTTACGTATAAAACAAGCATTTAATTATATATATTTAATTGATATATTTGAGCATACGTAGTTTTTTATTCGAGATATTGACGAGTTTTGAGGGCCATTCGGCACAAAAAGGCAGGTTATTTTTTTCCGATTTTGGATACATACATTGCACAGACAGACAGACCGACACACACAGACACACACAGAGACGCACACACAGACGTCACGCTAAAAATAGTTTTTTCGTATTCTAGAGGTCTCGAAACGTGTAGATCCGTCGAAAACTCGAGTTGCGATTTTCGACATGATTTCAATACTTTCCCTATACATTACCATGTATTGCAGGGAAAGCAAAAATCTGATGTGGGCAACACATGACTTTCCCTGCAGACTTATATCCACGTTCTCTTTATTTTAATTAAATTTAATTCACTTTTAATTCAATTTTCGTGCTCATTTGATAATTGGACTTATTTTCAAAGGTGGCATAGAGAAAATACGAAAAAACTAAAATATCTCGAGAACGGCTAGTCCTAGTGTAATGGGGTTGGTCTTATTCTTTTCTTCGTTAAAAATTACGTATTAAACAAGCATTTAATGGATATATTTGAGCATACGTAGTTTTTTAGTTTACATTTTGACGATTTTTGCGGGCCATTTCGCAAAAAAAGGCAGGTTATTTTTTTCCGAATCATACCAAAATCTAATCAGTACCAGGGTAACCTACAAGTGACTCATCTGCCGAATTTTGTGAAATTCGGTCCATTAGTTTTTCAGTTAAAGTGGATACAAGCTTTTGAGGGCCATTTCGCAAAAAAAAGGCGGGTACTTTTATTCCGAATCGTACCTAAAGCTAATCAGCACCAGATTCGCCCACAAGTGACTTACCTACCAAATTTTATGAAATTCGGTCAATTAGTTTTTTAGTTAGAGTGGATACAAAATCTTCACAGACAGACACACAGACAGACACACACAGACGTCACGCTAAAAATGGTGCTTTCGTATTCTAGAGGTCTTGAAACGTGTAGATCCGTCGAAAACTCGAGTTGCGATTTTCGACATGATTCCAATACTTTCCCTATACATTACCAAGTATTGCAGGGAAAGTAAAAAGTAGCTGAACCAGCTGTTTGACAAATTTCTCGTTCTTCAAGTTTCTCTGCTTTGTACTTCAAAACTATGGCATACAAAAATATATAATTTGGTATTCTTGTACAGAAAGGTTTGGGGAATACGCTAAAAAAAATTGTTTTTCGATATATATTGTAGTTTAAGAAATATTTAATGTCAAAGTCAAAATATTTGAACAGCGAGTTCGCGTCCTGGATAACAATAGCAAGACCACGAATTTTTGCTGGCAGGTACTTACAAGAGTTCAATTTTTGCGGGACGGAGCCCCTTTTTTTAAATTCGATGTAGTTTTTGAGATATTTTACTTTTTATGCACTTCTGAAGTGAACTTTTTTTTTTCGTATCGGCACATCTAGCAATTTTTTCTGTCTCGTACCGTAAAAACTATAGCATACAAAAATATGAAATTTGGTACCTTTATAGAGAAATAATAGGATAACACGATGAAATAAACTGTTTACAGATATAAACATTAATTCGGCTTGAAATAGCTCGTAAAGCGAGTTACGGGGGTTGGCGCAGCGTAGCGAGAGGGGGAAGCCCAGTAGTCTTCCAAATTTTTGGTAACGCCCCTTACAGGAGGGGTTTGTGATCATGAAACATATGATGGTCTCAAAAACTCGATGTGCGGATTTTGACGAATCTGCACAGCCATCCCTGAATGCAAGTCAACCATTTCTCAAACATGCATGTGTGCCTGTCTTCTTCAACCCAGACAGTCCGACCTACCAGAAAGGTATAAGGTATCAGTTTGGACGGCCGGGAAGTGCCACCCAATTTAGACCGGAACCCAGTGTGGGAGGCATCCACAGGGAGCATACCCTTCTGCCCCTCATGTTTAACGTGATCGTACTCCGCGTGAACACGGCGGCAGTTTTGGCAGTGGCGGGAATCGAACCCGATCTGCCCGAGTGCAATTTCCGCTCCCTAACCACTGGGCTGTAGCGCCCATGTGTGCCTGTCTGTACGTCTGTGGAAACGATACCTCTAGAATAAATGAAGAGAATCTCTTGACGTAGAAGAAGTCCCTTGACCTAGAAGAAGTCCCTTGACCTAGAAAATGCTAGGTCAAGTCTAAAAGATCACGTCGCCAAGGCAATGAGGTTACCCTCTTCTGGTCTTCTACTAGAAGATTTAAAGAGACTCCAATGCAATCGAGAAGATGAGAGGGAGTAGCCGAGGAGGAATAATAGGTACATGGAGGGAAAACTATCTCCTCGTTCAAACCTCATATCTTTATGGTGTTATTACAAGGAGCAATTCCTTCCAGCAATTTCTCAGCAACACCATACATTGCAATGGGAAGAAATCTTGCCGTCGAATTGCCGCAATTCGTTGGTACTCGACAATAAAAATTGCTCAAATTCTGAGCGGCGAACCAATCAGAGGACGATAAAACTAGACGTCACTCCGCTCCGCCTTTCCTCTCCTAATTTGCATTCAAGATGGCAACTGTAATTCAAGCACATCGAAGCAGCTCAATTACTTTAGAATCTGGAAATGGAAAAAGTAATCCAAATTACAAACACCTGTGGGATATAAAGGATCCAAATTATACGAAAAAACACACTAAAGAATGCTTCCTGAAATCGGCGGCATTAGAGAGGAAGGGCCTGCTAGAAAGGAGGGACCTAAAGTATCATTGCCGGGCGGAATTGCTGATGTCTGGAGATGGAAAAATTATAATAGAACTTTTACCAAATTACAGACATCTGTGAAATATAAAAGATCCAAATTATACGTAAAAAAAGAAAAAAAACCCTAAAGAATACTTTTTGGAATGAAATCGGCGGCATTAGAGAGGAGGGGCGTGTTAGAAAAGCGGAGGCCTAAAGTATTATTGCCGGACGGAATTACTGAAGGCTGGAGCCGTAGATGGAAAAAATAATAGAACTTTTACCAAAGTACAGACAGATTTCGGATATAAAAGATTCAAATTATACAAAAAACACACTAAAGAATGCTTTCTGGAAAGAAATCAGCGGCATAAAAGAGAAAGTACCTGCTAAAGAGGAGGGGCCTAAAGTACGATTGACGGGCGGAATTGCCGAAGTTCGGCAATAAAAATTGCCCTGTGTAATAACACAATTAGTATGGCCGCCCCTTAACCTGGCCAATGCTGTCTGAATGATACATACATGTATATATATATATATATATATATATATATATATATATATACATATATATATATATATATATATTAAGAATTTTAATTTACTTGTATTATAAATACCAGAGAGTGATCATTTATTGTTAATGGTCTGTAGAGCAAATGTGAAAATAAATGGTCTGAAGTGAAAATTTGAAATCAAAATTGACTCTCCGACAAGCTTGTGAAAAATATAAATAGAACATTATAAAAAAAAATAGGTATGAAATACCCCTCTTTCCCTGTTCCATATATAAGGTAAACAATTGAAAACAGACTTACACGTGGTTGTTGTTGTTGAGATCCAGACCGTCCGACCTACCAGAAAGGGGTATTACAAGTGGTGAAAGATTGGTGAGTATAACCCCTTAACTACACCCTTAGAATAAAATTTTAAGTGCTATAAATCATATATGAAATTCAGGTACTTAAGATACTAACCCCCTTGTTCCCTGCATAAACATACATGGTGTAAATGCATGAATAGTGTATATAAGGAAAAGTTTCAAACAGGAAAATTTCACATGGAGCTATGCCTTTCTGGCTCCCATAAATTTTTGAAAATGAGTATAATTAAAAAAAGTGAAAAGCATTTACGAAACCATGCACGTTATCAAGGGCCATACCTGGTTCGGTAATGCTGAAACTTCTACGTTTCTGCGTGCAAAACTGTAAATTATATTACAGAAATTTTGCACATGGCCCGACGTAGAAGAAAGTAGATAGTGGATCAGATATAAATATAAAAATAATCAAATAATTTAATCAAATGTACCAACTTGATGCCTTGTAATATTTAAATGAGAATACAATGTAACGTTTAAAAGATGAAATAGAATGAGAATAAGATAACATAAATTGAGTTACCACATGTTCTATATACCTTGGAGTTCAAATGAGACTGACTGAGCTTTTAGCCTACTCACAACAGTTTACAGTTAAGGTTATAGACAGAGTGTGTAACTGTTGGATATGAAACATGGAGATTATAAAATTTTATAATTTATTCATTTATTATTAATCAAATAATTGATAACTATTCTGATATTGAATTTATACTTGTAAATATTTTTGGATTCTTTGTAGTCTCTTTTATGATAATTTGTTTAAAATTTTTTGTTTATTCAAAAGTGGTTGATATTGACCTGTCAATATGTTGCTGTGATTGGAGTAAGGTTTTGAATTTAAATTTAATATATATATATATATATAAAAAGCTTCTTACTTTTCGTTCATTGGATTTTCAAACTACTATATATATATATATATATATATATATATATATATATATATATATATATATATATATATATATATATATATATATATATATATATATATATATATATATATATATATATATATATAATAATAATAGTAGTTTGAAAATCCAATGATCGAAAAGTAAGAAGATGCAACACGATCCTTCATATTTTAGTAGTATCTATAAATTTTTTATATATATATATATTTTAAAAAATACCGTAGCAAACTTTAAAAATTATGAAAACTTTGCAATTATGCAAATGTAAAAATTGCGTAAATGGGAATGACAAAACAAAATTCATTTAATTTATTGCGCAAATGCAGCTAATAAATAAAATGATTTCAATAAGAAAAAGGGTTTGAAGATCCAGTGAAAGAAAAGTGAGAATCTGTAACACGAAAATTCAAATATCTAACAGGCTTACGAAATAAAAGTATAAATCAACAAATATTATATAAGAAAGTAAAAAATAAAAAATAAAACAGGAAAGCCGAGAAAAATAACAGAAGTTTGCATGCCGCAGATCTCGCTAAAAACATTGGACGAAAGTAAAATTAAAATATAACAATTTCTATTACTAAATTTAGCGCAAATGCAGCATAAATTTGAATAGATTGCAAAAAATTTTAAAAAATACCGTAGCAAACTTTAAAAATTATGAAAACTTTGCAATTATGCAAATGTAAAAATTGCATAAATAGGAATGGTATATATATATATATATATATATATATATATATGTGTGTGTGTGTGTGTGTGTGTATTTTAAGGTATTTATGTTTCCTATCTATTTTTTCATTCTTTATGCTTGTCGTCCAAATAACACAGATTTATAGATAAAATCTATCTTGTGTTTCAGAAACAAGCATTTCTGTCTTCATTTCAATTAAATATTTGGACTTGAAAAAGATTTTTTTCGAAATGAACAATCCTTAAGCCTAGAGCTTTTCCACGTGCAAGTTTCAATGCTTGATATTTTTTGTATTCCTATTTTCGATTCCACACCACTGATATTTGTTGATTATCTTTAGCTTTATGACCTGTAATATGTATTTTAATTTCCTCATTATGGTTGAATTTCATTTTAATTTCATTGTATTTTGTAGGCAAATTTTAAGATAGTTAGTGTATTATGAGTTACTACTTCTATTCTACCATTGGATTTTCAATTATATATATATATATATATATATATATATATATATATATATATATATATATATATATATATATATATATATATATATATATATATATATATATATATATATATATTTATATATATATATATATATATATATATATATATATATATATATATATATATATATATATATATATATATATATATATATATATATATATATATATATATATATATATATATATATATATATTATTGTTGTTATTAATATCAGTTAATAACTACAGTACTACAGATTCAATTTAGATCTAACATTTGTAAATATGCGCATATGCAGCAGATATTTGTTGACACTGATCATGTTTTAAATTAGTCTTATTGTTTTTATTTTATTTTTATTTTTAATTTTATCTTTTTTATTAGATGTATATATATATATATATATATGTATATATATATATATATATATATATATATATATATATATATATATATATATATATATATGTATATATATATATATATATATATATATATATATATATATATATATATATATATATATATATATATATATATATATATATATATATATATATATATATATATATATATATATAGTTTTAAGTTAGGGTCTTTTTTTGGTTGCAACATCTCTCTATTCTATCATTGGATTTTCAAACTATTAATATATATATATATATATATACAAACATATATGTATTATGTATATATACATATATATATATATATATATATACAAACATATATGTATTATGTATATATACATATATATATATATATATATATATATATATGTGTGTGTGTGTGTGTGTGTGTGTGTGTGTGTGTATGTGTGTGTGTGTGTATAATCATAACTATCAGGAACTTTACTCCCCATCACGGACAGCTGTTTCCCCTGAAACTTTCAGTAACATGCTCGCATATGTTTTCCAGTGATACATATGCAACTGATTTATTTTCCTTTTCTTTTTATTAAAAAAACCCCACAGAAATTCTGCTATAATTTTCACGGACTTGGTTCATAGCACATGATCCTTGCCATAGATGAAGAACCGGTTACGCCCGCTTTTTTTCGATTGCCAAAAATAACCGATAACTTAATATTTTAAGGGCCAATGTTCCCGCAATTTCGAGGTTTAATCTTTGGAATCATGAGCATAGAGGCTAAGACACTGTGTTACAGATAGCAATTCAGGGAAAGAAGGTCGCCGGTCCACAGGTTATTCGAAGTGCATTTAAAAGTGCAAAAATGAGTCATTCTTACTTATCATAAAATAAATCTATAACTCGAGAATTCTATGTTTAGAATGATCGGGAAATATCTACATTATTTTTTTATTAGTTTCACTTATTTTAAGAGTAATCTCTTTAATTTACTTCGTTATCACAGGTCATAGCTGATATACTTTTTATTCTAGATGCTATTGGATGAATTTTATTACAAAACTAGTTGCGGTGCCCGCATCGCAACTAGCTTTCACTATTTTAATCGTGACCTTTACAGCGGGCACTTTTTTTAGCAGCAACAGCTAATGACAGGCACCGATAGAATATAAGATATAGATACATACACGCCCCGATAGGTACCAGTGCACTGGTACCTATCGGGGCGTGCATCTATCGGGGCTGTACCTAAAAATACAATAAAATGTGCAATAGAAGAATACATGTAAAATATACAGTATAAAGCAATGTATAAAATACAATAAAAAGTGCAGTAGAATTTTACAGGAGTGCTGTAAAAATTTACAATTTTTTGTAAAATTTACGGTATTAAACGCTGTATAAAACAGCAAAAAGTGCAGTAGAATGTTACAAAAGTACCGTAAATTTTACAGTTTAAAGCATTGTAAAAAATAGTGAAAACTGCTGTAAAAATTACAATTTTTGGTAAAATTTACAGTATTAAACACTGTAAAAAATACAGCAAAATGTGCAGTAGAATTTTACAGAAGTACCGTAAAATATACAGTTTAAAGCATTGTAAAAAATAAAGTAACGTAAAAATTTCAATTTTTTGTAAAATTTACAGTATTAAACACTGTAAAAAATTTTACAGAAGTACCGTAAAATATACAGTTTAAAGCATTGTAAAAAATAAAGTAACGTAAAAATTTCAATTTTTTGTAAAATTTACAGTATTAAACACTGTAAAAAATACAGCAAAACGTGCAGTAGAATTTTATAGTAGTTCCGTAAAATATACAGTTTAAAGCATTGTAAAAAATACAGTAAAAACTGCCGTAAACATTACAATTTTTTGTAAAATTTACAGTATTAAGCACTGTGAAAATTACAGCAAAAAAAGTAGTGGAATTTTACAGTAGTACTGTAAAATTTACAGCAAAAACTCCTGGCGCCTAAATTGCCAGGACTTTTTGTTATAAAATTTACAGTTCTTTCTTTTTACAGTTTGGCTTCATATAAAAGATTACCCCCACCCAACCTCCAGCGAGTTTCTGGCCTGGGCCCCCTACCAAATATAATGTTTTATCTCACAACTTTTTTTTGGGCCCAGCTATGGGAACCCTTGCATTGTCGAGTTTTGCGGTAGGGTGGTTCTGCCAATGTCCGTACATTCGTTTTCCCAGGAAACTTTTCCCCGGCTAAAATTGTCATGGAAATGTTGCTAATACTTATGCAGTTCGAAACTCTAATTTTCGAAGAAGAAGAAAAAAAAATGCTTTCTCCTACCCTGTCTCTTTCTTTTAATTGAAGACGAAAACAAAATTCTCAAGTTTGTAAAATATACTGCTCAGGCACTCACATTTATGTAAGAGAGACAATTTTTAAAATGGTTCAATAAAATTCCAAACGTCTCTGCGCGCTCTGCGCATAACAGCGCATGACGCGAGCAAAAATTAATTTAATAAAAAAAAAAAATTCACCTTCATACAGCAACTCACCTACGTACACAATTTGGTTTCAGTCAGTTAAGTAGTATTTTTTTTCTTCTTTAGAAAATCCAGTTACATTATAGCAAATCATAAATTATTATACCAAAATGCTCATCTGCACAATGCGCACTAATACGGGCAACATTGAAAAATAAAATATCTGCGAACTTTTTTCAAACATATAACTGGCTCTATTTGTACATAATTTGGTTTCAGTCGATTGAGTAATTTCAGAGATATTGCAATATGCTTTCCCCATACTGTGCCCCTAGTGTAAAATAAAAATTAAAAAATCGCGACGTTGTTTTCGTCTTTGCCGCTTGTTTTCGTAGCTAAAAATCTGATGTGAGTAGCATATGACTTCCCCTACAGACTCAAATTAATTTTCTCTTCATTTCATTAAAAATTCTTTTCATTGAGTTTAATTGCGCTAAATAACACGCATAATTATTTGGAATGACACTGAATTTACACTTTTAATTCAGTTTTCGTTTTCATTCGGTAATTGGACGTATTTTCAAAACCAGCATAGCAAAAACGTGAAAAATATCTCGAGAACGGCTAGTTCTAGAGTAATGGGGTGAGTATTATCCTTTTCATCGTCAGAAATTACACATAAAACAAGCATTTAACCGATACATTTGAGCATACGTATTCTTTGATTTTAAATTTTGAAGACGTTTGCGGTCCAAATAGCAAAAAAAAAAGGCAGGTTCTTTTCTTCCCAATCATACTGAAATCTAATCAGCACCAGAGTGACCCACCCACAAGTGACTTATCAACCAAAATTTATGAAATTTGGTCAAGTAGATTTTTTAGGTAGAGTGGACACATGCGATTTTTGTGGGTCATTTCGTAAAAAAAAAGGCAGATTCTTTTATCCTAAATTACACCAAAATTCAGTCAGCACCAGAGTAACCCACTAAGTCACTTACCTATAAAATTTTGTGAAATTTGGTCAGTTAGTTTTTGAATTAGAGTGGATATATACATTGCACAGACAGACATACACACACACACACGTTACGCTAAAAATAATTTTCTCGTGTTCTGTAGACTCCAAAATGTGTAGATCCGTCGAAAACTCAAGTTGCAATTTCCAGCATAACTCCAATACTTTCCCTATACATTATACCATGTATTGCTGGGAAAGTAAAAATGCTTTTCCATAATAAGTATACCTTCTGAAACGCATAAATTTCCAATATGGCCGAAAAGCATTTTTGACACGAAAACAATACGTACAATTCAAACAGCTGCTAAAGTAATAAAACTAAATTACATTAAATTTTGTGTTATATGCTACTTTTAAAGAAGTTATTTTAGTTTTATAAAAACAAAACTTTCCTTTAGAGAGCGAAATAAAAAAAACACTGCTAAATTACAAAGCCATCTCAATAAAACTTTAACTTTTTTACTTTCCCTGCAATACATGGTAATGTATAGGGAAAGTATTGAAATTATGTCGAAAATCGCAACTCAAGTTTTCGACAAATCTACACGTTTTGGGAATTCTAAAACACGAAAATACTATTTTTAGCGTAATATTTTTAGCGTGAATACTATTTTTAGCGTTTAGTGTGAAAGTATAAATTCAGTGTGATTTCAAATAATTGTGCGAGTGTTGTTGTTGAGTCTGTGTGTGTGTTGTTGTTGAGACCGAGACCGTCCGACCTAGCAGAAAGGTGTAAGGTAACAGTTTGGACGGCCGGAAAGTGCCACCCAATGTAGACCGGAACCCAGTGGAGGAGGCATCCACAGGGACCGTACCCTCCTACTCCTACCACCAACCTCTCGGAAGGACTTACGGACTCACATGTTTAACGTGATCGTACTCCGCGTGAACCCGGCGGCAGTTCTGGCAGTGGCGGGAATCGAACCCGAGCCTACCGAGTGCAATACCCGCGCGCTAACCACTAGGCTACCGCGCCCATGTCTCTCTGTGTGTGTATGTGTGTATCCACTCTAACTCAATTAATTGACCTAATTTCGCAAAATACAATATGTAAGTAAGTCACCCTGCTGCTGATTAGATTTTGGTACTATTCAGGATGAAAGAACCTGCCTTTTTTGCGAAATGGCCTGCAAAAATCGCATGTATCCACTCTAGATAGAAAAAAAACCTAATTGAACAAATTTCACAAAATTTGGTAGACAAGTGACTTGTGGGTTACCCTGGAGCTGATAAGATTTTGGTACGATTTTCGGAAAAAGAACCTGCTCTTTTTTTACGAAATGGCCCGCAAAAATCGTCAAAAACTAAAATAAAATACTACGTATGTTCAAATATATCAATTAAATGCTTACGTAATTTTTGATGATGAAAAGAATAAGATTACTCTAGGACTAGCCGCTCTTGCATTACTCTAGAACTAGCTGTTTTAGAGTAATTGAATTTTTGATATTGAATTTTTTTTTTCGCATTTTTGCTACTCTGATATTAAAAATACGTCTTGTTAACAAATGAAAACGAAAACTGTGAAAGTATAAATTTAGTGTGATTTCAAATAATTGTGCGAGTTATTTAGTGCAATTAAACTCAATTTAATTAATTATTAATGGAATAAATAGAAAATCAACTTGATCCTGTAGAGAAAGACGTCTGCTGCTCACATCTCATCTTTAATACCTCAAAGATATAAATTCCATTTAATTCATCGGAAGCGATTTTATCAACGTTTCATCCTTTGAAATGCGTTTTAAAACATCCCGACAGAAATATACCGCAAAAGTGAAGAATGAAACGGCGGTATCTTTCACAACGTAATTGAACTTCAATGTAGGAAAATATTGACTTAGGGAAGGAAGTTCTGTGCAAATATCGAAATCCGTTCACGTTATCAATCAACACAAAAACTCATTTCTCTGTGTAGTCGTCATAGTATATTGCTTCATACGACGACAGTCGTTACTGCATATTGGCACTAAAAAGTTGTTACTTGCAAACGTTGTAAAATTGGGCTGAAGCTTTTATGCTTCCTCTTATTAATTTCAATGCTGAATTGAAATTTTGGGAGAGGCCACAATAATTTGAGGTTTCCTTTATTTATGGTATAAATAATTTAGCAATTTGAGTTAACAGATGCTACGTTTCGAAAAGAAAAATTCTAAAGTCATATAATTTTGAATCATATATGTATATATATATATATATTTATATCTGATCCATTTTCTACTTTCTTCTACATCGGACTATGTGCATTATTTCTGTAATACAATTTACAGTAATGTACACAGAAACGTAGAATCAGCATTAACGAACCAGGTATGGCCCTTGATAACGTACATGCTTCGGACATGGTTTCGCAAATGCTTTTCACTTTTTTCAATTTATTCATTTTCAAAAAAATTTTTGGGGGCCAGAAAGTCCTAGCTTCATGTGCAAAAGATTTTTTTCTGTTTTGCAACTTTTCATCTTATACACTATTCTTGCTTTACACCATGTATGTTTATGCAAGGAACAAGGAGATTAGTACCTTACGTACCTGTATTACATATATGATATATAACACCAAATAAAAATTTAATCTAAGGGTGTAGTTAAGGGATTATATTAACCAATCTTTACCGCATGTCATTCTTTTTCAATTCCTTAACTTATATATAGAACAGGGAAAAAAGGGTATTTTATACCAATTTAGTATACCTGTCTTATTTATATTGTTTTATTTATAATGTACTCTTTATCATCTTCACAAGCTTGTCGTATAGTCACTATTGATATCAAATCATCACTTCAGACCATCTTATTTTCATTTTTGCTATACAGAACATTTCAGTAAATGATCCATCTCTGGTATATATAACACAAGTAAATTAAAATTCTTAAATTATATATATATATATATATATATATATATATATATGTATATATATATATATGTATATATATATATATATATGTATATATATATATATTATAGTATATATATATATATATATATATATTATAGTATATATATATATATATATATATATATATGTATATATATATATATATGTATATATATATATATGTATATATATATATATATATATGTAAATAAAATTTTTTTAGATACTATAGCTTACAAAATTATGAAAGATACTATGCAGAAATTATTAAATAAAGAATTTAAAGTTATTAAGTAAATGGAATGAAAATGCAAAATACATTTAATTTATTGCGCAAATGCAGCTCATAAATAAAATGATTTCAATAATAATAGAAGTTTGAAAATCCAATGAACGAAAAGTAAGAAGATGTAACACGATAAACCTAACTTTTTAAAAACACCCACAGAATAAAATATAATACAGCAAATACAGCAAATGATTTGCTGTATTATATTTTATTCTGTGGGTGTTTTTAAAAAGTTAGGTTTATCGTGTTACATCTTCTTACTTTTCGTTCATTGGATTTTCAAACTTCTATTATTATATATATATGTATATATATATATTATAGTATATATATATATATATATATATATATATATATATATATATATATATATATATATATATATATATATATATATATATATATATATATATATATATATATATATATATATATGTAAAAATAGAAAGATTTCTAAAGAAAATTATTGAAATAAATTTTAGTGTACTTGCGCACAGCAGCATAAAACACTAAAAATATATAACGACATAAATGGAGATATAAAAGAAGAAGGAAGGTAACGCAAAGTGCTTACACTAAGGCGGTAAGGGGTAGTGACCTTACTCCCCAGTTATCAACATGCATGTCTTAAATGCCGCGGCATGCACTCCTGGACGCCAGCACTGACTGCAGCCAACTTCTGGAGTGACAATCAAAATTATCACAAGACCCTTGATAAAGGAAGGTGATATGAAAAAGTATGGTCCAAGTCATAGAGACAGCCAAGTTCCTGTACATGCTACCTATTTATAACATCAAAACATTCAAATCAGCAGATTAGATGTCTGTGATGTCATAACTTACAAAGATGTACGATCAAAATTCATAATGACCTCAAATATTTACATAAACTCAACCCATATATTTCATTTTTTCCGTAGTAATTTTTGATGTAATGTATCATAAATTGCTTTGGATATTTTTGCATGAATGCCTGTAGTAAGAATTTTTTGTCACTTTCCAGTCTGGTGACGTCACTGCTTACTATTCTTATTGTTCTTGCTAGACCACCAATAAATACATTTCTAAATATATTCAAGTGTAAATTAGAGGTCCAATGGATGATTCCTGCTGTAGTAATATTATAAGTTATTCTTTTATCATATATATAGAATGAAAGTATATTATGGCTGAAATCAATACTGAGATCTAGAAAATGTACTACATTATTCTGGGTTGGTGGATTTTCTTCCAATATTAAATTTGAGTGATAAAATTCAAAATCCATTTGAAAATTTTCGTTTTCATAAGCTATTAACAAATCATCAACGTAACGTATGTAAATTATTTCATTGTTAATATGGGACATTTTTTCAAAATGATCAAGATAGATGTCTGCTAAAATTGATGAACATCCCCCGCCCATGGGGATGCCTTTGATTTGCTTATAGAAATTCAGTCCGTTATATAGGTAGTTTTCTTCTATAACAATCTTTATCAGAGATCTATATCTTTCGATTTCTATATATTTTTGCATTTCAAATTCCCCGTACAACGAGTTCAGTATTCGGTATAATACCTTGAGTTCAATATTGTTAAATAGTTCCTTAAAATCATAGGTTCTGGAAAATAATTTTGTTTGATGAGGTCTTAAGATCTCTATTACCTCGTAGCTATTTCCGACAATATAAGATCCCCGATCTTTAATTTTCCTTAATATAGGTTTCAATATTGCGAGAAGCAATTTGTTAGCTTTAGTTAGGTAAGTTTTGTATCCAACTGTTACTGGTCTGAAGCTTTTTGGAGTTTTATGAAGCTTGGGCGTATTTATTAAATATGGATATTTTATTCTTTCTGTATACTTAATACCTTCCTTAAGATATAAGGCGTTGATTCTGTTATTAATCACTTGGTTTGTCATAGTTATCCTGCTGTATAATGCTTGATTTTCATAATTTGCCATAAGGGTTTTTATGTAAAAGTATTTGCAAGTAAATGCATAATTACCAGGTACTTTATCGGTGTACGTTATTATATATTGTTCTTGCAATAACTTAAGATTCTTTATATCCAGATTACATCCCTTTTGATGAGTATAATACATTTTGTAATAATACTCGAAATCGTTCAAAACACTGGATCTCCATTTGTTGAATGTAAACTCCGGGATGCTGAATTCTATAGACATCTTATAAATAAATGCTTCTAAATTCTCTGTAAATGTATCAAGTGGATTTCCTTGGTGTGGATTACGGTATTTGGTGCCTAATTTGAAAGCTCTTATTAAGGCATTATTATTGACTACTTCAAGATTACTTGTAACTATATGACCTATAACAGGATCTTTATAAGGATTGGTGTTCACAATTACATATTACATTATTTCCAATCAAAAGATTTTTACTTAATAAGTTATAATTGTAAATTTTTCTTCCTAAAGGAATTTCATAACTGTAAGTCGTTCTAATATTTATACCTGTTATAGGAAAATGCTTTTGATGTGTTTTCAATATCTTGCCAAAAGGCATAGAATTGAAAGTTTTATTTTGAAATAAGATCGATAGATATACCACATCGCATTTTTCTTCGATCTATTCGTCCTTCAATTTCAAATTTAAAAAGGTGGATCGTTTTTTGATCCAGTCACACATAGTAGCCAAGTTAAGTTTTTGGTATGAGTTTAGTTCTTTTGTAGACCATATTTTAACTTGTTGAGACCAGATATTCCACATCTGTTGCAAATATTTTTTTCTTATGCTCAAAACATATAATTTAATAACTGTAATGTTATGTACTTCAAATTGATAAACCTGTTGCATAAAATTGATAAAAGATTCTTTGCGATCGTTATAATTTTGTTTTTTTCTTCTTTTTTTACTTCTGAACTATCTTCTACATTTATTGTTATTGCTTGTTTCCACTATAGCTGTATTAGAAGTACTATAGTAAAACTCGTTATTATATAATCTGTTAAACATCATTGAATTTAATCCATATGGATATATAGAATTACTTTGTAGAATGTGCAGATTTTCCCACCTGATGCGTTCTTCCAAAGTTACTGCAAAGTCTAAGATTGTAATGGATATATTATTAAAAGAATGAGATTGAAAGTGAGAGTATAGAAGATGGTATTCCTGATTAATTGCTGAATTTTTCTTAATCTGGCTACGGTGAAGATTTATTCTTAAATTCAGAGGATTTTTTGTTTGACCTACATAAGTTAATTCACAAGTTTTACATTTTATCATATATACACACTGGTATGCTTTACAAAATAAAATGTACTTGAATTTCCTATAATCTTAGGATCGGCACAAGGGCATAGCTTGCATCTTTTTGAGTTGCATTTTTTGAATTTGAAGAAAGGCATGTAACTGAAATGATGTCTGTATACAGGATCTCTATTATACTTCGTCGTCAAGTGATCGGTAGGCCAAGTTGTAACATCAACATTCAAGACGGTTTTTTCTAGTTCACTACTTCTGACGAGAGGTTTAAAATATCTTTTTATAGAATAGTGGTCAGGTTGCATGGTGACAGTCCTACGAATTCCTTATATCCGTATTACCGGGCAATTTGCGTAAATAAAAATTTGATCGCAAATATTTGCCAGGTGTTATAATATATATTTTTGCATTCATCATAATTTTTATAGTTTATACTCTTATAAAGAGTGGTGCAAAAATGAAACGTTATATAATTTCACCAAAACGTATAACAGGCTTAGTAACTCACTTTATCATGTCAATCCCACTTACTCATTTCAAATATCATCAAAGAATTAACCTAATTCTGTCAGTCGTAGTGTACATTTTTTACAATATCTTATACTTTTATATTGGTAAGTTTTTTAATTATATGATTTTTATGATTTTATGTATTTCTAAGGTACAATATTCACACAGCACAAGCACTACAACATGAACAATACATATATAAAAAAGATATACAAAAGATATCCAACTCAGCCCCCTCAAAGTAACACAGCGATTATCAACATACGGAAGACCAACTCCAAACACGCCAGCAGCCCGTGATGCACCCCGATATATATACACAAGATAAAATAATAATAAATAATAATAGTAAATACACAAGATAAAATAATAATAAATAATAATAGTAAATACACAAGATAAAATAATAATAGTAAATACATAAGATAAAAGAATTTTGAAAAAAGGGGGTTGCAAACAGGGAAGGTACGAAATGGCCAAATGGGATTTTGACCCCTTGTTCCCGGTTACAGCATGCTTTCACATCTAGGTAACACTCCCGGACACCAAGACCTTCCTGAAGCATACTCCCATCTGCCATTACAACATGATCAAGTGAAAAATAGAGTGAAAATAAAAAGGACAAATTACCACAATTTCTTCATCCTGCTTTATGCACGTTGTATAATATATATATATATATATATATATATATGTATATATTGAAGAAAAATATAGTAAAGCATCCATAACAAACAAAAGAATTCAATTTATTACCAGATAAGACTCAATAGAATGCTTGTTATCAATATAAAAAACCAGAAACAACCCTTATAATTTAAAACAAATTGTAAAGTTGGAATGATGAACAAAGGATTAAAGGTAATGTAATTGCAAAATCATCAGGGTGACTCCAAAACATCAGCTTCAAATAGTACATTTCATTTAATGGCCTTGTAACTTTAAACAAAAAGGCCTTTAATCACCCCAATGTACTATAAATGGAAAATGTATGAGTAAAGTGAAAAACTCAAAAGAATTGACTTACACGTGTGTAGATGGTCATACTACAAATACGAACTTAACATGATATGTAAAAAAGGCAATACCTTCTTTCTAAAATCTACAACAAAATGCAATAATTGACTATCGGCGAATTAGGTGTCGAAACACAGAACTATTTGAAAAAAATCTGATGTGGGCAACACATGACTTTCCTTACATAATGTAATGAATTTACTACTTTTACAGTAAAAAAATAGGTTTTTCCTATAGTAGATACTAATATTCTTTCCAAGATATTAAATTTTCGACAATAAGTCGTCATTTTCATTGATTTAGCGTCATTTTTATCCATTTGGCGAGATTTTCGTTAATTTGGCAACATTTCAAAAAGTCGCCAAGTTGGCGATATTCCGCCAAACTCTTCGCCAAAATCTCGCCAAGCGTTATGCACTAAGAAATAATTTATTCTTACAGCAGATAAATGACTATTGGCGTTCAAATACAAAAGTATTACTCAAAGTATCTTTTTTCATGAATGGAACGAGCATAGACAGCATAGACACACGCAGCATAGACACATTAGCATAGACACACGCAGCCGTCACTCTGAAAATAGATGATTCGTCTTCTAAAGTACTCAAAACATATATAAATCCATCAAAAACTCGAATTCCAATTTTCTACTTCATTACAACACTTTTCCAGTATATTACCATGTATTAAAGTAAAAGCAAAATTATAAGTAAATTTATTTAAACGAAATTTCGCTTTTTTATTTCATTCCAATACATCTTCAGTATATTACAATGAATTGTAGTGAAAGTAAAATTATAAGTAAATTTATTTAAACCATAAATTAAAAAGAAATTTCAAGGTTTTGTTTTATTCCAATACATTCTCCGGATATTACCGTGTATTATATTGAAAGTAAAATTATAAGTAAATTTAATCAAACCATAAATTATAACGAAATTTAACTTTTCTATTTCATTCCAATAATTTCTACGCATATTACCATATATTGTAAGGAAAATAAACTATAAGTAAATGTATTTAAACGAAATTTAACTTTTTTATTTCATTCCAATACATTTTCCGTATATTACCATGTATTGTTGGGAAAGTAAAATTATAAGTAAATTTATTTAAACGAAATTTCACTTTTTTATTTCATTCCAATACGTTCTCCGTATATTACCATGTAATGTAGAGGAAATAAAATTATAAGTATATTTATTTAAACCATGAATTTAAACGAAATTTCATTTTTTTATGTCATTCCAATATATTCTCCGTATATTACCGTGTATTATAGTAAAAGTAAAATTATAACTAAATTTAATTAAACCATAAATTATAATAAAATTTCACTTTTCTATTTCATTCCAATACTTTCTCCGCATATTACCATATATTGTAAGGGAAATAAAACTATAAGTAAATGCATTTAAACGAAATTTAACTTTTTATTTCATTCCAATACATTCTCCGTATAGTATCATGTATTGTAGGGAAAGTAAAATTATACGTAAATTTATTTAAACGAAATTTCACTTTTTTATTTCATTCCAATACATTTTCCGTATATCACAATGAATTGTAGTGAAAGTAAAATTATAACTAAATTTATTTAAACCATAAATTAAAAAGAAATTTTAAGGTTTTGTTTAATCCAATACATTCTCCAGATATTGCCATGTATTGCATGAAAAATAAATTATAAGTAAATTTATTTAAACCATGAATTTAAACAAAATTTCATTTTTTTTATTTCATTCAAATACATTATCCGTATATTACCGTGTATTATAGTGAAAGTAAAATTATAAGTAAATTTAATTAAACCATAAATTATAACGAAATTTCACTCTTCTATTTCATTCCAATAATTTCTCCGCATATTACCATATATTGTAAGGAAAATAAAACTATAAGTAAATGCATTTAAGCGAAATTTAACTTTTTATTTCATTCCAATACATTCTCCGTATAGTACCATGTATTGTAGGGAAAGTAAAATTATAAGTAAATTTATTTAAACGAAATTTCACTTTTTTATTTCATTCCAATACATTTTTCGTATATTACCAAGGTAAAATAAAATTAACAGTAAATTTTTTTAAAGCATGAATAAAAACAAAATTTACTCTTTTATTTCATCTCAGTACATTTTCCGTATATTACCATGTTTTGTAGTGAAATGAGAAAGTGAAATTTCGTTTTAATTTATGGTTCATATAAATTTAATTTCAAGTAAATTTATTTATAGTATAAATAAGGACGAAAATTCACTTTTATTCCATTCCAATACTTTCGCTGTATTTTACCATGTATTATTAGTGAAAGCAAAATAATAAATAAATTTATATAAAATTGACATGAAATTTTTGTGTTTTGCGTGGTATTTCATATTTTACTAAAAGCTACCATTCTATCATAATAATAATATTAATAATAAAATCTAATTTATACATACAAAACTTAATAATTTCTGAAATTATTCCGAAGTTAATTTTTCTCTTACCTGATGAAATGAGAAAATAGAAAAACCTTTTAACTCCAGTATTTCCCATTATTCACTTTTCCAGTGAATGCACCCCAAATGGTTTGATTCAGTACTTTTACTCTTTTCTGTTTTATAAATACAATCTTAACCCGCTTTTTCAAAGATATTTCACTCCTTGCAAACAAGTGGCGCAAGCTTGTTAATTTATGGCCCTGTTGTGGATGCTTGTATTTAGTAAGAAATTTCTATTGTCGAAAACCTCTAGAAACCCAGGAAAAGGTCTTGAAGATTTCGTAATGGACAAACTAAACAAAAAAGTACGAAAGATACCAAATAAACTAAAATACTCCGTTAGTAACAGTACAAACAGTTGATAAAAAATATCTACCAGTTTCAAAGACAAAAAATCGGCGGTGGTTCCAGTCCAATGGAGCCGAAATGGTTTAGCGTAAATAACGTCCAATTATATATCCTTGAAGTATTTCATTACGGCGGGGGGGAGGGGTAGAAGCCTCCCGGAAACGATTACACGCCCTCCCCTCCCCCGGAGAGATTTTATATTAACTTAGTTTCTATTTATGTGATAGCATTTAAATATACTTATTTAGAGGAAATAGAAAACTCCCCCGCTAAAGTTTCATTCACTCCCCCCCCCCTTGGCCAAAAGACTGTCTGTATCTTTGTAGAGCATTCAAAGGGATTTAAATTACACTGTTAAAATATTAAAGTTAGAACCCCCTTTACAAATTAGTTTCAAATATTGAAAGGATAATCACTATATTTCGAAAACTAAGAGCTCAATCCGAAATTCAATTATATATCGTTTTAGGGCTTTCAAAGAGCTACAAATTACTCGCTCACTGTTCATACCTAGCACTTTTAGTTTACGAGATATAAGAGTTACAAACATTAGAAACGGAAAATTTTTAAATTTTCTTCCAACTTTTTCAAAAACAATAACAGCTTTGTAAAAACAAATGATTAATCTTGAAACTGAATTTTGTAGCCTTATAAAAAAAATAATCTTGATTTGTGTATTTACAGAATAAACAATTATTTTAAATTCTTAATACTAAGAAAAATTATTTGTCCTTATTTGATTATATAAATGCAAATTCAGCTAAAGTGAAACATCAAAAACTTTAAAACGTTGTTAAGCAGAAACTGATAATATAAAGAATTATTGATTTTAAAAATGAAATTTCCCAGCCTTGCAGTTACCTGGATAGTCGTTAGGTCAATGCTGACAACTCATCCATTTTTTAGCAGAATTTTAAACACTTTCACAAATTACAGAAATAATATTCTTTTCAGCGTTTTCTTCACAGATGTCAAGTTCAACAATAATCAATGAAATTACCTACTTTATCATTGGTCACAGGAAAAAGTTACACCAAACCCCATGATTCGTTACCGATCAAAAATAAAATTTAAAATAAATACGATTTTATGCCCCTTTATATACTATAAGAAAACAAAACGCGTAGCACATCAATATCGTCTGATCTGAAGATCGAATGCGTGAATACGGCAATTCCATTACTCAAACCTCTAGGTCATTGGTGAGAAGGATAGTGTTATGATCCCCCGTGGGCAGGTTGTGTATCCAGGTGATCTTTCGAATAAGCTGAATGAAATTCGTTCAAGAACAAGCACTTTCAAACAAATTGTGAAACAAACTTCATAAATTTATATAACAAACAAATTTCTTAAAATATACATTTCAACATCAAATACAAAATAATTTTCATACTTGCGGAAAAGCTAACTTGATTGTAGAGAGGAATAGGAAAAACTGTAAACTCCCACTCAGTTATAGTTCATGTTTATTAAACACTTTTAATAATTAACAAGAAAGATCAATCATGCATAAAGCATTGATTATGAAACACTTTCCAACTTCAATGCAATTTTATATAAACATCTCTAAAATGCGATACATTCTTCGGTAATATTTTTAAAATTATCACAATACTACATTAATTTATTATATTTGAAAACTTCATCGAAGAAAATGAACTTCATTCAAATGACGACATTGAAATACAAATTGCCTGGCTTAAACATCTCTAAAATGCGATACATTCCTCGGTAATATTTTTAAAATTATCATAATACTACAATAATTTATTATATTTGAAAACTTCATCGAAAACAAATGAACTTTATTCAAATGACGTCATCGAAATATAAATCGTCTCTATATAAAAGCAGCATTTCATTCATAAACATTTTTCCAATCGTTTCATTCATCACAATACTATAAAAATTTATTTTATTTAAAAATTTGAAAAATTATTATCTACCATATTTATTTTAAAATGTGAAACCTCTCTTATATATAAAATAATTAAACTCTTGGAAAGATATTTATTATATAATATATCTCTTTTCTTTCTGGAGGATATAGCAAGAGTCATAATTTAATTGAATTTGTTTTTCTCCCTATATTAAATAATTTTTATTTTAAAAATTACGTAACATATTTTACTGAAATTTTTTTTTATATTTTATGGGATAATTCGAATATTTTCTACAATTTTTGAAGCAATTTGTGAATTTTAAATTCGCTTAAAAAATGTTTGAAAAATTAGGTCCCATAGGGTTCAATGTATTTCATTTTTTCAACCCGGGTTCAATCCAAAACTAATTGGGTGATATTATTCATTTATATACCCATAGGTCCCACAGACCGTCTGAAAAACATACTGAAATTTCATTTTGATAAAGTCATTTTTACGGCAGTTATCGTGCTAACGGACAGACAGACAGAATGAACAAAGTCATAAACACTTTTCAACTATGTTGTGAAGTGTTTACAAAATCATAAATACTTTTCAACTATGTTGTGAAGTGTTTACAAAATCATAAACACTTTTCAACTATGTTGTGACGTGTTAAAAACTAAAAATTTTGCGGCATTAAACCAATGCATTAATTTCAAATCAACTGATTTCTATCATTAAAATAAAATATTATATTCACGGTTTTCCTTATTTCAATAAAAAAGTATTCTAAATTGATATTCAAAATGAATTTTGTTACTATGGAAACCATCTAGGTCAGTATAAGCATAATATGTGAATAAAAAAATAATTGAATAAATAGTCGCTAATAGCTTCCACGGTGTATTCAAGTAAGCCTTGTCCAAAATATAAACCAACGCAACAAACGATTTTATTAAAAGATTAGCATTCATAAAATAAAATTTATAGTGATTCTACTCAAAAGTAGCAGACGATTTTATTCAAAATTATACTTCATTTAAAACTTTTATAATTGCTCCAAAATAATAAAGAAGCTTTCAGATCAAATATTTATAAAAACGAATTTTAAACTGACATGACCAATTATATTTCATTATTTCATACGATTTCTTAACATTTCAGGGGCTATAATTTCAGTCTGAATATTTATAGAATAATCTTCTTTCATCCCAAGAAGTTATTAACTTTTGATTATGCAAGTTAATAAATTAATCAGAAGACAAGCAGTTTGAAATGACTTAAAAAATGATTTCGTCTAAAATGAACAAAAAAAAAGGAAATGAAAATTTATAATTAATTAAAAATTAAAATATTCTTGCCTCTCAGGGATTTTTTTCGTGATGTCTTCACAAGCAAGGGAGTCTTGTACTCGCTCAGAAAGTCGTCAGGCCAATGCTGATAACCCATCGATTTTTAAACAGAACTTTTAAAACTTTATTCGCAACTTATGGGGAAGAAAAAAAGAATACTCTTTTTCGAGCCTTCTTCACGGGTGTTTAAGAATCAACAATGAAATGACCCTCTCAGCCGTTGGTTACAGGTAATATCTCCACCAGTTATCCAATAAGGTTCGAACCAATTGATTCGTCACCGATTAAATATCGAGTTTGGAGTGATTGTGAATTTCCCGCCCTTTATACGCAAATAGAACATTGCGAAATTTCGCAGCCAAGATGTTTCGCCAAGTGATGCCAAGGAAAGACGCAGCTTCGTGAAGTTATCAATGAGTGAATCGAGTGACCAGAGAAAGTAGAACAGTTACACATAAAAGAACCAGATGTTTCTAGAAAAAACTGCCATAAATTTGTAAACAACTGCCGTGTGTTGTATGTACTTTACCACATATGATTAATTGCTTCGCAGTCGCAATCCATGTATTCAGATTATTATTTTGTTAGACAACTTTTACAAGGAAATATTTGAATGTAAACAACTTTTACAGGTATTTCATATTCTTTAAAGGAAGGAAATAGAATACCAAAGATGAGACAAATGCATTATATAAAGAGGAAAATGCAAACCAACATTTTAACACTTTCCAACATAGTTGAAAAGTGCTTATGACTTTGTTCATTCTGTCTGTCTGTCCGTTCGTACGATAATTGCCGTGAAAATGACTTTATCAAAATGAAATGTTAGTATGCTGTTGAGACGGTCTGTAGGACATATGGGAATGGAAATGAATAATATCACCCAATTAATTTTGGATTGAACCCGGGTTGAAAAAGTGATATACATTGAACCCTATGGGACCTCGTTTTTCAAACATTTTTTAAGCGAATTTAAAATTCCCAAATTGCTTCGAAAATTTTAGGAAGTATTCAAATTGTCACGTAAAATGTGTAAAAAAATTCCAGCAAAATATGTTAGGTAGTGTTTTAAATAAAAATTGAAATAATAATTACACCCATATTATGGGAAGAGATCACGTGACTCATTTTGAAATAAAATATGGCATTCATTTTTTGTCCTGGGTAAAAACCGCTTTATTTCTGCATATAATCTGTGTATCTAAATTCTGTATTACAGTCTAAATTACAATTCTATATTATTGTCCAAATTACAATATTTTTTATTTTAAATTATCACTAAACTTTGATTATTCCTACAACGAAGCCTAATTTTTCTAGCATGCAGAATCGATTGTAAGATGTGGAACAAATCGATTGTAAGATGTAGTATAAGAATTGTTGAATTTTTTTCATGCAAAATTATTTAGCGCTGGAGTCTGAAATATAAGTGATATGAATAAAATATTCATTGATTTTACATAGAAAAGCAGGTGATTTATAACATTGCCTTTTTGTATTAAGTTTTAAGTTTCCAAGTTTAATAAATTATTGTAGTACTATGACAATTTAAGAAATATCAGTGCTGAATGTATTGCCTTTTAGAGCTGTTTAAATAAAATTGCATTTCAATAGGAAAGTGTTTCATAATCAATGCTTTATGCATGATTGATTTTTCTTGTTATATGTTAATTTTGTCCCGATTTTACAATTTCGGATTAGGATCATACAGCTCATATTTTACTCACTTCGTGATTTCTTAGAATTTTATATAACAAATATTACACAATGGTATATGTATAAAGCATTGTGATAAAAATATCGAATTTTTGATGCATTTCATTTACCTTATGGGACATTCGTAATTAATCTAGTTCTATAAAATTGTTGCTCTTTCAAAAACACATGCTCTAAAAAGTCAAATTCAATAAAATATGCACTTTTTCAAAGTAAAATCTGAGTAAAAAGAACTATGAGAACTTTTCCCAACGGAAATCGACC
Source organism: Amaurobius ferox (assembly GCA_951213105.1). NCBI lineage: Eukaryota > Metazoa > Arthropoda > Arachnida > Araneae > Amaurobiidae > Amaurobius > Amaurobius ferox. The sequence continues at coordinate 23,647,547 of OX578152.1, forward strand.
CTGTGCTTTTCGATCTAGAAAGAGAGAGATGAGAAACAATCTAACTCCGTTACTAGAATTTCATGGGAGAGTTCTTTAACTTGAGTTAGGGAGTATTAGAAACTTGGGTAACTTGGAAACTATGGGAAAACAAAAACTCTTACATGAGACTAGACTTGGGGATCTCTAAACTGTTATTCATCTGAATGTAAAGAGCTCCTAAAATCCATTTTGTCTAAGTTTTCGAACTGTTTAACTCTGGAAAGGCTTCCTATGCAAATTATGGGCCCCTACAAACATTAATCGAGCCGCTCTTTATACTATATTTTCCCTCCTTGTGAATCTTTATTGTCTTCCCCTCCCTCAAACAAAATGAAATATGAGGTCCAAGTTTCTTCCTGGCGCCCCCACTCGTGATATCCGTTCCCTCTTAAAATTATAAACTCATAAAATTATGTGACGTCACTCTACACAAAATAATATACAGGGTGTCCAGTGCTATTGGTGCCCAATGGCTATTTCCTCAACCGTTAGTCACAGAGATATACTTCCAAATGCAAAAATGTTTTAAATTTTAAAATCTATTATCTTAGAAACTGTTTAAATCAATAAATACATTTCTGAAAGAAATACGAAATATCAATTTTTATACGGTCCCCCGGTCCTACCAATTATATTTAGGAAAATCATCCTCATACAATTTTATGCAAAATAAAAAAAATCTTCCTTTTACGACCAAAATTCACAGAGTTATGAAGCATTAAACTTTATGACTTAAGTCGCTTTTCCACGCATAAAAATGTCCCGTTTCAGGCAACCAACCAATCAAGGACCGTATTGACCATTTCTTCAGGCAACCAACCAATCAGAGACCGTATTGACCATTTCTCAGCACAAAAGTGCTCCAACTTGAAACAGTTATAAGTCGGTCAATTTTAGTCGCAAAAAGATGATTTTTTTTTTCTTGCATAAAATTGTATGAGGATGATTTTCTTAAATATAATCGCTAGGACCGGGGGACTGTGCAAAAATTTATATTTCGTATTTCTTTCAGAAATACATTTATTGATTTAAACTGTTAAACTAAGATAATAGATTTTAAAATTTAAAACATTTTTGTAATTGGAATTGTATCTCGGTAACTAACGGTTGAGGAAATAGCCATTGGGCACCGATAGCACTGGACACCATGTATATATATATATATATAAACCCCCATTTCAACAAAAAATATTTTTTTTCTGAAAATATATATAGTCAAACCTGCTTGAAACGGAACACTGCTATAACGGGAAAATATTTGTAATCCCGTCGAAAAATAGAGATATTCAAAATAGAGGGACGTTTATGTCCATACAACGTTACTACGTTGTCCATACAACGTTGTCCATACAATAGAGAGACGTTTATGTCCAAATTTAAAGAACCGTTTTTCACAGAATTTTCTATTAAATCACATGACGATTGTCTGAAAGCAATTTCAGAACTACAGGAATTTTCATTCCATCAGGGAGATTCTGAAATGCAAGAAAAATTAATCAATGCTCGATTTTTGAACGAAAGTCGCATCATTAGTAAGATTTATGTCCAAAAACTCATGTTGGATTATTTAGAAAGTTCGTCTCAATTAAGAAGGTGGGCCTTTTTTTTTTGTTAGTTACTTGTTTCATGGTAAGCAGCAATATTTTCCGGTAAGTAAATGTATCTATTTTTTTAAGATATGGTAAACAGTCAAGGACATGAGGTATACTATTATATACTATTTTTGTATTTACATATACTCCTGTGATCGCAGTATGTAAAAATGTAAGCATGTACATACATATTTAGAATAATTAAATTAACTATTATGAAATAGTATTAATTAAGTACATCTAAATAAACTTTTCAGAATTTTTAGTTGTGTATCGATAACCAGTTACATAAAGACTATACCTTTCCGGATAAAAAGAATATATATATACTAGCCGAATACCCGTTGAAAATCAACGGTCTCGCAATAACCAACCCCTGAATGATGTAAATTTTTGAATAATTCGCGTTTCACATTTATTCGACAAATCGAATATTTTGGTGTGCAGAACCCCCTAAAGAAGAAAATATTGGTAAACTTAAGTTGCCCATTTCTTTCTTTCGAACTATCTACCCGTACACCACATTAAAGTTATCTCATCCCGTAGCATGCTATTTTATTATTTCTCTTTTCGAACGTTTTTCTGTCAAGCACACCCATAAATGAACATTTTTAAAAAACCCTGTTTGTCTTAGGTTTTTTATCAGATGATTGGCCCATATACCAAATATCAAGCTTCTATCACATTTAAAAGGAAGCGTGCCTCATTTATTCGGAAAATCGAACATATTAGAGTGCGGCACACCTTAAAGTAGCAAATATTGGAAATCTGAAATTTCACACTTTCTTCTTTTCAAACTATCTACCCGTACACCATATTTGAAGTCTCTATCCTATCGCGAAGCATGTTTTTTCTATGGCTTCACCTTTCGAACGTTTCCCTGTGTAGCACCCCGTTAATGAACATTTTTGTCACACCGTATTCATCTTTGGGTTTTTTGTTAAATAGTTAGCCCATATACTAAATTTCAAGCCTCTATCATATTGTAAAGGAGAAGATTTTCATTTGTTCGGAAAATCGAACATTTTACTAAGCGGCACCCCCTACAATAGCAAATGTTGGAAAACTGAAATTGCACACTTTCTTCCTTACCATCTTTTTACCCGTACACCAAATTTGACGTCTGTATCTCATCGCGAAGCATGCTTTTCTAGCACTTCACCTTTCGAAAGTTTTTGTGTTCAGTTCCCATCCCCTTGAATATACATTTTTGAAAAACTTTATGCTTCTTGTGATTTCTATCAGATGATTCGCCCATATACCAAATATCAAGCTTCTATCACGTTTTAATTGAGGCGTTTTTCCTTTATTCCGAAAATCGAATATTTGGGTGCGTGGCACCCCCTAAAGTAGAAAATATTGGTAAACTGAAATGGTACACTTTCTTCCTTCCAAACTATCTACTGTTACACTAAATTTGATATCTCTATCTCATCCCGAAGCATGTTTTTTTTTTCAATTTACTTTTCGAACGTTTTTCTCTGGAGCATCCCCTTAAACGAACATTTTTGAAAAACTATATTCATATTGGGTGTTTTAGTCAAATGATTAGCCTATATACCAAATTTCAAACCTCTTTCAAATTTTAAAGCAGCCTTTTCTCATTTATTCGGTAAATCGAACATTTTGGTGTGCGGCACCCCCTTAAGTAGAAAATATTGGAAATCTGAAATTGCATACTTTCTTACTTTCGAACGATTTACCCATACACCAAATTTGAAGTCTCTATCTTATCGCAAAGCATGCTTTCCTATCATTTCACTTTTCGAACGTTTTGGTGTGGAGCACCTCCTCTAGAGAGCGTTTTCGAAAAATTCGATTTTTCTAGGGGGTTTTATCGAACGACCGAGCCGTGTACCAAATTGCAAGTCTCTATCTATTCGGGAAGTGCCTAAAAATGCGTGACAGACGGACGGACGGACAGACAGACAGACAGATAGACAGACAGACAGACACTTCTTGGCAATTAGTATATATATATATATATATATATATATATATATATATATATATATATATATATATATATAATAACATTATAATATGAAATTCTAATTATATATAAATATGTATATATATATATCGAAATTGAAAGCAAAATCGAACATCAGTTGTTCCAGTGTTTCGACTGTTGATGCATCAACATAAGTAATGTAAGGAGCAATTCATTGGAACCAGTATGAAGCACTATTCTATCTAAAGAAATATTAATTGGGTTGAAATTTTGCAAACAAATAAAAAATTCTGTTTGGCCTGAAAAATTTTTGAAATTAATTTTTTTCCATGGACTTACTTAATAAACATGCATATAGCGAAATTTAAAATTCGAGCTTTGTAATGACCTTAAAACATGATTAGTTCAATCTACGTACAAAATTTCATTCCAATCGGTTGAGTTTCACTACGTCAACGAAACGTCACAATCAGATTTGAATCAGTGTTAAGGAAGCTACATTAGGAACTCGTTTTGCTTCAATAAAATATTTTTGGCTAAATAATTAGAAAAAATCTGATGTGGGCAGCACATGACTTTCCTTATATAATGCAATGAATTTACTACTTTTACATTAAAAAGAAATAGATTATTTTTATAATAGTTATTTATATTTTTTCCAAGATATTAAATTTTCGTCAATGAGTCTTCATTTTCCTTGTCCTCATCATCAATGAGTCGTCATTGATTTAGCGTCATTTTTATCCATTTGGCGAGTTTTTCGCTAATTTAGTAACATTTAAAAAAGTCGCCAAGTTGGCGACATGCCACCAAATTCGTCTCCAAAATCTCGCCAAGCGTTATGGACGAAGAAATAAGTTATTCTTACAGCAAATAAATGACTATTGGCGTTCAAATACAAAAGTATTACTCAAAGTATCTTTTTTCATGAATGGAACGAGCTATATCCACGAGAATGATATCACCCAATTTATCGCATGGTATTACATATGAAAAGTGAACATGTTTCTCAATAGGAAATATTTTTTTTTATTTTATATGACTTTTTGATAATTTTTTTGAAAAATGTGCAATATCTCGAGAACGGTTCATGTTAGCGTTCTAAAATTTATGACAATCGTTTTCTAATGAAAAATTACATAAGAAATGTCTATTTGCGTAACTTTATTAGCGGTTTTGATTTTTTGACGATTTTTTCAAAATTTCACTCAAAAATTTAGGGGGTTCTGAACATTCGATTGCGTATAAAAACAATAGACTTCCAGTGTTTACGGATTGTGATTTTTGTACCAAATTTCATTCGAATCGGTCCATTCGTTCGTCAGTTATCGTCTCCACACACACACACACACACACACACACACATACAGACATCACCTCAAAAATGTTCGATTGGTAATCAGGCATGCTTGAAACGTGCTCTCCCGTCGAAAATTCGAATTCGAATTTTTGACACCGTCACAATACTTTCCTTATACATTATATTTATATAGAAAGTAAAAATATTTTCACATATTCGCATATTAGTACATATATATATGTTTCAAATTTTGCCGCATGAGGCATATGCCTTCTGAGCATTGCCGTTAAGATATAAATGACATAATTCTCGTGTTAATACCCTCATCTTAAGGAAATGACAAAACGGATGAGTAAACTAGATAAAACTTGTTTCTAAACATTCTTGATCCTTAAAGCTCACGATAGTCTAGACCACCTGATACTCGGCTTTGACAACACCTGATATTCGGAATATTCTAAACTGGAATATTCCTGTTTTCTCAGAGCCTTCTCATATCACCTTGGTTCCATTTTATATGTCTACTCTTACGGATTAAAACGTAATTGAGGCGCCGGTGATATAACTGACGTTCTTAGATCGCAACGGTGTTTACATCAAGAAGTTTCAGAGATTGAGCTACGCTTTCACTCCAACCTTGAAATAACAGTTTTTTAGATTTAGGTTAATAACACAGCATAATGAACTGCAATAATCTCAATTAGAATATTAAAGTATTTTCTCGTTCCGATATTTTGAGAGGCAAATTAAGCGATTGCGCAGCAGTTGATTGAAAACAATTTTTTGAATGAACGGAGATGTGTGTTTGGGTGTAAATGTAAACACAATAAAGTTCTTTTAACATATGTAAAAAATCTGATGTGGGCAACACATGACTTTCCTTATATAATGCAATGAATTTACTACTTTTACAGTTAAAACAATGTTATTCTTATAGTAGATACTTATATTCTTTCCAAGATATTGAATTTTCTTCAATTAGTCGCCATTTTCATTGATTTGGCGTCATTTTTATCCATTTGGCGAGATTTTTGTTAATTTAGCAACAATTAAAAATGTCGCCAAGTTGGCGACATTCCGCCAAATTCGTCGCCAAAATCTCGCCAAGCGTTATGGACGGAGAAATAAGTTATTCTTACAGCAGATAAATGACTATTGGCGTTCAAATACAAAAGTATTACTCAAAGTATCTTTTTTCATGAATGGAACGAGCTAAATTCACGAGAATGATGTTACCCAATTTATCGCATGGTATTACATACGAAAAGTGAACATGTTTCTCAATAGGAAATATTTTTTTTTTATTTTACATAACTTTTTGATATTTTTTTTGAAAAATGTGCAATATCTCGAGAACGGTTTATGTTAGCGTTCTAAAATTTATGTCAATCTATTTCTAATGAAAAATTACATAAGAAATGTCTACTTGCGTAACTTTAGTAGCGGTTTTGATTTTTTGACGATTTTTTCAAAATTTCACTCGAAAATTTAGGGGGGTTCTGAACATTCGATTGCGTATAAAAACAATAGGCTTCCAGTGTTTACGGATTGTAATTTTTGTACTAAATTTCGTTCGAATCGGTCCATTCGTTCATCAGTTATCGTCTCCACAGACTCACTGACAAACACACACACATACTTTCACACATACACACATACTTTCATACACACACACACACACACACACAGAGACATCACTTCAAAAATGTTTAATTCGTGATCAGGGATGCTTGAAACGTGCTCTCCTGTCGAAAACTCGAATTCGAATTTTCGACCCCGTCACAATACTTTCCTTATACATTATGTATGTAAGGAAAGTAATAAGAGTTAGTTAAAGGACAACAATAAATAATATGTCAAGCGTATATGAAGTATTTAGGTTTCCCTCGACTTTTTTCATACATGCATATTCTTTATTGTTTCGTTCCATCTGATGAACAGAAAATAATAACTTCGCGCTTCCAAGTTATTCCTTTAAAAATAATTTGAAAATGTTTCTTTAAAGTTGGCAAAGATCACTTATCCGCCAGAATCTCAAATTCGAAAAGTTTCGGTAAAAAATATTTTATCTATACAATAATATGAGAAAGTGTTGTTGCTGTTGTTGTTACTAAATCTACCCGGTCTAGCCAGGGGCTAGACCAGGTCCATGAGTCCATGTATTCCCAAGAAATGACAAACCAATAAAAGACTATTGAAAATATACCCTTTGGATAACTCCAAACAGTACTGTGATGACTGAGGAAGCCTATTCAATATTACACTCGGAGCAAATGGTATAAACCTTGTGCCCCTGTTTGAATTTAAGACACTTTATATGTCCACTAACAAATCTGGAAATGGTGATTTGTAGATATCTGTCGCTCCCAGAAGTAAGAACTCCCCCTGGTCTATATCTACTGTGCCAATCATGCACGGGGTGGGGGTGGGGGGGGGGAACCTCCATGTATGAAGATTTGAAATCTTCCTTCTTGAGAAGATTTTAAGTAAAATTAATGAATTGTTAGAGGTCATAGGAATAGTAGCTCCTTCTTTTGCCAATGCATTGGCAATCTCATTACCACTGAGCCCCACATGGGACAGGATCCACTAGTACACTTCACACGGTGTACATAAAGTTGCCGTAGACTATTCAAAATTGAAACTGCAGCTCTATCTCCGACTCTAGAACAGTTGCTGAAATGCTGAATAGCACTCCTACTGACGGTCAATATCCAAATATCAACAAAAGAGGTTTCTGATTTAATGGCCTTTAAACCCTCTTCAATAGCTATAAGCTCCGATTTAAATATATATGAGAAATTAAAAATATGAATGAGAGGGGGGGGAATCGAAACCGACCCCAAGAATATCCTAGCTACACAAATCTTACAGAAGAAAAGAGATTTTTATTCAACACTCAGGTATGGTAATATCATCAAAGGAAGGGCACGTGATGCCTTTCGAAAAAAACGTTCTACGGGAACTCACGCTGTATTTACGTACTACGAAAACCCTGAAAACCTACATGTGCAATCTGTCAAACTGTAAATTGAACCTTGCGATGCGTCTTGAATTTTCTGTTTCAGTACTCAATTTTGTACTAATCTAGGACAGTCTAATTAGCGGACTACGATGGGAATTTTGTGGGTCGCGAGTTTTGTGTACTTTATAAATAAAATATCACTGATTAAAAATAAATTGTTTTTTTTTTTAAACATTAATTGCTGTCTATACTTAAATATAACAAGACACATTACATGAATGAAATTTAATACTAAAGTTAATAAAATATAACTTATTTGTAATTATATTGTTTCTCATGTACCGTTGGAAATTTTCGAGAGAAAATACAACAAGCAGAAGAATTTTGAGGAAAAATTGAACCTGCAGAGAGAGCAATTATGCTATTGACAAAAATATTCCGCAGAAAATTTTCGACAAAAAATATTACTCGCAGGAGAGTCTCAAGAAAAAAAAATATTTACCCGCAGAAGAATTTTGAGATAAAAATATTGCTTGCAATAGAACTTTGAGTGAAAAATAGCCCGGGTAAGAATTTTAAGAGAAAAATATTACCCGTCGAGGAATTTTGAAAAAAAAGGATAGCTGGTAGAAAATTTTTGCGAGAAAATTATATCCCAATTTGCGAAATATAATTTTCTTTCAAGAATTGTGACAGAAAAATATTGCAGCAGAAGAATTTTGAGAGAAAAATATCACCTGCAAAAGGATTTTGAGACAAAAATAATGTCTGTAGAAGAATTTTCAGAGAAAATGATAGCTAATAGAAAAAAGTTGAGAAAAAAATGAAGAAATGTGAGAGAAAAAAAGTTCCCTGACAAGAATTTTGGAAAAAATATTGATCGCAGAAGAATTTTGAGAAAAAATATATCCCGGAATTGAGCTCTGAAAGAAAAAGTTAGCCCGTTGGCTTACAGGAGTTGAACACAGCTGCACCAGATCAAGTGTCGTCCATAACTGATCTCAAGTAAATAAGAAAGTGCGTAATAATTTTTGACAGTGCAATAATATGCTAATAATCATAATTAAAATAAAAAATCCATCAACCTCTAAAATGCCGTATTTTGATGTCAGCTGTGCATATCGACCTCGAGACTCCTTCGGACGCTAGAGGTAGAAAATTTTCCTGACAGTGATGGAACCTTCTTAATTAAGTATTCACTTTTAGTTCATACTATTGGTTTCCTATGTGTTAACTACGCACTATACTTACTTCAAAACACTATTAAGGCGACGACAAGTCGTCGAAGAATTCAGAGAAATACAAAAGCAGGATGATTAAGGTTGTTAATAGGCGCTAGTTTCACACCCCATTCCTGCCTAACCAGTATTCCCAGTCTATTTACACAAATCCTCCAAAATAAAAAATCTGATGTAGGCAGCACATAACTTTCCCTACAGACTTATATCCATGTTCTCTTTATTTTAATTAAATTTAATTCAAATTTTAATTCAATTTTCGTTTTCATTTAGTAACTGGACTCATGTTCAAAGGTGGCGTAGAGAAAATACGAAAAAACTAAAATATCTCGAGAACGGCTAGTCCTAGTGTAATGGAATTAGTCTTATTCTTTTCTTCGTTAAAAATTACGTATAAAACAAGCATTTATTGGATATATTTGAGCATACGTATTTTTTTATTTTAAATATTGAAGAATTTCGCGGACCATTTTGCAAAAAAAGACAGGTTGTTATTTTTCGAATCGTACCAAAATCTAATCAGCACCAGGATGACACACAAGCGACTTATCTACCGAATTTTGTGAAATTCGGTCCATTAGTTTTTCAGCTAGAGTGGATACAGGCTTTTGCTGGCCATTTCGCAACAAAAAAAAAATAGACGGGTTCTTTTATCTCGACTCGTATCCAAATCTAATCAGCACCAGATTCGCACACAAGTGACTTACCTACCAAATTTTATGAAATTCGGTCAATTAGTTTTTTAATTAGAGTGGATCCAAAATCTGCACAGACAGACAGACACACACACACAGACGTCACGCCAAAAATAGTTTTTTCGCATTTAAGAGGTCTCAAAACGTGTAGATCCGTCGAAAACTCGAGTTGCTATTTTCGACATGATTCCAATACTTTCCCTATACATTACCATGTATTGCAGGGAAAGTAAAAATCTGATGTGGGCAGCACATGACTCTCCCTGCAGACTTATATCCACGTTCTCTCTATTTTAATTAAATTTATTTCACTTTTAATTCAATTTTCTTTCTCATTCGGTAACCGGACTTATTTTCAAAGGTGGCGTAGAGAAAATACGAAAAACTAAAATATATCGAGAACGAACGGCTAGCTCTAGTGTAATGGGGTTGGCCTTATTCTTTTCGTTGTTAAACATTACGTATTAAACAAGCATTTAATGGATATATTTGAGCATACGTAGTTCTTTAGTTTAGATTTTGACGATTTTTGCGGGCCATTTTGAAAAAAAAGGCAGGTTATTTTTTTCCGAATCATACCAAAATCTAATCAGCACCAGGGTGATCCACAAGTGACTCATCTACCGAATTTTGTGAAATTCGGTCCATTAGTTTGTTAGTTAGAGTGAATACAAAATCTGCACAGACAGACACACAGACACACACACAGACGTCACGCTAAAAATAGTTTTTTCGTATTCTAGAGGTCTCGAAACGTGTAGATCCGTCCAAAACTTGAGTTGCTATTTCGATATGATTCCAATACTTTCCCTATACATTACCACGTATTGCAGGGAAAGTAAAAAGGAATTTATTTTTACAATATTTTTTCTCAGTTGTACAGAGAACGTTGGTGAATTCGAAATTTTGAGGTTTTAAGACGCCTTAAATAGATTTCGAACAACTTTAAAATATCTGTATCATAACGTGCGCAAGCACCCCCCAATAACTTTGTAAGAAAAGTTTCATAGATATACACGTTAAGTCAGTCTATAGTATAGTAACAATGCTTGATCGAATAAAAGTGATTACAGCGTCCCCTAGATGACAATTTAAAAAGTTAGGATAATGGACTCGACAACAAAGGGATATAGACGAAAAGAGTCAATTACAAAGTTGTAAATAATTGTCTAATGAGTAGGAATCGACCGTAAAACTATTACAGAATGTATTTATTTGGCACAATAGGGTTATTGGCGAATGGTTGCCATATTCGTGAAGGCTAAAATAAACAACGCTTATCAAGTAAAAAAATCTTATGTACTGCCTGTGAAAGAATTTACATTTGAATTCGATAAAGAATGTGACTTTGACAAACATTGCGGGTGTCACCGTGTTACAGTCCTTGATGATACGACTTTTTAGCAAATATTTAGTGCCTTCTATATACATATTTCGTTCGTTCCTGCTGTCAATTTCTACCCATTGCACAATGCTCTACAATCTTGCACTTGTCTTTTTTCGTCTATTTCGCTTTGTTGCTGAGTTCATACCTTTTTTTTTTGTGTTCTCTGTTAGAAGTGCTCTGCTGCAATGTCTTTTATTCAATTGGCCACGACCACTTTACGGTATACTGACCTCACATGTATACTCGTGATCTTTACTTTACAAAGTTATTGGGGTTCCTGGGGACTTTTCGTATGATGAGATAACTGGTGAATGAATGAAAGAATCCAAACGAAATTTGACATCCGGATAGATTGTGTAAAAAGTTAAAACTCGATAGAATTTTCTTTTAATTTGGATAATTAAAATAAACGAATGCGAGATTTAAGATTTTAATGCCATTGATGCCATTGATTTTGATGTCATTGTAGAGAACCAATTTTTATAATATCTATAGTTTATCCTATCCAATAAAAAAAAAATCCGATGTGGGCAGCACATGACTTCCTTATATAATGCAATGAATTTACTACTTTTACAGCAAAAAAAAAAGATTATTCTTAGAGTAGATACTTATATTCCTTATAAGATATTGAATTTTCGTTAATTAGTCGTCATTTTAATCGATTTGGCGTCATTTTTATCCATTTAGCGAGATCTTAGTTAATTTGACAACATTTAAAAAAGTCGCCAAGTTGGCGACATTCCGCCGAATTCGTCGCCAAAATCTCGCCAAGCGTTATGGACGGAGAAATAAGTTATTCTTAGAGCAGATAAGTGACTATTGGCGTTCAAATACAAATGTATTACTCAAGTATCTTTTCCTATGAATGGAACGAGCTAGATCCACGAGAATGATGTCACCCAATTTATCGCATGATATTACATATGAAAAGCGAACATGTTTCTCAACAGTTAATATTTTAATTTATTGGATTTTTTGATAAATTTATTTGAAAAATGTGCAATATCTCGAGAACGGTTCATGCTAGCGTTCTAAAGTTTATGTCAATCGTTTTCTAAGGAAAAATTACATAAGAAAAGTCTACTTGCGTAATTTTATTAAAGTTTTTTTTTTTATTTTGATGATTTTTTCAAAATTTCACTCCAAAATTTAGGGGGTTCTGAACATTTGATTGCGTTTAAAAACGATAGGCTTCCAGTATTCACGGATTGTGATATTTGTACCAAATTTCATTCAAATCGCTCTATTCATTCGGGAGATATCGTCTCCACACACACATACTTTCACACACAGAGAGACATACACACACACAGACATCACCTCAAAAATGTTTGATTCGTGATCAGGGATGCTTGAAACCTGCTGTCCCGTCGAAAACTCGCATTCGAATTTTCGATCCCGACACAATACTTTCCTTATACATTATGTATATAAGGAAAGTAAAAATGAAACAAAATTGAAATCTTTCAAAAGTAATGACATCATGCACTTTAGCTTTGCAAAAAGTATCACCCATGGAATTAGAAAGAAGAAAATAAAACTCCTATGGATGCAAAGCTTGAAAATGCCATAATGCTTTGAGAATTACATCTAGGCGTTGCTAGTGTTAATAAAGTGGCTGCTATTGTTAGTTTACATAACAGAAAGACGTAGAATTTAGTATATGTATTTTTGATTATTTTTAAATTAAGGGTTCCCCAATTATGAGTATAATTAATCAGTATTTTTTCACAGTTATAGGATAGAGAACAGACTATATGGAGATGAGAATACATTGGAAGGTAAAATAATTTTTAATACGTAGGATATTCTTTATTGTTTCAGTTCTACTTTGCATTGCGCTAATAATTACTTTCCTTATATACATAATGTATAAGGAAAATATTGTGACGGGGTCGAAAATACGAATTTGAGTTATCGACGGGAGAGCACGTTTCAAGCATCCCTGATCACGAATCAAACATTTTTGAAGTGATGTGTGTGTGTGTGTGTGTGTCAGTGAGATTGTGGAGACGATAACTGACGAACGAATGGACCGATTCGAAAAAAATTTGGTACAAAAATCACAATCCGTAAACACTGGAAGCCTATTGTTTCTATACGCAATCGAATGTCCGGAACCCCCCTAAATTTTCGAATGAAATTTTGAAAAAATCGTCAAAAAATCAAAACCGCTAATAAAGTTACGCAAATAGACATTTCTTATGTAATTTTTCATTAGAAAACAATTGACATAAATTTTAGAACGCTAACATGAACCGTTCTCGAGATATTGTGCATTTTTCAAAAAAATTATCAAAAAGTCATATAAAATAATTTTTTTTTTCCTATTGAGAAATATGTTCACTTTTCATATGTAATACCATGCGATAGATTGGGTGACATCATTCTCGTGGATCTAGCCCGTTCCATTCATGAAAAAAGATACTTTAAGTAATACTTTTGTATTTGAACGCCAATAGTCATTTATCTGCTGTACGAATAACTTATTTCTTCATTCATACCGCTTGGCGAGATTTTGCCGACGAATTTGGCGGAATGTCGCCAACTTGCGACTTTTCGAAATGTTGCCAAATTAACGAAAATTTCGCCAAATGGATAAAAATGACGCTAAATCAATGAAAATGACGACTAATTGCCGAAAATTCAATATTTTGGAAAGAATATTAGTATCAACTATAAGAAAAACCTATTTTTACTTTCCCTGCAATACATGGTAATGTATAGGGAAAGTATTTGTATCATGTCGAAAATCGCAACTCGAGTTTTCGACGGATCTACACGTTTCGAGACCTCTAGAATACGAAAAAACCATTTTTAGCATGACGTCTGTGTGTGTGTCTGTGTGTCTGTCTGTGTGTCTGTGTGTCTGTCTGTGTGTCTGTGTGTCTGTCTGTGTGTCTGTCTGTCTGTCTGTGCAGATTTTGTATCCGCTCTAACTAAAAAACTAATCGACCGAATTTCACAAAATTTGATAGGTAAGTCACTTGTGGGTGAGTCTGGTGCTAATTAGTTTTGGGTACGATTTGGAATAAAAGAACCCGCCTTTTTTTGCGAAATGGCCCGCAAAAGCTTGTATCCACTCTAACTGAAAAACTTCTGGACCGAATTTCAAAAAATTCGGTAGATGAGTCGCTTGTGGTTTACCCTGGTGCTGATTAGATTTTGGTACGATTCGGAAAAAAATAACCTGCCTTTTTTTGCAAAATGGCCCGCAAAAATCGTCAAAATCTAAATTAAAGAACTAGGTATACTCAAATATATCCAATGAATGCTCGTTTAATACGTATTTTTTAACGACGAAAAGAATAAGACCAACCCCATTACACAAGGAATAGCCGTTCTCGAGATATTTTAGTTTTTCGTATTTTTTCTACGCCACCTTTGAAAATAAGTCCGGTTACCGAATGAGAACGAAAATTGAATTAAAAGTGAAATAAATTTAATTAAAATAAAGACAACGTTAATATAAGTCTGCAGGGAAAGTCATGTGCTGCCCACATCAGATTTTTACTTTCCCTGCAATACATGGTAATGTATAGGGAAAGTATTGGAATCATACCGAAAATCACAACTCGAGTTTTCGACGGATCTACACGTTTCGAGACCTCTAGAATACGAAAAAACCATTTTTAGCGTGACGTCTGTGCGTGTGTCTGTCTGTCTGTCTGTCTGTCTGTCTGTCTGTCTGTGTGTCTGTCTGTCTGTCTGTCTGTGTGTCTGTCTGTCTGTGCAGATTTTGTATCCACTGTAACTAAAAAACTAATGGACCGAATTTCACAAAATTTGGTAGGTAAGTCACTTGTGGGCGGGGCTGGTGCTGATTAGTTTTGGGTACGATTCGGAATAAAAGAACCCGCATTTTTTTGCGAAATGGCCCGCAAAAGCTTGTATCCACTCTAGCTGAAAAACTAATGGACCGAATTTCACAAAATTCGGTAGATAAGTCACGTATAGGTCACTCTGGTGCTGATTAGATTTTGGTACGATTCGGAAAAAAATAACCTGCCTTTTTTTGCAAAACGGCCCGCAAAAATCTTCAAAATCTAAACTAAAGAACTAGGTATACTCAGATATATCCATAAAATGCCCGTTTAATACGTAATGTTTAACGACGAAAAGAATAAGACCAACCCCATTACACTAGGACTAGCCGTTCTCGAGATATTTTAGTTTTTCGTACTTTCCCTACGCCACCTTTGAAAATAAGCCCGGTTACCGAATGAGAACGAAAATTGAATAAAAGTGAAATAAATGTAATTAAAATAAAGAGAACTTGGATATAAGTCTGCAGGGAAAGTCATGTGCTGCCCACATCAGATTTTTACTTTCCCTGCAATACATGGTAATGTATAGGGAAAGTATTGGAATCATGCCGAAAATCACAACTCGAGTTTTCGACGGATCTACACGTTTCGAGACCTCTAGAATACGAAAAAACCATTTTTAGCGTGACGTCTGTGTGTGTGTCTGTGTGTCTGTCTGTCTGTCTGTGTGTCTGTCTGTCTGTCTGTGTGTCTGTGTGTCTGTCTGTGCAGATTTTGTATCCGCTCTAACTAAAAAACTAATCGACCGAATTTCACAAAATTTGATAGGTAAGTCACTTGTGGGTGAGTCTGGTGCTGATTACTTTTGGGTACGATTTGGAATAAAAGAACCCGCCTTTTTTTTGCGAAATGGCCCGCAAAAGCTTGTATGCACTCTAACTGAAAAACTTCTGGACCGAATTTCACAAAATTCGGTAGATGAGTCACTTGTGGGTTACCCTGGTACTGATTAGATTTTGGTGCGATTCGGAAAAAATAACCTGCCTTTTTTTGCGAAATGGCCCACAAAAATCGTCAAAATCTAAACTAAAGAACTAGGTATACTCAAATATATCCATTAAATGCTCATTTAATACGTAATTTTTAACGACGAAAAGAATAAGACCAACCCCATTACACTAGGACTAGCCGTTCTCGAGATATTTTAGTTTTTCGTACTTTCCCTACGCCACCTTTGAAAATAAGTCCGGTTACCGAATGAGAACGAAATTTGAATTAAAAGTGAAATAAATTTAATTAAAATAAAGAGAACGTTAATATAGGTCTGCAGGGAAAGTCATGTGCTGCCCACATCAGATTTTTTTTATTGTAAAAGTAGTAAATTCATTGTATTATATAAGGAAAGTCATGTGTTGCCCACATCAGATTTTTTATTTTACAAAATGGACAGTTTAAATAAATGTTTTAGGCCGTTCGTCATAGAAATGCATATAATGCAGGCACCTTATCTTATCGCAGCTCCACCTAAATGATTGTCTCAAGCGATATTGGCGTTTTTTACTTTCCCTGCAATACATGGTAATATATAGGGAAAGTATTGGAATCATGTCGAAAATCGCAACTCGAATTTTCGACTGATCTACACGTTTCGAGACCTCTAGAATACGAAAAAACTATTTTTAGCGTGACGTCTGTGTGTGTGTCTGTGTGTCTGTCTGTCTGTGCAGATTTTGTATCCACTCTAACTTAAAAACTAATGGACCGAATTTCACAGAATTTGGTAGATAAGTCGCTTGTAGGCCATCCTGGTGCTGATTAGATTTTGGTACGATTCGGAAAAAATAACCTGCCATTTTTTGCAAAATGGCCCGCAAAAGTCGACAAAATCTAAAATACAAAACTGCGTATGCTGAAATATATCCATTAAATGCTTGTTTCATACGTAATTTTTAACGAAGAAAAGAATAAGACCAATCTCATTACACTAGGACTAGCCGTTCTCGAGATATTTTAGTTTCTTCGTTTTATCCCTACGCCACCTTTGAAAATGAGTCCAGTTATGATGCGAACGAAAGTTGAATGAGACCGAAAATTGAATTAATAGTGAATTAAATTTAATTAAAATAAAGGGAATGTGTATATAAGTCTGCAGGGAAAGTCATGTGCTGCCCACATCAGATGTTTTACTTTCCCTGCAATACATGGTAATGTATAGGGAAAGTATTGGAATCATGTCGAAAATCGCAACTCGAGTTTTCGACGGATCTACACGTTTCAAGACCCCTAGAATACGAAAAAAACATTTATAGCTTGACGTCTGTGTGTGTGTCTATGTGTCTGTCTGTCTGTGTGTCTGTCTGTCTGTGCAGATTTTGTATCCACTCTAACTAAAAAACTAATACACCGAATTTCACAAAATTTTGTAGGTAAGTCACTTGTAGGCGAGTCCGGTGCTGATTAGTTTTGGGTACGATTCGGGAAAAAAGAACCCGCCTTTTTTTCGAAATGGCCTGCAGAAATTTGTATCCACTCTAGCTGAAAAACTAATGTACCGAATTTCACAAAATTCGGTAGCTGAGTATCGTATAGGTCACCCTGGTGCTGATTAGATTTTGGTACAATTCAGAAAAAATTAACCTGCCTTTTTTTGCAGAATGGCCCGCAAAAATTGTCAAAATCGAAACTAAGAAGCTACGTATGCTCAAATATATCCATTAAATGCTGGTTTAATACTTAATTTTTAACAAAGAAAAGAATAAGACCAACCCCATTACACATGGACTAGCCGTTCTCGAGATATATTAGTTTTTTTCGTATTTTCTCCACGCCAACTTTAAAAGAAGTGCAGTTATGAAATGAAAACGAAAATTGAATTAAAAGTGAATTAAATTTAATTGAAATAAAGAGAACGTGGATATAAGTCTGCAGGGAAAGTCATGTGCTGTCCACATCAGATTTCTTAATATGCATTTTTAACTCCTTTTTTTACCTCCGCGGTATCACCCATAGAAATGATGAGTTGTAAAACTATCACGAGATATCAAATATCATGGCGTTCAAGTATTTTTCTTTAAAAGTACGAAATTTACCTAATAAAGATAATATGGTCTTGTACTATTATTTCATCAAACAAAATCTGATGTGGGCAGCACATGACTTTCCCTGCCGACTTATATCCACGTTCTCTTTATTTTAATTAAATTTAATTCACTTTTAATTCAATTTTCGTTCTCATTTGGTAACTGGACTTATTTTCAAAGGTAGCGCGGAGAAAAAACGAAAAAACTGAAATATCTCGCGAACGGCTAGTCCTGGTGTAATGAGGTTGGTCTTATTCTTTTCTTCGTTAAAAATTACCTATAAAACAAACATATAATGGATATATTTGAGCATATGTAATTTTTTATATTAGATTTTGAGGATTTTTGCGGGCCATTTTACAAACAAAGGCAGGTTATTTTTTTCGAATAGTACCAAAATCTAATCAGCACCAGGGTGACCCACAAGAGACTTATCTACCGAATTTTGTGAAATTGGGACTATTAGATTTTCAGCTAGAGTGGATACAAGCTTTCGCGGGCCATTTCGCAAAAAAAGGCGGGTTCTTTTATCTTGAATCGTACCCAAAACTAAGCAGCAGCAGATTCGGCCACAAGTGACTTACCTACCAAATTTTGTGAAATTCGGTCAATTAGTTTTTGAGTTTGAGTGGATACAAAATCTGCACAGACAGACAGACAGACAGACAGACAGACAGACACACAGACAGACACACACACAGACGTCACCCTAAAAATAGTTTTTTTGTATTCTAGATTCTAGGTCTCGTAACGTGTAGATCCGTCGAAAACTCGAGTTGCGATTTTCGGCATGATTCCAACACCTTTCCTATACATTACCATAAATTGCAGGGAAAGTAATAATAATTTTAATTTCTTGAAGTTCATTGAGGCAAAAAGCGTTTTTGTATTAATGGGGTTAAGAGTGGAGAAATAACGTTTTCTCTCTTTACTTTTCACTCACAATGATTATTAACTTTACGATATACTTACTGAACCCAGAATTTCCCGAAAGTTACGATGGCAAATTCAGACAAAAGGATTTTTGACCCCATCACTTTCCCTTTACACATGCTATGTTTTGTAGAAGAAGAAAAAGAAAAAAAAACTGGTTTGTATAATGCAACAAGTGAAGTAAAAACGGCCTTGATTTCATTTTCTTTATTTTGCTTTATTCACACGATGTTTTAAACTTTGTTACACGTATGTAAATATTGTTGTTTATCGCTTGTTTGTATATTACCTAACCTTGTAGGTCTTTACAAGTATGCCGAAAGACTTTGAAAAGTGGAAGCGTTTATTTTAATAGGCTAGGCGGCACAAATTTAATTTACTCTTGTAATGTGTTAATAAGCGACTCGCGTGAGGAAAAAAGAAAATCTGATGTGGGCAGCAAATGACTTTCCCTGCAGACTTATATCCACGTTCTCTTTATTTTAATTAAATTTAAGTCACTTTTAATTCAATTTTCGTTCTCGTTTGGTAACTGGGCTTATTTTCAAAGGTGGCGCAGAAAAAATACGATAAAACTAAAATATCACGAGAACGGCTAGTCCTAGTGTAATGGGGTTGATCTTATTCTTTTCTTCGTTAAAAATTACGTATAAAACAAGAATTTAATGGATATATTTCAGCATACATAGTTTTTTATTTTAGATTTTGTCGATTTTTGCGGGCCATTTTGCAAAAAAAAGGCAGGTTATTTTTTATCAAATCGCACCAAACTCTAATCAGCACCAGGGTGACCCACAAGCGACTTATTTACCAAATTTTGTGAAATTTGGTACATTAGATTTTCAGCTAGAGTGGATACAAGCTTTTGCGGGCCATTTCACAAAAAAAGGCGGGTTCTTTTATCCTGAATTGTACCCAAAACTAATCAGCACCAGATTCGTCCACAAATGACTTACCTACCAAATTTTATGAAATTCGGTCAATTAGTTTTTTAGTTAGAGTGGATACAAAATCTGCAGAGACAGACAGACGGACAGACACACAGACACACACACACACACACAGACAGACAGACAGACAGACACACAGACATACAGAAACATACACAGACGTCACGCTAAAAATAGTTTTTTCGTATTGTAGAGGTCTCGAAACGTGTAGTTAGTAGAAGGAAAAGATTGACGTAGAAGGAAAAGATTGAATGCAGTCTTTCTTAAATCATTACTTTCCCTGCAATATATGGTAATGTATAGGTAAGTATTGGAAACCTGTGGAAAATCGCAACCAGAGTTTTCGACGGATCCACACGTTTTGGGGCGTCTTGACGTCTGTGTCTGTCTGTGCAGATTTTGTATCTCCAGAACGGCTAGTTCTAGTGTAATGGAGTTGGTCTCATTCTTTTCATTGTTAAACATTACGTATAAAACAAGCATTTAATGGATATATTTGAGCATACGTAGATTTTATTTTAGATTTTGATGATTTTTGAGGGCCATTTTGCAAAAAACGGCAAGTTATTTTTTTTTTCGAATCATACCAAAATCTAACCAGCACCAGGGTGACCCACATGCGACTTATCTACCGAATTTTGTGAAATTCGGTCCATTGGTTTTTTAGCTAGAGTGGATAAAGTAGAGTCTTTCGCGGGCCATTTCGCAAAAAAGGCGAGTTCTTTTATCCTGAACTGTACCCAAAACTAATCAGCACCAGATTTGCCCTCAAATGGCTTACATACCAAATTTTAGGAAATTCGGTCAATTAGTTTTTTAGTTAGAGTGGATACAAAATCTGAACAGACACACAGACACACGAACAGACACACAGACACACACAGACACATACACAGACGTCACGCTAAAAATAGTGTTTTCGCATTTTAGAAGTCTCGAAACGTGTAGATCCGTCGAAAACTCGAATTGCGATTTTCGGCATGATTCCAATACTTTCCCTATACATTAACATGTATTGCAGGGAAAATAAAGAAAATATATATATTACACAATACGACTGCTAAACACAACTACATTAAGAGTTTTCCTATCTAAAAATTTGTTGATCTCCATAATACCTATTGTACTGATATTAATATTTATAATTTGACTGCTCCTAATTTTGGAAAAGCTTGTTTTAATGCATTTGACATGTGTACTACTCAGTATTCCTGTATTTTATGCTCTGTTCTTTTTGTATGTGTGGTTACTGTAACTGGATTTCATCTGTAATTGCTACGTAATTTAAATAAATAAATAAATAAATATTATTATATTTCTTTAATAATGCTAATAGAATCTAATGCAAAAAGATCTGGAGTTTAAATATCGAAACTACTATATTGATACAGACGAGTATATAAGAGTGCATAATTTGAATAACTTAAAAACGAATACCTCTACTACTATCAAATTTTCTTTATAGGTACACTATAAGAAAAAAAATATGATGTGAGCAACACATGACTTTCCCTATATAATGAAATGAATTTACTACTATTAGAGTAAAATAAATAGGTTTTTCTTCTAGTAGATACTAATATCCTTTCCAAGATATTGAATTTTCGACAATTAGTCGTCATTTTCATTGATTTAGCGTCATTTTTATCCATTTGGCGAGATTTTCGTTAATTTGGCAACATTTCAAAACGTCGCCAAGTTGGCGACATTCCGCCAATTTCGTCGCCAAAATCTCGCCAAGCGTTATGGACAAAGAAATAAGTTATATATATATATATATATAACTTATTAGATATTGAATTTTCGACATATATTATATAACTATTATTATATATTTATATATTATATAACTTATTAGATATTGAATTTTCCACAATCGTCGTCATTTTCATTGATTTAGCGTCATTTTTATCTATTTGGCGAGATTTTCGTTAATTTGGCAACATTTAAAAAAGTCGCCAAGTTGGCGACATTCCGCCAATTTCGTCGCCAAAATCTCGCCAAGCGTTATGGAAGAAGAAATAAGTTGTTCTTACAGCAGATAAATTGGCGTTCAAATGCAAAAGTATTACTCAAAGTATCTTTTTTCATGAATGGAACGAGCTAGATTCACGAAAATGATGTCATCCAATTTATCACATGGTATTAAATATGAAAAGTGAACATATTTCTCAATAGGAAATATTTTTTTTTTAATTTTATACGACTTTTTGATAATTTTTTTGAAAAATGTGCAATATCTCGAGAACGATTCATGTTAGCGTTCTAAAATTTATGTCAATCGTTTTCTAATGAAAAATTTCATAAGAAATGTCTATTTTCATAACTTTATTAGTGGTTTTGATTTTTTGACGATTTTTTCAAAATTTAATTCGAAAATTTAGGGGGGTTCTGAACATTCGATTGCGTATAAAAACAATAGGCTTCCAGTGTTTACGGTTTGTGATTTTTGTACCAAATTTGGTTCGTATCGGTCCATTCGTTCGTCAGTTATCGTCTCCACAGACTCACTGACACACACACACACACACAGACATCACTTCAAAAATGTTTGATTCGTGATCAGGGATGCTTGAAACGTGCTCTCCCGTCGAAAACTCGAATTCGAATTTTCGACCCCGTCACAATACTTTTCTTATACATTATGTATATAAGGAAAGTAAAAAAAATCTGATGTGGGCAACACATGACTTTCCTTATATAATGAAATGAATTTATTACTTTTACAGTAAAATAAATAGGTTTTTCTTCTAGTAGATACTAATATCCTTTCCAAGATATTGACTTTTCGACAATTAGTCGTCATTTTCATTGATTTAGCGTCATTTTTATCCATTTGGCGAGATTTTCGTTAATTTGGCAACATTTCAAAAAGTCGCCAAGTTGGCGACATTCCGCCAATTTTGTCGCCAAAATCTCGCCAAGCGTTATGGACAAAGAAATAAGTTATATATATATATATATATATATATATATATATATATAACTTATTAGATATTGAATTTTCGACATATATTATATAACTATTATTATATATTTATATATTATATAACTTATTAGATATTGAATTTTCCACAATTAGTCGTCATTTTCATTGATTTAGCGTCATTTTTATCCATTTGGCGAGATTTTCGTTAATTTGGCAACATTTCAAAAAGTCGCCAAGTTGGCGACATTCCGCCAATTTCGTCGCCAAAATCTCGCCAAGCGTTATGAACGAAGAAATAAGTTATTCTTACAGCAGATAAATTGGCGTTCAAATGCAAAAGTATTACTCTATATCTATATTAAGTATCTTTTTTCATGAATGGAACGAGCTAGATCCACGAGAATGATGTCACCCAATTTATCGCATGATATTATATATGAAAAGTGAACATGTTTCTCAATAGGAAATATTTTTTTTTCTATTTTATTTGACTTTTTGATAATTTTTTTGAAAAATGTGCGATATCTCGAGAACGGTTCATGTTAGCGTTCTAAAATTTATGTCAATCGTTTTCTAATGAAAAATTACATAAGGAATGTCTATTTACGTAACTTTATTATTGGTTTTGATTTTTTGACGATTTTTTCAAAATTTCATTCGAAAATTTAGGGGGGTTCTGAACATTTGATTGCGTATAAAAACAATAAGCTTCCAGTGTTTACAGATTGTGATTTTTGTACCAAATTTGGTTCGAATCGGTCCATTCGTTCGTCAGTTATCGTCTCCACAGACCCACTGACACACACACACACACACACACATACACACACACATACTTTCACACACACACACACACACACACAGACATCACTTCAAAAATGTTTGATTCGTGATCAGGGATGCTTGAAACGTGCTCACCCGTCGAAAACTCGAATTCGAATTTTCGACCCCGTCACAATACTTTCCTTATACATTATGTATATAAGGAAAGTAAAAAGGAATTGAATCAATATATTCAAAATGAAGGCATTAAAATTGTATGGGACCCATTCTACTTATATACGCGAATATTAGAAGATATAACCTGTATTAGTAGATTACATGTATAAATTGAAAATATCAATAAACCCGTAATTGATTCCAATATATGTCAGAATGAGAGCACTAAAATTATATGGAAATATATATATCCCTGTACTACTTATATTGTCGCAGATTAAAAAATATGCTAGGGTGTTTGTAGAAGATTACCAGTATTACAATATGAGTCTCAAAAATCTTTGCTAAAATAAAACAGATGACGTAATAAATTGAAAATATCAATAATCCCCGTAATCGTTAAATCAGAAGGTCGTAATTGATTTCAATATATGCTAATATTAAAACATATGCCAATATTCCTGTACTACTTATATTCTCGTAGATTAGAAAATATACCCGTGCATTTGTAGAAGATTACTCGTACAACGTACAATATATGAGTTTAAACAATTTTTGACATAATAAAACAATGGCATAATAACTTGAAAATATCAATAATCCCTGAATCAATAATCCCCGAAAATATCAATAATAATAATGTTTAAACCTGAAAACCGTATTTGATATTATCTTGTTAAAAATGCAATGCCAATGAAATGTATTTTATATACATATATATCTTTATTATTCAAATCGGAAAAAATTGAATAAAAATCGAGTGTATATAACATTGAAAGACTGATTATTTGTTTGTTTGTGTCTGTTCCGTACATAAATCCACAGACGGATATTTTAAAAATTTGGTAAGGTTATCCTCTACTTCACTGCGGTTAACTCCGTCTATGTTTCGACTTTCTAGGATCAGAAGTTATCGAGATATTAATAAAATACGCAAAATTAAATCTTCCATAGAAATAGCCAAATAGCATTATGCAGATAAATTTGCTTTTCGAAAATTTATTGAAGAGAATTATTTCATGTTACTCAACAGCGCAATTAAATCAAATGTATCTATAAGGCAGACAATTTTTGTTTAAATTATACGATTTAAATTATAAAGAAATTGATATAAAAATGAAATTTTTGAATGCACTGTATTATATTTTTAATTGAGTTATATCAATTAATCTATATAAATAAAAATGAAAATCTGTCTGTCTGTCTGTCTGTCTGTCTGTCTGTCTGTCTGTCTGTCTGTCTGTCTGTCTGTCTGTTTGTCACACCATCACGGGAGAACGGCTGAACCGAATTTGATGAAATTTTGTGGGTAGCCCAGAAATAGCCCCACTTAAAATTATATCCGTGTTTTGAGTTTCTACGACCAGTGGTTCTCGAGATATTAGTAAAAAACGAAATTTTCGTTTGTCTCATCATCACGGAAAAACAGCTGAACCGAATTTAATGAAATTTGGTGAATAGCCTTGAAATATCCCCCCATAAATTTTGTCCAAGTTTCGAGTTTCTAAGGGCTGGGGTTGTCGAGATATTAATGAAAAACGGAACTTTTTCCTAGGAGTTCTACTCCCTAACTCCGTGGTTTATCCAAACGAAAAGCTTGAAAATCGTTTGAAAGTGAATTAAAATTTAATCTCTGAGTTTGATGGGAGATTTTTTGCGTTAATTAGTCACTTTCTGAAAACATGAATTGTTTGAAACATGATTTAAAGGGGAAATCTATCTCCATGGTTCATGGTTTATTTAAAACACGCTTTTACGGAACAATGAGAAGTATAGAGAAATCAAAATCGTTATTTAATTTCGCAGTTTATGTTATAAGACATGACATATTTAACATGTTATAAGATTCTATCTTATATCATGTTACTCAGAAACGCAATTAAATTAAATCTGTCTGTTAATTTTAATAATTATTTTTTCGATTTGAATAATAAATAAATGGATATAAAAATATATTTTAGAAAAGAACGATTTGATTTTTCTTATAGCATATTTGACTGGATAATATCAATTACGGTCTTCAGGTTTAAAAATTATTATTATTTATATTTTCGGGGATTATTGATTCAAGGATTATTGATATTTTCAAGTTATTATGCAATTATTTTATTATGACAAAAATTGTTTAAACTCATATATTGTATGTTGTACGAATCTTCTACAAATACACGTGTATATCTTTTAATCTACGAGAATATAAGTAGTACAGGTATATTGACATATGTTTTGATATATATTGGCATATATTGGAATCAATTACGACCTTCTGGTATAAAGAGTACGGATATTATTGATGTTTTCAATTTATTACGTCATCTTTTTTACTTTGGCAAATATTTTTGAGACGCATATTGTAATACGGGTAATCTTCTACTAACACATTGGCATATTTTCTGATCTGCGACAATATAATTAGTACGGGGTTGCATATATTCATTCAATTCCTATTTTTTCTTCTGTAAATTTGCTTACAAAAGGGGGCAGGATGTTTTATTCTTCAGATCTGATCGTGAAGATAATTTTACATAGTGAGAACATATATTCTTAAACTTCTCTTTAGGAGCAATAAATTTAATATTTTAACAGAATTTGCACATGATTGCGAACTTTAAGTCTCTTTAAATTATACACTCCGTACGAATAACGGGTGTGCTGTTAGTGGCTAATAAATTTTAACATTTTAGGAGGATATATCATGTTGCTCGGCATCGCAATTAAATTAAATGTGTTTGTTAATGTTTTTATTATTTTTTTTCGATTTAAATAATAAATAAATGGATAAATGGATATAAAAGTATATTTTATGAATGGACGGTTTGATTTTTCTTTTAATTATATTAATTGCTGACTGCGTACATCAATTTCATTTATTTTGGCAAAGAGTTTTCAAGCTTATATCGTATTTAGCTACTAAACTCATATATTGTGTTTAGCCAATAAATTCATATAGCCGATTGTTGAAACAGAAAAAGAGTAGAGCAGGTATATCTTCTAATACAATTGTAGTGTTTTCATTTAGTATATTGAAACGGGATAAGAATGTTTCATTCAGATCTGCAAATTCAAAGCTACGAATTTGGAGGGATATCGCTAATTTGACAACTTTTCTTAAACTTTGCCAAATTGACGGAAATGTCGCCAAATTGATATAAACGACACACAAACAGCTGCCATAAACCTTCGGGTTGGTCGTGTGGCTTGGGTCTTCTACATATCAATGAAATTTTTTTTTGTTTTGTTAGAAGAGAGTACTGAAATGATGTTTGGTTAGCATTTATCTGTCAGACCAACCATCCTACTTAGTAATACATTTAGCGAATTTTTAAAATGTCACCAAATTGATAAAAATGTTTTCAAATCTATAAAAATATCTTGAAATTGATAAAATTGCGCTACATAAATGATATTAATTGTTTTTTGTTAGGGGATAGTATTGTGATGATATTTCGTCAATTTGTCGCCAAGTGGAACTGTCAGTTCTACAGTCCCACTTGGCGATAAATTTGGCGATTTTTTAAAATGTCGCTAATTTGACGAAACTGTCGCCAAATGTTCAATAGAAATATAACTATTTAGACGATATTTTTTCTACCAATTTATTTGAAGCAAATGATATCATGTCGCTTGGCAACGGATTTAAATCCAATGTGTTTATGCGGCAGACGATTTTTATTAAATCCTTTCCGATTTGAATAATGAAGATATGTATATAAAATAAATTTCATTGCCATTTCATTTTGGACTGGATAATATCAATTATACTCTTCAGGTTTAAACATTATTATTATTGATATTTTCCGGAATTATTGATTCAGGGATTATTGATATTTTAAAGTTATTACGCCATTGTTTTATTGCGGCAAAAATTGCTGACACACGCATATTGTACGTTGTACGAGTAATCTTCTAGGAATGCACGGGTATATCTTCTAACCTACGAGAATATAAGTAGTACAGGTATATTGGCATATATTTTGACATATATTGGCATATATATTGGAATCAAGTACAGTCTTCTGGTATGAAGATTAAGGGGATTAATTATATATTCAATTTATTACGTCGTCTGTTGTATTTTACCAAAAAACATTTGTGACTCATATTGCAAAACGTGAAATCTTCTACTAATAATCGGACATTATAAGTAGTACGTGTATATCTTCCCATATAATTTTAGCACTTTAATTTTGACATATATTGGAATAAATGACTGTCTTCAGATTTAAAGATTACGGGTTTATTGGTATTTTCAATTTATACATGCAATCTACTAATACAGGTTATATTTTCTAATATTCGCGTATATAATTAGTACGGGTCCCATACAATTTTAACGCTTTTATTTTGCATATATTGATTCAATTCCATATTTTTTTTTATATTTGCTTACATAAGGGGTCCAAGATGTTTTATTCTTCAGATATGTCCATGAAGATAATTTTATTTAGCGAGAACAGAGATTCTTAAACTTCTTTTTAGGAGCATTATATTAAATATTTTAACAGAATATTTTGATTAAACATGTCATTTAGTATACTATAAGAATTTGGGCATGATTATGAATTTCAAGTTTCTTTATATTATATACTCCGTACGAAGAACGGGTATACTGCTAGTCTATATAAATAAAAATGAAAATCTGTCTGTCTGTCTGTCTGTCTGTCTGTTTGTCCCATCATCACGGGAGAACGGCTGAACAGAATTTGATGAAATTTTGTGGGTAGCCCAGAAATAGCCCCACTTAAAATTATATCCGTGTTTTGAGTTTTTACGACCAGTGGTTCTCGAGATATTAGTAAAAAACGACATTTTCGTTTGTCTCATCATCACGGAAAAACGGCTGAACCGAATTTAATGAAATTTGGTGGATAGCCTTGAAATATCCCCCCATAAATTTTGTCCAAGTTTCGAGTTTCTAAGACCTGGGGTTGTCGAGATATTAATGGAAAACGGAACTTTGTCCTAGGAGTTCTACTCCCTAACTCCGTGGTTTATCCAAACGAAAAGCTTGAAAATCGTTTGAAAGTGAATTAAAATTTAATCTCTGAGTTTGATGGGAGATTGTTTGCGTTAATTAGTCACTTTCTGAAAACATGTATTGTTTGAAACATGATTAAAAGGGGAAATCTATCTCCATGGTTCATGGTTTATTTAAAACAAGCTTTTACGGAACAATGAGAAGTATAGAGAAATCAAAATCGTTATTTAATTTCGCAGTTTATGTTATAAGACATGACATATTTAACATGTTATAAGATTCTATCTTATATCATGTTACTCAGAAACGCAATTAAATTAAATCTGTCTGTTAATTTTAATAATTATTTTTTCGATTTGAATAATAAATAAATGGATATAAAAATATATTTTAGAAAAGAACGATTTGATTTTTCTTATAGCATTTTTGACTGGATAATATCAATTACGGTCTTCAGGTTTAAAAATTATTATTATTTATATTTTCGGGGATTATTGATTCAAGGATTATTGATATTTTCAAGTTATTATGCAATTATTTTATTATGACAAAAATTGTTTGAACTCATATATTGTATGTTGTACGAATCTTCTATAAATACACGTGTATATCTTTTAATCTACGAGAATATAAGTAGTACAGGTATATTGACATATGTTTTGATATATATTGGCATATATTGTAATCAATTACGACCTTCTGGTATAAAGAGTACGGATATTATTGATGTTTTCAATTTATTACATCATCTCTTTTATTTTGGCAATTATTTTTGAGACGCATATTGTAATACGGGTAATCTTCTACTAACACATTGGCATATTTTCTGATCTGCGACAATATAATTAGTACGGGGTTGCATATATTCATTCAATTCCTATTTTTTCTTCTGTAAATTTGCTTACAAAAGGGGGCAGGATGTTTTATTCTTCAGATCTGATCGTGAAGATAATTTTGCATAGTGAGAACATATATTCTTAAACTTCTCTTTAGGAGCAATAAATTTAATATTTTAACAGAATTTGCACATGATTGCGAACTATAAGTTTCTTTAAATTATACACTCCGTACGAATAACGGATTAAATTAAATGTGTTTGTTAATGTTTTTATTATTTTTTTTCGATTTAAATAATGAATAAATGGATAAATGGATATAAAAGTATATCTTATGTATGAACGGTTTGATTTTTCTTTTAATTATATTAATTGCTGACTGCGTACATCAATTTCATTTATTTTGGCAAAGAGTTTTCAAGCTTATATCGTATTTAGCTACTAAACTCATATATTGTGTTTAGCCAATAAATTCATATAGCCGATTGTTGACACAGAAAAAGAGTAGAGCGGGTATATCTTCTAATACAATTGTAGTGTTTTCATTTAGTATATTGAAACGGGATAAGGATGTTTCATTCAGATCTGCAAATTCAGAGCAACGAATTTGGCAGGATATCTCTAATTTGACAACTTTTCTTAAACTTTGCCAATTTGACGGAAATGTCGCCAAATTGATAAAAACGACGCATATCAATGAAATTTATTTTGTTTTGTTAGAAGAGAGTACTGAAATGATGTTTGGTTAGCATTTATCTGTCAGACCAACCATCCTACTTAGTAATATATTTAGAGAATTTTTAAAAGGTCACTAAATTGATAAAAATATTTTCAAATCTATAAAAATATCTTGAAATTGATAAAAATGAGCTAAATAAATGGAATTAATTGTGTTTTGTTAGGGGATAGTATTGTGATGATATTTCGTAAATTTCTCGCCAAGTGGGACTGTCAGTTCTACAGTCCCACTTGGCGATAAATTTAGCGATTTTTTAAAATGTCGCTAATTTGACGAAACTGTCGCCAAATGTTCCATAGAAATATAACTATTTAGACGATATTTTTTCTACCAATTTATTTGAAGCAAATGATATCATGTCGCTTAGCAACGGATTTAAATCCAATGTGTTTATGCGGCAGACGATTTTTATTATATCCTTTCCGATTTGAATAATGAAGATATGTATATAAAATAAATTTCATTGCCATTTCATTTTGGACTGGATAATATCAATTATACTCTTCAGGTTTAAACATTATTATTATTGATATTTTCCGGAATTATTGATTCAGTGATTATTGATATTTTTAAGTTATTACGCCATTGTTTTATTGCGGCAAAAATTGCTGACACACGCATATTGTACGTTGTACGAGTAATCTTCTAGGAATGCACGGGTATATCTTCTAACCTACGAGAATATAAGTAGTACAGGTATATTGGCGTATATTTTGACATATATTGGCTATATATTGGAATCAAGTACAGTCTTCTGGTATGAAGATTAAGGGGATTAATTATATATTCAATTTGTTACGTCGTCTGTTGTATTTTACCAAAAAACACTTGAGACTCATATTGCACAACGGGTAATCTTTTACTAATAATCGGACATTATAAGTAGTACGTGTATATCTCCCCATATAATTTTAGCACTTTAATTTTGACATATATTGGAATAAATGACGGTAAAAAATAAAAGATTACGGGTTTATTGGTATTTTCAATTTATACATGTAATCTACTAATACAGGTTATATTTTCTAATATTCGCGTATATAATTAGTACGGGTCCCATACAATTTTAACGCTTTTATTTTGCATATATTGATTCAATTCCATATTTTTTTTTATATTTGCTTACATAAGGGGTCCAAGATGTTTTATTCTTCAGATATGGCCATGAAGATAATTTTATATAGCGAGAACAGAGATTCTTAAACTTCTTTTTAGGAGCATTATATTAAATATTTTAACAGAATATTTTGATTAAACATGTCATTTAGTATACTATAAGAATTTGGGCATGATTATGAATTTCAAGTTTCTTTATATTTTATACTCCGTACGAAGAACGGGTATGCTGCTAGTAGGATATAAGATTACGAAAGATATTGAAATTTTTAACTTTGTATCATCTGTTTTATTTTGGCAAATGTTTTTCATAGTTATATATTTTTTACTCATATATCCTATTATCATTTTAGTGTCTTCATTTCGGCTTATATTGACTAAACTTAATATATTTTGCAATAACAGAACCAAGATTCTTCGATCTGTGAAGATAATTTTTCTATAACGAGACCAAAAATTTTCTATATTTCTTTTTAGAGAAATTAAATAAAATATTTTAATAGAATTTTTCAAGAAGAATAATTTAGAACAATATTAGCATTTTTACATACGACGTCTTCACATTTTCCCATACATCACGAGCAACACTATGTATATCTGCTAATCTTTCCTAAAGCTTCCACAATTTAAGACATAGAGGCACAAACAGTGATTGGGCCACATATCTGATTTTGAATTACATTTATTGTAGAGAGGCTCAAAACAAGATTAGGTCACCTTAGTTTGGAGACTCAAATAACGATTGGGTTAAGCTCAAAGTGAAAGCCCATATTTTTAGGGATTAAATTCGATACAGTTGTTCTCCCGTGATGGTGAGACAAACAGGTGGATTTTTAAGTTTATTTATATGGATGAGTGAAACTGATAAATTGAACTACGTTTTGGATGTTGATAGTATCAAAATTGTTCATTGGAGGTCAAGTATTCATTGGAGGTCATTAAGATGTTTGCCAACTAAAAATAATAAATTGGACACAAAATCTGAAATAGAAAAACATTTTTTTCATTCTGATTGCGATTGTGAAAGTAAATGCTACATAATATGAATGTATGAGAAAGCCCAGACATACATTCAGACATTTTCTATTTATAAACAAGACATTTGAAAATGATATTAGTTTCATGAAAAAAAAATCTGATGTGGGCAGCAGATGATTTTCCTTATATAATGCAATGAATTTACTACTTTTACAGTTAAAAAAATATTATTCTTATAGTAGATACTTATATTCTTTCCAAGATATTGAATTTTCATCAATTAGTCGTCATTTTCATTGATCTAGAGACATTTTTATCCATTTGACGAGATTTTCGTTAATTTGGCAACATTTAAAAAAGTTGCCAAGTTGGTGACATTCCGCTAAATTTGTCGCCAAACTCTCGCCAGGCGTTATGGATGGAGAAATAAATTATTCTTACAGCAGGTAAATGACTATTGGCTTTCAAATACAAAAGTATTATTCAAAGTATCTTTTCTCGTGAATGGAACAAGTTAGATCCACGAGAATGATATCACCAAATTTATCGCATGATATTACATATGAAAAGTGAATATGTTTCTTAAGAGTTAATATTTTTTTTATTTTACTTGATTTTTTGATAAATTTATTTGAAAAATGTACAATGTCTCGGGAACGGTTCATGCCAGCGTTCTAAACTTTATGTTAATCGTTTTCTAAGGAAAATTTACATAAGAAATGTCTATTTGCGTAACTTTATTAAAGATTTTGATTTTTTGATGATATTTTTTTTAATTTCACTCGAAAATTTAGGAGGATTCTGACTATTCGCTTGTGTTTTAAAACAATAGGCTTCCAGTATTCACGGATTGTGATTTTTGTACCAAATTGCATTCGAATCGCTCCATTCGTTCGTGAGATATCGTCTCCACAGACTCACTGACACACACACACACATACTTTCACACACACACACACACACACACACACATACTTTCACACACACACACAGACATCACTTCAAAAATGTTCGATTCCTGATCAGAGATGCTCTCCCGTCGAAAACTCGAATTCGAATTTTCGATCCCGTCACAATACTTTCCTTATACATTATGTATATAAGGAAAGTAAAAAATCTGATGTGGGCAACACATGACTTTCCTTATATAATGTAATGAATTTACTACTTTTACAGTAAAAAAATAGGTTTTTCTTATAGTAGATACTAATATTCTTTCCAAGACATTGAATTTTCGACATTCAGTCGTCATTTTCATTGATTTAGTGTCATTTTTATCCATTTGGCGAGATTTTTGTTAATTTGGCAACATTTCAAAAAGTCGCCAAGTTGGCGACATTCCGCCAAATTCTCGCCAAGCGTTATGCACTAAGAAATAAGTTATTCTTACAGCAGATAAATGACTATTGGCGTTCAAATACAAAAGTATTACTCAGAGTATCTTTTTCATGAATGGAACGAGCTAGATCCACGAGAATGATGTCACCCAAATTATCGCATGGTATTACATATGAAAAGTGAACATGTTTATCAATAGGAAATAATTTTTTTTTATTTTATATGACTGTTTGATATTTTTTTTTAAATGTACAATATCTCGAGAACGGTTCGTGTTAGCGTTCTAAAATTTATGTCAATCGTTTTCTAATGAAAAATTACATAAGAAATATCTATTTGCGTAACTTTATTAGTGGTTTTGATTTTTTGACGATTTTCTCAAAATTTCATTCGAGAATTTCGGGGGGTTCTGAACATTCGATTGCGTATAAAAACAATAGGCTTCCAGTGTTTACGGATTGTGATTTTTGTACCAAATTTGGTTCAAATCGGTCCATTCGTTCGTCAGTTATCGTCTCCACAGGCCCACTGACACACACACACACACACACACAGACATCACTCCAAAAATGTTTGATTCGTGATCAGGGATGCTTGAAACGTGCTCTCCCGTCGAAAACTCGAATTCGAATTTTCGACCCCGTCACAATACTTTCCTCATACATTATGTATATAAGGAAAGTAAAAAGGATAATGTGCTAGAAGCACTCAAAATTCAAATTTGAATTTTTCTTTAATTATTTACACATTTTGATAAACTATTTGAGTACATGCGTGTGTGTGTGGGCACGCGCGCGCAGAAGATTGTATCCAATCTAGCTCATATATTTATTCGATGGAGTTTCAGGAAATTTAGCAATTGCGATTTTTCGAAATCTCCAAAAGATAAAGCCACATCTTTTCCTTGTTCAAAATTCCATCATCGCAAAGATCTGAAACGGCATTGAAGTACGCAAATAACGTCCTTGTTATTACCCAATCCTTAAACACCAAAACAAGCAAATATTATTGTGTTTCTTAGCGCACCGGCTTATAAACGTGAATTTCCTGAAAACCACATGACTTTCTCATCGAATTTTCGTCAAGTACGTTGCTCAACAGGAGGGCCCGTCACTTATCTGCTGTCGGCGTCCTTGTGAATTCAGAAGCCCCCACTGATAAAGAGCATACATCAAGGAGCCTCTACTATTTTACCTGCATGATAATCTATGTTTGGATAGCTCTTGTGCTGGATTATGTTATCCCATGGGACGGAGAGGATTTGATTCGCGAAAGGGTGGCAAAGGTGGGGAAGTTATCGTTCTTTGGAATTGCAGTGGCGTAATTACTCTTTTGGGGCCGTGGAGCAAAAAAAATTGAGGGTGCTTCTTTGCGGCCATTTTAGTGAACCAAAAATATGTTCAATATGTTTTTTGTAGAGGTTAAGATTTTTACCTTCCCTGCAATACATGGTAAGGTATAGGGAAAGTATTGGAATCATGCCGAAAATCGCTACTCGAATTTTCGGCGGATCTCCGCGTTTCGAGATCTCTAGAATACGAAAAACTATTTTTAGCGTGACGTCTGTATGTCTGTCTGTGCAGATTTTGTATCCACTCTAACTAAAAAACTAATTGACCGAATTGCATAAAATTTGGTAGGTAAATCACTTGTGGGCGAATCTGGTGCTGATTAGTTTTGGGTACGATTCGGGATAAAAGAACCCGCCTTTTTTTGCGAAATGGCCCGCAAAAGACTGTATCCACTCTAGCTGAAAATCTAATGGACCGAATTTCACAAAATTCGGTAGATAAGTCTTTTGTGGGTTACCCTGGTGCTGATTAGATTTTGGTATGATTCGGAAAAAAAATAACCTGCCTTTTCTTGCAAAATGGCCTGCAAAAATCGTCAAAATCTAAAATAAAAAACTACGTATGCTCAAATATATCCATTAAATGCCTGTTTTATACGTAATTTTTAACGATGAAAGGAATAAAACCAACCGCATTGCACTAGGGCTAGCCGTTCTCGAGATATTTTAGTTTTTTCGTATTTTCTCCACGCCACCTTTGAAAATAAGTCCAGTTACCAAATGAGAACGAAAATTGAATTAAAAGTGAATTAAATGTAATTAAAATAAAGATAACGTGGATTTAAATCTGCAGGGAAAATCATGTGCTGCCCACATCAGATTTTTATTTCTTATTATATATATAAAGTAATGTATGATAAAGATCATACCTGAAGGAGCCTCTACCATTTTACCTGCATGATTGTGTT
This sequence comes from Amaurobius ferox, assembly GCA_951213105.1. NCBI lineage: Eukaryota > Metazoa > Arthropoda > Arachnida > Araneae > Amaurobiidae > Amaurobius > Amaurobius ferox. Next base: position 23,683,544 of record OX578152.1, read on the forward strand.
TGGATAGCTCTTGTACTGGATTATATTATACCATGGGACGGGGAGGATTTGATCTGCGAAAAGGTGGCAACGTTGGAGAAGTAGTTATCGTTATCTTTATTATTACATTGGCGTAATTACTCTTTTGGGGCCCTGGAGAAAAAATACGAGTGTGTTTCTTTGGCCATTTTAGTGAACCAAAAATATATTCAATGTATTTTTATAGAGGTTAAGATTTTTTTATTTCTTATTTATATATATAAAGTAATGTATGATAACAAATGTATCATAAAAAGCATACCTGAAGGAACCTCTACTATTTTACCTGCATGATAATCTAAGTTTGGATAGCTCTTATGCTGGATTATGTTATCACATGGGACGGAAAGGATTTGATTTGCGAAAGGGTGGCAAAGGTGGGGAGTTATCGTTCTTTCGAATTGCAGTGACGTAAATACTCTTTTGGCGCCCTGGAGCAAAAATTTTGGGGGTGTTTCTTTGGCCATTTTAGTAATGTATTTTTGAAGAGGATAAGATTTTAAAAATTAACGGTTTTAAAATTTAAGCGGTTTTAAAAATTAACTAACATTAATTTATAAAATGACAAATTTAATTCGCATTACCATTTTTTTTTAAACTTAATGATTTTCATTGCTGCATTGAGAGACGTTTTGAGTGGCGCATTAGGCATATCTTCCTAAATTTTCTAAAAATTTATTTTCAGATTAATCTGGAAAAAAAAAAACTTTGTTAGTAACAGCATAAGCAGTTGATTAAAAGTATCAACATATTTCGGGGGGCAATAATCAGCCTACTTCTATAGGTCAGCAATTAAAAGCACAAAACATGCTTTATAAAATAGCCTTTTTTATTATTCGTATATAACTTAAATGCATGAAAAATGTATTTATTAAAATGCATGTAACTTAATTGTATGGAAAATGTATTTATTAAAATGTATGTAACTTAAATGTATGAAAGACAACGACAAACTAAACTTTGACTTTCGTTCTGCTCCGGTTCTCAAATAATTCCCCAGTACATTTTTATGAAGCACATTTTTATGAAGTACATTTATATGAAAGGCCCAAGACGTGCTATCCCAGTAAATTTATTCCTGTTTTCGAGTTTTTTCCAAAAAGCGAGGGCATTTCAATGCCTGGTCTAGGACGGGCAAACCCGGTAACGATCAAAACTTGAAAAGAAAAAATACATCACAAAAGATAACTACAAGTTAAATTCGGAATTTCTAGCTGCTCCAGTTCTCGAATCATTCCCCAAAATCAAGTACATTCCTATGGCGGGCACAAGACGGACTATTGTCCAATAAGGTTCAAAATCCAAAGAACTAAAGATACCATGACAATAACATACTAAATTTGGACTTTCTAGCTACTCTAGTTTATGAGTAATTCTCAAAAAAACGAGTATTTTTATATGACGCACCTAGGACGGGCTAGCCCGATAGAGTTCAGAACGAGAGGAATTAAAATGTACCACAAAATACAACGACATACCAAATTTCATGGTTTTGTGATTTAAGGAAATTGATTAGCTAGGACCTTAAAGATCTAACTCTCAGCAACAAACAAATACCAAATCAAGTTAAATAAAAGGTTGTAGAAAGAAACAAGAGAGATCAATCATGCATAAAACATTGATTATGAAACACTTTCCAACTTCAATGTAATTTCATTTAAACATCTCTAAAATGCGATACATTCATCGGTAATATTTTAAAAATTATCACAATACTACATTGATTTATTATATTTGAAAACGTAAAACTTCATCGAAAAAAATGAACTTCATAAAAATGCCGGCATTGAAATATAAATTGCCTGCTTTAAACATCTCTAAAATGCGATACATTCCTCGGTAATATTTTTAAAATTATCATAATACTACAATAATTTATTATATTTGAAAATTTCATCGAAAACAAATGGAATTTATTCAAATGACGTCATCGAAATATAACACGCCTGGCTCTCTCTATAAAAGCAGCATTTCATTCATAACATTTTTCTATTCATTTCATTCATCACAATACTATAAAAATTTATTTTATTTAAAAACTTAAGACCATGGAGTTACAAGTAATTAAGCTCTATGCTTAAAATTTCATCGAAAAAATCGTCCTTCTCTCTGTAAAATCGATGAATATTTCATTCATATCAGCTTTATTGAAAACTCCATGAGCTAAATAATTTTGCGTTAAAGAAATGCAGCAATTTTTATACAACTCATTCTATATATTTTGCTGTTTACATCTTCCATAAGTAAAAAGTAGACTTCGTTGTAGAAATAATCAAAGTTGGATGATCATTTAAACTCAAATATATTGTAATTGCGTTGTTTCAGTATGTAGATGAACAGAATTTAAGCAAAAATAAAGCGGTTTTAAGACGGATACAACACTAAACATGAATTAAAAAGAACTTTAAAAATTGCGATTTTGACACAAGATGGATGCCATATTTTATTTTGAAGTGGGTCACGTGATCTCTTCATATAGTGGTCATGTGATCTCTTCATATAAAAGGTGTAATTATTATTTTAATTTTTATTCAAAAAACTACTGAATATATTTTGCTGAAATTTTTTTTATATATTTTATGGGATAATTTGAATATTTTCTAAAACTTTCGAAGCAATTTGTGAATTTTAAATCCGCTAAAAAAAATGTTTGAAAAATTAGGACCCATAGGGTTCAGTCTATTTCATTTTTTCAACCCGGGTTCAATCCAAAACTAATTGGGTAATATTCTTCATTTATATTCCCATAGGTCCCACAGACCGTCTGAACAACATACTAAAATTTCATTTTGAAAAAGTCATTTTTACGGCAATTATCGTGCTAACGGACAGACAGACAGAATGAACAAAGTCATAAACACTTTCCAACTTTGTTGTAAAGTGTTAAAAAGCAACCATATCACCATAGGGAAGAAGATGTCTGTCAATAAATAGTTGCATCACGTCATCCAGGAAGGAACTTATAGGAAATGAAAACCAGAAAAAAAAGTATACTAAAAAATGAAAAAACCTTACGGTAATTTTTTTTTTTTTAATAATTTTGGAAAACGCAAGATGCCTCCTTCTCGACCTGCAGCGGCAGCTCCGCTCCGCTCCATAACGTTAAGCTACTGAGTGGCATTTTCACTTGTTTGATATTATATTACAATGGAGGCATTATAGCGTGCTCGGATGTCACGTTATAGCTAATTTTTTTTCTGTGACATTTGGACCTGAAATACTTTCATAATGTTAAACGTATCGCCTTTTGCGAACAATTAGATACCTGTACATCGGCTAATACAAAGTTTTGAATGTGGGAGGAGTAAATAAAATTTCTTGGAGTAAAAGCAAAATTCCAGGTGCAACAGTTGAAAATATACTGTTGGGAAATAATTCTTCTTAAGCTAACTGCAAATTAACCTTAAGGTAAAACTGTAACTGTGAACCGTAACTGGAGGAAGTGTCGAGTATAAAAGAGCATGAGTTGGACGGTTACGGGGGAAGGTTAGAAAAGCAGTATGGAAGTGCCTACGTACTATCGAATGTTATTGTCTCAGCACATGGTTTTGGATTTTACCTTATTATGAAACCTAAGATAGGTGTTTTAATTTTTACTTTCCTTATATACATAATGTATAAGGAAAGTATTGTGACGGGGTCGAAAATTCGAATTCGAGTTTTCGACGGGAGAGCACGTTTCAATCATCCCTGATCACGAATCAAACATTTTTGAAGTGATGTCTGTGTGTGTGTGTGTGTGTGTGTGTGTGTGTGTGTGAAAGTATGTGTGTGTGTGTGTGTCAGTGAGTCTGTGGAGACGATTACTGACGAACGAATGGACCGATTTAAACCAAATTTGGTACAAAAACCACAATCCGTAAACACTGGAAGCCTATTGTCTTTATACGCAATCGAATGTTCGGAACCCCCCTAAATTTTCGAATGAAATTTTGAAAAAATCGTCAAAAAATCAAAACCACGAATAAAGTTACGCAAATAAACATTTCTTATGTAATTTTTCATTTGAAAACGATTGACGTAAATTTTAGAACGCTAATATGAACCGTTCTCGAGATATTGCACATTTTTCATAAAAATTATCAAAAAGTCATATAAAATTAAAAAAAAATATTTCCTATTGAGAAACATGATTACTTTTCATATGTAATACCATGCGATAAATTGGATGACATCATTCTCGTGGATCTAGCTCGTTCCATTCATGAAAAAGATACTTTGAGTAATACTTTTGTATTTGAACGCCAATAGTCATTTATCTGCTGTAAGACTAACTTATTTCTTTGTCCATAACGCTTGGCGAGATTATGGCGACGAATTTGGCGGAATGTCGCCAACTTGGCGACTTTTTGAAATGTTGCCAAATTAACGAAAATCTCTCCAAATAGATAAAAATGACGCTAAATCAATGAAAATGACGACTAATTGTAGAAAATTCAATATCTTGGTAAAAATATTAGTATCGACTATAAGAAAAACCTATTTTTACTTTCCTTATATACATAATGTATAAGGAAAGTATTGTGACGGGGTCGAAAATTCGAATTCGAGTTTTCGACGGGAGAGCCGTTTCAAGCATCCCTGATCACGAATCAAACATTTTTGAAGGGATGTCTGTGTGTGTGTGTGTGTGTCTCAGTGGGTCTGTGGTAACTGACGAACGAATGGACCGATTCGAACCAAATTTGGTACAAAAATCACAATCCGTAAACACGGGAAGCTTATTGTTTTTATACGCAATCGAATGTTCAGAACCCCCCTAAATTTTCGAATGAAAATTTGAAAAAATCGTCAAAAAATCAAAACCACTAATAAAGTTACGCAAACATACATTTCTTATGTAATTTTTCATTAGAAAACGATTGACATAAATTTTAGAACGCTAACATGAACCGTTCTCGAGATATTGCACATTTTTCAAAAAAAATATCAAAAAGTCATATAAAATTGAAAAAAAATCTTGTTGAGAAACATGTTCACTTTTCATATGTAATACCATGCGATAAATTGGGTGACATCATTCTCGTAGATCTAGCTTGTTCCATTCATGAAAAAAGATACTTTGAGTAATACTTTTGTATTTGAACGCCAATAATCATTTATCTGCTGTAAGAATAACTTATTTCTTCGTCCATAACGCTTGGCGAGATTTTGGCGACAAAATTGGCGGAATGTCGCCAACTTGGCGACTTTTTGAAATGTTGCCAAATTAACGAAAATCTCGCCAAATGGATAAAAATGACGCTAAATCAATGAAAATGACCACTAATTGTCGAAAATTCAATATCTTAGAAAGAATATTAGTATCTACTATAAGAAAAACCTATTTTTTTTATTTTTACTGTAACAGTAGTAAATTCATTACATTATATAAGGAAAGTCATGTGTTGCCCACATCAGATTTTTTTAACTGTAAAAGTAGTAAATTCATTGCATTATATAAGGAAAGTCATGTGCTGCCCACATCAGATTTTTTTTTACTGTAAAAGTAGTAAATTCATTACATTATATAAGGAAAGTCATGTGGTGCCCACATCAGATTTTTTAATACAACTTCGTTGTTATAGATGCATCTTTATCTGAAAAAGCCCCACTCAAAAAACGTTATAGATACCTCTCCCCCCCCCCCCCTCCAAATACATTAGGCCTAAACACTTCACTAAACACATCCCTGTATATGTTGAGATGATCTAAACAGATGTAGATTACTTCGGATTTTTACTTTCCTTAAATACATAATGTATAAGGAAAGTATTGTGACGGGGTCGAAAATTCGAATTCGAGTTTTCGACGGGAGAGCACGTTTCGAGCATCCCTGATCACAAATCAAACATTTTTGAAGTGATGTCTGTGTGTGTGTGTGTGAAAGTATGCGTGTGCGTGTGTGTGTGTGTGTGTGTCAGTGAGTCTTTGGAGACGATAACTGACGAACGAATGGACCGATTCGAACCAAATTTGGTACAAAAATCACAATCCGTAAACACTGGAAGCCTATTGTTTTTATACGCAATCGAATGTTCAGAACCCTCCTAAATTTTCGAATGAAATTTTAATAAAATCGTCAAAAAATCAAAACCACTAATAAAGTTACGCAAATAGACATTTCTTATGTAATTTTTCATTAGAAAACGATTGACATAAATTTTAGAACGCTAACATGAACCGTTCTCGAGATATTGTACATTTAAAAAAAAATTCAAAAAGTCATATAAAATAAAAAAAAAATATTTCCTATTGAGAAACATGTTCACTTTTTATATGTCATACCATGCGATAAATTGGGTGACATCATTCTCTTGGATCTAGCTCGTTCCATTCATGAAAAAAGATACTTTGAGTAATACTTTTGTATTTCAACGCCAATAGTCATTTATCTACTGTAAGAATAACTTATTTCTTAGTGCATAATGCTTGGCGAGATTTTTGCGACGAATTTGGCGAAATGTCGCCAACTTGGCGACTTTTTGAAATGTTGCCAAATTAACGAAAATCTCGCCAAATGGATAAAAATGACGCTAAATCAATGGAAATGACGACTAATTGTCGAAAATTCAATATCTTGGAAAGAATATTAATATCTACTATAAGAAAAACCTATTTTTTTACTGTAAAAGTAGCAAATTCATTACATTATATAAGGAAAGTCATGTGTTGCCCACATCAGATTTTTTTTTTATCATGCCTGGTGTGATGTTCATTAGCAAAAGAGAGAAAACGTGCGGGGGAAACATCCTAGGTTTTTAGGAGAAATATAACAGTCCTTCATTTCGTTTTAAAGATAAATCCTACAATCTTTCATTGCAGATCCTGTGTATGACGATTGGTCAATGTACGAAAAAGAGAAAACAGAAGCACAAGAGACAGATAATACCTTTATGTTTATAGTTGCTCTAATATGTCTGATGAATCCGAATCCGAAGAAACCGAAACTGATTTAAAAAGAGGGAGAATAACTTCAAAATTTGCTGTAGAAAGCCTCCAAAATTTGCGTGACTATTTTAAAACCCACAACTTTGACTGCAGTGACAATTTGGATATAATAGGGAAAGTGCTATGCAGATGTGTTGTAAATTCCAATGTTCAAAGGAATGTTACAGATTTTTTTTCAACGTAAATAAAAGAGAAATATATTTCAATCTTACTATAATGATTTTTGCTTTCCCTGCAATATATGGTAATGTATAGGGAAAGTATTAGAATCGAGTCGAAAATCGATACTCCAGTTTTCAAAAGAGATTTTCGAGCACCCTAGAACATGAAGACACTATTTTTAGTGTAATATGTGTGTGTGTGTGTGTGTGTGCAATATACGTATCCAATCTATAACTCATAAGCTAATTGACCAAATTTCATAAAATTTTATATGTAAATTACTTGTGGATCACCCTAATGCTAATTAGATTTTGGTAGTATTCGGGATATAAAAAACCTGCCTTATTTTGTGAAATGGCCCAAAAAAATAATATGCTAATTATAAAAATCCTAGCTAAGAACTAATTCGCCAAATTTCACAAAATTGGGTAGGTAAGTCGCGTATGGGTTACTCTGGTGCCGATTATATTTTGGTACGATTCGCGAAATCAAAACCTACCGTTTCTTGCGATTTGACATAAAATCTAAGATAAAATACAACGTATGTACAAATGTACCGATAAAATGCTTGTTTTATATGTAATTTTTGAACATTTTTGCAGCTTCGCTTTTAAAAATATGCCCAGTCTCTAATTAAAAACGAAATTTGAATTAAGACATAAATTCAGAGTAATTTCAAATAATTACCCGGATTATTTTGTATACAACTAAATATAATAAATTTTGGGAAAAAGATAAGTAAATAAATAAATAAATAAATAAATAAAAATAAATAAGATAATTAAATAATTAAATAAATAAATAAAAAGATAATGACTTTAAGTCTGTAGCGAAAGTCATGTGCTGTCCACATCAGTGTTTTCCTTTCCATACAATGCTTGGTAATATATAGGGGAAGTATTGGAGTCGTGACGAAATTTGGAATTCGAATTTTCAACGGATCTACACACGTATTGAGCACCCTAGATCAACACAACACGAAAAACTATTTTTAGTATGAGTGTGTGAGTCTGTGTGTCTGTATGTCTGTGAGTCTGCATGTTTGTGTGTATGTCTGTGTATCTGTCTGTCTGTACAATATATGTATCCACTCTAACTTAAAAACTAAATGACCAAATTTCACAAAATTTGGTAGATAAGTCACTTGAGGGTTACCCTGAGGCTGATTAGATTTTGGCACTATTCAGGATAAAAGAATCTGCCTTTTTTTTTTTTTGCGAAATAACTCGCAAAAATCGTATGTATCAATTCTAGCTGAAAAAATAATTGACCATATTTCACGAAATTTGGTAGATGTCACTTTTTGGTTATCATGGATGTAAAGAACCTTGCTGCCCTAAACGGGAATCGAATCCTGGATCTCCGAACAGGCCAGCCGATGCTCTACCGTTGAGCTACTAGGACGAAATCGCACGTTCTTAACGTCGAAGTGGACTCTGCATTCTCCACCCTCTAATGTCAGATTGGCGGGCAACTGACAATCTGAATGACCACCTCTTGCTATTTTTACTTCAGGTTAGCCTCCTGCTACTGCTCTTTTTACCCAGATTAGTCCCTTTTTATTTATATTTTTTTTAATTTTTCTTTTCTAATTTTTATTCTAAATTTCTGTTTTTGTTTTTCATGTGCCTAATTTTTTTTTCCTTTTCATATATTTTCTTTTTATATATTTTTACTTTCCTTATATACATAATGTATAAGGAAAGTATTGTGACGGGGTCGAAAATTCGAATTCGAGTTTTCGACGGGAGAGCACGTTTCAAGCATCCCTGATCACGAATCAAACATTTTTGAAGTGATGTCTGTGTGTGTGTGTGTGTGTGTGTGTGTGTGTGAAAGTATGTGTGTATGTGTGTGTGTCAGTGAGTCTGTGGAGACGATAACTGACGAACGAATAGACCGATTCGAACCAAATTTGGTACAAAAATCACAATCCGTAAACACTGGAAGCCTATTGTTTTTATACGCAATCGAATGTTCAGAACCCACCTAAATTTTCGAATGAAATTTTGAAAAAATCGTCAAAAAATTAAAACCACTAATAAAGTTACGCAAATAGACATTTCTTATGTAATTTTTCATTAGAAAACGATTCACATGAATTTTAGAACGCTAACGTGAACCGTTCTCGAGATATTGTACATTTTTTAAAAAAATTATCAAAAAGTCATATAAAATAAAAAGAAAAATATTTCCTATTAAGAAACATGTTTACTTTTCATATGTAATACCATGCGATAAATTGAGTGACATCCTTCTCGTGGATCTAGCTCGTTCCATTCTTGAAAAAAGATACTTTGAATAATACTTTTGTATTTGAACGCCAATAGTCATTTATCTGCTTTAAGAAAAACTTATTTCTTAGTGCATAACGCTTGGCGAGATTTTGGCGACGAATTTGGCGGAATGTCGCCAACTTGGCGACTTTTTTGAAATGTTGCCAAATTAACGAAAATCTCGTCAAATGGATAAAAATGACGCTAAATCGATGAAAATGACGACTAATTGTCGAAAATTCAATATCTTGGAAAGAATATTAGTATCTACTACAAGAAAATCCTATTTTTTTACTGTAAAAGTAGTAAATTCATTACATTATATAAGGAAAGTCATGTGTTGCCCACATCAGATTTTTTAAATTTTGCTTTTATTATATTTTCTTTCATTTTAATCTACTATTTTTCATTGTGTTATTATACCTCACTCTAAATTTTATATTTCAATGATCTTTTTATCTATATTCGCAATAACCCTTTTCCCATTTTTGAAAAATAGACGTACTTGTCAAATTCAAATATAATGTAAAACTGTCTGTTTAATCACATTGTTATCTTTTTAGATCTAAATAAATGCTCGTTTGGCGGAATGGTAGACTTTGGGTGCCTCCTGAGTGCAGGAGGTATCCTTTCCCGGCCGTGCAGCTAGCTACTCTAAACCCACTATATGTGAGTCGCTCGGTCTAGGGTCTTCAGACTTCCATCTTTGCACTAACCTACAGGATTGATTTGTTCGGGCGCAATTGTAAAGAACCTTGCTGCTCCAACCGGGAGTCGAACCCTAGATCTCCGAGCTGGCCAGCCGACGCTCTACCGTTGAGCTACTAGGACGAAATTGCAAGCTCTTATCGTCGAAGTGTACTCTGCATGGTGTACTTTTGGTTACCATGCAAATTTGTAGAATTGACGACGAATTTGGCGGAATGTCGCCAACTTGGCGACTTTTTGAAATGTTGCCAAATTAACGAAAATCTCGCCAAATGGATGACAATGACGATAAATCAATGAAAATGACGAGCAATTGTCGAAAATTCAATTTCTTGGAAAGAATATTAGCATCTACTATAAGAAAAACCTATTACTTTCCTTATATACATAATGTATAAGGAAAGTATTGTGACGGGGTCGAAAATTCGAATTCGAGTTTTCGACGGGAGAGCACGTTTCAAGCATCCCTGATCACGAATCAAACATTTTTGAAGTGATGTATGTGTGTGTGTATGTGTGTGTGTGTGTGTGTGAAAGTATGTGCGTGTGTGTGTGTGTCAGTGAGTCTGTGGAGACGATAACTGACGAACGAATGGACCGATTCGAACCAAATTTGGTACAAAAATCACGATCCGTAAACACTGGAAGCCTATTGCTTTTATATGCAATCGAATGTTAAGAACCCCCCTAAATTTTCGAATGAAATTTTGAAAAAATCGTCAAAAAATCAAAACCACTAATAAAGTTACGCAAATAGACATTTCTTATGTAATTTTTCATTAGAAAACGATTGACATAAATTTTAGAACGCTAACATGAGCCGTTCTCGAGATATTGTTCATTTTTAAAAAAAAAATTATCAAGAAGTCATATAAAAAAAAATTCCTATTGAGAAACATGTTCACTTTTCATATGTAGTACCATGCGATAAATTGGGTTACATCATTCTCGTGGAACTATCTCATTCCATTCATGAAAAAATATACTTTTAGTAATACTTTTCTGTTTGAACGCCAATAGTCATTTATCTGCTGTAAGAATAACTTATTTCTTAGTGCATAACGCTTGGCGAGATTTTGGCGACGAATTTGGCGGAATGTCGCCAACTTGGCGACTTTTTTAAATGTTGCCAACTTAACGAAAATCTCGCCAAATGACGACTAATTGTCGAAAATTTAATATCTTGGATAGAATATTAGTATCTACTATAAGAAAAACCTACTTTTTTTATTGTAAAAGTAGTAAATTAATTACATTATATAAGGAAAGTCATGTGTTGCCCACATCAGATTTTTTTTTTCTTGTAAAAGTAGTAAATTCATTACATTATATAAGGAAAGTCATGTGTTGCCCACATCAGATTTTTACTTTCCTTATATACATAATGTATAAGGAAAGTATTGTGACGGGGTCGAAAATTCGAAATCGAGTTTTCGACGGGAGAGCACGTTTCAAGCATCCCTGATCACGAATCAAACATTTTTGAAGTGATGTCTGTGTGTGTGTATGTGTGTGTGTGTGTGTGTGTGTGTGTGTGTGAAAATATGTGTGTGTGTGTGTATGTGTGTCAGTGAGTCTGTGGAGACGATAACTGACGAACGAATGGACCGATTCGAACCAAATTTGGTACAAAAATCACAATCCATAAACACTGGAAGCCTATTGTTTTTATACGTAATCGAATGTTCAGAATCCCCTTAAATTTTCGAATAAAATTTTGAAAAAATCGTCAAAAAATCAAAACCACAAAAAGAGTTACGCAAATAGACATTTCTTATGTAATTTTTCATTAGAAAACGATTGACATCAATTTTAGAACGCTAACATGAACCATTCTCGAGATATTGTACATTTTTCAAAAACATTATCAAAAAGTCATATAAAATAAAAAAAAATATTTCCTGTTGAAAAACATGTTCACTTTTCATATGTAATAAATTGCGATAAATTGGGTGACATCATTCTCGTGGATCTAGCTCGTTCCATTCATGAATAAAGATTCTTTGAATAATACTTTTGTATTTGAACGCCAATAGTCATCTATCTGCTGTAAGAATAACTTATTTCTCCATCCCTAACGCTTGGCGAGATTTTGGCGACGAATTTGGCTGAATGTCGCCAACTTGACGACTTTATGAAATGTTGCCAAATTAGCGAAAATCTCGCCAAATGGATAAAAATGACGATAAATCAATGAAAATGACGACCAATTGTCGAAAATTCAATATCTTGGAAAGAATATTAGTATCTACTATAAGAAAAACCTATTTTTTTACTGTAAAAGTAGTAAATTCATTACATTATATAAGGAAAGTCATGTGTTGCCCACATCAGATTTTTTACCAAATAATTCAACTGTTTCATATATATGTTTTCTCTGTGCTTGATTTTAAATCTCATTTCAGTGCTAAAGATTTCATTTTCAGAACATGCCCCATTTCGTTTTTGTGGGCGGGGAGGGACCATTTATCGTCCCTTGGGGATGTGTTTATGGTATTTTTATTCCCATAGCTGACACCATCCACATGCGAATTTTTGATATATGTGTTCTAGCTCTATTTTAAATTGCTCCTCACCTGCCTCGCCACAGTTTGTTCTTAACTGTCGTTAAGGGTGCTACCTGTTCTACCTGTTCGTTTGGTCTGAAAATGGGGGCTTATAACGTCCTCAAAACAATTCTAGTAACCTAACAGATATATATTTGTTTTCATCAAGGAAATTTTGTAAGTGTTTATCTTATAAGCAGTAGTTGGAATTTTTGTGTTTTTAAAATGTTTAAAGGAAACATACCGCACACAAAGAAGGATATGACTCATGCAAAACCATTTATAAAGAGCCTTGCTACTGCAGGCGGGAATCGAACGTAGGGTCACTTTCAGACCTCCGACATATTTGCACTAACCTACAGGGTTGATTTGTTCGAGCGCCATTGAAAAGAACCTTGCTGCCCCAACCGGGAATCGAACCCTGGATCTCCGAACTGGCCAGCCGCCGCTCTACCGTTGAGCTACTGGGACGAAATTGCAAGCTCTTATCGTGGAAGTGGACTCTGCACATTCTTCATCAGACTAGAGCCACTGCCGATTCTTTTTCTAAGCAAAGTATTGTAAAAGCTTTGTTTGATTTTTCGAGAATTCGTTAGTTCCGGTGTAATTTCCGGGTAAATTTTCTAGTCTAATTTTCTAGCATAAAATGTGATAACTGTATGTGCATTTGGTCTTGTGTTATCGTGCCCACACCTCATACTGACACATATACACACATAACCATCTTTTCAGGTCATCGAATTAGGTTCAGGAAGTCTTAAAACAGGTATTATCCGCCAAAATCTGGAATTCTAAAACTTCCTTTACACATCAGTATAGAGAACTCCCTCCAATTCAGATTTTTATTTGATATCGTATGCACATCCAGCCCACCTCCACCCTCTTTTGAAAACTTAAACAGTGTTGCAATTTAATCAGATTTGCTCACAAATTATAGGTACAAACTTCAATCATCCAGTCATTCATGACGTAGTAGAAGGCAAAAATCTGTTAACGCGACAATTATCGTCAACTTCATAAAGATGTTACCAAGAATAGATGTTTGACGGTTGCGAAACAGCATTATCTTTTCTTAAAAAAAAAATATCGTAAATACACTTTAGTAACGAGTATGGGCTCTTCAAATTTGTGATAATTTGATACCTTTACTGAACACCGCTTTCAATTGACTTTTGGACTAAAGGATTTTAAGATTTTAAGATCAGGTTGCGTGACGTCGTATAATGACATGCATCCCAGAGGCGCAAAAGACACGCTTTATCTGAAATTATCTGGAGTATTGTGATTTACATCATCTCCAGAATACAAGCTTATGCGATGTCTTGTAAGTTGTTACGTGAATCATGCACACGGTGTTTCAAAAAGGCTGATTATGCTTAGAACTTTGGAACCGCTAGTGCTAGACGAATACTTCCAATCTCGCAAGAAAACCACTTCATGGTAAAAAAATCTGATGTGGGCAGCACATGACTTTCCTTATATAATGCAATGAATTTACTACTTTAACAATCAAAACAATAAGTTATTCTTATAGTAGATATATTCTTTCCAAGATATTGAATTTTCATCAATTGGTCGTCATTTTCATTGATTTAGCCTCATTTTTATCCATTTGGCGAGTTTTTCGTTAATTTAACAACATTTAAAGAAATCGTCAAGTTGGCCGCATTCCACCAAATTGTCGCCAAAATCTCGCCAAGCGTTATGGACGGAGAAATAAGTTATTCTTACAGTAGATAAATGACTATTGGCGTTCAAATACAAAAGTATTACTCAAAGTATCTTTTTAAATGAATGGAATGAGCTAGATCCACGAGAATGATGTCAACCAATTTATCGCATGGTATTACATATGAAAAGTGAACATATTTCTCAATAGGAAATATTTTTTTTTAATTTCATATGACTTTTTGATAATTTTTTTGAAAAATGTGCAATATATCGATAACGGTTCATGTTAGCGTTCTAAAATTTATGTCAATCGTTTTCTAATGAAAAATTACATAAGAAATGTCTATTTGCGTAATTTTATAAGCGGTTTTGATTTTTTGACGATTTTTTCAAAATTTCACTCGAAAATTTCGGGGGGTTCTGAACATTTGATTCCGTATAAAAACAATAGGTTTCCAGTGTTTATGTGCGTGATTCGAACGTGATTTATGTGCCAAATTTCGTTCGAATCGGTCCATTCGTTCGCCAGTTATCGTCTCCACAGACTCACTGACACACACACACACACACACTTTCACACACACACACACACATACTTTCACACGCACACACACATACTTTCACACACACACACATACTTTTACACACACACACATACTTTCACACACACACACACGGACAGACATCCCCTCAAAAATGTTTGATTCGTGATCAGGGATGCTTGAAACGTGCTCTCCCGTCGAAAACTCGAATTCGAATTTTCGACCCCGTCACAATACTTTCCTTATACATTATGTGTATAAGGAAAGTAAAAACCCTCCCCGTTAAGTACAAGAAACTATTTCTAAAAAAGTTATATGTCAAAAAGGTTTGCGCTTCGTCCCTGTAGGACTGAGACTGTATTTTCCAGTCTAGGGTACCTTGTATAGGAAGCATCCTAACCTCTAATCCTTCAGCAGAGGTTCCGTACTCCCGAAAGTACAACCTCGGTTCAGGGCACTTGGCGTAAATAATTTTTAGATTTCATAACTGTATCTTGTTTGCTTGTAAAATGCTCTGGTTTCATTGTACTTGATGGGAAGATTTTTCTTTTTTTACCATGAAGAGGTGCTTTTTGTGAGATTTCAATACGTTTTGTAGAAATATTTATCAACACGATTATGGAACAATGATATAACAGGCGTTGCAAATTGTACTTTTCCACCGAGCACAATATGTTTATGTTCTTTCAACTTTTTAAATTCGAAATCTGAATTATCAAAATTTAAAACAAGTTTTAAATTTGAGGCGGGAGACAAAAATGCTTTGTGTGTGCAACACTCTACAGCTTTGTTACTTGACATTTTACTCTAACAGGAAGAGAGTTACTCGTCGTGCGGCTTTAAAATGGTAGGTCAGTCCCTTGAAAATCGTCTCACAGTGTAGCGCCTTAGGGGTCTCCTTTCCTAAGTACCTGCATAAAAATATATACACAATAACCCTAAAACTTTTCGAGTTATAAAAGATAGGATCAAAAAGTTCGGAGATGCTGCTAATATCTCCAACCCTGATTGTAGGAGAGGGGAATTATTTTACCGTGGCGTACAGGCACATGTGACGCGAGATGTGAAAATTAAGAAGCAGGTGTTTTTCCGAACAATGCGTGTAAGTGAACTGTAGTCGTTCGCGTTCGTCGAAAACGGAAATGACGTTTGAAGAACAACGTGCGAATATCAAATTCTACAAGCGTTTGGGGAAATCGCCGGCAGAAACATTGCACCTGCTACCTGGCAACGGGTGCAATGTTTCTGCCGGCGATTTCCCCAAACGCTTGCAGAATTTGATATTCGCACGTTGTTCTTCAAACATCATTTCCTGATAAATTTACTAAAATAAATTTAAATTAATTTATTTTTTAAATTAATTAATTTATTTTAAATTAATTAATTTATTTTTTGGTTAATAAATTTAACAAATGAGAACGAAAATTAAATTGAAAGTGAATTAAATTTAATTAAAATAAAGAAAACGTGGATATAAGTCTGCAGGGAAAGTCATGTGCTGCCCACATCAGATTTTTACTTTCCCTGCAATACATGGTAATGTATAGGGAAAGTATTGGAATCATGTCGAAAATCGCAACTGGAGTTTTGGACGGATTTACACGATTTGGGGCCTCTAGAACACGAAACCACTATTTTTAGCGTGACGTCTGTGTGTATGTCTGTCTGTCTGTCAATCTGTTTAATGTATGTATCCACTCAAACTCAAAAACTAATGGACAGAATTTCTTAAAATTCGGTGGGCAAGTCACTTGTGTGTGACCCTGGTGCTGAATAGATTTTGGTACAATTCGGGATAAAAGAACCTGCGTTGTTTGCGAAATGACCCGCAAAAATTGTCAAAATCTAAAATAAAATCTACGTATGCTCAAATATATCCATTAAATATCCCACATCAGTTTTTACTTTCCCTTCAATACATGGTAATGTATAGGGAAAGTATTGGAATCATGTCGAAAATCGCAACTTGAGTTTTCGACGGATCTACACGTTTCAAGACCTCTAGAATACGAGAAAACCATTTTTAGCGTGACGTCTGTGTGTGTGTCTGTCTGTGCAGATTTTGTATCCACTCTAACTAAAAAACTAATGGACCGAATTTCACAAAATTTGGTAGGTAAGTCACTTGTGAGCGAGTCTGGTGCTGATTAGTATTGGGTACGACTTGGGATAAATGAACCTGCTGTTTTTGCGAAATGGCCCGCAAAAGCTTGTATCCACTCTAACTGAAAAAGTAATAGACCGAATTTCACAAAATTCGGTAGCTGATTCACTTGTGGGATACCCTGGTGCTGATTAAATTTTGGTACGATTCGGAAAAAAATAACCTGCATTATATTGCAAAATGGCTCGCAAAAATCGTCAAAATCTAAACTAAAGAACTAGGTATACTCAAATATATCCATGAAATGCTCATTTAATATGTAATTTTTAACGATGAAAAGAATAAGACCAACCCCATTACACTAGGACTAGCCGTTCTCGAGATATTTTAGTTTATCGTACTTTCCCTACGCCACCTTTGAAAATAAGCCCGGTTACCGAATGAGAACGAAAATTGAATTAAAAGTGAAATGAATTTAATTAAAATAATGAGAACGTTAATATAAGTCTGCAGGGAAAGTCATGTGCTGCTCACATCAGATTTTTTACTTTGCCTGCAATACATGGTAATGTATAGGGAAAGTATTGGAATCATGCCCAAAATCGCAACTCGAGATTTCGACGGATCTACACGTTTCGAGACCTCTAGAATACGTAAAAACTGTTTTTAGCGTGACGTCTGTGTGTGTGTCTGTGTGTCTGTCTGTCTGTCTGTGCAGATTTTGTATCCACTCAAACTGAAAAACTAATTGACCGAATTTATAAAATTTGGTAGGTATGTCAATTGTGGGCGAATCTGGTGCTGATTAGTTTTGGGTACGATTCGGTATAAAAGAACCCGCCTTTTTTTGCGAAATGGCCCGCAAAGGCTTGTATCCACTCTAGCTGAAAATCTAATGGACCGAATTTCACAAAATTTGGTAGATAAGTCGCTTGTGGGGAACGCTGGTGCTGATTAAATTTTGGTACGATTCGGAAAAAAATAATCTGCATTTTTTTGCAAAATGGCCCGCAAAAATCGTCAAAATCTAAACTAAAGAACTAGGTATATTCAAATATATCCATGAAATGCTCGTTTAATACGTAATTTTTAACGACGAAAAGAATAAGACCAACCCCATTACACTAGGACTAGCCATTCTCGAGATATTTTAGTTTTTCTTACTTTCCCTACGCCACCTTGAAAATAAGCCCGGTTACCGAATGAGAACGAAAATTGAATTAAAAGTGAAATAAATTTAATTAAAATAATGAGAACGTTAATATAAATCTGCAGGGAAAGTCATGTGCTGCTCACATCAGATTTTTTACTTTGCCTGCAATACATGATAATGTATAGGGAAAGTATTGGAATCATGCCGAAAATCGCAACTCGAGTTTTCGACAGATCTACACGTTTCGAGACCTCTAGAATACGAAAAAACTATTTTTAGCGTGACGTCTGTGTGTATGTGTCTGTGTGTCTGTCTGTCTGTGCAGATTTTGTATTCACTCTAACTGAAAAACTAATTGACCGAATTTCATAAAATTTGGTAAGAATGTCACTTGTGGGCGAATCTGGAGCTGATTAGTTTTGGGTACGATTCGGGATAAAAGAACCCGCCTTTTTTTTGCGAAATGGCCCGCAAAGGCTTGTATCCACTCTAGCTAAAAATCTAATGGACCGAATTTCACAAAATTTGGTAGATAAGTCGCTTGTAGGAAACGCTGGTGCTGATTAGATTTTGGTACGATTTGAAAAAAATAACCTGCCTTTTTTGCAAAATGGCCCGCAAAAATCGCCAAAATTTAAAATAAAGAACTACGTATGCTCAAATATATCCATTAAATGCTCGTTTAATACGTAATATTTAACGAAGAAAGGAATGAGACCAACCCCATTACACTAGGGCTAGCCGTTTTCGAGATATTTTAGTTGTTTCTTATTTTCTCTACGCCATCTTTGAAAATAAGTCCAGTTATCAAATGAGAACGAAAATTGAATGAAAATAGTGAATTAAATTTAATTAAAATAAAGAGAACGTGAATATAAAAGTCTGCAGGGAAAGTCATGTGCTGCCCACATCAGATTTTTTTATTATTGTTTGTATTTCAAATTTCCTAATCTAATTAAAACCTCAAATTAAAAGAAAAATAGACAAAGGCTTGTAAATGAAATTGCAATTTTATTATTTGGCTGTTGGGACACACAGGGGAATGACATTTAATAAAAAACTAGATTTTTAAATATTAAAAATATAAATTGCTTTTTTAGCTAATGAATGATAAATATGAACTACAATATAATAAAGCTGATCAGTGTCCAAAATCAGTCCCAAGTCATGCAAACTTTTATAAAAACACCTGGGACATGTAGAGCTCCCGTTTACAGAAAGTGGCTTGTATATATATATATATATATATATATGTGTGTGTGTGTGTGTGTGTATGTGTGTGTGTGTATGTGTGTGTGTGTGTGTGTGTGTGTGTGTAATAATAAACTTTATATTTCACTCATAGATCTTAATAACAAAAGACAATTCGGACACCTAATTTTTGACCTATTATTAACAAGAGCAAGACAGCTAGGTGTTAAACTCACACTTTCACACCCGAAAGAGAAAATCAACTTATCTTACTGTGTTATTAATTACACACATCCTATTTTTAATTATATCAACTTTACACAAATTTTTGAAAGATTCAAATCATTATTACCAATTAAAAATGTTAATATAATAAAAGCATATAAATATCCTGTACCATTAGGACGTAAAATATACAACTACAATCTTTTATCAAAACAGTTGAACAATTCTGCATCTTGTTCGTGTTCTGAATCATGCTATCAACCCTTTATCAACCAACATCATAGACATGTAATCACAGGAAATCTCAATTTAATAAAGAACCTAAAGGAACCCTTTAAGCTATGGATCCAAATACAGACTTCCACTACTATACAATAAAAAGAAAACCATTCAAGCTTTTGCCATTGATCTAGATAAATATATATATATATAAACTATCGGGTAAATATCACTGTCCTTTTGAAGCATTTAAGAGCTGGTAAGTACAAGTCACCTGGCATGTAAAACAATTGCTTCAACAAATTCTTATACAAAATATACGCATAATTACCAAGACATCTTAAAAGAGATCAAGTTACTACAAGACAAATTTGTAATCACTTATGTTGATAAGGCATCAAGTAAATCTTAATTAACTCTTATACACTCTAATATATCATTATCAGTAAACAAATTATTGCTTACTACAAACTACTTAAACAAAAACACAATCTTAATTTTCCTTACTTGATACATATACCAAAATTCCATAAATCACCAATTACTTTTAGAACTTTTACTAGAGGATTTAATTCATACACCAATGCTGCGGACAAACAACTACTATTTATACTAAATTAAATTTATGATTCTTTTACTACACAACGAACACATATAATCAAAAATAGTTTAGAACTGATTATTAAGTTAAAACAACTAACTTACATACGTGATATTAAAACTTTTGATTTCAAAGACCTCTTTAATAACATTGATATTCATAATTTATATAAAGTCATACTAAATTTATATGAACAATTTACTTAATCAAAAGACATCTCTATTCCGAAATTCAAAACATTGTTAAAATTCATTCTGTTCAACCAGTATCTCTCTCAGGGTAATTGCATATACAAATTAAATCAGGGAATTCCACAGGGAGGAATCTCATCCACAATACTGGCCAACCTTTATCTACATTTTTACGAACTTCAGTACCCTTTCAACAGTTATAACATGTACAGATTCATTGATGATTTAATTATTATCAAAATTACTAATGATGCCACAATGTTAAACTTTCATTTTTATCCTCCTAATCTACAACTAATAGAAAATGTATATACACCACAATGAATCACTTACCTAGATGTTTGTTTAAAAATTTAAAATGAAGACACATTCAAAATTAAAATATACGACAAAAGTGAATCATATAACTTCAAAGTAAATAAAATTCAACTTTATTCACTCAATCTATCAAAATCAGTATATAAAAATATTATAAATAATCAGTTATTAAGAATAAAAATGTCAAGTACACCATGTTACTACAAAGAACATCTTATTAAATTCATAAACACCAATATACAAAATAAATACCCGCCAAACCTTATTTTTACTTTCCCTGCAATACATGGTAATGTATAGGGAAAGTATTGGAATCATGCCGAAAATCACAACTCGAGTTTTCGACGGATCTACACGTTTCAAGACCTCTAGAATACGAAAAAACCATTTTTAGCGTGACGTCTGTGTGTGTGTCTGTCTGTCTGTGCAGATATTGTATCCACTCTAACTAAAAAACTAATGGACCGAATTTCACAAAATTTTGTAGGTAAGTCACTTGTAGGCGGGGCTGGTGCTGATTAGTTTTGGGTACGATTCAGAATAAAAGAACCCGCCTTTTTTGTGAAATGGCCCGCAAAAGCTTGTATCCACTGTAGCTGAAAAACTAATGAACCGAATTTCACAAAATTCGGTAGTTGAGTTACGTATAGGTCACCCTGGTGCTGATTAGATTTTGGTACGATTCAGAAAAAAATAACCTGCCTTTTTTTGCAAAATGGCCCGCAAAAATTGCCAAAATCTAAAATAAAAAACTGGGTATACTCAAATATATCCATTAAATGCTGATTTAATACGTAATTTTTAACGATGAAAAGAATAAGATCAACCCCATTACACTAGGACTAGCCGTTCTCGAGATATTTTAGTTTTTCGTACTTTCCCTACGCCACCTTTGAAAGTAAGTCCGGTTATCGAATGAGAACGAAAATTGAATTAAAAGTGAAATAAATTTAATTAAAATAAAGAGAACGTTAATATAAGTCTGCAGGGAAAGTCATGTGCTGCTCACATCAGATTTTTACTTTCCCTGCAATACATTGTAATGTATAGGGAAAGTATTGGAATCATGCCGAAAATCGCAACTCGAGTTTTCGACGGATCTACACGTTTCGAGACCTCTAGAATATGAGAAGACTATTTTTAGCGTGACGTCTGTGTGTGCAGATTTTGTATCCACTCTAACTAAAAAAGTAATTGACCGAATTTCATAAAATTTGGTAGGAAAGTCACTTGTGGGCGAATCTGGTGCTGATTAGTTTTGGGTACGATTCGGGATAAAAGAATCCGCCTTTTTTTGCGAAATGGCCCGCAAAAGCTTGTATCCACTCTAGCTAAAAATCTAATGGACCTAATTCCACAAAATCTGGTAGGTAAGTCACTTGTAGGACACCCTGGTGCTGATTAGATTTTTGTACGATTTAGAAAAAAATAACCTGCCTTTTTTTGCAAAATGGCCCGCAAAAATCGCCAAAATTTAAAATAAAGAATTACGTATACCGAAATATATCCATTAAATGCTCGTTTAATGCGTAATTTTTAACGAAGAAAAGAATAAGATCAACCCCATTACACTAGGTCTAGCCGTTCTCGAGATATTTTAGTTTTTTCGTATTTTCTCTAAGCCATCTTTGAAAATAAGTCCGGTTATCAAATGAGAACGAAAATTGAATTAAAAGTGAATTAAATTTAATTAAAATAAAGAGAACGTGAATATAAGTCTGCAGGGAAAGTCATGTGCTGACCACATCAGATTTTTTCATTTATTAAAACACAATTTAATTTTAAATTCAAAACCTTGCTCCAATTACATCAACACATAGGCAAATCAATCTCAACCATTTTAGAATAAAAAATATTAAACAGTTTATCATCTCTATGTTTCACTTCCAACTATATATTGCACTCTTAGACTATCAAATTAACTGTAACCTGTTTTGAGTTGAAAGAGCTTAGTCAGTATCACTTACTCTACAATATTAGAAGCATATGGGGTACGCTATTTATGTTATTTTATTATTATTATTATTATTATTATTATTATTCTTTTTCATCTTATACATAACATTGTATTCTCATACACAGTCACATAAGCTGGTATATTTGACTATTTATATATATATATATCTGATCCATTTTCTACTTTCTTCTACGTCGGGCCATGTGCATTATTTCTGTAATACATTTTACAGTTGCGTACACAGAAACACAGAATCAGCATTAATGAAACATGTATGGCCCTTGATAACGTACATGGTTTCAGAAATGCTTTTCGTATTCATTTTATTCCTTTAATATTCACTATCTTCCATTTATTCAATTTTCAAACTTTGTTGAAAGAACGTTGAAAGAACGTTTGTTTGAAAGAACGTTATTCGATCTTTCCGATGGTGTTAAAATAGAAACTCTAATAATACTTTGTGAAAACGCTGAAACATAAAATAATTAAAAAAACAAACAACTCGAATTACACAAAACAATAATAATAATTCCAAGGTGTATCTTCCCGGGTCCTTAGTACATGTGTACCAAAATTTAATGGCCGCACGATGCTTAGATTTCCCGCTACAAGCCGCATCCACAGAAATATTTTTTTATTATGTAAGATTATAAATTGATATGTGTTAACAGTTTGCCCCTGGACTTCCCTTATATACCCACATCCGTTCTTAATGAACTCGGCATGGTCTGATCATTCGACCTCCCCCCTGGCTGATTTAGACGTAGCCCACCTAATCAACATGTTTAGATATCTATTCAAATTCTGATATCTATGACAAAGAGCGCGAATTCGTTATACAAGCGTCGTAAAGCAGTGCCGCAAAACAGTGTCGTAACCAGGAGAAGAAATGGATTTAACAGGCTATATAAATACATTGTCCTTGTAAAGAGCTTGCTTACTGCCCCAACCGAGAATCGAAACCTGAATCTCCGAACTGGCCAGCCGACGCTCTACCGTTGAGCTACTGGGATGAAATTGTAAGCTCCTATCGTCCAAGTGGACTCTGCATTCTCCACCCTCTAATGTCAGATTGGCGGGCAACTGACAATCTGACTGACCACCTCTTGCTATTTTTACCTCAGGTTATCCTCCTGCTACTACTATTTTTACCCAGGTAAGTATCCTGCGTGGTCGTTATTTTCTCGATTTGAAATCGGCGCTCAATGTTCCAGAGTCCACTGAATCCGTACTAGTCGTACTAGGGCCACTTTCAGACCTCCATCTTTTTCTAAATTTTATCCTAAATTTCTTACATTTCTGTTTTTGTTTTCCATGTGCCTAAATTCCTTTCCTCCTGATAATAAATGCATCCTGAGTGCAGGAGGTATCCTTTCCCGGCCGTGCAGCTAGCTACTCTAAACCCACTATGTGAGTCGCACGATCTGGGGTCTTCAGACCTCCATCTTTGCAATAACCTATAGGGTTGATTTGTTCGGACGCCATTGTAAAGAGTCTTACTGCCCCAACCGGGAATCGAACCCTGGATCTCCAAACTGGCCAGCCGAAACTCTACCGTTGAGCTACTGGGACGAAATTGTAAGTTCTTACCGTCGAAGTGTACTCTGCACTCTTCATTGTCTAAACTATATCTATCACTGTAAACCTCTTTAACACCCTCGAGGAGAGACCGCCCTTTCCTAAGAAGCAATCGATTCGGTGGTTATAAGTTTGGGGGAGATAAAGTACCTCGATTCCCTTTGTAACGGGGGTGGGATAGCCCAGCAGTTAGAGCCGTAGATATTCTATATAATAGATACCGTACATTTTCTTTCAAAATGGCCCAAAGATATTTCCGGGGTAGGTTGGGCCTAAAGAGTAGGTTTTTCCTGATGACCCCTACCTAAGCAAAGTAGTTAAGAAAAGGTTGATCCGGACAGGTGACCGACGTTCAAATCTCGTTAGCGTACAAAAAGAAAGCGTGGACATAAAGTGATTAGCAGTTGACAATGTCAAAAAAAGTGGGCAATCAGAGAAAATTTTTGACACTTTGATTTTGACAAAACCATGCGATCAAAGTGAGAGTTCAGAGTGAAACGTTTCCCCCGGGTTTCTAGTATTGGAAAAGACGGATATATTCTTTAGGATATTTACCGTTAGAGCACGGGGATTGCACTCGGAAAACCCGAGTTCGATTCCTGGCTCTGCCCAAACTGCTCCCATGCTCACGCAGAATACGGGCACGTTAAATATGTAGGTCTGAAAGTCCTTACAAAATGCTCGTGGTAGTGGAAGGAGGGTTCAGCTCCTATGGATGTCGCCCCCACTGGCTTCCGGTTTAAATTCGGTGGAACTGTTCCGGTCGTCCAAACAGATACCTTACACTTTCGGATAGGTCGGACGGTCTGGGTTGAAAGAAAGATTCCCGGAGTTACGGATTTCCTGTGTGGGTGTCTCCCCCTCTCCCGGCTGCAAAACCGAACTCTTCCATGTGGCGACGTGGATAAGATTTTGTAATGTGTGTCCAAAACCGTCGGCGACTGGGGTCACGACTCGGCAGGTTATCTTCGGACTCCTCCCGATGAATGATTTCGCTGACCGCCTCCCCTGACTAGGGCCTAGCATGAGAAAATATTTTGATACCGAAGCTCTTCTGAATCTGGTGTAAACCTCATGGTCAGCTGGAGATGTTCTCTTTTACCCTTTAAAGGCCCTGTCGACTGCCGATCCCCTACTTTTCCAAGACATTTCACGTCTTTTTGGTGAAGCGGCATCTAAGCAATTGTTTTCTTGCTTATTTAGTATGGACGTGGCAGCTCAGTGGTTAGCGCGCGGGAATTGCACTCGGTAGGCCCGGGTTCGATTCCCGCCGCTGCCAAAACTGCCGCTGTGTTCACGCGGAGTACGATCACGTTAAACATGTGGGTCCGTAAGTCCTTCCGAGAGGTTGGTGGTAGGGGAAGGAGGGTACTGTTCCTGTGGGTTCCAGTCTAAATTGGGTGGCATTTCCCGGCCGTCCAAACGGTTATCTTACACCTTTCTGGCAGGTCGGAGTCTCAACAACACTTTAGAGAAAAAGTCCCGTTGTTTCATTTCTACATGGCAAATGTCGGTTCCCTATTATTGAGCAGAAGTCGCTTCCCTGTTATTGGACAGAAGTCGCTTCCCTGTTATTGGGCAGAAGTCGCTTCACTATTATTAGAGGACAGAAGTCGCTTTATAATGATACGGCAGAAGTTTCTTCACTGTTATCCTGAATCAAGTCAACAGCCCTTATTTCCTTACCTATGAATGTTTCTTTCGCAGGCAGCATCTGCACCTTCGCGACATCCGTTTTAATTTCTTCCAACACCACCTCATTCAGCTTCTCAAAATCAATATTGGAGTTATTGGACAAGGTCCGCCTGCGCACCATCGAAATCATCGAAAATACTTGCGCCGCACAAATTTAAAAATTTCAATTTAAAAAGTCCGGGGGCGAGAAATCGCCGCATTTATATATGTATCTCCACCTTCAGCCGAGAAGTGCGCACACAGCGGGGATTAAGACCTGAAGCAAGAATTTCCGTGGTGATTTACAGCAGAAGTGCTGATTTACGGTCTCGTAGATTCCAACTAACAAGGAGTGGTGGTGTTACGAGGTGTTGGAAGGTTTATGGTCTCATACTGGAAGTGAAACCACTGTCTAAGGACGGAAGTTGAGATAAAGTATAGTACTGGTATTGTATGGATTTATTTTCGAGATTTACGGAAGCGAGCGATAATATGGGGTGAGACACTGATAGGCAGAGATATGAGTCACGCTTACACGACAGTTGTGAATTGTCGGATTTATCTTACACTAGCAATATACCCGTTCTTCATATGGAATATACAAGGTAGGATAAAAAAGATCGAAGACTGTGCTGATATCTTCAACCCTGATTGGATGAAAGGGGAACTATTTTATCGTTAACAACGTGCGGATATCAAACTCTACCAGCGTTTGGGGAAATAGCCGACAGAAACATTGCACCTGCTGATATTAGCACGTTGTTCTTCAAAAGCCATTTCCGTTTTCGACGAACGCGAACGACTACAGTTCACTCATACGCATTGTCTGGAAAAACACTTGCTTCTTCCTTTTCACATCTCGCGTCACATGTGCCTCTAATCCACGGTAAAATAGTTCTCCTTTCCTCCAATCAGGGTTGGAGGTATCAGCACAGTCTCAGACTTTTTGATCCTACCTTGTATAATGTAAAACGTAGATATAGTAACCTTGATGTAAAACAGGGCCGTAGCCCGAGACGAAATTCGAGAGGGGTTGAAATGAAATTCAAGGGGCAACAGTTTTGAAGGATGGGCTCACCTAAAACACAGTTAAACATTAGCATTTATTAACCATAATAGTTACTATTATATATTTCAATTCATATAAATTATTAACAAATAATTGCATATTTATATTTACAAGCTAAGAGTTGATTAATAAAATCCATATAGACATCAATGTTATAATATATAATAATTACGATAGGTTTTAATATAAGCATTAACTAGTAGCAAAGCTGTTAACTAATAAAAAAAATCTGAAAGTTAATACAAGTTAACGCTTAAGATTAACTGTTAACTACCTATCAGCTGGTTTTGACACTTTAATGTAAACCAGTGAACCGTGCAATAATACAAAAGTATCCAAATACTATTGTCTTAATTTTTAAGTTTTTTAAATATTTTTAAATTAAATATGTAAATAAATCGATCATCAGTGTAACTATAAATTCAGTTAAATTAAAAATAATCATTAAAACGAAGTAATTTATAAAAATAAATCTCATAAATAATTTTTTATGCAAAATTTGGATGACATGTTGGTTGAAATTTCTGATGTGGGCAGCACATGGCTTTTCTTATATAATGCAATGAATTTACTACTTTTACAGTAAAATAAATAATAGATTATTTTTATAGTAGATATTTATAGCCTTTCCAAGATATTGAATTATTGCCAGCGAGTCGTCATTTTCATTGATTTAGTGCCATTTTTATCCACTTGGCGAGTTTATCGTTAATTTAGCAACATTTAAAAAAGTCGCCAAGTTGGTGACATTCCACCAAATTCGTCGCCATGGAATGAGCTAGATCCACGAGAATGATGTCACCAAATTTATAGCATGGTATTACATATGAAAAGTGAACATGTTTCTCAATAGAAAATATTTTATTTTTATTTTATCTGTTGGCGAACTATATCATTTGCTGCAGTTACTGAAAAAGAGCCGGCGTAGCTAATAAATATAAAAACACGTTTAAGATGTAGATTAGAAAATAAATTTAATAACATTTAAAGTTTAAATTCATTTTATAAACATTTGAAAAATAGGAATACTAATTAAATGCATACCAACACGCCTCCCTTTGTCAAAAATCACACTTAAACATAAACATTTTTAATTTGTGCTAGAATTTCATTCAGAAATTTTAGAAAATTAAAATATATAAATTTATTGTTATATTAAAAGCTTGCTGGGTTTGCGGATGGCAAAATTATTTCTGATTTCAGCCCACAATTTGACAGTTCAGCAGAAGTGAAGAACTATTTTATGTAATATCTTAACATTTTTACAAAATAGTGCTTATTTGCGTCAAATTAACATTGGGGACAAACTCACTAACTCTACACAGCCTGATTAGAATCCTCGAATTCAAGAAAAGTGTTATTCACCCATTTCTACTTATAACGGTATTGATTCTATCTTACGTACTATATGACCTACTTGCTTATGATTTTTGAAAATAATTTACTTATGGGCATGATAAAAAAAAAATTAAACTCTTGGAAAGATATGTATTATAAAATATATCTTTTTTCTTTCTGGAGAATATAGCAAGAGTCCGAATTTAATTGAATTTGTTTTTCTCCCTATATTAAACAATTTTTATTTTAAAAACTACATATTCTACTGAATTTTTTTTTATATATTCTATTGGATAATTTGAATATTTCCTAAAACTTTCGAAGCAATTTGTGAATTTTAAATTTGCTTAAAAAATGTTTGAAACATTAGGTCCCATAGGGTTCAATGTATTTCATTTTTTCAAACCGGGTTCAATCTAAAACTAATTGGGTGATATTAATTTATATTACCACAAACCATCTGAAAAACATACTAAAATTTCATTTTGATAGTCATTTTTATGGCAGTTATCATGCTAACAGACAGACAGACAGAATGAACAAAGTCATAAACACTTTTCAATTATGTTGTAAAGTGTTAAAAATCATAACCAAGTAGGCCATATAGTACGAAAGATAAAATCGATACCATTATAAGTAGAAATGTGTTATATTCATAATCAAAATTACAAAAATTAGCATTTTCAGATTTAGTATCACCTAAATGTTTAGCACTGCAACAATATCGTCACAGTACTCCAGAAGTCAATCCATGAAGTGGTCCAGCACTGATTGCTTCACCATTTTATTTTTTATTTTTTTTATAACTTATGTATAATTACCCTTGTAGTATGTTTAGATTTCGAAATTACCAGCATTTCATTTTTGTGATTTTTTATTTAGAGATGACGACCATATTTGTGTCATGGCATAAGGCATTTTGAGTCATTTTGGACTTTTACACAAATTATTCTATCCGGGGCGCGGTAGCCCATTAGTTAGCGCGCTGGAGTTGCACTTGGTAGGCCCGGGTTCGATTCCAGCCACTGCCAAAACTGCCGTCGTGTTCATGCGGAGTTCGATCACATTAAACATGTGGGTCCGAAAGTCCTTCCGAGAGGTTGGTGGTAGGGAAAGGAGGGTACGGTCCCTGTGGATGCCTCCCCCACTGGGTTCCGGTCTAAATTGGGTGGCACTTTCCGACCGTCCAAACAGTTACCTTACACCTTTCTGGTAGGTCGGACGGTCTGGGTTTCAACAAATTACTCTATCCGGCCATCCACATTGCTGCTCTAAGTCCTTGGACGAGTCGAGTGGTCAGGGCTTTCGACAAATTACTCTATCTCAGCTTCTGGATGTCCTAGGAGCATGGTTAAAAACCATCATTTTAAGCAGAACCCAAACTAAAAATTGACTATGCACAATTTGCCTAGGTTGTTTTCTTATGACTACAATTTAGGTCTGAAATTCATTTTTATAATTGTTAAAAATACAAGACTTTTCAAGGCACAATTTTCATAGGAAGAGGACTTACATCTGGATTATTTTCCCAAATTCCTATGTATTAGTACTCTGTGCTTAACCAGTGTAAAATCTGAGACTTGTCACACTCTTTTCTATGGGTACTTGAAAATATAGATATGCATAGTGTCATAGTTTATATTTCACAGGAAATTTACTTTTGTAACTTAACTAAAACTAAAAGTTACCATTAATATGATAAGACTCTAATCTACATGTTTTATATGTGCTCATCCAAATAAAATTAACAGGTTTTGCTTGTTATTGTCAATGGGTTACTGTAAATGCTACATATTATTGTTCATTTAAGAAGTTTTGAACATAAAACTGTACCCTTCCACACTTTATAGGAGTACTTTGTGAACCACATGCAAGATACTGATTAATCAATAAAAATTAATTTATTTCATGTCAACAAGGAAATTTTTTCATCTAAATGATCTGTAGTGGATGCAGATTGTTGTTTGTTTGATCCAGACTGTCCGATCTACCTGAAGGTATAAGGTATCTATTTAGATGGCCAGAATAGTGCCACCAAATTTAGATTGGAACCCAGTGGGGGTGGCATCCACAGGGACCGCACCCTCCTTCTCCTGCCACCCTCTCAGAAAGACTGATGGACCTACATATTTAACATGTCTATACTGTGTGAACACAGGCACAGAGCTAGGAATCGAACTCGGGTTGTCCGAGTGCAATCCATTGGGTTGTCCCATAACATGTGGATGCAGATTGGAACTTTTTCTCTTAGATTTGGTGAACAA
Organism: Amaurobius ferox; assembly: GCA_951213105.1. Classification (NCBI taxonomy): domain Eukaryota; kingdom Metazoa; phylum Arthropoda; class Arachnida; order Araneae; family Amaurobiidae; genus Amaurobius; species Amaurobius ferox. The sequence continues at coordinate 23,714,279 of OX578152.1, forward strand.
AAAGAAAATAAGTGACCAAAGCCTGTTTACAGTGGATCTCGAATGACTGAATATTCAACAGAACTTGTTTTGTGTATGAAATGAATCGGGGATGAAATATATGTTTAACTGTAAATCGAAAAACTAAAGTTCATGAAATTCAACTAGGAGAAAGATTCTAAAACTGCCCCCAAACTACAAAAAAATGTTTTATACCCACATCGGATACTACAAATAAGTATAAGAGTAGGTGGAACTAGGGAGACAGGGAAGGTTGGGGGTCATAACCCCTCCTCCATTGGTGATAAAATTATATTAGCTCTCCATAAGGTTCATACTAGAAAATGAAGTAGCTCGGTGTAAAATATTAATATATTTTACAGTTCATCTCAACATCATGTCTTTTCAATTTCCCTGGCTCTCTAACTAGCTGATTACTAGTTACTACTACTTACTGATTAGTAGTTTATCGATTCTTATAATTTAAGTATCAAATCAAAAAGAAAGTATCCAGCTTGTTGCTTTCCGGCTAATATGGATGTACTACTTTCTTCCAGTTTTGAACCCAGCATAATTCTGTTACTGATTAAATCGCAAGCTTATAATTTTTATTGTAATTAGAAATCCATTAGAGGACCTCAGGCTCTGTTCATTGGTCTTAGCAGATAATGAAACTTATTTACACAATTAAGTTTTGCTTATTTGCTACCAGTATGACATTTTACAATGTATACAAAAAAAGATGAAAAACAGTTTTATATATTTATATAGTTCTGGGTACTCCCACACATCTACAATAAACACTAACAATCTAAATTTCTGGCAGGCACTTTGTTATTTTATGAATACACATCGTCATCATAGGATTAATAAATAATTTAAGTATGTGTTGTTTTATCTCTTTTATACAAATATGTCCATAAAAAACTATGGAAATGTTCTACATTTTTTAAAAGTTAAAAATAATTGAGCATAGCTTTTCAGTAAGAGTAGAAATTTTAAAACTACCATCACAATTACACGTAAAAAATTATTTTGTAGTTTGTTGCATTTTGAGTATTTTGTTTTGCAATGAGCGTATAATGTTTTAATATATTTTGGGGTCATTGTAATTGACAGCTACATAAAATAAATCATAACATAATCAACAACTTTTGATATGTTTTTATTCAATAAAACAATAAATAGTGGTAAAACAAGTTAAAATATTATTAATCAGAGAATATAACAAATTAAAATGTATACACGTAAGAATTTATTTTAAATGGTCTATAACCATTAAGGTTAAATGTGGATTTTTAGTGTTCTCACATCATTCCAGTGTTTTTCTACAGCACTTGACAAAGCTTCCAAGAAAATTTCAACAGTCACAACAGTTTTCTGCAAAAAATGAGATATAATAAATAAGTAACATTTTTAGATTGATTTGTTGCCAATATATATATATATATATATATATATATATATATATATATATAGTGACTTTCAGTAGCTACAATTTAATATTTTCATTGAAAACCTGTTCTTTTGAAAAGTTATAAAATAATTTTATGTTATCTATAACTATGTGGGTTGGTTCTTTACATATTTTTCAGCCACCCCTGTTGCTGATAATGGAAAGGGAAATCTAAAAGACTCCTGTTTACACCTTGTAGCATGTAAATTACCCCCAACATTTTTATAGATACTAATTTTAAAGTGTTATTATTGTGACCTCGGAATCCCAAAATATTTCATGATGAAAATACATATTTGTATATAATTCACATTTGAATTATGCTATCGTTTTCTAACCATCATCAAAAGTGTGCTGAAAATGATGCAAATTTGCATTAAAAGAGTCTTAAAACGGAATGTGGTAAACATGATTTTTAACACTTTGGATTGACAATACAAATTTTTAATAGTTAGCACTTCTGTGAACACTAATAAGCCGTTTGGTTTTTATTTCATATATATATATATATATTTAAATTCTGGGGAGGGCAGACAGACTGCTGATCTGAATAAGGAATGATGGCAACACATTACTGGGGTGTTTGAAGCTTGCAGCAGGCTGTAGCACTAAAGAAGAAAAATTTTTGTAAAATTAAGTGTGCTTTTTACATGAAACCCATTTTTACATTTCTGTATTGCGGGACTTAGATTTTCAGTACTTAGTATGAGCCCTGAATCTACCACTTACTGGAATGACTACTACTCTACTACTAAAATAAAAAATAATTGCAATAATATAATAAAAAAAAGTGTTTAGTTTATTACTGGTATAAGAAATATTTTATTAAATATATAAAAATATTTAAAAAAAAATAAACTTAAAAAAAAATACTTCCTATATATAGTATTAAAAATTGTTTAAAAATATCTGTTTATAATTGAATGGGTAATGAGTATTGTGAGATAAAAGAGATAATTTTGGCATTGAGTTAAGCATAACATTTAGTGCTGTTAAAGTATTTTCTTTCAGCTGAATCACTTGCAAAACTAATTATTTATTATACTTTTTTATAAATTTTACAGAATTTAATGCTGCAAGAATAGGTTTATAAAATTTTTACCCGCTGTCTTATCAAAACAAGTAAAATGTCACTTGTATCCATTTAGCTCTTGTCTATTTCCCATTTTTTCAAAATAAAGCATTATCCCCTTTCCTCTTCAAAATTAGAAAATGGAATACTCAAAAACTTTTTGTAAAGTTACCTGCTTTTCAAAAAGCAGTGTTCGAGAGAGTATTACATTTCATTGTCAAATGAATTAAAAAAAAAAAAAGAATTTCCAGAAAAACATAGCGGAAAATTTTCTATTTACAAGAAAGTTTTCTGACCCACATCTCTAATGATCATCCTTTTAAATCTCCATGTCATTATTCACATTCTGTTTGCTTTGGTTTCATGAGCTATGTGCATTGTACAGCAGCTAGAAAGAACTAAACTTCAAAATATCTGCTTATTTATATTTGGAACAAGATTATTTTACTTTGGTTACTATTTTGTACAGTTAAGCGATACAAACATTTATTTTGCATTTCTTAATGCATTTGACCATATTACAACATTTGAATAATTAAAAAAAAAAAAAAAATGCTTGTAATAAATTTATTTTTGATAAAATAAATAAATAAATAAAATTTTAGTGACATTAGAGCTTTCTAGCTGAACTTCAATTTGCAGTTGGAATGTGAATAGCCAGAATGGAAATTTAGGCCTTTAAAGTATTTTCTCGAAAATATCAGGTCTTTTAAGGGCATCTAAAAATACAAATTCAGGCGGACCTTAAAGGCCATTTAAGACCAGTGGGAACCATTCAATACAGAATATCTAAAACTAAATTAAAACTAAAAGCAGCATACTACACAAAAATAATAGTATCAACTGGTTTCGAAGGCAAGAAACAACCTTCTTTGTCAGGACATACAAGAAGCATAACCTTCACTTGTTAGAGCAAGATTGATAACTAATGCAAGAACAGCAAATGTGACTGAAGCAGAGGATGTTGCCAATGGCAAGAGAGAGAAGAAAAAAGGTAAAACAAGAAGTGGGACATAATAAATGAACGACAAAATATCAAAGAGGAAGGAGCCACTTATGGCTGCTTTAAACAAGTTATTTTAGTTTTCTTACTTTATATGTAAAAATATTGAATTGTTACACAAAACAGATTTTAGGGCGCGATAGCCCACTGGTTAGCGCGCTGGAGTTGCACTCGGTAGGCCCGGGTTCGATTCCAGCCACTGCCAAAACTGCCGCCGTGTTCATGCGGAGTACGATCACGTTAAACATGTGGGTCCGAAAGTCCTTCCGAGAGGTTGGTGGTAGGGGAAGGAGGGTACGGTCCCTGTGGATGCCTCCCCAGTGTGGCCACTCTTTGGACATATAGAAATTCCCTGACTTTTCCAGGTTTTCCAGGTGAATTGAAAAGAAATTCCAGACCAGTAATTTTAACATAAAACGTGCGCACGCACGTCCCTATTTAGTTACAAATTTGATTAAAGAATCTTAACAATTTAACTCCACTATCCAAAAAAGTTATATTAAATCACGAGAAATACACATATTTTTTTTGTTTTTACAAATAAATTTTGACATTTTTAATAAAAAATTCATGTAAATGCAGTAAAATTAGACTACTGAAATACTTAAAAGAATTTAATGGTTTTCATTGAAGACAATAAAAAGAAATAGTCTAAACTGGTGTCTATAAATATGGGCATTGCAAATTGCTCACAATGACAGAGATCATTAAAGATATGCAATAACTATACTACAACAAGCCACAGCCATTGAATAAATGTCAATTCAGCAATGTCGAAAGAATGCCATTAAAATAGAAAAAAATATAGTAAAATGTATATAATATATAGAGATGCCAACCTCTGCAAGGGGTCATTGGTAGAAAAATCAGGAGTTTTCAGTAAAACCGCATTGACCATCAGTAAGATTTTACATATATTGACAATATATATTTTAAAACCTTAGAATAAGTTCAAAATGTAGTTTTGCTAACTTAACTGAGTTAATTACAACTGAATGGCACTATGTGAAAATAATTAGGAAATTAACCTTTATAATTAACCAAAATATGAAAATAAGTGAGTTTAGTCATGTTAATGTACAACAATAGGGAGATGGAGATCAATGGAAAAGGATAATTTCGTACTCTCGGCAACGCCCGAGGGGGGGGGGCTGAATTTCACGATCGTACTATTTATATGAAAATAATTAAAATATTAGACTTTATAATCAACCAAAATATGAAAATATGTTAGTTTAGTCAAATTAATGTACAAAAATAGGGAGATGGAGATCGATGGAAAAGGATAATTGCGTACTCTCGGCAACGTCCGCGAAAAAAAAAAAAACTGAATTTCACGATCGTACTATTTATGTGAAAATAATTAAAAAATTAGCTTGTATAATCAACCAAAATATGAAAAGAAACTAGTTTAGTCAAGTTAATGTGCTACAATAGGCATATGGAGATCGATGGAAAAGGATAATTGCGTACTCTCGGCAACGCACGCAAAAAAAGAAAAAAAAAAACTGAATTTTGCGATCGTACTATTTATGTGAAAATAATTAAAAAATTAGCCTTTATAATCAACCAAAATATGAAAATAAGCTAGTTTAGTCAAGTTAACGTGCAATAATAAGGGGATGGAGATGGATGGAAAAAGACAATTTTGTACTCAGCAAAGCCCCAAAAGGACTGAATTGCGCAATCCGAGCGAATAAAGCGAAATATAATTTGTTTAGTAAAATATTTCTTTATTTTTACGGGCACTATAAAAATAAATTAGGTCTATTGTTCTGATATGAAATCATTAGAAGAAGAAAATGGATGCAAACTGATAATTTTGAACTCTCAGCACAGCAGGGAATATGAACTGAATGGTAGGATGTATAGATTTCACGTGATTTTCCGTAGTTTTGGGAGTAATGTCCGTAAAACCGTAAGATAAAGTAAAAATCCGTACAAACTACGGAAAATCCGTAAAAGTTGGCATCTCTGTACTTGGCGACATTTGTCCAAAATGGCGCACAAACTCCGCATTTTTGCTTTTATACGGAATTAAATGGACACATGGCAACCTTTATTTAGCGGTTACGAGTACAGCGTAATACTTGGCGAAATTTTTCGAAAATGGCGTACAAACTGCGCAGTTCTGTTTTTATATGGACAACTAGTAAAAAAAAAAAAAAATTCCAGAATTTTCACAAAATTCCCTGACTTTTCCCGGTTTTCCCTGACCATTCTAAAATTCCCTGACTTTTCCCGGTTCTCCCGGTTTCCAGGTTGAGTGGCCACCCTGCTCCCCCACTGGGTTCCGGTCTAAATTGGGTGGCACTTCCCGACCGTCCAAACAGTTACCTTACACCTTTCTGGTAGGTCGGACGGTCTGGGTTTCAACAAAACAGATTTTGTGTGTAGCAATTGTCACTATATACTTTTGTAAATGAAACTGTGATCTTATATCAGCTAAATGTTTTACATGGTAATAAATAACAGCATTTCAATTGCTTTAAAACTAATAGAAAATTAAAAGTACAAACCTCTATACATAAAGAACAAGCTATAAATGGTATTTTCCTTAAGCTTCTTCCACTGAGACCCACACTTTTTCTGTAAAAAAGATATTTATAACTACTTATTAAAAATTAAAGAAGTCATAGTTGATAGAGGTTAATTGAAAACCAAACATAAAATTCCTTATCTTAATAATGACAAACCATAAAGTAAGAATTACTCATAAACCCAAAAGTCACTAAACACAATTTTGATATCTGACCTGGATATTTACTTATACCCAGGACTCCTTTTCTAAAAAAAATATAATTAGCTGGTACTCTATTAAGTAATGTACTAGATTCATATTTACAGAATTATTTGATTTACAAGTAGGAAAAGAAGAAGAGGGGGGGGGGGGGGATAGTTATCTTGCTTAATTTTTACTTGATTTATACTTTCACATACAGAATAACAGTTAATTTTACACAATAAAGAGCATTTAAAATTTTAGATATGCTGTTAACATTTGCTTTGCTTCTATCAGTAACATGATAGCAACCATGAAGAAGCCAAAAATTTGCAAATTCTTTAGGCTTAATTGATAGCAGAGGTCAGCCAATTATTTTGATGAACATCAATGCAACTACAATACTGTTCAATGTGGCTGTAAATTTTCACATACCAGCTATAGTTTGATATTCAAGTTGTTTACCAGTACACAGCCAACATTAGCCAGTATGCATATTGACTCGTGTCAGCTGAAAAAAAGCCCTGCTAATAACAAATACTTATATATAAGTATATATATAGACTACTTTCCACTTGTCCTAAGTCCTATACTGATTACTATTTTTAAAAGTCTTCATACAAATTATGTTTCGTTCAAGTGTATTCATTTCGGTGCCCACTCACATTGCCGAAGAGAGGCAAAACGCTCTGTCGACTGTTCTCCTGAGAGCACGTTCGACTTCCACGTGGTAGCTGTGCCTGTGAGTTAATATTTCTATTTTTATATTTCTGATTTATAATTCATTTGGTTTTTTATATTATTTCTCCTTCCACTAGCCAGTTCCAATGGTGTCTATAGTTAAATACTATCGCCATTGTCAGAAACTGGCTATTCTATCGGTTTTAATTTGAATTGTATCGGCTGTCCTGACGAGAATGCAATTTCGAACTAACCGCCATTTTTTGTGTAGTTTCAATTGATTGTTCTCCATATCTTGATCTTTAATCTTGAGCTAATTATTATTGCCTTTTCTCATTTTTGCCGTGTTTTCTTTTTTATTTTATATATACCTTTTTAATTGTGATTTCTATATACTAATATTCTCCTCATCCCCTTTCCATCATAGTGACAAGTTACCTTCTATTTTTATCCTTAGTCTTGGTCTATAGTTACTTATTTGTAACAGATATGCTAGAGATGGGTTTTTTTGTACTTACCGTAGTTTATGCATAGTTTACGATTAAAATCCTTCAATTTTTATATATATATATATATAAAGGCATAGCAAATATTTTAAACATGGGTCAAATATAAAAAACTTTTATTGGTTGCCCACAGGAAATGAGAAAACTCCTGATTTTGAATACAGTGCTTCTTATAATTTTTTTAAAATATAAGACATGTCCTAATTGTCTTCTTAGTTCTAGATAATAAATATGGAAATTATTTAAAATTTTTAGTTTAGAATACTAATTTGCAATTTTGTTACAGGCTATAAATTTAATTCTAACTATTTGGAGCAGTTAGAATATGTGTTGCTGTACACGATACAAGAAGTTGATAGTTGAAGTTTTGCCCACTTATCTTTCAATTTACATGAGGCAATTTATTGAGCAAGTTTTTTTCACCACTCCTGCAAATTTGGTTTTTACATGGTTCAACTTATTGAATATGCAAGTTTCTTGTCATTCATAGTTGGCAGCATTTAAAATTCAGTTCAGCATGTTCAGACAATCCTGTTGTTAGAAGACACTCTCACTCTTCCTTATAGGAGAGTTTTGTGTTTATGAATCTTGTTGTTTACAACATATTTGATTACTTTGTTATTAATTGCAAATACATTGTTTCTCTTTTTTTTTTCTTTATGTGTAGGTGCTATACTTATAATTTATAAATACATTTTTATTTTCAAATTTTTATGATGCAGAATCAGGTGATAGAATTTTATGCCCTGACTACTTTAATAATTGCTTGGAAAAAGTAAAATCATATCATGAAAAGTATGTCAAATAAAATTTAATTAGGCATAAATTTCACAAAAAATGAAATTGTATCAATGATAATTGCAATCATAGTTAAGCTTCTTATTTCATATCACTAATCCAATAAAAATAGTGACATCTATGTATGAGTTATGTAATTATTCAAATACATATAAGTTATGTAACTATTCAAATCATTAAAAATTTACACTAAATAAAATTGTTTTGTTTATAATAATTAATACCTAATTATCTTATGACAGTAATAGCAAACAATGTTAAATTTCAATGAAAGAAAATTTGATAATTTAACTTTGAGATTTTTTCATAAAATTAGAGAAAAATAAAATAAAATTAATTTAATTAATACATAACAGCTAATTAACACAAAGAGTTAAGTGTACTAAATTAAAATTAAATTTAAAATGCATAAGCAAAGTAGTCAATTAAAAATATATAAATAAAGTATTCAAAGATGCATATTATGCACAAGCAAGTTCAGTGAAAAAATATAAACATCAACTGTGACATCATATGCAGTAAGTGTTCTGATTGATCAGTTACAATCAAGAAATTGCACAATCTGCAAAGGTTTGTTCAAGAAGTTGCATGCTCTGAGTTATATATGATAGGGAGTGATAACAATTTCCTAACATTATGCATCATGGTTCATGCACAGTGATACAGTACTGGTGATGACTTCTAGTGTTATGTCATGTAGAAATTCAATTTTTGTTTTATTTTCCACTATTCTACTTTTAGGCATCTGCATCATTTTCCATTTTCTCACATGAATCGTAATCTTAATTTTTCCTTATGTTATTCTCAGTTCCATACGCTATATCAGTTATGTACATCATTTTTTAAGGAATTGTTCTCTGTTCTCAGAGCATCTAGAGAGTTGAAACTCGGTGCATAGTTTCATATTGTTGAACATTTTCACCCATCAAATTTTCACATCATTACATTGTGACTATGCTTTTATTCTTTGCAAATTATGGTTCAATACCTTAAGAAGAAATAATGTTCTTGTTCTAACGAGTTGACCCATGTATAATACTACATGGGTTTGAATTTAAATTACATAAATCAAAATGAAAACTAAAAAGTAAAAAATAAATTATGAAAAAAAAAGTTTTTTAATGTCCTCCCCTAAAAAAGTAAAAAATAAATTTTAATCACACACAAAATTGATAGTGTTGGCAGATTAAATTCAAATTAAAAATAATATATAAATCTTATTATCCAAAATTGATATTATTTTAATCGTCGAAGGGAAATGCAGTTGTAGGCAGATTTAATTCAAAACAATATAAATCTTATCTTTATCTAAAAATTGATATTATACAAAATTGTCGAACTATTTCATCCACCTACACCTTAATTTCCATTCGACAATTTTACATAATATCAATTTTGGATAATGACAAGATTTATATATTATTGTTTTGAATTGAATCTATCTACACCATCGATTTCATTCAATTTCAGGTGTGATTAAAATTTATTTTCTACTTTTCTGTATATAACTATTGTGTAGCAAAGGACATTGAAAACTTCTTTTTCTCATAATTTATTAGTTGATAGTTATAATAAAAGACTATCAGTTCTAATAATAGATCTAAAGCCTGCTTTCTACATTCCAATAAGTAATTTGATTAGCAATTGCAAATAGTGATGTTTTGTATATGATTTATGCAGGGGTCGCTCTGCCGATTGCTATTGTCACATTTTGCGAAAAAAATTCAATAGACAATAAGATTTGGTGAAAATTTTAGCGATTATGTATTTTGTCAATGTTGTAATACTATGCTACTTGTCTTTTTTGAAAAACAATGAACTTTAGAATTTGAGAATTTATAAATCAAATCAAATTTCTAAATGGAAAATCGAAATAAAATTTGACGAATATAAACTTCATTTTGCAAAAGTAAATTTCAATTGGTGAATAGGTTGACAAAAGTAATAAAAAATCCAGAGTAACCCCTGTTTACGCTTTTATAAACACACAATTTCTGAAAGAATAATGCAAGGAAAAGAAACTGGAAAAAATGAAAATAACAAGGATTTTATTAGATAAGGGCTAAAAGAGATTATGCTGCCAAAAGCAGGATGTTTTTATAGAAGACTTTCTAAGGAAACCTACACCATATTTATATTACAGGTAAAAAAACACATGAAATCCTAGAGCGCACAGCTCATACGACCACCTGAGTTATTGACCTATCTCTTGAAACTGTAGCTTAATGTCCTGTGTTTCAGTAGTCAACATATAATTTTTTGAAATTTAAATATTTTGTTAATAACAGAATAGGCAATGGATTAACAGTATCAACCGATTTTAACAGCAAAAAAGTTATTTTTATTAGGATAAATAAGAGAGGCAAGCCACTACAGCAAAGGTAGGGAAATTTTTGCGAAATTTTACGACTTTCGCTGTATTTTAGAAATTTATGGACATTTTTTGAATTGACTGCTCTGTTTCATTTATACTGATGAAGAAGGCTCGTTTGTGGAGACTGGTAAATACTTTTAATTAACTGTTTATGCTGCTACTAAAATATTTTAATTTCAGATAAGTTTAGACAGTAGTTTAAATACATTTTTATGACGTAATTCTTGTCTGATGTCATTAATCAATATAGATGTGGTTTAATTTCTGGCAGAAAGGAAAATAAAAATGTATAACATAGCCTGTGCTTCTACTAGAAATTAAGATACAGTAATGTTGAAATGATCACAGTAATATTTAATAAGTTGAAAAGTGCACGAAAATAGTTTTAAAAAGATGTGATCATAGTGGCATTACAGTTGTTACTTGTACTTGCAGTTTTTAGTGAGCAATAGATTATAATATGTCACATGATCTGTTGTTTAAAAATCATTCACGCTTCAAAAATTGAAAAGCAGCATGGGTTTATTAAAATTGGACTTTATTTGAGATGTCCTATTCTCCCATAAAAAATAATGGAGTAAAAATATAAATTGCATCAAAGCACATCCACAAACATATATACAGGGTGTCCAGTGCTATCGGTGCCCAATGGCTATTTCCTCAACCATTAGTCACAGAGATATACTTCCAATTGCAAAAATGCTTTGAATTTTAAAATCTATTATCTTAAAAACAGTTTAAATCAATAAATGTATTTCTAAAAGAAATACAAAATATAAATTTTTATATGGCTCCCCGGTCCTACCAGTTATATTTAGGAAAATCAACCTCATACAATTTCACACAAAATGAAAAAAAAAAAAAATCATCCTTTTACGTATAAATTATGAAGCATTAAACTTTATGATTTAAGTCGCTTTTCCGTGCACAAAAATGTCCCGTTTCAGACAACCTTTAAGGGACTGTATAAATATCAAAATTCCGTATTCAAAGTATTATGTGTCAATTGCATTTGCTAACATAATGTCAAAAATGAAGCAAAGCTTTTTATCGAATAGTAATTCGTTTAGAAGAGTATTATAGTCAGGGCTCAACTAAGATCTTCTGGGGGTCTTTCTAAGATCTTTATTGTAAATGAGGTAACACATTATCGTAAAAGTCGTTTAAGTCAATAAATGCATTTTTGTAAAAATTACGAAATTTAAATTTTTATATGGTAATAGACCAGTAATGAGACCAGTTGCAGAGTACCTGCAGACAAAAATAAAAAATTACATTAAATTTAAAAAACAATTGCTGCAAAAAATAATGAAATTGTTGCAAAATATTTGCCTCGCCAATTATTTTATGTATAACCCCCATTTCTCAGCACAAAAAGTGCTCTAACTTTAAGCAGCTATAAGTCGATCAATTTTGATCGTAAAAGGATGATTTTTTTTTATTTTGCATAAAATTGTATGAGGATGATTTTCCTAAATATAACTGATTGGACTGGGGGACAGTATAAAAATTTATATTTCATATTTCTTTCAGAAATGCATTTATTGATTTAAACTGTTTCTAAAATAATAGATTTTAAAATTTAAAGCATTTTTGCAATTGGAAGTATATCTCTGTGACTAACGGTTGAGGAAATAGCCATTGGGCACAAATAGCACTGGACACCCATTATACTGGTGTGACAAATTTGTTTCTAGATGATATGCTATATTAAATTTTATAAAAATCAAGTTTGTGTTTTTTGCTGTGTTACAGATGGACAAATCAATTACAGTCTGTGAGTTTTCATATTTCTAGGACACAAGCACACTTAAAAATCAGACTTTAGCATTATATACCGCATCTGACAAAAACAAAGTATTAAATTTAAAGACTTACTCTGCTATTGATCTAAGTTTTGATATCCTAGCCATTGTCTTCTCATCTGTAGTATTCAGGTTACTGCTCATCCAACTTGATTGTCTATAATCTCCAGTAATAATTATCTCGGCCTACAAGAAAAAATAATTCCTTAAAAATTTCCTGCACACCTTTTAAAAATCATAAAACATACAAACACAAATAAACAACAATTTTTTATATGTAAAAAGACTATGCCAACATAAACACCTGGATATAGCCAACATGACATTTCCTATACAAACACAATAAAATTTTTCTTTATTTGCTATTTGCATTAATTAAAATTAATTTTTTCTTTTGAATAAAATTAGGTATAAAATAAGTAATTATTTAAAATTACATGTAATTAGCAGTTTTCATTAATTTAATTTCTCATTCAGAACTTTTAAATGTTTTTAAAAGTACACAAAAGATTATGAATTTTAGGAATACAGCTGCATTAGGCTCCGGAAAGTCATGTCCGAATCCATAAGTACAAGTGCATATTATATGTAATTTAAGGTAACGTGACAAGCCCCGATTTTCAGGGGTCTGTATCGCCTTGAAGAGAGCTATAAATTTGATTTTTAATTTTTGTAATATGACCACAAAGCTGAAAAGAAAAAATTACAATTGGTGCAGTAGCACCCAAGGAAAAAGAACTTTAAACTGGTACTTTTTGCAATTTTCGGCCCAGCTTATTTTTCTTCTTTGTTTACGAACCTGCAGCGTTAACCACTGAACCAATTTTAATCAATGATGCCTCATTTTGTGTGTTCTGGTGGGAGGTCCATGTATTTCTTTTAAAACTTGAAGATAAATTTGATTTAGAATTTCAAAAATTGATAAACATGAATAAATGGTCCTTAATGGTAAAGTAAAAGTTGGAATGCCTGCTGTATCATTGTTGCACAATCAATTTGACCAATATTTCTAAAAAATTATTGAAATCTCACAAAAACACAACTGCATGGTAAAAAATTTCCCACCAAGTACAAATTTTTTTAAAAAAAGTTATGAAATTGCATAATGGTTTACGTCAAATTCTCCTAGGACCAGAGCTGTACTTTCAGATGTAGGGTACTCTGCAGAAAGATCTAAAAAGTCTTTCCAAATTACCCACCGGCCTTTTTAATGTAGTCAATATAGAAAATGACCATGACAAAAAAGTGATATGTGTGATGATGAGTAGATTAAAATCCTTCAGCAGGGTACCCTAAACCTGAAAGTACAGCCCCAGTCTCACAGGAACTTGGCACAAACTATTTTGAGACTTCATAACTAGTTGGGTTTGAGGGTTTCTTTTGTGTGTGTGTGTATTTAATTGGGAGTTTTTTTTTTTTTTTACCATGAAACGGTATTTTTGTGAGATACTTTTGTACTATAAGCAAGTTTGGCAACAAAAACTGAACATTATATCCTTATAATAGGAAAAGAAATAGGACAAGTCAAAAATCTTCTGTGCCTAATTAGAATTTAAAATGTGCAAGAGAAAGTGTTTATAAACTAGGGAAAAACTATAAATCAAAATTTACTGGATTTTTCACAGGGAGATGCTAAATTTCCAGAATTTTTTGCCATTTATATGTGTAAAAAAATGTTATATCCTCTATCAGTGCAAATAAATATAAAAGTGCACTTGCATTCAATTCACATACAAACATTTAAATTTTTAAAGAATAAAGATTATTAAGATTACACAAAAGAAGAAAGTGAAATAATGTAAGGAAATAACTCAATTTTGAGAATAGTTGCTTAATAAAGTAGTCTTATTCCAAACAAAAATTAAATGTTCAACATTGGAAATTCTATAGGGCCAGAGTAATTTATGATCCTAAATATTTTCAATCCTTTGAATGTCAATATAACCTTCATTTATTAAAAATATATTCTAAAAATAATTTTTCTACACAGAAAAATCTTAGTTGATGCAGAGATTGCAAAAATAAAATGAAATGAAATACATGGAAAATTGTGTAATTATGCTAAATTTCTACTAAATTATTGAACTGTTTTAAAAAAAAAGACTAACTAATGAATGAAACACATTCAAAATAATTTTTTTTATTTTCGTCACTGAATGACAAACTACCAGGGTGAGAGTCAATTTCCCTAGGTTTCCCATAGTTATAAAAATTCCCTGGCTTTTCCATATTTTCTAGAAAATTAGACACCATGAACAAGATGACAGATATACATTTTGCCTGTAGGGATTTTTATTGAAAATGTAAGCAAACACAGCTGAACAACAGCAATTGAATTTCAAATCAAACAATCATATATTTAATAGAGTTGAAAAATTTTTCCTTTGAAAATCACGCACATTCCTAAACATGAATCAACTATTTCATCAATGATGTTTGTCTGTGAACAAGATTGATATCTCTAGGACAAATTGAATGAAATTTTCTATGATTATTTTAATCACATCAAAGTCAAGAATATGCCTAAGGTAAATTTTTCAAAAATTGTAAAACAATTATGTTAATTATAGAAATAGCTTATTACTAGAATTGCAATGAGATAGACAAGTAGCGATCTACTGTAAATAAAGCAAAACTAACTTTTATTACACTTTTATTATTTTATTAACAGGAAAACTATCTGTTCAATGTTTTTGGTTTAATTTCAATTTTCAGCAAAATACATTTTCTATTAAACACCAATATCTAAGTTGAAACTCCCTAATTTTAATTTGATTCTAAATTACATTTAAAAATATTTTACTTATATAAGAGTACATACATTTTACTTTCAAAGATAAAACATTTTTAATTTAAGATGCATTATAAAAAGATTAATGATATAGAAATCTACCAAAGTATTTCTTACATTTATTAATTTCAAGATTTATATTTAATTCTTATAGATATTGGGAAAATTATTCCCTACATCAATATTCACAATAAATGATACAAAGTAAATATATTATCTTACATAATAAAACAAGAAAAATCAATCATGCAAAGCACTCATTATGAAACACTTTCCATCTGAAATGTAATTTTATTTAAACATCTCTAAAATGTGATACATTCAGCGGTGATATTTTTTTAATTATTACAACACTACAATAATTTATTTTACTTGGAAACTTAAAACATCAAAAAAGGCAAAGCTTTAAAACTTTAAAAATCGTCTGCTTCTCTATGTAAAATCAATGAATATTTCATTCAAATCACTTATATTCCAGACTCCAGAGCTAAATAATTTGGTGTGAAAAAAAATTTCAGCAATTCTTATATAACTTATCTTACAATCACTTGATTTGTTTACATTCTGCATCCATTAAAATAAGGCTTCGTTGTAGAAATAATCAAAGTTTGATGAATTTAAACTCAAAATATTGTAATTATGTAGACACAGAATATAGATGCATAGAAAATACACAAAAATAAAGCAGTTTTAGGATGAATGCAACACTAAATATAAATTTAAAAGATCCTTAAAAATCACGATCTTGACATATCGAAAAAACAACAACAAAAAAAAGATGCCATATTTTATTTTGCAATGAGTCACGTGATCTCTTCATATATTATAGGTGTAATTATTATTTAAAAAACTACCAAACATATTTTGCTGAAATTTTTTTTTATATATTTTATGGGATAATATGAATAACTCCTAAAATTTTCGAAGCAATTTGTAAATTTTAACTTCGCTTAAAAAATGCTTGAAAAATTAGGTCCCATAGGGTTCAATGTATTTCACTATTTCAATTCGGGTTCAATCCAAAACTAATTGGGTGATATTACTCATTTACATTCCCTTCTGTCCCACCGACCATCTCAACAACATACTAAAATTTCATTTTGATAAGGTCATTTTTACGGCAGTTATTGAGCGAACAGACAGACAAACAGAATGAACAAAGTCATAAACACTTTTCAACTATGTTGGAAAATGTTAAGAAGATGTCTGTGTGTGTTATCTGTAGTGGAAAATTAAAGCTTTGGACAATGAAATTCGATAGAGATACTTCAAGTCTCCAAGCAATAGGTCCCATACAGATTTTCTTTAAATTCAAAATTTTGTCACTTTAAAATCAATTTATTTCAGCAGATAATTTTTTAAACACAAGAGATATGAAAGCAAGTGTCCAGAGAACAAACCCAGACAGATGTCTGTGGCTTTCGAGACAGGAAATGAAGTTTAAAATGTAAAATTCTATTTTTTGAAATTTTCAAGATATTATTTTGATTTTTTTTTTAAATGTAAGATTATTTCATCATTACAAATATTCTGCGAAAATTTAATTTAAATCAGCTAACCTTTGAAAACAGTATCTAAAATTTTATTTTTACTTCTCTCAGTAAAGAAACTTTTTCTTTTTTGAAGGTGTTATTAAGAAAATGGGATCATATAATAAGGTATTTTGCAGCTTATTTTTTCAAACTTTTCTTTTTAAATGCTTTTTGTTAACTTAATTTTCAATGCATATGCTAACTATTCTTTATAAAACTATTGGTTGAATTCACAGTGTGCTTTATCAATCTATTATGCTTCTTTTACAAATATGATCGCATCTCAACTACTTCTAATTATGCTATAGATTAGAAGATGCTTTTTAAAGATGATACTTTTTAACTTGAGCTAATAAAAGCTGTGCACCTGGATTGTATATGCCCCCACAAAATGATTAATTGGGTGATATTACTCATTTACATTCCCTTATGTCCCACAGACCATCTCAACAACATACTAAAATTTCATTCATCCTAATTAGCAAATTAAGCTCGCACAGAAATTTACTTATTTTTGTTTTAAGAAAACATATTGTTAAAGTGTTAGTTATTTAGTTTGCGAGAATTTGCTGTATGCAAAAATTTTAAATAGAGGTTTGCATTTTAAATTCTGGACAATGCTGAACATTCGTCCTAGTAAGTAATAAAGTACTTGGTTATTAACCACAAACAATAGACTTGAATGTCACTTTTTACAAATGTGATCACATCTCAACTTCTAATTGTGCTATAGCTTAGAATCAAAGATGATACTTTTTAACTTGAACTAACAAAAGCTGTGTACCTGGATTATATATGTTACGCACGCTTAATTAGCAAATTATGCCCACACAGAAATTTACTTATTTTTGTTCTAAGAAAATGTATTGTTAAAGTGTTATTTAGTTTGTGAGAATTTGCTGTATGCATAATTTTAAACAGAGGTTTGTATTGTAAATTATGGACAATGCTGAACATTCATGCTAATAAGTAATAAAGTACTTGGTTATTACCCACAACAATAGACTTGAATGTGACGTTTTACAAAGAGAAAATATCTGTTACTTTTGAATTTAAACAGACCAAAAATGCACTTATGATACCTTCATTGTTCTACAAAATTGTTTCTTATCCGAAAACAATTGAGATAGTATAAAATTTCTTCAGCAAGTCAGTGCCATATTACAGATATTGAATTTGCCAGTATGTCAAAAAATATTTTAGGCTTTACATTTATTTTTGACAGTATTTAATAAATGTAATAACATTATTTTCAAATGACAAACTATTCAAAAAGCCATTTTTTACTCACTAGGAATGTCAAATGCTACCATACATAATGCTAAGTTAAGGCAAATTTCTGGTTATAAAAAAATAGTTCACCAAAATACTCTTCTTAATTGAATAGCATAAAATTCTGAGGATATTTTTCTAGAAAATTCCCCAAAGATACAGTAATTGCGTAATGGATGAGGGAAAGCATTTTAAAATGAGCCACCATTTTCAGAAATGGCAAGGAATTTTCACCTTCTCTCACACCCAATTAGTAGTACTCAAGCCATCTGAACTACTTAATTGTTTCTCACCCTCCAAACAATGGACTGAAAAGCAATAAAATCAATTTTGGTTCTCTTCCCTGACAACTTATATCTGTAAATTACGTCTTACAAAATCCAGTATGGCTATGACATTGCAGATGATAAAAAAAAAAAAACTTTACAGTCCTATAGCTGATTATAAGAAGGCTCAACTATATATGTACTTTTAAAACAAAAAAAATCTTACTCTTTGAAGTTCTTTTATACAGCTGCAGTATATTTGATAAACAGCATCCACAGATGGCAAACCTATAAACTGTTTAATATCAGCACGATCAATTAAGGCAACATCAATGGCTTCAGTGATGTTCGATGTTGTAAAAATCAAAACATTTGGATACCTAGAGTTGATTTACAGATAAAAAAAGAAAATTATGAATTTCAGATGTAATTTATTAAAATGTCACGAAAGACAACATTAACATTTATTAATGTAATTAGAAATTTGCATGTTCTATATATTACATTTTATCCATCAAAACAAATATAGCACAATCTATTTTATAGGAACATTTCATGCTAAATCACTAATTGCTGGAAAAAAATATATATTAGATGATTTTCTTTTGCCATCATCCGCAGTATTTTAATTCTTCTATCCCCATAATATGCTATTGTGTACCTTTTCTACCTCTACCAGTTTGATTTTGAATTTGGAGAGTCTTCTGATACTGCTTGCAGAGTTTAGAAATATAGCATTTGGTTAGACTTCCAACAACATTTCTTATGATTTCCTCATAAGTGTAACCTTCTTCATGCAAAGTTAGTATCTTACATAGCTTTCTAGGTGACTAGTTATGGACAAGCAAAGTCCATTCTCCATTGCTAGAAGAGCAAAATCAACATTTGCCTACATTTTGTGATCCCATTTACTCGAAAACAACAATAGAAAGATTAAAATTTGCACACATATGGGACATTCCATGTTCTAGGATCAGGAATTGTCAGGATATTTTAATAAAAAACAAACCTCCCATGGTGGTGGTGGTGGTGTCGTGTCCACACGAGCCAGTCGCTTAAATAGATCCATGAGCAAAGACCACGGCCCTGGCGATCGCAATGATGCTATGGGAGTAGAGCATCTCCTGTGGAAGTTCCACGATGTTTTGAAGTGCTGCCAAAATGACAGGACATGTAAAGACATGTTCAGGAGAGAGTTCAGTTTTGGGACAGTTTCTACAGTCCCTGTAGATCCTAGCTCCATTTTCATCGATTTTCATACCCCTGTAGTGACGTGTACAAAGCCTTACAATTGTTTTTGTGATGATTCTTTCTTCATTTATTTCACAGATTTGGTCACTTTCTCGAATTGAGCATTCCTTAAGTCTGAATCTTGCCATTGCATTTGCATCACCAAAGGTGATGCAATTTACATGGCCACTATTTAGGTGTCTCGCTTCTTTGGCCAGATTGTCGGCAATCTCATTTCCCTCGATATTAACATGTGCAGGAATCCATTACAGGGTGCAACTTTTCTCTAGTTGTTTGATCCTGTCAAGGAGGAGATGTATATCACCAGCAAGTCTTGAGCATCCCAATTGGATTGCCTTAATGGCAGCCTTAGAATCACTAAAGATAACCAGGCCACACAAACCTCCCATAGAGATAGCATTATGCAGATGATATTTTATGTGCAAATTTATTTAAAGAAAATTATATCCTGTTACTTGTCAACACAATTAAATTAAATATATTTATATAGCAGATGATTTTAATTAAAAATTTTCAGATTTAAATAAAAAAGAATTGGATATAAAAATAATTTTTTTTAAATTAACAATATATACTGCATTTTTGACTGAATTATATTAATTACAGCCATTACAGTTTAAAGATTACAGTTTAATTACAGTTTAAAGATTACAGGAATTATTGATAATTTCAATGTTTTACATCATCTGTTTTATTTTGGCAAACATTTTTCAAACTCATATATTGAGTTTATCCAATTATTGAAACAGAATAAAAGTAGTATGGACATATCTTCTAATACCATTTTAGCATATATTGATCCAATTTCATATTTTTTGTAAATATTATTTACAAACAGGACCAGGATATTTTATTCTTCAGATCTGCCTGTGAAGATAATTTTGTATAGCAAGAACAGAGATTCTTATACTTTGTTTAAAGATAATTAAATTAATTATTTTAATAGAATGTTTTGAATAACAATATTATCTAAAATATGACAGGAATTTGCACATAATTGTAAACTTTAAGTTTTGTATATTATATATTCCATACGGAGAACAAGTATGCTGCTACTTTTAAATAAATGTAAGAGTTAATTTTAAGCTTTAATTTTCATTATAAATTTTATGTTTAGCATATCATATAAAAATTAATGCTATTGATTTTAATTTAGTTAACTATTTCAATTTGAGTATCATATCAGATATACAAGTGGAGTATCATTCATTGTTGGTTACAAAAATATAAATATTTTCATAAATGGCACCCATGTGAAATTGGGCATTTTTTGCACTTTTTGAAAATCTGCAATAAAAAAACTGCTGAGCCAAAAATACTAAAAAATTAGATTTTTCATGTACTCCACAGGTACTAACTATAAACTAAAAATAACTGAACTCTAAGACATCACAGTCCATACCCCTGATTGATTTGACATGGAATGACTGAATGACCCATATGTTAAATTTGCACACAGATGTACAGAATCACAATTTCAATAATTAAAATGAACTGTAATAGAATGAAATGGCCATTTTTAAATCACTCATGCTCATTACACTTTGTACAAATAACAAGTAAATAACTTTTAACCAGTTAATCAAAGGGTGTGCACTTGCATGCGTTGTGATTTAAATGTGCTCCTGTATATTAAATAAATATTTGCGATTTAAATGTGTTACTTTGATTTCATTGTTTTCCTGTTATCTAATTTGTTTAATTTAATATTCAAATTCTAAAAACGTATATGCTCCTTTTGTATTAGAATTCTTAAATTTTGAAATTAATTTTTTTACTTCTAATTTCCTAATTATCTGTTAAAGTAAGTTTTCATTTGAAATCTTTCACAGCTCGCATACTTCATATGTGCACGTCTATTCAAAGCATGGCTTTTTGCTAGTGTAACATAGGAAAACTGAAACATACTATGTTATATTTAAAATGTCAATTGTGCAACCATTATGAGTTTCCTCTTTGGTGAAACAATTAATGCATGTGCAAGATAAATTGTTTGACTTTTGAAAAGAAGTTAGGAAGAGAAGTGAACTGGGAGTATTCTGAAATTTTTTTTTTAAATGTTGAAGGATAAAATTATTGGAGAGAATGGTTGTATTAGTAAGTATGCCATCAGGCAAATCAATAAAATAATTTTATATTATCTTTGTGTACTACGTTACACTAGTTAACTCTTTTCACTCTGTCATCATACTAAGCTACACAGCTCACTAAATTATCAAAGAATAGAAAAATCGGTGACTAACAAATCAGTAACCAACAAAAGACCAGTTGCCAACTTGATGATACTTGCACAACTGAATAGGAATTATAATATTAGCTCTGATACAATAGAAATGAGAGATAACTTATATTAGCATCTCATTGGGTTTTTTCTATGTAACAATACCAATTGACTGACTCTCAGCACAGGCAGTCACATTGGTCAGTTTTGAGTTATGCAAATCCACTACTTGTAACATAAAGCAGTTATTTTCTTTTCCAGGCTATATGACTATAACTTTAAATAGATCAAAGATAATTCAATCTAATTTGTTGCATTACATTACATTTTGCATTAAATTATCTTTCGAATGATACACAATTTTATGGTATTATTCTAAAAAAGCCTAATGTTATGAGACATCAAACTTTTCTTAAGTTTTCCACAATTTTGACCACTGTATATATATATAATCCCAGTTTTCTTACTTTATGCCAGCTTATAGTTGTAAATCACTACAAAAGGTATAAAGAATTGCACCAAACAGTACTGGCTTAATGGTTTTGTGCTTGCTACTGACTTCAACACCAATTAGCCAATAACTACATTGACAGCAAGAAAACTTGCCATTTGCTGCAATCCTTTTAACTTCTACTGTGTTGAATGAGGTTAGTCATGCCACATAGACAGCTTTTACTTTAAAAAAGATTGAACTCAGACTGCAAGAGGTTGCAATAGCTGGGCAGGTTTCAGAGTTAGTACATTTTCCTTTAAAAACTTTCAAGGACTTTCAAGTACCATACAATTTTTTCAAGGATTGGAGGGGGGGGGGGGGAGATAAAGGGCAGCCATAGAGCCATGAATTCCCAAATGCCAAGGAAGGATATAGATATAGTTAGAAGTTGTTATCAATGAAATGAGAACATTTATATAACTATGAGGATGACAGCAAACAATTTTTTTTCCTAAAAACATTTTTTAGGACTACGAATAAAACGATCTATACAAATCATATTTCTAACAAAATAAAAATGCTCAACAGTCAATATAAGTTGAAAAATAACCTTTATGAACAGCAAGAAAACAAAAATAAATTTTCATATGATTTAGCAAGCAACAAAATGAGCCTATTCTTCCAGGAAATGAGGCATAATAATTTATCAAGTAAAAGACTGTCAGAATGCAATGTTACAACATTCGGCTTGTCTTTTGGGTAACTGCTAACTTTTGAAAATGGTAAATACAATTTATTTATTTTCTTACTCTGATAGCACTAACAAAGATTTCTTCTTGGTTATTTTACTGGTATATATTCTAATGCAGATATCATTAACTATCCTGTTACCTAACTAATAATTTCACTTCTTTTTAAAGCAATTCTCCTTTATATCGTCTTCCATCTTAAACATTTCATAAAATTATATTTCAATGAACATGAAAGGTAATAGAGTTTGAAGATAAGAAAACACCATCAATGTAGTTAATAACTACACATTAGATGAAATATAAGTTACCTTTTAATCATGTCTAAATGAGTAAGAAGAGCATTTACAACTCTCAAAGCATCAGATGGCTCATTTCCATTAAGAGCTGATGCCCGAGAACGGGCAAGACTTTCAACCTTAAAAAGCAATAATTTAAAATAAGTGTATTTATATATGTAAACTAATACAAATATCACACATATATACATACATCGACAGTTCATTACTTGAATATGAAGATTGCACAAAGAGCAATAAGTGGAAATCATCAGCTAAGTTCTACACTTTTATGAATTAAACTATCAAATCCAAATGAGAATAATTTTTTTTGTGTGTGTGTGCCAAGCATTTTAAAACATAGGATAATTGCGTTAAACTTAAAAATAGTTAATGTTAAACTTAAATGGGTTTCTGATATATATAATGTATTAGATTTGGCACCTAAGAAGGTCATAGTAAAAAAAAAAAAGCTCAAATCAGACTACCAGAACCTTTATATAAATTAGTTTTTAAATTTTGAAAAGTATTTAAAAGGGTTCATACCAGCATTCTAAAATGAGAGTCAGACATTTTCTAAAATAAGAGTCGCACATTCTCTAATGATAAATTTCTATAATGATTGTGATTAAATTAAGGATACTTTATTTGATTAAAATGCAAAACAATTTTTCAAAATTCTACATTAGGCAACATGTTTTTTCAAAGTCCTATCTCCCGCTCCACCTGTATGTCACACTGAATTTTATTATGTAATTTTACAATTAAACTCACATTATAGAAGCTTATCACAAAATGGGAGCATTCGTTCAGCAAGATGGGTTTTAAAATGATTTTCAGGAACTTTTGCAAATATTAAGAATGTATTAATTTTTTAATAGTTTTCCACAGAAATAGCACTTTCAGTAGACACAAGCTTTGATTTTTGGACTACGAATTGGGGAGAAAAGGCTGCATATAAGTACAAGAAAAAATAGTTAATTCATATGTAATTTGGTACACTGAATTAGAAAATAATACCCATGTTTGCACATCAGACACAATTTTCACACAATTCGAATTTTTATGAATTTTTGAAATGTAATCTACAATGTTTTTCAATTAAACATTTTTCATCAATTTAGGGAAAATTTATAAATGAATTACTCTAAAAGGTCCCATTTAATGTTAAGAAATAGACAAGTAAATTGTGTAATTTTGCTGACTCAAAAGGAAAGAAATTATAAAAA
This sequence comes from Amaurobius ferox, assembly GCA_951213105.1. NCBI lineage: Eukaryota > Metazoa > Arthropoda > Arachnida > Araneae > Amaurobiidae > Amaurobius > Amaurobius ferox. Next base: position 23,738,697 of record OX578152.1, read on the forward strand.
TACTAAATTATTTCACACTCGAAGAATGGTGATTTGTGATGGTGGGGTAAACTATCTTTCAATCTTAAGTTTCTAGAAAGCTTTTAAAATAACCAGAAAAGTGTGCAAAATTTTTATTTGAGTATGAAAATGAGATAACGGAGTGTAAGCAGGAACATGGAATGAACACAAATGAAATGGGATAGCAGACAACCAACTGAACATTTCATTAAAGCACAAAAAGCAAACATCTAGGTTCATCTTATAACACTAAAAAGATGATATAATATATATATATATATATATATATGTATATATATGTAATATGCAGCATTTTTCTAATGGTAATTCTCGGGTATATATTACAAGCAAAAATCAAAATCTTCAACTATATATATATATATATATATATATATATATATATATATATATATATGTATGTATATATATATTGTTAAAGTCACTTGTAATTAACAATCAAATGTATATTTAACTTTCAGCGAAGTCTTGTGTTAAAAGTTATAATTTTACTTGCATCGATCTTGTTTCTGGTTTTCAAATTCATCATGACTAACAGACCTTATAGGTTATGGTTTTCCTAAAATTTCCAGCTCATAGCATTTAAAAGCAATATGTATCTAGTGTAACAAAATATTGACTATGGTTAAAAAGTTGGCAGTGGCTGCAGTCCGATGAAACTGAAATGGTTTTGAGTGAATAATATCTTCTTATCTGACATAATAAAAGAATAAGTCTATATGTGTATCTGTGTGTGTGTGTATGCGCTGAAACAGGAAATAAAAGTGCCGTACGACCATGAAATTTGCTACACAGGTACTTCAGAACCCAGAAAGGTACACCTTGGGGTTATTTTTTAAAATTCAAATGAGTCTTTCCATGTCAAATCAACAGTCTCCAACCTGACTGACACCAATTTTTTTAACTTGGCTATTTTGTTGGCCAATCATATATAAGACTCTATGCAAAATTTTAGTCCCAAATTTTCATTATCTTTTTATTTATAAAAAGTTGAAGTTTGGAAAATCTGGTAATTTTTCATAATTCTTGACATGTTCAAACGTCTGTATATTTTAACCTAATCAACAGATTGGGCTGAAATAAAGCTTGTTTTGTAGTTTAAGGTATGACCTTTCTTTTGATATGTCACATGACCCTGCAAATGATAATTTTCATTTCAAGGTAACTTGATTTCACCTTTGACCTTGAACTGCAAAAAAAAAGTGTATCTATAATTTTTTCTAAATATATATTTTGTTGATAAGCTATTTATTTCTATTATACAAAAATTTCAAGAGTTGGGAAAACCATGGGTTCATAGTGAAAAAAATTCTAAATAAATATATGTTATATGAGCAGCTATTCGAAAAATACTGGAAACCATATAAAAGCATAATTGGTTACATGATTCTTTAAATTATCACATAAAATGTATAAAATTTTTTTCAACAAAATATGTTAGGTAGTTTTTTAAATAAAAATTGAAATAATAATTACACCCATGATATATGAAGAGATCATGTGACTCATTGCAAAATAAAATATGGTATCCATTTTATTTTTGCCGTGTAAATATCATGATTTTTAAAGACCCTTTAAATTTGTATTTAGTGTTGCATCCTTCATAAAAATGCTTTATTTTTGCATATTATCTGTGCATTTAAATTCTGAGCCAACGCAATTACAATATTATTATTTTTTTTATTGATCACAAAACTTTGATTATTTCTACAATGAAGCCTAATTTAAACATATGCAGAATGTAAACAAATCACTTGATTGTAGGGTGAATTGTATAAGAATTGCTGAATTTTTATCACATAAAATTATTTAGTCTGGAATATAAGTGGTATGAATGAAATATGCATTGATTTTACATAGAGAAGCAGACGATTTAAGCCATTGCCTTTTTTAATTAAGTTTTAAGTTTCCAAGTACAGTGACCGCCGGTTATAAGATTCAGTGGTTATAAGAAACAGCCGTTTATAAGACCCAAAACGACAGAAACAAATACAAACTTCATTTTAACATTAAAATTGTGTCGCTTATAAGAAACACGATTCCGCTTATAAGAAACAGTTTTCTACAGAAAATTTGTTGATTTCCTTGTGACGCGGGTGTAAAAAAGAAAAAAATCCATTTGTTTAAGGTTAACTGAAGGACGAGTTGTTATCTCTTGTCTCTGGGCGTACGGGGAGGGGGTGGGAGTTTGCTATGTAACAAAGGATGACAGAGAATTTCTCCGTAGAAAGGCTTAGGGGGAACAACCCCAAACCAGTAAGAAACGAGTTTTAATCTTTTGGCAGTTAAGGAAACATACTGATAAGGAAAGGCATCTCTGCTTATGCACTCAAATAAGATTCGTACAGCTTTAGTTAGTCATTTTATGTTTTGCTAGTGGAAGCATGTCGCAAAAGAGAAAAACCCTTACTTTGCTTGAAAAGCAAAGTTTACTTAAAAAGTATGATTCTCTACCTCTGTGTAGTCAAAGAGAAGCTGCTTCTGCATTAGAAATTCCGCACTCAACATTATGTAAAATCCTGAAAGGCAGAAATGAAATTTTGACGCCAAATTGTAATCTTCAAAGAAAACGGAAACGAGAAGGAAAGGCAGCTGCTATAGAGGAAGCACTCTTACAATGGTTTTCTAACGCCAGATTAAAGAACTCTCCTATCAGTAGGGCAATTTTACTGAAAAAAGCAGAAAATTTTGCGGAAAAATTAGGAGAAAAAGAGTTCCGTGCGACTGATGGTTGGTTAAGCCGCTGGAAAGAACGAAATAACATTGTGTACAAAAAAAATTATGGAGAGAAGCAGGACGCGGACTCCGAGTCGGCATCTTCATGGATTACGCAAAGCTTACCACCTCTATTAGAAAAATACGCTCCTCATCAAATTTTTAACACTGACGAGACTGGGCTCTATTTTAGAGCGATGCCCGAGTATACAATGATGTTCAAAAATGATCTATCCTCCGTTGGAAAAAAACAAAAAGATCAAGTTACAGTTCTGTTAACAACAAATATGACGGGAACTGTAAAAAAGAGCCCTTTAGTTATTGGCAAAAGCAAACGTCCGCGCTGTTTAAGTGGAATAAAAAAATTGCCAGTGATCTACGAAAATTCAAAGAATGCCTGGATGACAAGTAGAATTTTTGAAGACTTTTTGTTAAAGTGGGACAGGGAACTGATGGGAAGAGAAAAAATTCTTTTAATCCTTGACAACTGTTCGGCTCATCCTGTAGTACAGCTGACAAACATTGAACTTTGTTTTTTGCCACCCAATACAACTTCCATCATACAGCCTCTTGACCAAGGAATTATTAAAGCATTTAAAACCCTGTATCGGTCAAATTTGCGACAGAAAATAGTAGATGCAATTGATGAAGAGAAAGGATCGGCTTGCGAAATAAGCAAGAAAATAACCTTGCTTGATGCTATCCATATGATCGCAGGCGCATGGAAAAATGTTTCTGACATATGCATTTTTAATTGCTTCCGTAAAGCAGGATTTTTGAAAAATAATGTTGACATACCAGCAGAAGATGTAGAAGAATTAGAAGCACATTTCGAAGAATGGATTCACATCGATGAAAATTTACAAACATCTGAAGAAAAAAGTGATGATGACATAGTGGCGGAAATTCAGAATGTTTGCAATGAAGAAGAAAATGAAGACGACGTTCCACAAGAAGAAAATTTTCCTACAGCCAAACAGTCGCGAGAAGCCCTAACTATAATTAGAAAAACTCTTGAACATAGAGGGGCATCAGAAAAAGTTTATGGACTATTTTATGATTTAGAAATGGATGTACGTAAACTAATCACAGACTCATTAGCACAAACAACACTGGATAAATTTTTTGCTGTTCCTCAGTAATAGATTACGGTATGTATGAAAATGTACTATGCTCTTATACATAAATGAACGACCTATGAGTTTTACTTTTTATTCTTATTTAATTACATACTAGTATATGCATACATATAGATAATATTTTAAGTTGTAAGGCTTAATTCGTAAAATAAGAAATATTTTTGAATGCAAAACTCAATTTACAAATGTATTATGTATGTACTAATATTTTACTTATATACATTTATCTTTTAAATTCTGTAAAATTGTGTTCAATAGTTAGTATTTACAATGGAAGAACGATATTTAAAAAATTTCCGGATTTAAGAAACAACTGCTTATAAGAAACAAAACGAGCGAAACGAACGTGTTTCTTATAAGCGGCAGTCACTGTATAATAAATTATTGTAGTACTGTGATAATTGTGTTTCCTGATCAATGCTTTATGCATGATTGATCTTTCTTGTTTAGTCTAGTATAAGCTTTGCATTTCCATTGGATGGGCACACCATAAAAACAGACGTTTTGGGGTAGGTAAAATGTACCAGCAATCTTAAAACAACTATATGATGACAAAAAAAAAAAAAAAAAAAAAAAAAAAAAAAAAAAAAAAAAAAAAAAAAAACCAAGTATACAAAACAAAAATTACGAAGAATACAAAAATCTTTAAGGAACAAAGTTTTGTTTGTTTCATCATCTAGTGATATATCTGGGAGAAAAAGCAAAGACTGAAATATTGTAACAACTAAAACAAAAATTTTATGAAACTGAAAGCAAGTGCATAAAAATTCAAATACATATTAACAATTTTGCCACAGAGTTGAAGTATTTCCCGGTCGCCCACCTTGCTGTTCTATGTCTTCGGATGAGCCGGACGGTCTGGGTTTTCGACAGAGTTGGAGCATTTGAATTCTATTAGAATGATCTGTTCTGTCTAGATATCATTAATTAAATGCTTTTCATTTTTCTGAGGTGCCAGCAAGTGACCTACCATCATAAAGCAAGACAGAGTGACTGCTTCAGGGCATGGAATGAAAAAGGGGCACTGCATATTATTACTTTAAAATGTTTTCTGCAAGACAAGTTTCAGCTAAAATTATGATTATTCTCTTTATATTTTTTTAAACAGCTATATTTATAAATATTTGCATATTGGTATAATGATCTCAAATGGGGTGACATTTGTGTGGATTGAAAAAAAAAATATGAACTGTATAACAAAAGATTATAAATAAACATTGAAATTCCCAGGATGCTAGTGCAAACTGTTTTGAAGCTAGTAGTAGTTTATTACTAATAAATTTAGGGAGATTTTCTTGTGCACTATTAAAAATATCTTTAAATTCATCATTAAAAAATATAAATTAAATAAAATAGTCAATGTGATTTCAATTTGTTACTTTAGATATTAATTTTAGTTATTTTATAAAATTGATAAAATAGATGACAAACATATAAATTAAACGTAGAATCATTTTCCCTTGAATATTCTTTTAGTTTACTAATGAGTGTACATTAAGTGAAGGGGCACCCTGAAATTTTTTCTGGATATGCCAAAATCAATAACCTAGTTATATCATTAGCATCACCATATAGTTAAAAGATTACTGGCACATTTCACCCAGCCCAAACATATGTCTTTAAGTACCCATCCACTCATTCAATTGAGACATAAGACCTTTACTTGACTAAACAATTTATGACCCCAGAACATGAAAGCACAGCTGGAGTCCATGCTTATGGGTTTGGGGTCAATAAAAAGTCTAGAAATAAAATTAAAAATTTTATTCCAGTTTTTATTCTTTAATCTACTAAACTAGGGTTCAATATCACTGAAATACATTATTTTATATAAAGGGCTGTCTGCCCACCAACCAACATTGGCATAGAACTCTCTGTTGGCGGGTTTTGTGTGCGCCTACCATATCAAAAGATAGTTAAGTTTCTGTTTCAGTTGAACCATTCAGTAAATTTATATAAATAAAATTGAAAATCTGTCTGTCTGTTTGTTTGTCCCATCATCACGGGAGAATGGCTGAACCGAATTTGATGAAATTTTGTGGGTAGCCTGGAAATAGCCCCACTTAAAATTTAGTCCATGATTTGAGTTTCTACGACCAGTGGTTTTCGAGATATTAGTCAAAATGGAACTTTTCCCTAGGAGTTCTACTCTCTAACGCCATGGCTTATCCAAACGGAAAGGATGAAAATCGTTTGTTTAAAACATTAACGTGAATTAAAACTTTATTTCTGAGTTTGATGAAGGATTTTTGCGCAAATTAGTCACTATCTGAAAGCATGAATTTAAATGAAAAATCTATCTCCATGTATGAAATCTCAACAATGAAAAGTATAAAGAAATCAAAATGGTTATTTAATGCATTTTATGAAGAAGATTCTATCTTATATTATGTTGCTCAGAAATGCAATTAAATTAAACCTGTCTGTTAATTTTAATTATTATTTTTTCGATTTGAATAATAAATAAATGGATATAAAAATATATCTTATAAATGAACAGTTTGATTTTTCTTTTAATTATATTAATTAAGGACTGCGTCCATCACTTTCTTTTATTTTGGCAAAGAGTTTTCAAATTTATATATTGTGGTTAGCTAATAAACTCATATATTGTGTTTAGCCAATAAACTCATTTAGCCGATTGTTGAAACAGAATAAGAGTAGAACGGGCATATCTTCTAATACAATGTTAGTACCTTCATTTAGTATATACAAACGGGATCTGGATGTTTTACTCTTCCGATCTGCAAATTCAGATGTACAAATTTGGCGGGATATCGCTAACTTAGCAACTTTTCTTAAACGTTGCCAAACTGACGGAAATGTCGTCAAATTGAAAAAAACAATGCTAAACCAATGAAATTTATTTTGTTTTGTTAGAAGTGAGTACTGAAATGATGTTTCGGTAGCATTTGTCGGTCAGTCCATCCATCCTACTTAGTAACACATTTAGCGAAAATATCATCAAATTAATAAAAATGTTTGTAAATCTATAAAAATATCATGAAATTGATAAAATTGAGCTTAATAAATGAAATTAATTGTGTTTTATTAGGGGATAGTATTTTGATGACGTTTCGTCAATTTGCCACAAAATGGGACTATTAGTTTTACGGTCCCACTTAGTGACAAATTTGGCAATTTTTTAAATTGTCACTAAATTGACAAAAATGTCGCCAAACCTTCCATGGAGATAGCATTATTCAGATGATATGATTTCCAATAATTTATTTGAAGCGAATGATATCATCTCATTTAGCAATGGATGTAAATCCAATGTGTTATGCGGCATACGATTTTTATTAAATCTTTTCCGATTTGAATAATAAAGACATGTATATAAAAGTTATTATGCCATTGTTTCATTATGACAAACATTGTTTAAACTCATATATTGTACGTTGTATGAGTAATCTTCTACAAATGCACAGGTATATCTTCTAATCTATGAGAATATAAGTAGTACAGGTATATTGGCATATATTGGAATCAAGTACGACCTTCTGGTATAAAGATTACAGGGATCATTGATATTTTCAATTTATTATGTCATCTGTTTTATTTTGGCAAAGATTTTTGAGACTCATATTGTAATACTGGTAATCTTCTACAAACACACTGGCATATTTTCTAATCTGCGACAATATAAGTAGTACAGGGATATATATATTTCCATATAATTTTAGTGCTTTCATTCTGACATAAGTATTATAAGTGACATATAAGTGACATATAAGTGACATATTTGCAGAGGATGGGGGAGGCTAACTGAACTGAATGTTATGCCCAGGGAGCTGACACAATACATATGTATATCCAGTTCACATGTACAAATGGTGCCGGAACTATAGCCACCAGCGAAATCAAAATTGCTCAATTAGGAGCCGAGATGTGAAATTGGAGAGGGACTAAGTAGTCCCTCTCCAATAAAGTAAAAGTTTCACCCAGGGGATTGATACGAAAGAGATGTATAGATGGTACAAAGACTGTAGCTACCAGAAGATTCAAAATTGCTCAATTTAGGAACCGAGATGTAAAACCGTGCAGGCTAGTTAAACTAAAAGTTACAGCATTTTTAATGTTGCAACACAGGATCAAGAAGAAAAATAATAAATACTTTGTAAACAATCTTTCTGAGACCCAAGTAGTAAGAAAAGCCAAGATAAATAAATCAGTCACCACGTGCTTTACAGAGTAACCACAGAAAGCTCACAGCAACAAGGGGCGGCAAGATTTGTAGGGAGATAAAAGATGACGTCATTGTAGTGAGGGAAGATCTATTTTTAGATCAGCAAGAAGGGAAACTTCCTAGCTAGGAAGGGTTGTAACAAGGTGGAGGAGGTGGAAAAAGGAAAATGAAAGGTTACTTTATTCCTTACGATCTAAATGTAAAAAAAAAATAGAAAATAAATACAGTGAAAAAAAAAAATTTTGCGATCTTTTTGCTTTTTTAATTCTTACCCGTAATACCTAAAAAATATTTTTAATACGGAAAAAGGCTTTAAAAAGGGCAGGGCATTTTGGAAGAGGGATGAAAAGGGGCAGGGCGCAATTCTTCAAAATTTAAAAGGGCAGGGTGCTGCGCCCTTCCGATTTTAATCTAGAGTGAACACTACAATAGAATCCATAAAATAAATCAGAAATACATAAATACAGTAATTTATTTTTAAATATTTATTTAAACATCCAAATTTATTATTTTAAAAAGAAGTGAGAGAGAGAACACACATTTATCAAGAAAAATTCGAGGCCAAATTAGCGAAACTTAGCCAATTCAAATTAGTCGTTCACAGTATTTGTTTTTTCTTTGGTGAAAAGTTCGAAAACCGACGCAGCTCACATTGGATTGCAATATTGCAATGTCTGTATATTAACATACCATTTGTTCTATCAGCCAGAGGCGAAAAAGGGATGCATTAAAAATCCCTCGTCTTTCTCTGTAATGCAGTATTTTCTCCTATGGATTTAATATGGTATGAAAAGGGCATATGAGACTTTTTTGAAAGTCAAAGTTTTAGTGCTGCCATCTAGTGACAATTTCATCATTTATTTCCAATAATTCGACTTTCCGTTGAAATAAAATTTAGATAATTTCCTTAAAAATTGTAATTAACCTATATAATCAAAATAATTTGAAGTGCTTGATCAAGGGGTTCCACGCAGCCCTGCGGCCCCTCTGAATAACCACCCCTGATTAGAAGATATGTCCGAGTATTAGTAGAAGGTTACCCATATTACAATATGAGTCTCAAAACTCTTTGCCAAAATAAAACAGATGACGTAATAAATTGAAAATATCAATAATCCCCGTAATCTTAATACAAGAAAGCCATACTTGATTCCAATATATGCCAATATATGTCAAAATATATGCCAATATACCTGTACTACTTATATTCTCGTAGATTAGAAGATATACCTGTGCATTTGCAGACGATTACTAGTATTACATACAACATATGAGTTTCAACAATTTTTGCCACAATATAACAATGACATAATAACTTTAAAATATCAATAAATCTCTGAATCAATAATCCCCGAAAATATCAATAATAATAATGTTTAAACCTGAAGACTGTAATTGATATTATCCAGTCAAAAATGCAATGCAATGAAATTTATTTTATCTACATATCTTTGTTATTCAAATCAGAAAATATTTAATAAAAATCTTCTGCCGCATAGACACATTGGATTTAAATCTGTTGCTATGCGACATGATATCATTTGCTTCAAATAAATTGGTGGAAAATATATCGTCTGAATAATGCTATCACTATGAAAGGTTTAGTGGCATTCTTGTCAATTTAGCAACATTTTAAAAAAATCACCAAATTTATCAATTTGGCAACATTTAAGAAAAGTTGCCAAGTTAGCAATATTCTGTCAAATTAGTATCTCTGAATTTGCAGATCTCAATAAAACATTCTGACCCCGTTTGTATATACTAAATGAAAACACTAAAATTGTATTAGAAAATATACCCATTCAACTTTATTTCTGTTTCAACAATCAACTAAATGAATTTATTGGCTAAACACAATATATGAGTTTATTAGCTAAACACAATATATAATCTTGAAAACTCTTTGCCAAAATAAATGAAAGTTATGTACGCAGTCCACAATTAATATAATCAAAAGAAAAATCAAACCGTTCATCTATAAGATATATTTTTATATCCATTTATTTATTAATCATATAAAAAAAATTATAATAATAAACATTAACAAACGCATTTAAATTAATTAACCATTTTGATATTTTAATACTTTTCATTGTTGATTGAAAACTTGTGACAAATAAACCATGGTGATAGATTTTCCATTTAAAGATGCTTACAAACGATCAGTGAATGTTTGTCAAAGATGTCGATTCTCAGAATTGCGTTAAGTGTATTTTGAGCACACGGTCAAACATAGTTGACACTTTATGATAATGAGATAGTTTCCCTTGATTCTAGTAGATGGCACCATCCCACTTGTTTCTTAATTTCGCTGTAAATATCGTTTGTCATATTTATGTTTTCAGATCAAGAAATTGAAAAGAAATCAGAAGTGTCCCAAATCGTTACAATAAATAATAATAACAAGACTCAAATGCATACAACAAAATTAAAAGATTTAATAATTTGAATCATTTTCATATAATTAAATGTGACAGTGGATTTTAATAAATATTAATTGAAACTAGAAACTATTCTTCCATAATACATAAAATAAATATGTTTGAAAAAGGCACCAAAATTCTTTTAGCTCTATGTACTAAATCTCTAGTTGCAGCATTGGGCACAAGCATTAATTATTTTAATGTTTATTTCCTAAAACATTCTATTTAACATATGTGTGGAATACACTTTTGACAATAAACATGCACAAATAATTTGAATCAGATATTTTTAGATGGATATTTTTTTAAAAGTAGAAAAGCAAAAAGTCTTATTAATTAAAATATTAAGACATGTACAAAAAAAAAAAAATCTGTTACCAAAATATCTATATTCATACTTGCCTGAATTTCCTACAGAACATTTATATGTACTAGTAGAAAAGCTTTAATTACTAAAGATAAAATGATATATTAAATTAAATTTGTTAAATAAATTGTTAAATTTTTTGCCCAGATTACCGCTTCTACTTTTCATCGAATCCGTGACTTTTTATTTTTATAATTAAATTGTATCATTATAGCATTTTTTTTTTTATATTTTTGACCTCCTCAGAAGACAAATCAACAATTTCCACTATTTCTGATAAGCACCGGTTTCTAAAAATTTTATTGTGATACTTTGACAATCTTTTCTCTTTATAATTCAGCTTTTATAATTTGGTCAGCCTTAGCTTGAGTTCAACTCATTTTTAATAAAAAGAATAAATCTAAAAATTTAAATAATAATAAAAAAAATAAATAAAAAAAAAAGAAAGTAAAAGATTATACATTAAAAACAAATGGACAAAATAGAAAACAACTATATTCAATTCATAAAATGGTAATCAGCCAGCAATTAATCAATACAAATGTCAATCATACTGACTCCTCAATGTTTGACAAAAAAGTAGGACGCTGTTCTACAAGAAAAATGTTTGACTTCACACTTTGACAAACATGTCAAACACGTGTTCAGATGATCAAAAATCTCAGTGATCAAGCCTTTTTGACAAACATTTACTGATCGTTTGTAGACACTCATGTTTCAAACATTGATAGTTTGTCTATCCCTTTGAGGAGTCGATTGTCCTGGAAGCATTCCCGAGTGGATAACCCCGGAAGCGTTCCCCATCAAACACACACTCTGTTTTATTATAAGTAGAAATTCAAAGAGATATTAAACTTTGGGAATTGGTTATATTAATTATAGGAGAGAGAGAGAGAATGAAAGTGACACTAGTATTTATTTCTTTAATCAAACTATATTCATCTAGGGCTCTACAAATAGCCATGGTTGAGGCAATGATAGAAGACAATAGCTAACATGATCAGTTCAACCATAGGTAAATAAATTAGTTTAATTTAAGAAATAAATGCCAGTATCCCTTTCATTCCCTCTCTTCTCTACATATGTCCGTGAGATTTTATAAATAAAGCTTTTTTTTAATTTCGTAAAGGGACACAGTACCTTAAAAAGTGGTCAAAATATAGATTTTCTGTTTCATTGGCTCAAGTTATAAGTAAATATGTAGGCGAAATTTCAAAATTATCTTCATAATTTATGAAGTTATTAGAGTTTTTCTGCATGATGATAGAATAGAAACAAGTGACAAATGAAAACTTTAAACTGGTTCTTCTTCATGTTCAGTTTCTGCCAACTTTCATGTTTTAAAAATGCTAAAGCTTTTTTTGTAATTAAGATAGAGGTTTTAAATCTTTTGTTCTTTTTTTTTATTGTGTATTTAATAAATTTGTGAATGGAATTAATGTTTATATTTGTAGCTAATTTTAAAAAACATGTTAAACTAAGTACTGTTTAAATTTCTTGAATTTTAACTATATATGATAGTAAAAAATATATATTAATTCTAATTATCAGAAGCATCTTAAAATCCATGCCCAATTTTGGGTAGTATATTTATTACAAGGAATGTATATAAAAAAAAATTAGTGCAAAAACATCAACATTTTAAAAAGTAATAAGTTTTAAAAATTAAATTTTTTATAAAGAATTTTTAATTTTAATTAAATGTATAGTTCAATAAGATTATATCTGTGTATCAAATTTTGTTTATAATGTAATGTTAAAATATAATACAACCACAATTTTCAGCATAATACTTAAAAAAGAGAGTTGAACTGTCTCTTTAAATAACTTAATACTTCAATTTTCTTCAATAATTTTCTTTTCTACACATTAAAATTTGATTTTTTCCTTAGTCAAATCCTTGAAGGAACTTTTCGGAAGAGATTTTAGCAGGAGCTATTTTTAACTTATATACACTGGCTTCTAAAAGTTAAGCACGGACGATAAAATCAACAAAAATGGAAAAGTAAAGCTTTGATTAACTCAAAATTGTACATGAAGGTAGCAAATGTGTTTATGCATTAAAGAAAACAAGAATTATGTACAAAGATGAAAAAAATATTTACTTTTCATAAGTTATATGATGACATCACATTTGGGTCATTAACAAAATGATGTTTAAAGGCAAACAAACCAAACAAAACTTACATTAATATGGTATCTGACTACCCCGGACCTTAACACAAACTTTACAACGATTTTCCATGCTTTCAATGAGAGATCAACCATCGCAAATGCGAGCAATGGCCATTCCTCCAATAGGACAATTTCCAACTCTCTGAGACTGGTTGGAGGAGGCATATGTGCAGAGACAGCACTCCCGAGGGCATCCCAAAGGTTTTCAATGGGATTAAGTTCGAGGGCATTCGCCGGCCATTCCATACAAGGAATGCCCTCACTTTCCTGGTATTCATCAACGATGTTAGCTCGATGGGGACGAACATTATCGTCTATAAGGAGGAAATCAGGACCAACTGCTGCAGAGTAGAGTCTCGCAATGGGATCTAGGACTTCATTCCGATACCGTGCAGCCACCACAGAACCGTCTTTAACGATGTGCAGCTCTGTGCGATATCCCATTGAAATTCCAGTTCAGACCATGATGATGGCACCTCTGAATGTGTGATGTTCGATGATGGTCTTGGCCTCATTGCATGTGCCTCGTTCTCTCCAGACCCTTACATGCTTATCATCTGATTTCAAGGCAAATCTGAACTTGTCCATGAACAGGACGTTGCACTAATCTGAGACAGTCTAATTGACATGTTGACGACACCACTTTAATCTTGCTCCTTTGGCTTGGATAGTTAGTGGAATAGAAAATCGTCGTACTCGGGCATACAGTCCCTTCACGTGGAGAATTCAGTGCACAGTACTGGCAGATATTGTCTTACCAAGTGCCGCTGTAACCATAGATGTAACAGTTGTGGAGGTTGCTTGTCGATTCTGCTTGGCTACTATAGCAATATACCGATCATCAGAGGGGGTGGTAACCCTTGGACGACCGGGCACAGGTCTCCGGACAACTGTTTGACTTGTTTGGAATTGTTTCCATATTTGAAATTACCGAATGATCAATGCCAAAGAAAATAGCAGCATCTTTATTGACTGTCCTGCTTCAATACGTCGGACAGCACATCAACACTCGCTATCTGTCATTCATCTTATTTCAGCCATAGAAACACGAATATCATCAAAAATAATACTACAGAAGTTATATACACTTTGTATCAGCATTTAAATGCACCTCCTCAAATCCTTCAGAATGCTGGCGTCTTCAACGACTGCCTAATTAGCATATATCTGAACAGTCAATCGTGATTGGATGTAACATACGATATTTGCATACTGCCATCTACATCTGCAGCAATTTTCAGCTACTCAAATTCAAATACGCTTTCAAAAAATGAAAATTTACATTGATTGCTTAACTTTTGGAAGTCAGTGTATGCGTAATATGCAATTGGTTTATTTTTATATGTGCATAAAAAATTACAATAAAATTATTTTTTTAACTGTTAAACATTGAAAAAATATTTTAAAATATCCCTAATTCACTATATATAAAAATCATATCTTATCTAATAAAGCAATCACCAGAACTTTTGGATCGTCAAGTAAATTCAATATATGAAAAAAAAATGAAAATTTCAAAAAATGAAAATTTACATTGCGTGCTTAACTTTTGGAAGTCAGTTTATGTGTAATATGTAATTGGTTTATTTTTATATGTGCATAAAAAAATTACAATAAAATTATTTTTTTAAATGTTAAACATTGAAAAAATATTTTAAAATATCATTAATTTATCATATATAAAAATCATACCTCATCTAATAAAACAATCACCAGTACTTTTGGATCTTCAAGTAGATTCAATATATCTTGAAACATTTTCGTTACTAATTTTCCACTCTAGAATAATAATTGCAGTTAAATAAAATTTCAATTTGAAAGTTTATTAAATTATTTAGTACTATTATGTTATGTTATTTACAACAGGTCTTATACCTGATGCCAAAAGTTTTTATTATATAACACAAAGTTTTACAGGTATAACATACAAAACACTCAAAAACCTACGAATGCAGCACATTTTCCACTGGCTCCTTTGTCAGTAACTTTCTTTACAAGTGGATCTCTGGTATTAAGATTGGTGTGAATTCCACTCTTATTTACTTTTAAATTATATAAATTAAGACAAGTCATATTTTTTAGTAAATTAAAAAATGTTCTACTCTGGTATTAAAATTGGTGTGAATTCCACTTTTATTTACTTTTAAATTATATAAATTAAGACAGGTTATATTTCTTAGTAAATTGAAAAATGTTCTATTTTCAATAATTTAAATTTAAAAAAAAGCTGGTTTACTTTTCAAATCTAAATATTTAAATTTTAGATAATTTTCTGGCATTTACTTTATGTAAACATCTGTGTTAGAATTTAGCAGTGGTCAGCTGGACCGAGACAATTGAATTTGCATTTGAACCAGCAAAATTGCAATTTCATTCGTTCAAGCAGACCAGTGAAAGCTTTTCTGGGAGATATTCTTTTTTAAATAAAGGAAAATGAAAACAAAATGAAGACAATGGCAATTTAACAACTAGTCAACCACATACAAGTTTAGTGAATATCAGTGTATAAATTCAATTTGAAAACAAATTATCACTGTCTTAAATAAATATAACTATTTTAGTTTCGAATAACATTTTATTAACTACTAGACTAGCAGTATATATTTTCTTTTATATAGTATTTTAAATGAACAGAGTCTTAAGGGGTTATACAGCAATTGTAAGAGGTCATATAAGAATTAATAATATTGTTCAAGAGAGGTGTGTGGTCTGCAGATGTCTGAATATTTTACGAGCACATGCATAGTAATAGCAAATGGGTGGATAGGAGAGAATTTTTTACATAACCTTATGCACTTCATACTCATAGAACCTATCTAAAGAGAAAAGAATGCACTTCCATTGGAAATAACAGCATCGATGCCCCGATTTTGCATTTTTAAGGATGAAACAGTAAAATTGCAATAATACAATTTGATATGTGCTACAATTTAATGCACTTTATCATATGATAGGTGTAACATCAAGTATTCTGTGTGTACAGTACATTTTAACTACAGAAGAAATAAAATCATCCTAACAGCTCAATGAATGGGTCTAGGGGATTGTAAAATAATTATTTAAGGAAGATATAGAAGAATTCTTATTGACTGGGAGAGGTGCATATGGTTTGTATATGACAGGTAATTTTCGGAGCACAAGTATTGCAGGTAGAGGATAGGTGGGAATCATTTACATAGCTTTGAGCACCATGACAGGCTTAACTTCTGGTAAACTATATGATGTATGAGTGAATTCTAAAATTTGTTTTAATACAAAAGATGGTTTTTTACTATAAATATAACAATAAAATCTTGCCGAAAAGTTTGGAAAAATTAGTTATGATGCACATTAAATATTAGTAAAAAGTAAAATTAGTTTCTTAGAAATTACTTTTTAGAACATTAAGAGCAATACAATAGCTTTACCTCTGAGAACCACTTTGAGAACAAACTATGAGTATTGACTTCAACAAATTGACCATACTGAAATTTTGATGCAAATCGAATGGATATTTTTTGAGCCAAGGCTTTGCATAAGGAGGTCTTCCCAGTTCCAGGGGGTCCTATAATAGAATAATGATATATCAATATAACATAGTATAACCAGATAATACATGGATCATTAGAAAAATAGCAAATTTTGAAATGCAGAAGTTAAAAACATTTGCCTGAATTGCATATTTTTTTAAAACTATGATTATTAGTTCATATTCACAGAATGTATCATTTGGGAGCATTTCTAAAGCTAAGACAGTGCTCCTATTACATATAACAGTACCATGGACCAGTTTTGTGGTCCAATCATGTTTGATTTGTTATAAAAAATTATGTATAAAACAAACACTTAATCAATACTTTGAAGCACATTTAGTTTTTGTTTCAGATTTTGGAGAATTTTGCAAGTCATTTTGTAAAAAAAGCAGGGTTTTTTTTTTTTACTTTCCCCATATACATAGTATAATGAATTGGGAAAGTATTGTGATGTGGTCGAAAATTAAGTTTTCGATGGAAGAGCATGTTTTAAGAACACCTGAACTTGAATCGAATGTTTTTGAGGTGATATCTGTGTGTGTGAGTCTGGGGTGACGATATCTCATAAATGAATGGAGTGTTTCGAATGAAATTTGGTACAAAAATTACAATCAGTGAATACTGGAATTTTAAATGCGATCAAATTTTTAGAACACCCTCAAATGTTGAAAAATTCATTAAAAATCAAAACCTCTAATAATGTTACATAAATAATAATTTTTTATGTAATTTTTCATTAGAAAATGATATTCACTAATGTTAGACAAATAACATGAATTGTTCTCAAGACATTACACTTTTTTCAAATAAATGCATAAAAAAAAAAAATTACAAACTTAAAAAATACATTAACTATTGTGAAATGCTCAATTTTCATATGTAATGATATGTATGAGATAACTTTGTTATCATTCTCGCAGATCTAGTTCGTTCCATTCACAAGAGAAGATACTTTGTTGAAGACCCAGACTGTCCGACTCGTCCTAAGACTTGAACAACTGTTTGGACGGCCAGTGAGAGAAGATACTTCGAGTAATAGTTTTGTATTTTGACACCTAACAATTCACCAACAGTCATCTCCCCATTTGTAATGTTTAATGATAAATTTGATCAATTTGGCAACTCAGTCAGCAAATTGCCTGAAATTAATGAAAATATCATTGAAATTGCAAAAATAATGAATATGATGTTAAATTGATGCATTAATTATTAAAATATTTTAATATATAGACTATATTGCTTAGTGTGGATGCTATCAATATCAATAGTCAGTTTAGAGTCTCTTGAAATATAAGCTAATCGAGTACTTTGAAATAGTTTTACATGTCATCCAGAAAAGCATCAATATACAATTCAATATTAAAAACATCATGGCATAGATCTTATACATCATTTTTTCATTGTGAAAGAAGTAAATTCATTGCATTATATAGGGAAAATCATGTGTTCCCCACATCAGATATTTTCAAATAGTACCAAAATCTAATCAGCACTAGGGTAATATATGAGTAACTTAGCTACCAAATTTTTTCAAAATTCCACCCGATTAAAGTGAACTACATTGTGCGCGCGCACACACACACACACTAAATATATATATATATTTTTTTATTATATTCTGTATTGTTCAAAGTGTGTAAGTCTGACAAAAACTCAAATGTTCTCTTTATTTTCCCAACCCTATACCAATACTTCTCTACATATTACTATGTATTGTAGTTGCAGTTAGAAAATAAAAATTATTTTTGCAAATTGGCATTTAGGCACTCAAGATGCATTTTAAACTGGTGTTAATAATATTTTAAAAAATTTAATCATAATTATACTAATGTTTAGTACTAGTAATACAAACATTTTAACAAACAAAAATACATTACAAATCTAAGGAGCATTCTGTCCTAGAAGTAATTTTAAAAACCGGTATTGCCATGGAATATATTCCATACAATCATTACAATAGAATTGGGGTCTTCTTTTCAGAAAGTAGGAAACTGGAAATAGCTCAATTGTGATCTGATTGTTCAGGTAGTAATCAGGTAATAAGTATCATGATGCTTTTGTTATAAAAATAAAAAAATAATAAACATTAAAATTCATGACAACCTCTTTTAATAATAAGTTAAATAAAAATACATCTTGACTCATATAATACATATGTTAAAAGATCCATCGATTTTAAATCAGGATTTGTGCTAACTTTTATTTATGAGAAAAAAAAGTAAACAGAAATAATTTAAATGTTAGAATCCGTGGCAATGTATTTAATAGCAAGATACTGATTGGTATTCACATTATTATATGCTTTTCAATACTCTCTAATTGACGTCACATGCAAATAAGCTATTTTGATACAGCGTTTATTACTTAGAACAGGAATAAGAAGTAGAGTGATTTAGCCCATTGGATTTTCCTCAAGAACTTGTTTTGCAGTTAATCACATGACTACAGGCAGAAGAGCTGCCACATTTGGCGGATCTATCTATTACTTGGTGCGTTTGGCATCTCTAAAATAACAAGAAATGCTTGCTTAATATTTACGAAAATATCCTTTCTGTGTGTATTTTAAGAATTCCGCGAAAACAAAAAATATAGTGCTTGATGGTATTAGAATAGGAAAGGATTTTGTACTTCCTCGTTTTGGTTTGTTTGGATTAGAAAATTAGCTTTCCAATAAACTTTTTATTTCAAAGGTAGAAATGTTTTAAATAATATTTCCTTTAATCCGGATTACCTATGGCAGAGGTGGCACATGTGATTTTCTTCTTTCTTTCTTCATTTTTCCCAAAAGTGTGATCGCTATTTGTACCACAAATATCTGCAAATTAATTTCTTTTCTTATTTGGAGGAATTTCTATCAGATTTTTAATTAAAGATTTCTTTACTTTATGATCGATTTAAGAAATAGCTTCAACTGTGCACATATACCCCATTGGAGGGGCATTTGTGAACATACATGGTTCTAATTTAGATTTTCTAATTTTTAAAAAAGTCTTTAATGTAGTGAATTTATAGATAGAAAATGAAAAGATATACTGTGAAGAATGACTAAGCGTTTTAAAAAGTGAGGTGACAAATGTATCGCTTTTAAACATAAAAAGTTGATCACTCAGAATTGCTTATTCTGATACTGTTCATATGTGGGAACAAGCCGAAAAATCTTTTCGATTTGAGCAATATTTGAAAAAGAAAAATATAATGAAAACACTTATAACAAACACAATTTCAAATTGAAACGATTTTAATATATTAAAAAATAACATATTAGAGCAAGAGCTACTAGAAAATCATCATCTCAATACATATCGCAGAAAAAAACGACATTCCAAATTTAGATTTTCTTGAATTATTCCTCAAAAATAAATATACTCCTATTATGGAAAGGGCTACCCCAAGTGGGTCCGGACCCTGAGAAAACAATAATTCCGGGCCTCATGACAGAAAAACTGCATGTAGATAGAAAATGTTCTGCATAAATTCAGACCCGGGTCGCTCAAGCATTACAGACTCCGGGAATTTTTCCAGGCTTCCCCCTTTTTGCAGGCCTAAGACGGGCTATTCTTAAACGGTTTAAAATCTAAAGAATTAAAATATACAGCAAAAGGCCAATCAATTCAGAATTTGGAATTTCTAGCTGTTCCAGTTTTCAAATTATTCCCAAAAAAGTAGTACATTCCTATTGCGGGCCCATGTCAGCTGTCGGATTAGCTCGATAAGGTTCAAAATCCAAAAAATTAAAATGTACTATAAAAGACAATGATTTTGATGTTACTTACTGTGGTTAATGGAACTTGATTAGTTAAAGCATTAATAATGTAAATCACCCTGACAAACAAACATCCGACCAAGTTAAATAAAAGGAACTTATCATAAAGCGAGAAATACAGTTCCCTTCTATAAATATTATAAATATGAAGCATTTAAAATAGCATAAGATATTTTTCAACAGGCATTTAAACCAAATTTTGATATATTATAATCAAATAAATTATTAAATTTAGTTGATTTAAACTAGCAACTACTGTATAATCAATATTAAAAAATACATATGATATACTTACACAAACAACATGAAAATTATTTAGCACTTTGTAAGCAAACATAGCAGAACTATGTTTAGCTTCCATTTTTACAGAGCCATTTGGCGAATAATTCGGTCACCAAAATGAACCTTTTGATTAATTTTGCATGTATGCAAATCATTTAAATGAATTTGACTAAAAACCAGTTTCTTTTCTAATAAATAGCAGAAAAGTGCAAATAGTACATCAAAATAAAAGAATTTGTTAAAAAATAGCAATATTATATAGCTTGCTACAATGCAAATCATCAATTTAGATCAGCTAGGCTGTTCAATAGTGAACTTAATACCAAAAAACTACACAATAACAAAAAATAATAAGTAGTTATACATAACAATGAAATGTTATGGATCTTCCTTTTACTCGTATTTCTGTACAGTTGCAACAGCAGCCTTTGAGGTCTTGTTTCCTCTCTAGAAAAACAAAGTTCCTTATCTATAAAACTATCATTAGGCTGGTCCTAATGTATGGTTCGGAAACATGGTCTTTAACAAAAAATGGAGAGGGTAGAGTTGCTGTTTTTGAGCGTAGGGTACTCAGAGGCATCCTTGGTGGAGTAAAGGAGAATGGCCTATGGCGGAGCAGTTTTAACTCAGAGATTTATAGATCTTTTAGGGAACCCGATATTATTAAATATTTTAAAATTAAGTGAATGAGCTGGGCCTCTCATATTGCTAGAATGGATGAAAGGGACCCGATACAGAAGATGTTTGCTGCAAGGCCCTTTACTAGTAGAAAAAGAGGAAGACCAAAGCTGAGATGGCTTGACTCAGTTGATTTGGATTTTAGAGTGATTGGAGCAAGAGACTGGCAGACCAGGTCTAGAAATAGACAGTCCTGGAGAAATCTTCAGCGGAAAGCCATGGCTCATCTTGGGCTGTCGTGTCAAATATGATGATGATGATGATGTAACAGCAGCCTGACGAAACCATTTTAACCTCTTTTAAATAGTTAACTTGTCAAGCATCCTTTTAAATAACACTGAAATGACAGGAGGAGAAAGAAGTGCTTGCCGGTAATCACATGGTTAAATGATGGAGCACTAAATCAAAGGTTATAGTAACTCTACTTCGTATCTCTCCTCTAAGGTTTATTGCCATTATCATACCATGAAATCAAATTTTCCCAGCAGGCTGACCAATATTTTCAGAAAGGAGTTCAAAATCTATAAAGATTTTCCAATTAAATAGCATTCAATATAATAAGTCGAGTTTTTTTACATAAGGGTTCTGAAAAATAATTTTTTATTAGCATTAATGGGATAAAAAATTTCAAAGGGGCATTCCCCAATCAATTTTTTTTGGAATCAGTTGTTATTTGCTCATACAGTTTTTAATTCTGTTTATGGGAATTTACTCGAATTTGACTACAACTTGTAGTTCGACAGATTTTAGTGTGGATGCTTTGGTCTTTATATATAGATTATTGGTGATTAGTTTGTAAAATAAACTAAAATTTCCAATTGTTTTCTATCTTTTGCTTTTACTATGAATAAAGCATTTATAATACTACTAGATAGAGTTTACAATTTTTTTTTCTTGCAAATCATGTCAAAGGGATGTGATTTCATTAATTTAAATGCATTTAATACCACATTGAAAGTTGACATAGCTTTTAAAACATTGTTTTTACTATCAGTATTTTCACAGTTCTTCCATGTCACAAAATATTTGGACTTCTGATGCATGCTCATGAAGCACAATCTGAAATACTTTTTAAGTAACAGCACAAGTAGTTGATTAAAAGCATCAACTAGGTTTGGAGGGGAAAAAACAGCTTTCTCCAGGACGAAAAGACAGATGCATTTAAAAATTAAAAATGCAAAATTAAGACATGCATTTATTCTGAAATCGTTTGGCGTGTTTGTTAAACTACTTATGCTGTTGCTAAAATTTCTGTATTTAAGATTATTCTAGAGATCAGTTTGAGTGAATGTTTATAATTTAAAAAGCTAGTTGAAAGATTTTTTAGGCATGAAGGCAGTTATTCTCATGCAAGAAGAAAAATAACTGATTTAAGCAGTCCTTATGCGATTTAAAGCCAAAAAATAAAGAAAAACTTGATTTGACATAAAAAATTTAAAGCGATTTAAAGATCTTTCACTATTATTGCCATTAAAACCTTTGAGCAGTGTGGTGCGATTGATAACATGGGGAGGGGATAAGATGCATTTCCACATAATTTACCTTTTAGAGCAGAATTCACCCCTTTTTAAAGTGTTTTAAAATGTGTTCTAGAAGGCATAAAGTCTGTATTTTTGTTAAAATTTTAAATCAGAAATTTTTTTGATAAACAATACTCCTTAACACCAACAGTTATCAAATTATTTGGCACTTTCTTCTATCTCACATGATGAAATTATAAAAAGTAATAAAGCTCAACTAATTATATCTTTTAAAATGATATATGCAATTTCACTCTAAATAATACATTGTTTAATCTGTCGATTGTAGCACCTAACCTTAGTGCAGCACATTATTCTAGTTATTTTAAAATTGACAGCAGAAGCAAACATATACACCTAACTAACTTCATCCAAAGTTTTTCTCTAGCTGAATGCCTTTACAAAATAAAGAGTTTTAAAACATTCATTTTGAAAAAGAGGGGATGTCTCCTCATCTACATGATGTGACTATATGAAATTGCTGTTGTTGAGACCCAGACCGTCCGACCTACCAGAAAGGTGTAAGGTAACTGCTTGGACGGTCGGGAAGTGCCACCCAATTTAGACCGGAACCCAGTGGGGGAGGCATCCACAGGGACAGTACCCTCCTTCCCCTACCACCAACTTCTCGGAAGGACTTATGGACCCATATGTTTAATGTCATCATACTCTGCGTGAACACTGCAGTAGTTTTGACAATAGCAGAAATCAAACTTGGGCCTACTGAGTGCAACTCCCGCATGCTAACTACTGGGCTACTGCGCCCTGTGATTATATGAAGTGTTATATTTTTAATTTTACTAAAACTTATAACTTGAACAATTTTAAAATAACTAGAATAATGTACTGCACCTAACTTTATTGCAGCACATTATTCCAGTTATTTTAAAATTGACAGCCAGAAGCAAACGTATACACTTAATTAACTTCATCCTAAGTTTTTTTTCTAGCTGAATGCCTTTACAAAATCCATAAAGAGCTTTAAAATATTCATTTTGAAGAAGAGGGGAAGTCTCCTAATCTACATGATGTGACTATATGAAGTGTTATATTTTTAATTTTACTAAAACTTTTAAGCATGATGACACAGCCCTGCCAAAAAATCTTTTTTTGAACTACCATTTGCCAAATCTTTTTCTAACACACACACAATTAATTAGATAAGGTAGCAAAAAACAAGGACTCAAAAGACCTTAGATCATACCAAATTTCACCTGGATTAGATGATTCACAAAGGCACATAATAATCCTCGCTAGAGTGTTGCCAGTAAACATGCTTATTAGCTTATCAGTTTACATTTTTTATCTTTTTAGCATGTACACTTAAACAGCAGGATAACATATTGAAATAAAACAAGCTAGAGCCTTAACATTAGGTTAATATGGCAACAGTGAAATATGGGGTAAGATTTTCTTATTATAGATTATTTCTTATTACCCAGTTTTTAAATAAATGTAAAACTTAACAGAAGTATGATCAAATATTGACTCTAATTTAAAGTCATTTAAAACAATCAATAGATAGGCAACAATTAATAGAAGATTAATTAATAGATTACACATCAGAAAAATCAACTATTTTTAAAGAAAAACAGAGTAAAATTGCAGTTTAGGAATTTACCGTGAAGTAGAACTATTCTATTCCATGTTATGATATTAGAATCAATATTTTGCTCCGAAAAATGCAGTGCTGTAGAAACATACCTCAGAAGCTGAAAATAAGGTTAGTTTTAATTTGGTATATTTATCTTTATAAACAGAATTTTATGAAAATCTGTTTATATACATAGTTGCATATATTTTAAATAATATTTAAAATTGAAATTTTTATAGAATACAAACAGGTTAGATATGAGGTGCAAAGAATTATAATAAAATATGGTTTTCTAATTAACTTGAAAGAAACACTTATTTTAAGTACCATGTTAAAATTATTACTATTGCAATAATTAAAGAAAATTAAATCACAAAAATTTTCAGAAAAAAAATCTATCTTTATAGTGTATATTCTTCACTGTAGTGAAGAATATACACCATAAAAAAATGGAAAAATAGAAAGAAATTCTGCAGATAAAATAAAAAGTACCCATATCTCACTAGAACTTTTGATGCAGGTTACTTAAATTTACTGACAGTAATACTGTAAAAACGAAATCCAAGTGCCATAAATGTTGCATATTGTAAATTAATAACTAACTTTTAAACTATTGGTTCGCAATCTTCACTAAATTTTGAAACACATCTACTTGGTAACTGAGCATAGTATTCACTATCCATAAAAGTATCTCATGGTCTCAGAATGAGAACCAATGTTTTAAACTCAAGTTCCAAGCGGTTTTTCTGGAAATTACAAGGGTTTTAAATTAAACTTACACCATTATGATTAATGCAAATTGGTTTCATAGCAAAATATGATTTTTAAAACAAATTATTTTCAAGGTTTGGAATCATTGGTTCAGCTAGTGCTTCCTAATTTCAAAACAAGTTTGCCTAGCGACCAAGCATATGGATGTTTAGCAATTGTGAATCTCATTTTACAACACACAAAAATCTGTCACAATCCAAATTTGGGTCATGAACCATGGATTAAGAACCAATGTTTTTAAACCATTAAATTGCTCCATTAGTATTTCTTCTTGAAATTACAGCAGTGTTAAAAAATAAAAAAATAAACACTGGACTATGATAATTGCACATTAATTAGTTAAATAGCAGGCTATATCATTTCCACATACATTTTTGCATCTGCTAATGAAAATTACAAAAATTAAATTAATTTACTTGGTCCTTAACATTTCCTTCATAAATAAGAGAGTCCCAAAGACCATGAAAATCTTCTGAGGGAAGAATCCATTGTGTGCTGATATGTTGTTCTCCATCAACTTCTTGAATTTCAGGAACGGAAGAATGGAAATGATACACGTAATGGTGCATATAGAAATGTCCATCCTAAAAGTTAAGAATAATTTTCAACACCACTGTACAAAAGTTTTAAAGGTCACATTTTTCAAGATTTTGTTTGTTATACTTATATATAACTTTATCCATACAGAACTAATAAAATTTTTACAAACATTTTTGATTAAAAATTAGACCTTGAAATAATGATTCTCAAGTCAAAATATGTTTTGATCTGTTAATTTCATATATTTTTCATTATATGTGAAAATGATTAACTATATTCTAATGATTCTATATAATTCAATTAACTATACTAGTGATTCCCAACTTTTTGTTAGTTAACTGTTGCATTGATCTCAGAAAAAAAATATATCTTTTCTGTAGATGCATAACTGACTGGCATGGGTCAATCCATGTTAAATCAGAAAGAAGAAAAAAAAATCTTATCTCATGATTCTCCCCCATTCAATTACAAACAAGTATTTTTCAAACAATTTTTATTATTATATGTAACAATTATTTTTTAAAAAGGATTTAATTAAGTATTTGTTAATATTCTTATATATTTAACTAGAACGAATTACCCAGCATTACCTGGGTTCTAAATAAGTGCCCACTATGTATAAATAATTAAATAAGCACCTACTACTTAAATACATTTGAACACAATTTAAAAAGGATTCAATTCAAAAATTGCTCAAATTAAATCGCACGTGCTCTCTGCAAAAACAAAAGATATAAGGATCCCAATTGACTATATATTCAACACATTGCTCATGAAAAGGTGAAAGGCTGACTATCTCTGTACAGGTTATAAGGCAATTACGTGGAATTATTTCTTTGGGAGAAAACTGACTCTCAACTCAGCCTATCCAAAGATATTCACTCCCCTACGATAAAATGAGCGGTTCCTTACCGTGTACATTTCAACCTTTAATGGGATCTGAGAGCTTGTGAGAGTCATTAAAATAATCAAAGATATGCCTCGGATAAAAAAATTATAATTAATCAATGGATGGGTTTACGATTTTTTTTTTCTTTCTGCAGTAGTCTGACATTTTAAGCAGGTGTTAAAAACAAAATAAATAATGAATGGCAAGTCAATTTCAGTAAATATAAAAATCAGAGAGGTTTAAAATGCATGAAAAGTACACATTTTTTTAAAAATTCATAAAAAAAAAAATAAAAAAAAAACTTCTAATAATCATATGGAGTAGTACAATAGACCTCTGGTCGATGTGCTAGGCTCTTCTTGAGTCACCCGCCTTTATTTCATAGTCATAGTCATAATCGTATGGATTCCATTTACAGTTTGTTTGAAACATAATTTTTCAGTGTTGGTTGAAAGAGTTGGTTACAGTTTGTTTGAAAGAGAATTTTTCAGTGTTTTCGATGGTGTCAAGATGGATACTCTGATACTATTTTAGTCCGTTAAGGAATCAATTTGTGTAAATGTCGCCTAATATTGTTGTAAATCAGGTTAAAACATCAAATAACCAAAATACTAATTTAAAAATTTTAAAATTAATGCCAAGGTGCACTTATTTGGGTCTTGAAGTACCTGTGTACCAAATTCCATGGTAGTACAACACTTATCTTTCCTGCTACAGATTACACATACACACATCTTCCTTCATTAAGTAAGATAATATATATTTCTTATACCTATAATAAACTGAACAATTTATTATTATTATTGTTATTAGCAGTAGTAGTAGTAGATTTGGGGCTCATGCTGAGTATAGAGAAATCTGGGTCTCTCACACACACACATGTAAAACAGCACACTTTATTTTATAAAAAGTTTCTTTTATTTATATTTATTATTTTATTCATTTATTCTACTTTGGTGCTACAGCCTGCTGCAGTCCCCGACTGCTCCAGTCATAATGCTCCATTATCTCCTGTCCAGAGAGGCAGTCTGCTATTCCCATAGTTTTTTTTATTTATATTATATATAAAATACAGATGAAAGGAAGACCCAATACTGCTTATTAGTGTTCACAGAAGTGCTAACTATCAAACATTCTTATTGTCAATCTAAAGTGTCAAAAATCATGTGTGCCACATTCATTTTTAAGATTGTCGTAATACACATTTGCATCATTCTCGGCACACTTGATAATGGCTAAAAAATTATACACCTTTAACATTATTAAAATGTGAATCATATAAAAATATCTATTTTCATCATATGAAAATTTTTCGGGTGTCAGGAACATGACAATGCTTTAAAATGAATTTTTGTTTAAATATTGACACAAAAAAATGTAATGTGCTATAGGGCACAAACAAGAGACCTTCATATTTTCCTTTTAATTACCAGCAGAAGGGTTGCCTGGTTTAAACTCCTATAGTTTTTTGATTTAAGAAAGGAACATATTTTTCCAACTCTGATCAGTGGGCATTTTTTAAATATTGTTAATATAATATTGAATTCCATATTTTAAAATTATAAGTAGTTTTTAATTTTTTTAAAAATAGTTTTATATATTTAATTTATTTAACTATTAATAAAAAATCAATTATTTATGATTTGGAATAGGTTTAACAATTTTAAATTATTTTTCATTTAATTATGTTGTGCATTTGTGATTTAGAAAAATATTTTTTGTACTGTTATAAATAAAGTAGAATTATTTCATAACTTTTCAAAAGCACAGGTGCTTAAAGAAATATTACAGCTGCTGACTGCAATACATACATAGTTAGAAATTTTCATGCATAGAATATTTTTATTTTATATATTTTTAAATTTAAATCTTTAACTTAAACATGTTATTTAATATGTAGCTGTAATTAAGAATAAATACTTTTAATAGTTCCTGGACATTAATCTAGTTTAAATGTAATATATAAGAATAATTTCAAAAATTTCCCAGAAAAACCACATCGATAGATATAAGATAAAATATTTAAAATTTGTGCAACCTTGATAAAAACAGGATAAGTGTCAACACCAGTGAAGGGTTCACATTAGAAAAATGTAAATTTATTTAACGAATTCACAAACAAGCCCAGATTTCTACAAAATAAACTGTTCATAACATCAATTAAATTGTATTACAATTTATACATTGCAAAATTACACAAATAGGATCACAAAGGACAAAAGTTCTGTTAACATGGAAATTGCAGTATATAAAACACTATTTCATATCTGATCACTGTAGGTTTGCTCATTTTCAATGTTTTCAAACATGTTAATGAATGGCCAGCAGACTATTTTAACTCAATTACTATCAAAAGCTGCATAAAATTTGAATTATAAAATATGAAATATTGTCTTAAGGGGACACAGTACCCTAAAAATGGTGAAAATATCAATTTCCTGTTTTCATTGGCTCAAATTAAAACTAACTTTTGTAAATATAGTGAAATTTCAAAGCTGTATCTTCATAGTTTAAAAAAATTATTAATGTTTTTCTACATGATAATAGAATAAAAACAACACACAAAAGAAAACTTCAAATTTGTTTTCCATTTTCAATTTCAGATGACATTCATGTTTTAAAATGCTAAAGCTTTTTTTATAATTAGGATAGATTTTAGATTTTTTAGCATGTCTTTTATTTTACATTTGATAAAATAGTATATGGAATTAACATTGAGATTTGCAGTTAATTTTTTTTAAGTGTCAAATTAAGAACTGTTTAAATTTTGTCTTTTTTTCACTCCTACAGTAAAAAAATATTAAATTTAATGTCAGGTGCATCTAAAAATCTATGCACAATCTTGGTTAATATATTCCAAGGAATGTAAAGGAAAAATTTGGAGCAAAGTAGTAAGAAAAAAATTAAATTTTTCTAAAGAAATTTAAATTTGAATTATACATGTACAACAAGATATTATTTTGTCCAATTTTGTTTATAATTTAATGTTGAAATATAATACAACCAAAATTTTCACTATAACACTTAAAAAAAAAAAAAAATGTTAACTGGGTACTGTTTCCCCTTAACTATATAAAAATATCACAAGATTGGTAGGTTGTACATAAATAGAGTTAATCGGGAAAACTTAGGGTATTTTTATAATATGAAAACAAATGTTGTAAGTCTAGCAGGTACAGTGAGTTATAACTGGAAGAATATTGGAACACAAAATTCCAGGATTTATAATTCTTTTGAATGAAATCCTAAGTTTTTAGATATTCAATTTTTACTTTAGTTACTAAATTATATACATTATCAGAAAAATATCAAAACAAATGGTTTTAAAATAACAAACTATTATGATATTTTAACAAATTATAATTGTTATTAAATTTAAAATTAAATAAACAAAAGTTTTGCATGAATGCACATGAATGGTAAACAGACTTACTGGATTGACTATAGTTCTTTGCTGTATGTTAATACTTGAAACATGTTCTGCTAATTTTGGATCTTCAAATATAGTGATCGTATCATCAGTCAGTTGAGGATTCAGTGATGTTAAATATTTTTCCACGAGAGCTACCACTTCTGCTTCTGATAGGAAGCTGAAAAATATTGTTTTATAAATTTTCAATGTAACAAATCAGATCTGGTATATTTTGTTTACATTTAAATCTTTAAATTATCTCTAGTCATAGGCTGAATTCACCCAGACTGTATTGTATGGTCTTCGCAAAGTTGATGCCAAACTAGGTTTTCAAGGATTGTTAATGTCAAAACTTCATTTCTCTATGGAACAGGCAAGGTTGCCAGTAAATCGAGTTTAGTCTTTATGCTTGTTTTTTTTTTTACCCAGAATTTTAACTCTAGTCTTTATTGAAGTAGTAAGTAAACTTTTACACATGTAACAGAATGTTAACAAGAGATGTTCAATGCAATAAAATGTTACGATTTATTGTAATTAAATGTCACCTCAATTCAAAATTAGGTAGATTGTTCTTTCTGTCATTAAGAAACAGAATGTTTGTTACTTTATTAATTAGACCCTATTTTTACTGATATTCATATACTATTTTATATTTATTGGTGCATGGGTAGATGATAAAATTATTTTTACAACTTAAAAAAAAAAATATGTTTTAAGATTAAATTTGAGATATGGTGACCACTACTGGGGCATAATTATCTAGAAAGTTTTAGTCATGGACACTCTATGCATCGCTCATAAAATTGCTATTTTAGTAATCAACACTGGTGTTTAACAATAGAACTTTTGATTATTTTATGTTTTGAGTTCTTGTTAGGTGCTTTTACGTAATTATACTTAGTTTATTAAATGTAACAAAATATAATTTTCAATATCGTCATCAAATTGTAAAGTAATTGTGGAAGAAATATAAGCTGCATTTATATTTAAAACGGCCTCTATACCTATTTAATTTTTGCAGTGTTTCTACATGAATAACATTCGAAATTTCCGCCATTCTTGTATTGGAATTGTAATATTGGCAAATCAAAGATGATGCCAAGTTACATCAGAAATATTTGATTAAATGAGCAAAATAAATCTGAATTTAAAAAATTGTAATTTTTGACAAAATAAAATACAGACATTTTTTAATATATCAAAACTAATAAATTTTTTGATTTATTCTTTAAATTTAGATTCAAATGGGCAATAAATTAATTTACACGCCCTCTGCGGCTTAAAAAGGAACTACACGTCAGGTGAGAAATATGGTAGAGATGTAAAATTATTTAATTTATGAAATCATAATCAGGTAATCAAATCAGAAACAAGACCTGATTCATTATAATAATTAAAATGCACATTAAAATTTTTAAACTGTGAGAAGTGTGTTTCAAATTTGTTTTTAAGGTGTGACAACAT
Organism: Amaurobius ferox; assembly: GCA_951213105.1. Classification (NCBI taxonomy): domain Eukaryota; kingdom Metazoa; phylum Arthropoda; class Arachnida; order Araneae; family Amaurobiidae; genus Amaurobius; species Amaurobius ferox. The sequence goes on from OX578152.1 coordinate 23,770,148, forward strand.
GAGCAAAAATTGTTGACAAGTTTTTATTGACTTGATGTAAATACTAGGTGATGTTGCTAAACATTATGTTTATCAAATTTTACTGAGTTAATTTCCTTTATCAAATCGTTAATGTATTTCGTATTGTTAATTAGTACGGTTTGTTCATTTTTCGTTCCAAATATGCTGGTCTTTTTTAAGTATGTCTTTAAATCAATATAATTTTTATGAAATGTTACATAATTTTATTTCCATTTACAGATGTATGATTTTGTCTGCATTTGAAAGAAATTTTTCATTTATGGAGCTTTTATATATTATAACAGGTAAGTGTAATTGTTTCATTCTGTAGTTTTGTAAAGAATCTATTTTAATGTTTGAAAAAAAAAAATAATAATCGTCCTACTTCTCTCGCTGAAGAGAAGTACAGTTTTCGTAAAGATTTTTTTTTAAAGATCTATACTATGGTTCCGCAAGAATTTGCAGAAGTTTGCGAAGAAAAAAACAACTTCCAACTTTTTTTGTAATTGAGTAAAAGAATTTAAATTATTAAGGTTTTAACGTGACAAATATAAACAAAATTTGTTTTTATTAACTGAAATACAAAAAGAAAAAATATGTTACTACCTTTTTAGCTTTTGTTTCAGTTTTTTAGTGATATAATATAATAAGAAGTTGACCTATTGCTTATGTCAACTTCTCTAATCATAGCACTGATAGATGTAAATTTTGTTGCATTTGTTGGAGCTGTAGACTGAATTTCAACAATTTTATTGGAGGAGCAAAAGAACCATAATGCTATTATTACTGTTTTTAGTAGTACAATTTGATATAAAATTTATATTAAATAAAATGTAAAAATAAAATAAAAGTACAAATATGTGAATTTTTTGTACAACTTTATTTTGTACAACGCCCGACTTACAGAAGGTGGAGCTCAGAATTTAGTTGGTTTTGGGGCCTCCTATATTTTCTTAAAATTTGCATCTACCAGTGCTATTATCAGTATCAGCAGATGAGTTTTGCATGACACCTAGAAGAGTGCAATTCCTAGCCTTGATTATAATAAAAAATGATTATAAAAATTTTTTATTATAAAAGAATTATAAATTAAATCACCAAAACTTATCAGTAAAACTAAATAAATAATCACCGAAATATAATGAATGGTTATTAGCTATATCAAATTTAAACTCATATTTTTCCTATAAAAAGGATGAGACTCAACATTTTTTTATTATTTTATATATTAACTCTCATATATTTTCCAAAAAAATTAACTTTTTTTTTGTATAAACTGTTTTATTTCTGTCTGTTTTTCCAGAATATTTTAATTTTTCATTTCACTTCATGCTTTTAAAACATATAAAAATAAAAATTTATGTATATTTTGTAATCTACATACTATACTTAATAACTGTATGAAGTTTTGTGACTATAGCTATAAATAAAGGTAAATTAAAATAATTTTTCTTAATAACATTGCTTTTCACTGAAGTTGCTAAGCATCTCAACCAAATTTCAAACTCATGTATTTTCAAAATTAAAGTATGAAGTTCAAATTTTCAAGATTTTCATAGCTCTATCTAGTTGATATAATTTTATGCAAACTTTCGTTAAAATCTGAATCTGTGAGTTTCATTTTTGAGAAAAAAACTGGATGATTTGACATTGAGTGACCTTCATTTCTTCTCAAAGTTATAGTATAGAATATTTTGTAGATTTTAATATGTTAAAGAACATTCATCTATTATTTTTTTTTTTAGTAATTTCAATAAACCAACTAGTGTCAGCTGATAATTCATATGAAGCAAAGTTAGACTACGTCAAAAGTCATCCTGTTAAATATGGTAAGGGTTCATTATGTTAAATTTTACTTTTTTGTTATATATTCAAATTTAACCTGTGTGTTAATTGGATTTCTATTTGATTTTAGTAGTTGTTGTTGTTGAGACCCAGACCGTCCGACCTACCAGAATGGTGTAAGGTAACCGTTTGGACGGCTGGGAAGTACCACCCAATTTAGACCGAAACCCAGTGGGGAAGGCATCCACAGTGACCGTACCCTCCTTCCCCTACCACCAACCTCTCTGAAGCACTTACAGACCCACATGTTTAATGTGATCGTACTCCGCATGAACACGGCGGTAGTTGTGGCAGCGTGCAAACCACCGGGCTACCACAACCGAAATGTGCCAATAGCACGCGGTGTTCCCAGGTGATCACCCACCCAAGTACTAACTGTGCCCGATACTGCTTGACTTCGGTGATCTAACGAGAACCAGTGTTTTCAGCACAGTAGGGCCTTGATTTGCTTTTTTTATTTTTCCGCAATATTTAGTATAGTAGGTACAGGATCTATTATCTGAACTGTTTGGGACTTCAAGCAGTCTGGATAAGGGGTTTTTACGTAATTCGGAACACTTTTTCTAAAACTTACTGGAATGGTCTAAAATGTTATAGAAAATTATAATTCATTTTAAAAACATGTATTAAATAAAGATTTTTTACAATCCATATGAAAAGATATACTTGGTTAACTAAAATGCATTATAGTATCAAATTTAGTGATTAAGAAAATTTTTGAAAGAAAAAAATGTCTGAAAAAAGTTAATTATTCACGGTAGTTATTAGAAGTCTATTTTTGGAACATTTCAACTAAAGTGGGCCCTCACCATATTCATCTAATAGTTTAGCAGAAGCACCTTTGTTCATATGTTTCAAAATATTTTAAAGTACTTTTAATGAAATTAAGATGACAAGGATGTTCATTTTTAATTGAAATGAGAGATTCAACTATGGGTGCAAATATATCAAATTCTAATTTATGCTGTTCAAATGTATTTCTCATAAGCCTTATAACTCTAAATGCCTGAATAAATAAAAAAAAATTTAATTTCTTTATCCTAAACATATATCTCAATTTCATCAACAATATGTTTAAAAGATAATATCCCAGCATAAAAAGCACAAAAAAATATAAAAATATTAGTGGATGGAAACAGATTGAAAAAATGGAAAATATTTAAAAATAAAACGAAATATACCGGCGATCGTGTTTAAATAAAAAAATTTCTCGATATTGCTAAACTGTCTTTTATAAATTACTAATTAATAAATGTAACACATTAAAACCCCATAAATATACTGCAATGGAACTTTTTGCTAGGGTCAATTTTCAGTCCAAAATAGCCATTTTCATCCAAATAATAGGATTTAATTCAAAATGATTTTGATGTTGGAATTCCATCAACATTTTTTAAAATATTGAAGATGTGTATATTTCCACGGAGATGAAAAAAAAATCTGGTTTTCCCGGGAAAATGACAAGTTTATTGCTTAGGTTAAGTATTTAAAGAGATCAATCAGAAGGCCCTGAATGACATTTTATAGCTGCTATATTTTTCTTCACTTTTTGGCAAAAGTCAACTCTCATTAATTTCGGGAATTCCTTACTTAAACATATTTTCTGTCATCTCGCAAATACGCTGATGACTTTTTTTTTCATCTTTTCCAATAAATGTTTATTAAATTTTGCAAAATAGTGTGAATTCTGTGCGGCACATCGCGTTTGAAGGGCATAGACAAAGCAAATAGGATTTCTTTAGCGATATCGGAATATTTATAGCAAAAACATTGGAATACTTTTACCGAAAATCAAAGTCCTCGAACAAAGTGCAGAAAAGAAAATGTAACGAATTCGGAAAAATCGAAACCTTTATGCCTAGTGTGCTCTGCCCTATACACCCAGAAAAAAATGAAATGTCATTAAAAAAGCAACTTGGCGCGACTTGTCCGTAACAAAGGCTCCTATATATACAGGAGCCTTATCTGTAACTAGTGAAGAATGGAATGATGCATCTCGTCCATTCCGGATGCAGCCACTTAGGAAATTTTCAGGAAAAACTCTGCTACTTCGGATGTTTTCCTGAAAAGTGGAGTTGCGCTATGGAGATGCGGAACTTCCCGGAAAAAACACGATTCACGGAATATTTTCATTCCTGCTTTTCATTCGCTCTCTCAAGAATTTCTCGCATTCATTTTCGAAATGTAAGAAGGATCAGCAGTGGCTAGTGCACGCGAATTTCCTTGCGGCATTTTTTTCTGCACGGTTCACGCATCCTATTTCAAACTCTGAAAAAATGTAGGTTTCAAGGCATTTTTTTTTTATTAATATTGTGAATTAAGACAAAAAAAAAAGCATTTGGTGGGATTTTAAACAAAAAATCTCTCTCTATTTGGCACAATGTTTGGCAAATAATCGCTTATTGGTGCAGAATTTGGCAGTATTTTGCCGAATTCCGGTTTTGGGAGCATCCAGATATTGGGACGCCGGATAAGAGGTCGCTTACTGTACATGTAAAGAAAAAGTATTGTGATGGGGTCATAAATCGACTCTCAGATTTTGATGGATCAACGTGTTTCAAGCATCCATGAATCATATATTTAAAACCATTCATTCATTATTCAACCATTTTTTCAATGATATTTTTATGTATGACTGTGTACACAATATCTCTCAAACAGATCAGATGAAATTTGGAATGATTATTTCAATCTATGGACATCAATGGTCTATTGATTTTCGTGTGCAATTTATTAACTACATTACAAAAATAATTATTTTTTATGTCATTTTATTTAAAAGTGAATGACTTTGTTTATAACAAATAAAATTTGAGGAAAAATTGTTTACTTTCAAAGCGAATCAAGGTACTTCAAATAACCAACCAGAAGCAAATAATGTGGAAATTAGAATCCCCAAAATTTTTAGGGAAGCTGTCAATTTACCCCAATCTAGAGAGTGGAATACTACAGTGGCAGAAGAATTATGTGTCATAAAGGAGAGAGGTGACTGAGACCTAGTGCCTGCACCTGTGTCAGACAAAGTCATTGGCTGCTGTTGGGTATATACACTCAAAAGGGGTAAAAAAGGTGAAATTGGCAGATTTAAAATAAAACTCTGAACACACAACATGCACACCTTACACTTTGCATGCCATCACACCATGCAATAAAAACAAACATTGTCAGAAACACCTTGGCTCGTATTCAAGAATATTTTATGTATATTGCTGTGTTTTTACTGTACATTTTGTGGGAACAATAATTTATTATTTTTTTAATTATTAGTTGTTTAAGTAATCTGTATTAATTTTTACTACTTCATTAAAATTTTTAAATTATTCAGCTGAGTTATGAATGCAATAACCCTTCAATTTCTTCCAGTAAAAATACTCTTACTTACCATATCTGAAAAATAAATTACAAATTATCTATTCATTGAAGATTCTTATTATTATTTAAAATTAGTTCTTTATATAATTATATTGCAGCCTTATGTTAATATTTACGAAACTGAATGTTATCAATTACAAGCAAATACTCCATTTTTTTTTTCAAAAAATGGGAGACTTATTGTATTAGTAAGACAGAGATTTGTAACTTTGAAAGACCAGTATAGTGATTAATCTTATTAAGCCAAAAAAATATGGCAATACTTACTCATAAACTTATAGACATGTGCACATATCTCCTTACTGCATGTGACACTTGCTGACACATCTCAGTAGTCACAGACTGTGTTGGCAACTCAATGGGACCCCAGTTGATTTCAATCTTTTTTCCAGCCTATCATCTTGAGAGTTTTTACCAATCTATACACCATATAAGTGTTTGCAACTCTGTTCATCACAACAGTTTTCATTGCTCTTCTCATTCTCTGTTCTGTAATTAGATAACTTTTCAACTTGGCTTCAAGATTTTCTATAATTAGGCACAAGAACACCTGGACAAGAATCGATACTATAGTATAATTCCAAAGCTAGTATAAGAATGTGAGCGGGTTTTGAACAATGGGTTTAAAACTTGCTTCTAAAAAATTCATTAAAAAGACGTTTGGTTTGGTATTAGAACAATTTCCAACTGTTTCTAAAATGGCCCTAGACATACTTCTGCCAATTTCAGGGTGCGTACGTGGCCTTGAAAACCAGGAAAGTCCTTGAATTATTTTTCCTCAAGGCCTTGAATATCCAGGAAAATAGGGTATTTCTGAAAAATGAGCCTGGAAAATCCTTGAATTTAATTTTCTATGAATTTTCCAAGTTTAGAGTGGATAAAAAATAAAATATGCGAGTTTTTGGCATTCCCCTCCCTGCATTGAAACATCATCTTTCAAACAGTTCCTTCCATATTGCGAGAATCTGTTTCAGTGCTCTTTTGTTACTGCTCTGTTATCCTCTTTAAACCTTGGGCTGGCAATCTGTGTAATGTCAAAAAGTGATGGGGGGGGGGGGGGGGGTCCAGAGCAGTGATAAAATTCGCATTTCAGCCAAACTGTTGAAAAGTTCTTTTCAGCAGTTTGGTATGCATTTGGGGGTAGAAAGTTCTGAAGTTTTGAAAACTCTGTAAACATTTTTGCTCTAAAATCAACTGGGAATTTTTAAAAGTTCTGTTTTAGACCTGAGATTGGGCTTAGACCTGAAAATAGACCACTTGCCACAGACTGATTAAACAGTACAGTTTGTAATTAAATAAAACAGTAACTAGCCACCATGATTCCCATTTCATAAAATGTAGAAAGAGCAGAAATGGGAAGATTTAAATAAATACATTCCCTCTTCCAACAGATAAAATAATTTAACAATTTTTACATTTTTTCTTCAACTTAAAATTTTGTTAAATTATTCCATATTTGGTATGCATTTGGGGTGAAAAGTTTTGAAGATTTGACCTCTGTAAACATTTTTACTCTAAAATGAATATTTAAAAAATATAGCTTTCTGGATTAGGGTTCATTTGTGCCGAAACATACATGTGTTTATGTTGAGTCAATCAAAACAATTCGCAGAGTGATAGAAAGGGAAAGGAAAATTGTGTCTAGATTAGTGTGTTGCTTTAGCTTTGATCTTTACTGGCTTTAATAAAATATAGGATAATTTTTTTTTCCACATATTATTTAATAACCACAATCAGTGATCAGCCCTAACACTTTTAAAAACAGCTCTTATCGTTCAATTGCTTTCTTTCAGTAGCTGGTGATCATGCACCTCTGCAATGTATGAAAGTTATAGCTTGCAATATACAAAGTAGTTAATAATCACACACTTCTGTCACGTGCAAGTCACACCTAACGATGCAATTCATTAAGTAACTGTCTAGTCTATTGTGCACCTTCGCTAATGGTGCAGTTCATGAGTGCAGAGCTAGATATTAAACTTGCTAAAAAATGTGATTTAATAATATAATTTTTTTTTTTATTATTTCTCATGTTTAGGCTTCTTATCTTATTTTGATAACATGAGTGCATAAAATTAACATTTAAATATTTTACTAGTTTCACAGTTCATATCTATTTATAAATGAATCTTTTTTGCAATTTGTCCTTGAATTTTTTTTTTTTTGCAATGTCCTAAAAAAGTCCTTGATAATCCTTGATTTTTTTCCTTATAAAAGTGTACAAACCCTGAATTTTGTTCTATGCATTTAGGCAAAGCAGCGTTCTCAGCATTGAGGACTATAAAATCAAAATATTGTATCATCTCTAAAAGATGTTGAAGATGCTGTACGTCCTGCAGTATCAAGTATTCAGTCAAGATTTAATTATTTATATAAAAGTAAACAAGCACATCTATTTTATTAGTACTCAAATTTGCTTAGAAAAAATTTAAGAAGCTTTGGTTTATAGACCAAACGTGCCGTTCATGAGATATTTTAAGTTTTTAATCTGAAAGGAGTTACTCGTACCATGGACTATTCTCTAGATATTGGGAATTTTATTCTTTCCTCATGGAACACTATATTTCTAGCAAATTGAATAAAATTTAGTATGATTATTTCAATTGATACAAAGGTTTATGGAATTCTGGAAAATTTCAGATGTTTCAAACATTCCTTTTCATAAATTGAAAATAAATTATAAAATGATGATTATTTTAATATTTGTAGCAAAAATAGCTATTGCATATGTAATGTTTTATTTAAAAGCATTTGGCATAATTTACAAAATGATAATGTGTACTGCTGTGGAGGTGCATTGCATGTTTATAATCTGAAATTTATTATTATAAATTAAATGTGTTCACTATTACATGAAGTGTTTTTTTAATCAACCAGAAATAAATGACACCAGTAGTTAATAATTACTTTATATCATCATAATTGCCCAAGAGAAATGCCCTTAACCATAATGGGAAAGCACACCAACACGTGTCCTTTCCTTTTGCAGGAAATCTGTTTCAGTGTTTTCATTACGAAAAGCACATTAACAAGCCCTTGGCTATGCTAGCTTAAAAGTTGAAACCATAGATAGTGGATAGAGTTCTTGTGAATGGTATTTGTGAAATGGGATGGAAATCATGTTTCTAATGAAGGAATTGTGCTTAAAAAATGATCAAATTATGAGGAAAAAGATGGGAATTTACTGGAATTTTTTGCTTGAATCATTAGCCTAAACTGACATTTCTTAGGATATATGCAAGTATTTTTCTGTTTATAGATTGTTGCTTTTAGGTTTTTAATGGAAATGCCTAAACGATTTAAATCATTAAGCAACTTTAACTCTTATTTATTGCCATTTCATTCAAATTGCATAATTGAACAAGTATTTCAATCATATACAGTCACCCTCCTATAACATGATTAATTTGTACCGCATTATAAGAAATTCAGATTAGTGCAAATCAGAGTAATTCGTACCGTGCTATATGGAAGCTGCATACTGTGTTATAAGACACCCAGAATTAGTACAAAAAGAACAATTCTTACTGTGTTATATGGAAATCCGGGTTAGTGAAACTCAGACCATATACATCAGGCTGATTTATTCTACTTTATATAAAACTGCATTTTTAGAGTACCATGTTATAATGAATACGGTTATTAAATATAAGTTTATAGATACAAAAGGCAATAAATATATGTTTACATATTTTGAATTATTTTTTATTAAAACTTCATATAAGAAAATTAATAAAAACAATGTGAAATATAAACTTTAACTTTTTTTCAACAAAAACATAGAACTTAAGCTTGAAATTAAAAATCCTATTAACATTCATTATCACTATCAAATATTAGTGTCCTAATTATTTTTCTTTTAATGAACCAAATGTCCTCTTCACTTTGCATATTTTCATTTTTAAATGTATGTATTTCTGCATTTACAGGGGATTTCCTTGATAACTGAAATTGAAAAATATTGATGTACGTGGATGAAGAAACAGGGGAATTCTCCATTAATTTCAGCCATAAAATTGTAATGGTATAGGTGACTGCTTAAGCTAATTGAGTTGTATTATAGAGAAACTGCGTTATAAGACTACCACATTATATGAAAACCGTGTTTTATGAGTACCACGTTATGGGAGAGCTGTCGCAATTTTTGCTCCGCATTATAAGAGTACCACATTATAAGAGGGTTGACTGTATTGAAATTAATGCTTTGAATAAGCATTTAATTGTGCCTCTTAAATTATAGATTATTTATGCATTTTTTATATTTGTAAGTTCTAAAGTTTCTATAATAACAGCTAATCTCAATCTTTTTTACTAGTCTGTTCTGATATTGATGTAACAGATCGGGAAGGCATTATTACGAGTCCAGATTATCCTTCAATATATTCCGGTCACCTGTCTTGCAGCTGGCATATACTAGGAAGTGTTGATGATGTCATTACAGTGACGTAAGCTGGTTTTATGTATTTTAATTGCTTATACATTCATTTTTTTTTTCATTACATCATTTCAATTACATTCTTTTTAATATGTTTCTTTAATCTATTTATGAATATTCTAACAATTTTACATTAGAAATTGTATTATTTCTGGAATAAAGTTTTCTTGTGATAAAATTGCAATTATCCATTGAAATTTATGTTAATTTTAATCTGCACTATTAAAACACATCTGATCATGTTAGTATATATGTATATGGATACCACAATTTGAAATCTGAATTTTCAATATATGAAATTATGTGTGTGTATTTTAAATGGATGACACTTGGGCATGTCCTCAAAATATTTAAAAAATATACATATATATATTTTTTTAATTTTACAAAAAATCACTCTGAAAGGCTGATTTTCCACAATTTTTCACCACAAAAACTAAAGTCTTATCCATAGCGATTGTAAACAACTGTCACTTCAGAATTGGCAGGAGGAATCTTAAAGCAACAAGCTGTTTAGAAAATAGACTAGGGTTTTTTTGTTTGTTATTTCAAGGAATTGAAATTAACATTTTTGAGAATTAATAAAACTTGAATATATATATTTGAATACAATAAAAAAAAATCTGATTATATATTCAGAATAAAATTATAAATATATTAATTATATTCTGATATTTTCAGATATGGTACAGTTTTGTGGAAACATGGATTTCTGCTTTTTTGACACTAATTTCTATGATTCCTGGGATTAATGTAAATTCGTAATAAAATTTTGTTGACTTGCAGTGGGGGGGGGGGGGGGGGGTGCTACGAAGCCAAACTGAGACCAGTGAACTGACACATTTAATCATTCTCTATGGCGATTTTCGATCTCCCCAAGTCGCAACACCATAGCATCATGGTAAAATTTGGGAGGAAAAGGGGGCTAAAGGTACAGGGTGGTCTGTGTCAGTTTGCTCCTTGATTGTATCATGCTGAGGAGATAAATGTGGACTTTGGGACATCAGACCTCTTTGGGCTTCGGACACTGATTGGGGAGGGATGTGCAGGATGAGACGAGGCCCTCGGAATTACTGAGGCAAGAGGGTGATGTGTACGCGGTGCATGGTGTGTTTTGTTATGGTTCATAGTTGTTTATTTCCTTTCTTCTAATCCTAATTTAGAAAAATTGAGTACAAAGTTATTTTGATTTCATGTCCAATTTTCGTTCTTTAATGTTCCTATTTTGTTTTTGTTTCTTCATATGTAAAAAGCAAGGGTTTTGTTTCAGCAATATTTTTATCTTTTCATGAACTTTTGTTTATTGAAATATATGTTTTTAGTGTAGTGTTCAGATTTTTATTTAAATTGTTTATGTGACAATTAGGATGATAAATATTGTTTCTGATAGTTTGAAATTACGTGACATTGATCATCTAGAACCGTCTTTTCAAACTTTTTTTGGTTACGGAACCATTTTGAAATACAATCTGATGGCGGCACCAAAATTAGAAGTCCATTGTGGTCTAAACTATGCATTCAAAACTTTATGCATTTTTTTTGTTTTCTATCTTATATAAAACTTTCATGTCGTAGAACCCTATAATTTCATGAAACACACTTTAAAATATGCTCATCTGGAAAAAAATGAATCCTAGATCATTCAGAACAGTGTTTTTCACATGTTTTTGGCAGTATTAACCATTTTTAATTTACACAAAACTATTACATCGCAGAACCCCATGGTTTCGTGAAACACACTTTTAAAAAATGCTGATCTAAAAAAAATTAATTTAGATATGAGGATTAACTATCTGTAAAATTGAAACTTGATGATAAATAAACTGATATGTTGATTGATGACAACATAAAAAAGTAGACGTGAGTGGAAAAGTTCTGTGCAGTCTTTGTTCTTTGTTGTGACTTAATTTACTATAGTAAAATAGGATATGTGGCAGTAGCTTACCACCTGAAAAAAAAAAGCACATGGAGAAAGTGTATTAAAAATGCAAACTATACTTTGGAAGGAAATTTTTTTTATAAGCCATCTTCAGCAGCTCCTAATGTTCCCCTTTGTAATATATATAAATTTTGTTTGGACACCTCAATATTTTACCTTTCATTTTTAAAATATAAGAATTTTTTTTTTTTTTTAAAGAAATATCCAATTGAATTTTATGTTATTTTACATGTATTAAATAATTAGTGAATCAGTACCAGAATCTGGGAAGATTTATTCAGAATATTTATTAATTATCATAACTGCATAAGGACAAAGGTCAACATTTGCCTGACTAAATGAGTTTTCTTCACCTGATAGAAAAATGAACTCTTTAGTGCAGAGCCAGTGACTATAATTTTTTAGCCCTCATCTGAATACACTTTTAAGAATACTGGCTGCAGAATTGATTGTCCTTTTTTTTAGTAGTAAATTTTTTAATACTCTGTGATACAGATGCAAGCAATCTGTGTATGAGACATGCAATAATAATAAGCCCACTCCATGCTGTAATAATACGTTTGATGTACAGACACTTGTAATCCTCATAGCAGGTTCACAAAATAAATTGCATGCAGCCCTGCATATGCATTTCACATAAAAGGTTCATAAAACAAATCACATTTCATTTAAAATAAAACATAAATTCAGAATAAATTATTAAATTGGGTGATTCTTAACTGATTCTCATACTTTTGTTTTCTTTCCTAAACATACAATGGCTATATATCCAAATTTAAGTAATTAATTGTAAAATTTATGAAATTAGAATTTTGTATTTTTAATCTTAGTCTAATGTTTTCTTATCTTATTTTGATGCAAGACAGCTGGTGGTGACCACAGGAGACAATTTACCTGCTTTACAGAACAGCCTTTTCAAACTTCTTTGATCGAGAATACAAAAATTAGCACTGAAAATTTTAAGGCAGATTTTTGTAAATAATTAAAAATCTATTCATTTTTTTAATGTTTCAGGTACATCCCAAGACATTCTTCCTATTTTAAAATCCTAAAACTTTGTAGAATAAGAATTAGCATTTTAAATCTATATGATGCAGCAGACTGTCTCTAAACCGCACAACTTAGGATCAGGGGTTGTATGAATTATAGAATATTGCGGATTATAGGTCATTGCTGCATAAACTAATGTGTAAAAATGAGACATTGACACATACTGAGTTATTTAATTAAAAATCACTGCATTTAAAGCAAAATTAGCTAATTTTATAAATTTCGATGCTTGTTTTTGAAAATTTTAAGTATAGATTTAATTGTTGTTTAAGGATTTTTGTTTTAATATTTTTTCTTACAGTCTATAAACAGTCATTATTTATTACTCTGTAATAAAACTCTGTTTCTTTATAAAGTCATGGTATCTATATCCCAGAACTAAACCCTGCTTAAAAGTAACTTTATTTTCTTTATCATCAGACTCAGTATCAGAATTAACTTTTGCAGAAAATTTAATACACTATTGCAATTTATTGTAAATATAACTGTTTACATCCAAAATGTATTGCATATTATAGGCATTTGTGGAATATAGAGTTGCAGATTAATGAGAGTTGACTATATATATATATATATATATATATATATATATATATATATATATATATATATATATATTTGAAATGTAATAATAAGAATTATGTAAAAATAAAAAAAATAAAAATACAATTCAAGTAATATTAACATCACCATAGAAGCAAATTCACGGCCATAATGCCGATAAGAGAAAAGAACAGAACCTTCCCAAATTCGATGATTAATCAGAATTAAATTCCTCTTCAGGTCTGAGTATTTAATTCTAATTAACCCAAACAAATGCCTGTTTCAGATTAAGCAATAGTACATTACTATAAATGCTTAAACTCAGACTACAGGCATCAAAAAATGAAAAAAGGATACATTAAGAAAATTGTATTACCATGCGGCATGAATCATTCCTCTTCTACCACGTGTATACACGATCAACCTCAACAACTTAATCTAAAAGCACCGGAATGAACAAGTCGAAATTCTACCAGGGAGGCAGTACGAACGTTCACGGAAATACTCCCAAACCCGTCCAGTGAGTCTAAGCTGAAGACTGGACAAGCAATTCAGAATACAACTTCCCAAACATGCAGAACTGAATATGAATATGAATCATAGATGAAAATTCCTACTAAACAAGAATTCATAGGAAAACTGGATAATCGAGAATGCCACTATACACCATTATAAGGGCGCACAAAACATAGTTTCAATACTGACAAAAGTTACATTTTTTTGCGAAAATAAAATTCAAAACATTAATGTTAATGCATCTTATTTTCCGATTTTTTGATTTTTCTAATGTTTTTGACTTAGTTTATTATTTTTCATTTTTATTTATTTATATAATTAATAAATAATTATATATAACATACAAACATACATATATATATACATATATATATATATACACACACACATATATATATACATATATATATATATAATTTTTTTTATTTTTTTTTTTTTTTTTTTTTTCCCCTCTCTCTCCTTCTCTCTCTCCTGTATGTTAGTCACTATAATAGGGAATGTTTTCTAGGATGTTATATATATATATATATATATATATGCAAAAGGAAATTTCCAAATCTGAAAATCAAATATGATACAAGAAATAAATAAGAAAAAGAAAAGTACCAAAAATTGGCAGGGGAGGGGGGTTGTGACCCCCTCACCCCGGTTCAGCATGCTTTATGCCATGGCCACACTCCCGGATGCCGGTACCATTCTGCATCTAGGCCATTATACCTAAGAAAATCTATTTGGAAACGAAATAAAAACACATGGTTAAAATTTTATGCAATCTGTGCCCAATAACGGAATAAATATACATATATATATATATATATATATACATATATATATATATAGTCTAGATCAGCAGTTCTCAACCAGTGTACCATTGGTGGTACTCAAGATGACAACGGGTGGTACGTAGATAATTTGTAGCACTAGCTAAGAAACTAAAGAAAAAGCTACTCATTGATATTTCATGTGACAAAAATTTGATGGATAATTTAAAAAAAAAGATCTTTAGACAACTGCTGAATTAAACAAAAGAAATATTTTAAAGACATTTCAGAAAGAGCAATTATATTTTTAATGCCATTTTGTTTGACGTAATGCAAAGTATGATTTTCTTCAGTGCTGCACTTAAAAACCAAATATAGAACAAAACTCAACTCGGAGACAAATTAATATTAAAAATTAAGTAAAATAGAACCAGATATAAAGAAACTAATTTCTGTCAAACAAGCATAAGTACCACATTAAATCATATTGCTAATGGTATTTGCTGATATTTATTATTGTTCAATTTGCTTATTAGAAAAAAAAGTGAAAACATATGACAATAACTTTATTAAGTGAAATGTCTTGGCTTCCTACTTCTATACTACAAGACAATTTTTATTGATAGTATTAAAATTTCTGAATTTTAGTTTTTGTGGAATGCATTTATGAAGATTTTTTCAAACAACATTGATAAATCCTACTTTCAGTCGTATCTTATTCTTAATTAAAACTTTTTCATGTAGGTTTGATGATGTGGATATAGAAGAAAGTTGTACAGGTTTATCTAGTCCTTGCTGCCTTTTCAACTGGTTGAAAGTTGGATCATTAGTAAATGATACAGAGAAGAAAGTGTGTGGGAGAAATCTACGATATACAAATCCTGTTACTTCAAACAGTAATAAATTATTGATTAAATTCCACATATCCAAGTTTATTCAAGGTGGAAGAGGATTTCAGATACGTTATAAAATCAGTAAGTTTTCTTTTAAACTTTATTTTTACCTTTCCTTCCATACATAGTATTTGTAAAAAAGAAATTGATAAAACCAAATAAAATTTGGAATTATTTCAATTGGTAACTGTTCGAGACTTATTAATTTTTTAGGTTAACAAACCATAAGAAGACCCTCAATTTCTTTAAAAAAAAATTTTTAAATCAAATAAATACTATCATTTTACATTTTTTTCCAAAAATCAGTCACCAGATTGCTAAATTCCTTAAAGAATTCAAATTCAATATTGCATTTAAACCTTCTAATAAACTCAGATTTTTTAATCTTATAGATCCTTTAGAAATTTCTAATAGTTGGGGCATTTACTGTATTTCTTGTCAGTGTAGTCTTTCTTATATTAGTCAGACTAAACATGCTTTAAAATTTCATAGTAAGGAACATGAAAACTATGTCAAAAAACAGGATTTTAATAAATCTTCAATTGCTCGACATTGACCATTGTTTTGAGTTTTCTTCAGCAAGGATCATACAAAAAAAAATCGATCTATAACCTTGATTTTTTTTAAGCCTTCCATATCCAGAAAAATTCTAGTAATTTCATGACTTGTTCAAGTACTCCATTTTTGTTTGCAGTCTGGTGGAGTGCCCTGTAAATTTTCTCACTTTCTTCCTTCCATGACTTAACCTTTGGGGCTCTTATGTGGTGTTTTAACCTATTTTTTGTCTTGTTGGATCTCGTTTATTCTTGTTTGGACTTTTCTCATCTTGTTGGGATATTTCTGTTGTATTTTGGTGCATACTAATCTTGTATGTTACTTCTTGTTTCGGATTGACTGGACTGTTCTTCATTCTGCTTTCTGATTGGCTCTATCAAATGGAGCTCTTAAGTGTGGGGTATATGATCACCCTCTGTTTCTTCTATTTGTGCCCATTCCTCTTTTGGCTTTCGGGTACGTTGGTCCTCCCACATTGATTAAGGGGATATGCTGCATTATTGTGTTATTTGTACATATATGCATTGCTTAAGTTTTCCTTATCCTTTGCACAAAGTACCTTTTTACTTATTGACTTTGGTGCTTATATCTCCGAACCTATTAGATATGAATAGAAACAATTTATACTTGTTTTGTCAAAAATGGGGTAACATTTATGAATATACAAATATAATTTCAAAATTTTAATATTTCAAACATTTTTTTTTTTTTTTTTTTTAAATTAAAAAGTTTTGTTCTTACAAGCTTTTACTTAGCTTTGCTTACTTCTACTTAATATATCTTCTAAACTATAAAAGATAGATATAAACAGTAGGCAGCGAAACTCTTTAGTAAGAAATCCAGTTTCTAGATCAATGATTTATTTTTAATACTCTTTAAGTTTTCGAACAATTGTTTAGTCAAGTTGTTCAAATATCAAATGTGCTAGCTATAAACAATAGGTGAGTATTTTGTATTCTTTTGAAAGTCCTAATGGGGTATATAATCTGATTTTGAATTGGATTCATAGTTTTCGAAATATAGTAGTTATAAGATCCTTTAAAATCTACTATTCATGGTCAGACTTGTATAGACTTGATATTTGCTTAAGTTGTTTCAGTTGTGTCTCTTTTGTTACCATATTATCTGTTGTAAACAAAATAAATGAGACTGAGAACAAGGAATAAATGTTTAACTTTACTGGAGTTTTATCTTATAAGAGGTTATTCAGGGAAAACCATTTCGGCTCCATTGGACTGGTAACATTTATGATTTTTTATCTTATTAGGCTGGCAGCTATGTTTTTGCAGTTATAATTTCATATGTCATTGAATATATGTGCATTTTATTTGATATGCTTAAATCCTAAGATATATCTCAATATTACAGCTCATAGAACAAAAATTGAGTGCAAAAAGGATGAATTCATATGTGATATTGATATGTGTGTACCTACTAGTCTAAAGTGCAATGGGTATCCTGATTGTAATGACGGCACAGATGAACATCATTGTGCATGTAAGTATTACACAAGCCAAATTTCTGTCTGAAGACAAAGATTTTACCTTAAAGATCATTATTTTTACTTTAAAAATGTAACCCTCCTTACTTACAAGTACTAGCTTTTCTTGTTTATAAGTTCTTATTGACAATGTAATACTTGTATCAGGTGTAAAGCAAGGATGTGTGATGTCAGGTTTATTATTTAATATAGTTGTTCACTGGATCATGAAAAACACCATCAAAGACAAGAGAAGAGGCATTGGGGGGAAATTTACATCAGTTTTAGAGGATTTGGATTTTGCAGATGACATTGTTCTTTTGGCTTCTAGATTTTGTGATCTACAACAGAAAAGTAATGGCCTTAACAAGTTTGCTAAAACGACTGGTCTACAAATCAATAAAAGTAAAACAAAAGTCTTGAGAATTAATGAAAATACTTCTGAAAATGTAAAGTTAGATGATTGAATCCCTTGAAGATTTAAATAGCTTCACGTACCTTGGTGTACTGGTGAACAAGGAGGGTGGAACAGATGAAGAAATCAAAATAAGAATTGCAAAAGCTCATAATTGTTTTAGAAAACTAAATAAAATATGGAGAACTACTAACCTTATTTAAAAACCAAAATCAACCGTTTTAATTCCTTAGTGAAAAGCGTTTTACTATATGGAGCTGAAACATGGAAATTAACAAGGGGCCAATGCAACAAGTTAAATGTCTGAGGAAAATTTTGGGAGTATTTTGGCCGTATGTTATTACTAACACTGAACTCTACAAGAGTACTGGACAGGAAGCAATTGAGATGGAGATAAAAAAACATAGATGGAATTGGACTGGACATGTTTTGAGGATGCTGCTAACATCCCTGCTGTGGCACTTACTTGGAATCCTGAAGGAAAAAGATCTCGCGGTCGGCCCAAGCTTACTTGAAGGAGACTGGTGGAGCAGGACAGAAATTTGATGGGATGGGCAAGCTGGTCAGAAGCAAGGACTGTGGCACAGGATCGACCAGGTTGGCGACGCAAGCTGAAGACCTTATGTGCCACTAGGCATGATGAGTTATGACGATGATGAATACTTGTATAATTTCAAACTTGTATCATTTTGCAGGGTTCCCATGGTTCATGAAAGTCCATAAGAAATGCTTGATTTTCTTTTGGATTTTCAAGGGTCCTTAAAAGTGCTTGAACTTTAAATTCTTTCATTTAAATATTTTTGTTTTGTCTCACAGTTTTGCTTCAAGCTCTGTAAAGTAGTTTTACTATAATCGCTTTCACTAAATTTTCTTTTTTTTTTCTCATAAAAATAATTTTACTTGTTTCTTTTTAAAAAGTGAATTACATGTTTCACAGTTTAATAGCTAAAACTTAATAATCCTTTTGTTGTGGAAATTTAAGAAAAACAAGTAAGATATATGATGTTCAAAAATAAAATCTAGGTCCCTGAAAAGTGCTTGATTTTTGTGAAAGACTGTGAGAACCTTGTTTTTCTAAGAGTCTATCTTTTTTTTCATCATTTACTCTATATATTTTGATTTGAAACTATATTTTCATAAGTTATATCGCTATTTCCTCATAATCAAGCATATCAATGTTTGTAGTCATCTTATTCTGTACTATGTGGCCATCTTTTAAAATATGTTTAAAATTAAATTTTTTTCTATCGAGAATTATTAATTCATCAAAATTGTTTAGCCTGGTTTTTTCATTCCATATTTTTCAAGAGGTTTTACCTCACCTTATGTAATGGATCTATTTTATATTATTATTAATTTTTTTTTGTATGGTGTATTTTTTACAATTCTATTTATTGGTTTTATTTAATAAATAACATGGATCTAGAAACTGTCAACATGGATGAAGTTACAGTAAAATAAAGAATAACCGTACAAAATTTGAAAAAAATCTGTCAAAAACCATATCAGTGTTTATTATTTGCAGAAAACTCATAACTTTTAAGAATTTACCTTAGAATCAGCTATGTTAGAATCATCAGCTATGTTAGAATAATTTAAAGCATTTTTCTTTTTAGCCCCCCCCCCCCCCCCCCCGGAATTTTACAGTTTTTTTCTACAATAGATTTTTATAAGATATATCTTATAAAAATCTATTGTAGAAAAAAACTGTAAAACTGTAATATATCTCTCACATGAATAGTTAATTCAAGTTTGAAAGCTTAAAAAATTTGCTTAAAGCAATAGAATCGAGTTTTCTACATTTTAAACTTTTTGTAAACCGTAGATCCAGTAAATTAGCTCTCGTGTGCAAAAAAAAAAAAAAATGACTGTGGAACGACAAATGTAAATACTAATATAAATAATTTTTAAGCTTAAAAACTTTTATTCCATGTTAAGATTTCAATATTCAATATCACATTTTTACAATTTTAACCCAAGTAAAACCAGTATGTTTAATCAATATTTAAAAATGTTCGTAAGAGTTGATAATGGTTTTCATTGAAAACACTCATTGTATGTTAGTTTTTAAGTAATGATTGCAAATATTTTTGGGTTACATTTTGGTAACATTTTTTATTTTGTGACACTTTTTACCCTATCATTTTCCAATCAGATATTGATTTTTCATGCAAAAATATATCTAGAAAATATGTCTTTTTATATATTGCTGTTTTGTATATCTATGCATATGTAAATTAATTGGGAATTTTTTATTTCTCTGGAATCAATCTCCCTTCCCCCTTCTGAAAAGAATTTTGGCAACTCCCATGTATCCATGCTGCATTTTGATGCATACTGTGTGCATAATTATATATTTTGCCAAGCTTTGAGAAGCAGTGATATAATTTTTATATCTGAAAATTGTATATTCATAAATGAATTTGATTGTATTTGTATATATACACTTATTGCAGCCTCTGCTTTGCCTGACTGTAAAATAAACGAGCTTAAATGTGGGAAGAATCAATGTATTCCTGCAAATCTGAGGTGCAATGGAATCAAGGATTGTGAAGATGGGTCTGATGAACACCAGTGCTCCAGTAAGTATTATACATACTTAACCCCTTGCCTGTGGAGTATATTTCAGGAAAATGGGTCAAAAATGGAAAAAAAATTTTATGCTTCAGTTTTGTCTATAACATTTAAAAAGGTTAGAAAAATTTTATTGTGTAAAAATATAAATTTTTATATGAAATAACTACTATATTTAATATTTTGACATACATGTGGAAAATTAATGGATTATATTCATATTTTACTCAAAATTGTTTAATTATAGCAAAATAAATCAAATAATCTTTTGAATTTCACAAATCATTTTAAATAATCTTTTGAATTTCAGAAATCATTTCACGGGGCACGGTAGCCCATTGGTTAGCGCGCTGGAGTTGCACTCGGTAGGCCCGGGTTCGATTCCAGCCACTGCCAAAAAACTGCCGCCGTGTTCACGTGGAGTACGATCACTTTAAACATGTGGGTCCGTAAGCCCTTCCGAGAGGTTGGTGGTAGGGGAAGGAGGGTACGGTCCCTGTGGATGTCTCCCCCCACTGGGTTCCGGTCTAAATTGGGTGGCACTTCCCGGCCGTCCAAGCAGTTGCCTTACACCTTTCTGGTAGGTCGGACGGTCTGGGTCTCAACAACAACAACAAATCATTTCACAGTATCATTTTTCAGAATTTCACAAATCTTTTATAGTATGATATATACGAAAAATATGACACGGCACACAAGCCGACATCACACTCTTTACAATAAACTCGGTTTATATCCCGCCTAATCAAGCTAGCTGATCCTGCCTACTTCCAAAAAAAATGTGGACAAATATAGCCATCTATTGGAAAAACAATGAATTATATTGTAAAGCATTTGGTAAGGCAAAACGGACTCAATTCGGGATCAACGGAATAGAAACACTGATTTTTTGCTTGCCCGAAGTCTGTTCGAGCATTCCAAATTTGGTGCAGAGGGGTTGCCCGAACTAGATTCGGGTGGCACAAGCAAGGGGTTAATAATAAACTGAATCACAACATAAAATACAGTGCAAATAAAGATACAAAAGCATACACACTTTCTGAAAATTAATGGTTTCTTCAGTGCAACAACCCAGAACTAGAATCCCCAAATAAGTGGAGACTAAGTTTTAGTTTTCACCCATTTGGGCATTTTGGTCCTGACTTATTGTACTGATGAAGGTAATCCATTGATTTCCAAAACGTAATTATCCTTTTGTATCTTTATTTGCACTGTATTTTAAGCTGTGATTCAGTTAATTATTTATTGGGTGCTAAGTCCTGTTCTTTTCTTAATATACCTATTTCCAATCATATAAGGCTGAATATTGGATAATTGTAAATTTTCAAGTTCCAAAAAGTTTTTTTTTTAAATTTTTTAATTTCTAGAAACTTTTGCTGGGAATAAGTTCTTGGAAATGCCTTTTCAGATTTCTAATAAATGACACAGGTTAAACAGTTCTGTATTTTATTAATCATCATATTAATGATTAATGAAATTTCAATGCATATCCTTTATGTTCCTATGTTAGAACTGACCATGCCATGAATGAACTATGGGTTTAATTTTGTTCCGCATAGAAATTAGAACTAATATTGGTAACACAAGTATGCATTAACAGGAAACACAGTACTATAACATTTTTATTCTTATTAAAAGTAACTAAATGCATGTCAGAAATGACAGGCAATAAATATACTCATAAAAAATGGGTATAGAATTGTGTTTTACACTTACCTGTTAATAGCAAAGTTTCAAAACTTCAAACAGATCTGGAACAAAACTGTTTTGTTTTTACTAATAGTGTTCTTCAGACTTAATCACTGCTGTCTCCATTTAATGGATGAAAAAAGTGAATTTTCAAACGCATGTCTAAAAAAAAATAACATTAAAATTTTTATACATAAGAAGTTTTTTACACCTTAAAATTTTCACTTATTTATTTTCATTACTTAAGGTTTTTACTGGTGTAATTAGGAGGTGAAAATCCATCACTGGGAGATAGTGACAGAAATGGGAATTTGGCATTTTTATGAAGTCAAAAATGCATTTAATTTATTGAAAAATATTTTTGTTGAAAATGGCTTATAACAAATTTTATTCTAAACAACTACTGCAATAAGTAACTACCTTATTTATTATTATTTAAAAAAGGGGACAAGAGCTCAAAGGACACAAAATAGACAATACTGTGTCATATATTAAAACAAATTTTCCGGCATTGCCCATCTTTGAAATAAGCATCCGCTACATAAGTAATACAGATAACACCATTTAATTTCCAAATTTTCGTTTTAATTAATCAAATTAATATTAATAAAATAACTAATTAATATTCTGGTCTAAATCTCAATTATATTATGTACAAAATTATATTGTTTTTTGTACATTTTTTTAAATCCAGCCATTTTTTCCAGTTTTTGCCGGTTTTTACCAGGTTTTTGCCACTGTCCTGGTAAAAATACCATTTTGCCGGCAAAATGACCAACCCTAGTTTTTGTTAAGTGTTTTTTTTTTGCATCTTCATCGCATGAAAATGTAAGCAAAGTTTTTTTTTAAATGTAAACAAAACTTTGTAGTTGTTTATAATATTTTGGTTACAATGTTTGATTGACTACGTTTCGTGAAAATTTTTTTGTCAACTGAAAGTTCGTCGACGGGATAATGCGTAAGTACCAAAAATGGATATTTCTATATGTTTAAAAAAAAATATGAAAAAATTATTTTATGGATTTGGTTCAAACATTGTTGGAAAGAATGATTTTTGTTCTTACCGATGGTGTCAAGATGGAAACTTTGTGATAATATTTTGGATCACTAAAGAACCGATGTGTAAGAAAATCAATTAAAATCATGCTTCAGCATAAAAAAACCAAAAAACTAATTTGAAATTTAAAAAATTCTCACTGAAGTCTGTCATACCGGGAATACAGTTAACCCAGTATCGAATTTTGTGACTATCTAAAGCTTAGATTTTCCACTATAGATGATACACACACAAACACAGACATCTTTTATTATTTAAAATTTAGCCATAAATCTACTTAGTCTTATTTATGTGTATCCACTTGCCAGAGCTGGGTCTCAAAGCATTGAACATGGTATAGTCACAGTTCATGGCTAGCATATTTCAGTCTTAAACAAACCTGATGTAGTGATTAAAATCCATGGTCCCATAAACTTAAAAACTCATCAGATTTAAATGCAAAACATGATTTTGTGCAGTAACAGTACATAGAAAATGATAATGTAAATTACTGTGAAAATCTACAGTAATAAAAGAAAATGTCTGTCTGTTAATCGCATAGCAAAAATCTTAATGACCCACAGCCATGAAATTTGGTATATGGGTACCTCGGGTCCCAAGAGGAAACACTTTGTCAATTTTTTTTTTCTTATTTGAAATTAGTTTTTTAGTTATTTAATGTTGAAATGTCATTTTGGGCAATTTTTGCACAAATTAATTTCTCGGCCACACATCTTGCTACCATAAGCCTTCGGGTTGGTCGTGTGGTCTGGGTTTTCAACAAATTATTTTCTACTTGTTGCCTAAACAGCTACTCGAATCCTCGGATGAGTCGGGTGGCCTAAGTCTTCAAGAAATCAGTTTCTTAGTGATCGAAAATATTATTGCAGAGTTTAACACCATCGAAAAGATTTGAGAAAGAAGCTCTGAACAAAATCCTTAATATTAATAGATGCATTTTCATAGTTTTACAAGAATGAAGGTGATTATAGGTATGAATTTTGAATTCTATTTACATCCTTGTTGATTGATAGGTAAAACACTGATATATCTGGTATTTGTACTGTCATCCTCTTCTTTCCATTTGACTCTTATTATTTCCATTTTTGTTTATGTCTAGTAATGTGTCAGATCATTTGACGTTTCAATCACATGGCTGTATCGTTAAGCAAAACACATTTGGAACCTCTGTGGAGGTAAAGATTCTTTAAAAGCTGCACCTACAGAGGTTCCTTCCAATTCCAATTTCATATATTCAATTTGCATCTTATCTTTACAATTTATTTTCTATTATCATTTCAATATTTTGAGCCTCCAGCTTTTGACAATCCTTTGATGCTCGTGCTTAGTTTGTATGTATCACTCTTGAATGTTAATTTATTCACATGTATTATTAATTATATTACCTTATAATTTAAAATTAAGATCAATTTAAATTCTATAGTATCTTTGATTTCCTTTTGTTAAGCATCTTATTTCAAGGGTATGCCACTATTCATGTTTTAAATTAGCCTTAATATATTTATTTTTAATATATATATACAGGGTGTCCAGTACTATCGGTAGCCAATGGCTATTTCCTCAACCGTTAGTCACAGAGATATACTTCCAATTGCAAAAATGTTTTAATAGAAGAGTATTGTAGTCAGGTCTTGACTAAGATCTTCTGGGGTTTTTTCTAAGATCTTTATTGTAAATGAGGTAACACATTATCATAAAAGTCGTTTAAGTCAATAAATGCATTTCTGTAAAAATTACAAAATTTAAATTCTTATATGGTAATAGACCAGTAATGAGACCAGTTGCAGCATACCTGCAGACGAAAGTAAAAAAATATGCACATTAAATCTAAAATAATAAAAGCATGTAACACCTAAAAAATAACAGATTTGTAGAGCGTATCTGAATAAGCTGAAATAAAGTATCATATCTGTGATAAAATGCTCAGCAGACAATAAATATTTAACATATAATTTTTCTTCTAAAATGGCAACAGACGATAAACATTAAATTTTATACTTTACCAGAGTTGAAAAACTGTTGTTTTGTTTATTTTGTTCCTGTTGTTCTAAAGTTTCTGATGGTGTGTTTGCTCGTAGCAAATGTGAAGTGATACACAAAAAATGTTCAATAACAATCAGCACACTGTGATGGTATAACTTTACGGGAATTTCATTGGAATAAGCGAGAGGCTGCAAAACAGTTTGCTAAGAAATTCCCGAATGAGAATCATCCATCTGCTAGTACTATTTTAAAAGTTGTAAAGCACTTAAGAGAAACTGGTAGTGTTCAAAATTGTCCTAGATAAAGAAGAATCATGGACTCAACAATGTGCATACTTGTGGAGGATGTTCTCGGATATGCCCTCTCTCATCTACAGTGGAGTGTAAGAAGTTTTAGTGAAACATGTGGATATTCTAAATCTCAAAACTGTGGAATATTTTAAACACATATTATCCGTATCACCCGATACTGGGACAAGAATTAATGTCAGGAGACGACAAAGAGTGTCACTTTCACTTCTGCAATTATATTTTAAACAAACAAGTCGATAATCCGGCGTTTGTTAGTAACATTCTGTGGACCGACGAGTGTCTGTTTACAAGACAGGGTATTGTAAATACTCAAAATAGTCACTATTGGCCTCTGCGAAACCCACACATCATTAGACTGAACTGACATCACGTGCGTTGGTTGGTAAATGTTTGGTGTGGCATATGGAAGGAGACTAATTGGGCCATTCAATTTTGATAGTGCTTTAATATCGAAAAAGTATGTACAGATTTATTTTACAGGACTCAGTAACTGACTTCTTGGACGAATGTGTTTCCTTACGAGATTTATCACAGATGTGGTTTCAGCATGACAGCACGCCAGTGCACAAATCACTTAAACCACATATTGTTCTAGTCACAGCATTTGGAAATAATTTTATTGGGTACGGAGGTCATGTTGAGTGGCCTCCACGATCATCAAACTTGAACCCCTTAGATTACTTTCTCTGGAATTTCTTCAAAAATAAAGTCTATGAAAAAGAATCAACGAGTTAGGCAGATTTGCTAAATCTTATTTTTGTAGCATGCACATGTTGTAACACCGACTATGCTGCGTACAGGAAGAATTTTCTTCACAGGCGTATTTTTGCATTGCAGCCGAAGGAAGCTACTTCGAGCAAATATTTCGATAACATGGTTTATAATGTGATTTTCAGTTTCTGAAATGCGTATGTGCACATTTTAAAATATGTTTTATTTTCTAATTCAACAAGGCTGTTCTTTTTCCTTATGTCATTTAACACAAGTTGTATTTTTTTTTTACTTTTATTGTCAGTACAGGTTGTATTTTTGATGTTTTTTTATGTGTTACAAGTAATTATAACTTTAATATAGTTTAGTGTAATGTATATTGCAAAAAATAGTGAAATTGCTGCAAAATATTTGTCTCTCCAATTATTTTGTGTATAAATCCCATTTCTCAGCACAAAAAGTGCTTCAACTTTAAGCAGCTATAAGTCAGTCAATTTTAGTCATCCAACAATGGAATTTTTTTTATTCTACACGAAACTTTTACTAAATATAACTTGTAGGACTGAGGGACCGTATAAAAATTTATATTTCGTATTTCTTTCAGAAATGCATTTATTGATTTAAACTGTTTCTAAGATAATAGATTTTAAATTTTAGAACATTTTTGCAATTGGAAATATATCTCTGTGACTAACAGTTGAGGAAATAGCCATTGACCACCGATAGTATTGGACACTCTGTGTATTTATATATATATATATATATACAAAATTACAAGTTTTATGAAGATGTTGTATTCTCAGAAGTTTTTATGTCACAACAGGGTTTTCATTTTTTGTTCTAAACAGGCATATAAAATGTTCTTTGTTTTTCGAGAATTAACTGAGAATTTGGAAATTTTGTATCTTAATCTCCCGAGTTATAATGAACAAATACATTTGTAAAATTGCCTTCAAAATTGTTTATTTGTATTTGGAATGTAGAATACACTTTGTTCTATTTTTTATTTTTTTTATTTTTATGCTGGGTGTTCTGAAACCAATGTAATATTTTAATATTCAAAATTGTAAAAAAGTTAGTTTGAATATTGTGTGAAAGCGGAATAATATTTTATGTGGTTATATTAGCTTGCAAAGGCATGTTTAGTCATTTATTTATGGTGTATTATGCCTGCTGAATGTGGGAGGAGCAGCCATGTGTGTATCCATGCAGTGGGCAGATATGTCTTTTGAAACATTTAAGGAATCAAGGCAATTGACTCTTGCTTTAAATCATGGGCAATGCAGAGTACATTTTCTAGTATACTGATAAAGGTAAAAGATTGTTTTGAGTTT
This sequence comes from Amaurobius ferox, assembly GCA_951213105.1. Classification (NCBI taxonomy): domain Eukaryota; kingdom Metazoa; phylum Arthropoda; class Arachnida; order Araneae; family Amaurobiidae; genus Amaurobius; species Amaurobius ferox. The sequence goes on from OX578152.1 coordinate 23,797,611, forward strand.
CTTCTTCAGTGCAAAGAGCCTTATGTAGAATGTGAGCTTAGTGGTATGTTAGCATAAGTGCTAAACTATACAGGTGATGGCACCACCTAGTGTGATAAAAGAGATTGTAAAACAAGAAACAATATTGAAATACTCTACAGAAGTTGCTACTGGATGGCCAATCATCTGTTTGATAGTTATTCTTCCTCTATCATTGAATGTTTGTCAGTTTTTGATTTGGATTTCTGTGAAGCTTTTCATATTGATAAAATTAACAATCCGATTAACTGTCATTTTAATGGCTCCATTATAATTGTGTATTTCAGATAGGTGTTCATCAGGACGTTCCTGCCGTTCAGTGTACCAGTGCTATGAAGCATCAAAGCATTGTGATGGAATAGCGGATTGTTCAGATTATAGTGATGAAATTGACTGCGGATTTTGCAGAGAAAACCTGATAAGATGTGGATCTAACTCTACTCAGTGCTATAACCCTCTTACTCAACGTTGTGATAAGTAATTTTAATTTAATATATATTTGTTAATGCAATTTAATGATGTATATATATATTTAAGTACTGTCCAATGAATTCTTTGAATTGACTCTGTCAATTTTGATTATTTTTGTTTGAAATGAAAGATCTTGACTTGCAGATGTGTTGTGTTTGAAAGATAGAATAAAACCTGCTGTGTTTAAGAGAGATAAAGGAAGACATAATATTTAGTTTAAAGAAAATTAGTTTATTAAATTGCAACTTCAAATTAATTCAAATTAACAAATACAAAAAGCTGCTCACAGGCAGGCAACTCAGGAAGAATTAACATTAGAATTTTAGACATTAGAATTTTAGAATTTTATCAACTTAGTTAGAATTAAGGAATTAGCATAAAAACTTTACTCAAAACAATCTATTTTAAATTCCATCAGAAAATTATTTACAAAAATAGTAAATTTAAAAGAATTTTAGAATTTTCCCAGGCTCTTGAAATTTATGAAGGTTTAGAAATTTGCTCTCAGAATGAAGTTTTAGAATTTTAAATTTACAGAATAAAATTTGATTAAATACATTTCAAATATTGAGAATTTATATTCAGAATTAAAGAAATTAAGAGTTTAAATGAAACATTTGTATTCACCCGGCTGGGCCATCAGACAGGGGGGAAAAGTTCCAATAATTAGAGCTGCACAGATTGGAGACAAATTTTGATAAACTGGTTTACTGGAGATCAACAAACTTTAATCAGGAGAAAATTCATCAGCAGAGGCCTAACAACTACTTCTGGAACGCTAAGATCTTCTTAAATCAGCCGTCATTGTCAGACGCTACTTCCACGTAACTCGCATAATGAATTTCACCACACACTTTTCCGGAGAGTTACATCGGGAATTACGCGATAAAAGCTCGAAAAATCATCATTTAAATTAAAACAAGTGTAAAAAAAAGTAACGCAAGGAACTTAACATTCCATAGAAAATCTCACGTGGAACATAAGTTCCAATTAAAAAACAAGAACGCGCTTCACGCGTTAACACACTACGAGGGATTTCAACAAAAAACTGAAACCGAAAAATTCTGTGCACGTATTTATACGTGCGGAAAAAAGGGAGGAGTTTAGACAAATGGCAGCAATTAAAATCCGCTTACCGAAATTAGAATTGCCAAAATAAAACTCATAATTCCGAGAGCAGACTATCCGTAAAAACGTGAACCAATTAAAATAATTCACGAATTCCAAAGAGGCGCGAAAACGCTTAGGTGGTGCATCAATCACAGTAAAAAGCCCGCAAAATAGGATTCCGAAAATGGCCGCAACTGAAATTTTTGAAATCACTGAAACATGGAAATAACTTGAAACTGTAGAACAAACGGAATTTCTAACCAAAATGGGAAAATGAGACATCAAATTAAAGGGAATTTTAAGGGGAATCAAATAAATAAATAATTTTTATAAATTACAAATCAAAAGTAATATTAATTTAGGGAATGGAACATTTTTAATTGAGAATATTATAAAGAAAATTAATTTAGAAGATTAAAAATATTCTAATTAAAGAATAAACGAAAAAGCCAATAAATATTATTTAAATATTACCAAATTGAGAATATTGAGCCTGGGAAAAAGAAATAAAAGTAAATTTTCAAACCTCCAAATTACATAAATTCTAAAGCAACCCAACAGATGTGACCAATATTTTTGGATTGAGAATGCATTCAAATATGAATTATAACCCTTTATTGTATCCATAGAGGTCGCCACTCCCTAATGTGTTCTCAAAATCTACTTGACTGATTTTTATCTAATTCAAGAGTGTATTCAAATTTGAATTATGTGTATTGCTTTCCTTGCATGCATAGTATGATGTATAGGGAAAGTATCGTAACAGGGTCCAAAATTCGAATTTTGGACAGAACAGAACACTTAAGCATCCCTGAACTCAAAGCAAATATTTTTGATATGATGTCTGTGTGTGTGTGTACATGGATCTGTGGATGCAATATCTTACAAATGAGTAGAGCATTTCAAACTTAATTTGGTACAATTATTACAATCAGTGGATACTAAAACCCAATTCATTTTAAATTCAAACGAATGTTTAGAAGACCCCTAATTTTCAAATATATGTTTAAAATAATTATTAAAAAATCAACATATTCAATAATGATAAATAAATTATTATTTCAGCCATAATTTTTCATTGAATAATGTATATCATAAATTTTAGAATGAACCTTTCTTGAGATATTGCCTGATTTTTGAATGAATTTTTAAAAACATCATTAAAAATGAGGACCGTCAATACTGTTAAACAAATAATCATTTCATGCGTAACTTTTCATTAGAAGATGAATGACTTAAACTTTAGAATACTAGCATGAATCTTTCTTGAGATATTGCATGTTTCTTTTACAAAAATTACATAATATTAAAAAAGTAGTAAGTATTATTCAATAGGTTCCCTTTCCCTATGCAATATTATGCCACAAATCTGTTAACATCATTCTCATTCCATTCATGAGAGAAGTTACTTTTTTAAATTCCTATTTTTGCATTTTTATGCCAAAAAATTTGTCAATAATTATTCATTTCACAGGATATTAATTAAAAGTCAATTGCATTTTTATGAATACTTTGAATTTGAGTATGAATAAACCATTCTGTTTGGACTTGGACGTTGTCAAAAATTTCCTAATTCCAATTTACGTGGTATTAATTCAATACTAAAAACATTATGCTATAGATCTTGTACATCACTGTTTCGCTATACGTTACTTTGTCTTTAAAAACACTTACTAAACATAATGAATAATAATAACCTGAGTACTTACAAATGTTAAGTTAAAATAAAATTTGAAATTAAAGAGCAAAATTTAGTCTGAAATTTTTCCTTAATGTCAATTTATTAATGATGACCTTAAGTCAATCACCCAGTTCCTGTGTATGAGCATCAATGTTAAACCTGTCAAGCAATTCTCACTCAGGTGGAACACATTAGATTTCAGCTATCTTAAAGTGCTAAAAGTTTTTTCAACTGTTGCTGTGGGGAAGAACAGAATGACAAAAATATTCAACATTTAAGCACTGTTTTTCACTGTAAAATATATATAGATAGATAGACAAAATGATAACATATGTAAATTAGTTATAAAGTTTGGTATTAGCTATATCATGGGAAGTTCTGCATATATTTTAAACCTATCAGGATTGCTGTGGATTTTTTATAATTCAATTAGTTGAATCTGAAACTTCACTTTCACTGATTGCTTTCATCAATTGTAATGCACTCGTGCAAATTTATGTTATTGAATATCGATTCTTGGTTAATTTAAAACTCTTCTGCCCCCTGAAGAATGTCTTCTTTTATGTTAACTGGATGGGTAAGCAGTTTGCTGATAATGCTAAAATACAGGTTGTGTATCAAGTTGTAGGTTTATTGAAAAACTTGTGTTTGACTGCAGTTTTCGCTGCAATATCATGGAATGTGTAGTAAGTAGTGACTATTCAGGACTTTTTTCTGGTTCTTGGTCATTATTCAGTTTGACCATTCCTCAGAGGTTTTGACTAATATTATCATTATTGAAAGATTCCGTTTCAAGTACAGGATGTCATAAAGGAAGTGTTACCATTTTGTTTTTAAATGAAATAATATATTATATATATATATATACAAGGTGTCCAGTGCTATCGGTGCCCAATGGCTATTCCCTCAACCGTTAGTCACAGAGATATACTTCCAATTGCAAAAATGTTTTAAATTTTAAAATCTATTATCTTAGAAACAGTTTAAATCAATAAATACATTTCTGAAAGAAATACAAAATATAAATTTTTATATGGTTCCCCGGTCCTACCAATTATATTTAGGAAAGTCACCCGCATATAATTTCATGCAAAATAAAATAAAAAAAATCTTCCTTTTACGACCAAAATTCACAGAGTTATGAAGCATTAAACTTTATGACTTAAGTCGCTTTTCCACGCATAAAAATGTCCCGTTTCAGGCAACCAACCAATCAAGGACCGTATTGACCATTTCTTCAGGCAACCAACCAATCAAGGACCGTATTGACCATTTCTCCAGGCAACCAACCAATCAGGGATTGTATTGACCATTTCTCAGTACAAAAAGTGCTCCAACTTTAAACAGCTATGAGTCGGTCAATTTTGGTCATAAAAGGATGATTTTATTTATTTATTTATTTTTTGCATAAAATTGTATGAGGATGATTTTCCTAAATATAATTGGTAGGACCAGGGGACTGTAAAAATTTATATTTCATATTTCTTTTAGAAATGCATTTATTGATTTAAACTGTTTCTAAGATAATAGATTTTAAAATTTAAAACATTTTTGCAATTGGAAGTGTATCTTTGTGACTAATGGTTGAGGAAATAGCCATTGGGCACCGATAGCACTGGACGCCCTGTATATATGTGCATATATATTTTTTATCAATAGTTTATTCAATATTTTCAATTATAAAATAATATTGGCTAAATGGCCACTTCTAGGTGCTGTACAAATGCATGTTGCGGCGTGGTGGTCCAACGGTCAAAGGCAAGCGTTTCCTCATACTCGTTCGACCGACCGGTTGTGGGACGAGTCCCACTTCAGGCATGGATGTTTATGTTGTTGGGCGCAATGTGTTCTCACCCCCACTAGTGCGCTGGGGCAACGTCATATGACGTCTAAGAGGTTCACGGTTCTGGCCGATGTATAGGCGAAGATGAAAGAGTTAGTGCCTGGCCATTGGAAAAAAAAAATTTTCTTTCAACAACATTTTTCATAACATTTTCACTTTTTTGTATTATTTATTTCATTTTTTAATTTCTGGATGAATGTTGTCTTTCAGTTGCTTGATTGCAATTGGCTTGTTTGCATAGATTTTCCCCTTTTAAGAACCCTCAAGAAGAAAAAAAATCTAAAGCCATTACATCAGGAAAACGAAGAGTTTGTTGTAATTTAATGTGTGCTTGCCCAACTGACAATTGATTTTGATAATAAGTTTCTATCATAATTGCATGTTATTGAGGCATCAAATGTTCCATGATAAAATTGGATTATCCACACTACACGACTTATAAAAACTAATATAACTTCAACAGGGGAAATAAATCAGATGTGGGCAGCACATGACTTTCCCCACAGAATCAGATTCATTTTCTCATTTTTCTTTCATAATTTATTAAATTGAGTTTAATTGCGCAAAATAACATGGATAAATATTTGAAATTAGACTGAATTTGCAGTTTTGATTTTTGTTTTCATGTGGAGACTGGCCATATTTTCAAGGATAGCTTTACAAAAATGTCAAATTGAAATATCTCGAGCACAGTGAGTTCTAGAGTAATAGGATTAGTCTTATTCTTTTTGTCATCAAAAATTACATAATAAACAAATATTTAATTGATGCATTTTTGTACATGTAGTCTTTTATTTCAGTTTTTAAGATTTTTATGGGTCATTTTGCAAAAAAAAAAAGGCAGGGTTTTATTTTTCTGAATCATAATGTACCAGGGTAATCTACAAGTGACTTACCTACCAAATTTTGTAAGCTATAGTGGATACATACATTGCACAGACACACACAGATGCCACATTAAAAATAGTTTTAACATGTTCTAGAGTGCTCAAAACAGGTAGATCTGTCGCTAGCCTCAAATTGTCCTGTTGATTAAAAGGGTCTTATTCCCACCAAATTAAAAAAAGTACTTTAAATAACTGAGGAATAGAATTAAAAAAGTATATTACCCATATACATGAAAACGCCGAACGGCCGAAATAGAGTCTCGAGAAGGAAATGGATGTTATTCATCATCAGCTCGAGTGCAACCTTCTTTGGCTCCAGAAAAAGCTAATGGAGACATATCTCCCATAAGGCATCGGTACATCAAGTGAGTCCAGCCATTTAAGTGGAATATGGTTCCCCAACACCTCACGAAAAGAACACTCTTGAATTTGATCAGCACAAAAACAGGCAGCTCCTTCACATCATAGAAAACTTAGTTGAACGTAGCAGATCGCCAGTGGACATCATTCGGAACAAAAGCACAGATGGTTCCATCATCAAAACCCAAGAAGCAAACATTTGAAGGTCTGGTCCTGTGACTCAGAAAATTAAATGACTCAGTTTATCATGAAAGAACAAATCTGATCTCCGTTAATCAATTATTCCAAAGGCACCGATGATGCTTTGGTAGATATCGACTACATCACTCCCAACATTATTTTGAGGATAGGAAAGGCAGGAGATCCAAACAAATCAATTCAGTCTTTATAGACATAACAACTCTCTGTCATCAGGACACAACACATTCAGAGGCTTTTGAGTGTATAGACTAAACATCGCCTCCACCGCAGGAAAATAAATAAAACAAAGTTAAAAGGCCATGAAATAAAAGCGTTCGTTCCTCAGAATTTGTGCCTAACAGCACAGAACAGCTTAATGGCTTACATCTTTAAGTTCTAATCAAAAAAGAGAAGAGAAAAGAATGAAAAAGAGTGCAAATCTATTTATATATTGTCAAAAAATCGCTGCCACACATTGTAAACAAAACTATCGATGAACAATAAAATAATTAATGATAGACGATTTTAATATTACTGTCAACCAATCAAAAACTCCAAATTTTAAAGCAGACGAAAATTAAAAAGAAATGAAGTGAAACAATTTGGAATATACAAATTCGGCAATAATTTAATAAGGGACGATTCTGAAAAATTTAAAAAGCTGAAAATAGAATAAAAATGAACAATCGCTATAAATCAACAAATTCTTAACCGAGAACAACAAATTTAGAATCAAATCAAAGGGCATAAAAAGGGCAATTAATGGAACCACAAATTAGCCAATTTCAATATATTTAAATTGATAAAACCTAAAAAGAACCAACTTTCGCCATTTGGAATACAAAACCGATAAAATGGAATGCATTTGGAACAGAAGAATATCTAAAACCTAACTAAATGGAACATAGATAACTAAATTTAAGAAAAGAAAATAATAAGTAAATAAGTCTCCTGAACTCGTTTAGATTAATTAACAAACTTCCTAAAATTATTAAATAGCAAAATGCAACCCAACAAAATTATGATTTTTGACATGATTCCAATACTTTCATTATATATATCCATCTATTGTAGGAAAAGCAAAAAAACGGCAAAACAAAATGATGACGCTTTTATGACACCCTATATAAGTGACTATTTGAAGGGTATTGTTACTCAGAAGTGACTTATGGGAGATTTTACTGTATTTTAATTGAAATACATTACAATTGCATATTATTAATTTAATTATTTACCTCATTGCATAAAGCTGCCTTATCCATTAATGTGTGTTTGGGGATATCTTAGGATATTCCACTGCCTAAATGGAGAAGATGAGAAGGATTGTTATGATTTGTGTCCTGGTAAAATCATGTGTAACTCTAGAAGAGGTTGCTATTTCATGAAGGATCGGTGCAATGGTGTTGCTCAATGTGAGGATGCTTCAGATGAAAAGAATTGTGGTAAGTATCTTAATTGTCATGCAAACATATCACCAGGTACAATTTTTATTTACCAAATCAAAATCTTAGCTTATCAAATTGCATTTTAGTGCTAAAAGATGTATAAATTTCATTTTATAAATACCTAAATTTATATTTTAACTATCTAAATCAATCATGAGCAACAGTAGGGCCAGATCATATAATTTTTATCCAACGACAGGCCTAGATTTGATTTTTCAGCATACTAAACAAAATTTATGTACACTCCTAACTTCTTTAATGAACACTCCATATATTTTACCAACTTATTAAATAGAATTAGTGATTTTAAAATATATATGGAAGATCACAATCAATTTTAATAACTTTATTTTCTTCAGTGTAATGATATATCTCAAGTTAGCAAATAAAATTGGTGGTTCCATGGGCTTCACTAAATTAGGGTATTTGCACATACATTAACAAATTGAATAATTGATGGCCCTGTTTGCTTGACTAAATTAAGGTTAGTCTGTATTAGTATATTAAATCATATTTAGTTTCATCATATATTTTCATTAGTAGATTAAATCATATACATACATAACTCAACTTTTACAGATTTTTTGGAATTTTTCCAATTTTTATACAATTTTCCTGTTTTCTGCCTAGGAGTTACTTTCTTCCAAATTAAAAAAAATTCGGTATTTTTTGCTGAAAATGGGGCAAGTCACAGAATGTATTGTCTCATAATTGGAAATCATAATTTAGTTACATTGTAAATGAATAGTAATTCCAATAAGATTTTGTTTCTGTGACTGCTAAGATCTCGTATCTATAATATCATTTGCAGCTTCAGGGTTCACATTTTGGGCTGTCATGTAATTTCATTATTTTGTAGACAAGATGAAAAAGAAATTGCCAACCTTGCGTCTGAATTAAAAATATTTTGTCGTATCACAAATTGATGTCATTTAAAGAAATCTTCCAAATTTTCATTGAAACAAAGTGAGTTCTAAATATAGCTTCCTTAACATGGATCCAAATCTCATTGTATGCAAGAATTTCATTGACAGTAAAACTCAACTGATTCAAATAAATTTTTGATGTGAATAACATCTATGCTTGGGGTTTCTGTAGCGGAAAATGTTACGAAAAATGTAAATACTTTGGATGCTTATACCTTCAGACTAATAGATAAAAATGTAAATAATTTTTCTTATTTTATCGGAAATATGGTTCAGATTATGAATATATAAAAATAATTTGTTTCAAAAATACTGTATATAACTGTAATAAATAGTACTGTAATAAAGTGTTTGTTGAGCGAGTACTTTTTTCCCTTTATTTTTTTTTATTTTTTCTTACTTTTACTCAAATTATCATCAAAACTATAAAAGATGGATATAAATAGTGAACAACAAAAATATATGTTAAGAAATTTAATTTCTAAATCTATATTTGATTTTTTAAAAAGCTCTTATAATTTTTGAGTAATTATCTTGTCAAATTGAAGAAGATTAAAAAATTTTTGTTTTTCAAGTTTTCGATACTTATATCTCAAAAACTAAATATGCTAGCTATTATCAATACAAGAATTTATAGCTCTTTGAAAACCCTACAAGTGTATAATTGGATTTTGGATCAGGCTCTTAGTTTTCAAAGTATAGTGATTAAAAAATTTCGATATTTTAATATTTTAACCTGGATTTCCCAATATGGGGAAAATTTGTAATATTTAAAATGTCACAATTGTTGCAGCTTAATCTATTTATTTAATCCTTGTTGAAACAAAATAAACAAAAAATATCTCGTGCATAAGCACAAGATATTTTATTTTGCTTAAAAAAATTAAAACTGTAAATAAACTTAGAGATTCTTAAAATATTTAATGATTGGTGAGGTTTGAACAGAATAGATGAAAATATATGTATTTAAGTACGTATTTATGTACCCCCAGGCAAGTTTATAGATTATCTTGAAGGTAAAATCTTGTCAGATATATTGTATAAGTTTAATTTATATGCCAAAAAGCAAATTAGTAAAATAAGATATTTTGACACAAAGCCTATGAACAAACACAAAGTCTATGAACACGGCCACACGTTTGATTGCCGTAAGCCCTAGGGTTGACTGTGTGGTCTGGGCTTTCAACAAAGTCTATGAACTGAGTATTCAGATGAAATCAGAGTGAAAACCAACTAGCTATAAACAGTTAGCAAGTCATTTGTAGCACTTTGGAAGCCTGTTAATGAAACAAATGAGACCGAAAGAAAACGTCCAATAAACTAATTGAACTTTACTGGAGTTTTATTTTACAAAATATTATTCACGTAAAGCCATTTCAGCAGACTGGAGCCACTACCAATTTTTTAGATAGCTTAAACTAATTATGTTTTAAGTCATGACAAAGTGTGGATTTTGTATTTTGATCTACTATATATTGAGGTATCTGAAGACAAAGATCAGATCAATATTGGATCAATTAAGTCTATGGAGAAAAATTAATTTAAAAAAATTTGCCAACTAATCAAAATTCCTTATTTGTTTATTATAACTTCTACAATTCCACAAGTTAGTGGGCTGTCTTCTACATTAATTATTTAATACTTTGAATTTAATATATGGAGTTTTTTCTACTTTCATGAAATGCACACCTTAATTATAATATCTGTAGCTTGATACCCTGCTTCACTTTAGTTTCAGGTTGCAAGAGACAGCCTAGTTAATTTTGGTTAGTAGGTGTGTAATACTTATCAAATAGAAAATTTAAATTTATACAAATAAAGACTATGAAAAGTAAAAATGTATAAAACATTAAAAAAGTATTCATGGGCCACAAAAAATGGTGCTTTTTCAGGTTGCTCATGTGTGGCCTAAATCATGCAAGGAAAATGCATCCACACACTTTGCTAATGCACATTAAATTAAAATAAAGGTTATAGATGTATTGTAATAATTGCATAAAGTAAATGCTTGATATTAAAATTTACACTTAATCTATATTAGACTATATTATTATAGATTCAACTTGTAAGTGCATTTATATATTTCAGTTCTAATGGCATTTCTGTCTGCACAGTTAATTATCAGAATCTACTTGCCAAATTTTCATGATTTTAGCTTTTAAATGAAAAGTTTGATCTTATATTTAAGTTCTCTGGATGTTTATGTCCCAATCAGTGCTTGGAATGTATTCTTTTGTTTTCTATTACATTTTTTTTAAAATAAAAGATACAATTAAGTATACATTTTTTTTTTTTAAATAAAAGATACAATTAAGTAAGTCTGCAATTAGGTACTTGCAGATTTAACCAACATTTTTGACTAAATCGAGAACACATTCAAATTTGAATTATGGCCATTCATGTAATTTAAAACTGTCTCTAACATGTTCTCAGATTCTACTCTTCCTATTTTCATGATTTTATTTTTAAACAAAAGACCTTGACCTGCAGATTTTTCTAATATTTTTGTCTAAATTTAGAGTGCATTCAAATTATGTCTATATTGAATTTACTATATTCATTACTAACATGTTATCGGATTCTACTCTGCCAATTTTTATGATTTTATTTTTAAGCGAAAGGTTATTAATATTAAATAAAACGCCTGCAGATTATCCAAAAATTTCTGAACTCAAGAACACATTCAAATGTGAATTATGACTATTCATTGAAGCTATCCATCCCTAGTGCTTTCTTAAAACTATACTGTCAGTTTTCATGTTTTTATTTTTTAAGTTAAAAAACCTTTTGATAAAATAGTAAAATAGAACTATATTTACAGCAGCTTGGGTTTAGGAATACTGTATCATGTGGTAAGTTATTTGAAAATTTAAAATTTGAAACAGTGCTTCAGGGAAAATGAAAACTGAATGTTAGACATAAAAACATCATTTGATGAATGAATTATTCATTCCCAGTTTGTAAAATTTGCAATGGGTTGAGCTAGTGTTTGTTAATTTCTTTTGTTCACCCGCTTGTGTCACCGGCCTTTCACATTGCTGCTCATACCCTAGGGTGAGTCGGGCAGTCTGGGATTTCAACCTCCTTGTGTCAGTGTTTTACAGTGTACCTTAAAATAATTAAAGCCAATTAATTTCAATTTATTTTCTGTTTTCTATACACATATTTATATGTATATAGTTTCAGCAATCATTTGTTAATTGTACTTACAGTTCCGGAACTGTGTAACTATGAGCATGGCGGCTTTCTGTGTGACAATGGACGTTGCATTCAGGAAGTGTGGACATGTGACCGCACTGATGACTGTGGAGATGGATCTGATGAAAGAAACTGTAATTGCTCTTCTTTATCATTTCTTTTATCAATTCAGTACAAATCAAAATGTATTAACTGGCATGTGACAGTTAAGTAAAATTGCTAAGCTATCAGAAACAGTGTTAGAAATTAGAAGCAGAAAGTCAAACGTCAGTGGTACCTAACCATTTTTCCTCAGTTGCCAAAATGTTCTACTTGCTTGCAATTTCAAAATTATTTATTTTGTGTACGTTATTCAGCTGGCAAAATAAATAGTCTTTTATTAGCAGACCCGCCTTTGACCCGCTGCACTGGTGTGTGCAATACACGTTGTGAATTAGTTAGATTAGAAGGAAGAATAAATGTATCAGTCGAAATTTGCATTATAATGTGAAAAAAGGCAGAAAAGTTAGGCATAAAAAATGATGGTTGGGTTTAAAATTTTGACTGTTAAAACAAAATTTATAAATGCAAAATATGACTAACGATCGCTAATTTTAAGCACTGATCTAAAATCTTCAAGAATTTGAAAAGTAGCTTTTTACCTTTAGAAAACTCTGGAAAAATTGATAAATAAAATAAATTATAAAAATTGTGATTTAAGCCCTGATCTAAAAATCTTCGAGAATTTGAAAATTAACTTTTTATTTTTAGAAAACTCTGGGAAAATTGATAAATAAAATAAATTGTAAAAATGTAGAAAACTTTAGAAAAATGATTTTTATTTATGCCAGATTTTCAGTAATTCTACATAATGTTTATCAATTATGCATCATTAAGAAATCATTGATATTCAAAATTTTTGAATATTTTATGGGACAGTCTTTCAGGATGTGCATGACTGTACTCGAGGACAACTTGATTATTTATATCCGTTTATACTGCAAGGTGAATCCTTCCATCATAAAAACATAGTTCTTGAAACATCACAAATGTATGAGAGAAAGGATGAATGATAAATAAAAATGTTAACAAAATTTGCAAATACTGAATATATATTGCAGGGCTTGAAAAATCTAGAAAATTTTACCCATCCTCGAGGACAACTTATTTTAAAATGTACCTGTCCTCCTTTGAAAATAAGCCGTTGGGCTCTTATTAATGCTATAACTATGTATAACTCTCTCTATATATGTATAATTATATATGGATAGATGATAAATACATTTCTGCTTTCACAGCAATTGAATTAAATTTTAATATTATCAAATTACATAGTTTGGATTTATTTCTTATTTCAGAAACAGCTGAAAATGGTATTTGAGTTGCCACCCAGTTAAATCAAAAACTGCAATTTATAATATAATATACAGAAATTATAAAAAGTTATTTAGTCAATTAGATGAAATATGGCTTTTGCCGGGTCAAGCCAATGATTTATAGAGGCTTCTGCATTAAACTGTGAAAGGGGTTTCCCATTTAAATGGATATTCATAATCAAATTTAAGGTTTCTTGTTGAGGGGCAGTGTGTAATGTGTTTTTTTGAATGTTCATTATTGAAAATCCTCTTTCAACAACTGCAGTACTCCCGGGAAGAGAAACCATCAATTCCGCTATGCGAAGTATGTTGCTGTATTGTGGGTAATTTTGTTGCATTATGTCTTTGTAAATATCTTGAGTGGCTGATGTTTTTTGGTGTTTCAATATATTATATATCTTAAGTTTTAAGGCTATCCATTCTTGACAGATTATTTCTTTATCCAGTCCTACAAAAAAGTAATTAAAACTTTCCAGTAACATCTCTATATTTTGATTGCCAAAAGATATTAAAGTCTGTTTGTCATATGGCCACTCAGTAAAATCAAACACACAAAAGTATGACACAGGAGGTTCTTGCAGCGGTTTTAATCTAGTCTAAAATTCAATGGTATTGTCAAATTGGCTGCAAAAATGGGGAGAAAATGACCCGTCCGTGCAGACGTCATGTTTGAGAAATTAGTCGTCCGTAATGAATTTTTGACCACCTTGGATGGGTGGTTTTTCGAGCCCTGATATATTGTGAAATCAACTCTTTTACAGTTTTAATTTGTGTGTTTTTTTATTTTACTGACTATGTACATCATAATATTTTTAACAAATCAAATGCCCACAGGGCTTATTTGCAACCCTTGAGGCAAAATCTAAGAAAAGACAAAAACCCTTTTGGCATTCAAATTTTCTTACCTTTTTTTGTTTACTATATATTTGTTTCTTTTGTATTTCTTGAATTTTTAGATCAATTATTTGAGCTCTCATATACAGAAACATTTTTAATATACAATTTAATGTTTTTCATATCTCCAAGTGCTTTATATCAAGTACTTTATATTAAATGCAGACTTCAAGCTAAAAAAATTTTGCAGTATATAATATGCATGCTTTTGCAAAAGTTTTACATACTACTTTTAAAAACATACAAATTATCTTCAAACTAAATTGCAATTTTTGAACTTATACATCATTCTTTGTAAATTTATTTGTTGCATAATTTTAAAATTATAATCTAAACCAGAAATTAGTAATGAATTATCAATGAAATGATGTTACAGATGTAAAAACTTAATGAAACATGAATTGTTTTTGAGCAATAATCACACCAAGTATGGCATTTCCTGTCTCATTTGCATGTGACGTATCACAGCAAATGACTTCAACCATAGCAAATCAAAGTGTTAGATTTATGCAATTGAAACTTTTTACAGGCTCTGTATAATCTAGTTAAGTTCTCCCTGAATATAGCCATTTCTATTCACACTTCATGCAGGCAAAATGGCTAATAATTACAAAATGTGACATATACACTTAATGAAAGTTCTAAATATCAGAAACTGTTTCAAATTTAAGCATAAAAATGGCATACATTTTATAGCTCAGTTAACATGAAAATTGTAGTATGTAAAAATATCTGATGTGGGCAGCACATGACTTTCCCTGCAGACTTATATCTACGTTCTCTTTGTTTTAATTAAATTTAATTCACTTTGAATTCAATTTTCATTCTCATTTGGTAACTGAATTTATTTTCAAAGATGACATAGAGAAAATACAAAAAAACTAAAATACTCGAGAACGGCTAGTCCTAGTGTAATGGGGTTGGTCTTATTATTTTCATCATTAAAAATTACTTATGAAACAAGCATTTAATGTATATATTTGAAAATATGTAGTTTTTTATTTTAAATTTCTACAATTTTTGTGGGCCATTTTGCAAAAAAAAGGCAGGTTATTTTTTTTCAAATCATACCAAAATCTAATCAACACCAGGGTAACCCACAAGGGACTTATCTACCGAATTTTGTGAAATTCAGTCCATTAGTTTTTCAGCTAGAGTAGATACAGGCTTTTGTAGGCCATTTCGCAAAAATAGGCGGGTTCTTTTATCCCAAATCGCACCCAAAACTAATCAGGACCAGATTCACCCACAAGTGACTTACCTACCAAATTTTATGAAATTCGGTCAAGTAGTTTTTTAGTTAGAGTGGATACAAAATTTGCACAGACAGACACACACACAGACGTCACACTAAAAACAGTTTTTTTGTATTCTAGAGGTCTTGGAACACGTAGATCCGTCGAAAACTCGAGTTGCGATTTTCGGCATGATTCTAATACTTTCCTGATAGATTACCATGTATTGCAGGGAACGTAAAAACATTATTTTATCTCCATTCATTGTGTGTTGCCTTATTTTCAACAATTTCAGACAAAAAATCAATTAATCAAAGTAAAGTTGAAGATATTAAGTAAATTTTGGGATATATTGATGAAGAATGTAAACACTTATTTTAGGATGACAACTTTGTGGGTTTTACAAAAATAAATCAGAGAAGACAAAAGTTGAAAGTCTTTTTAAAATTTGTTTTATAATTATATTAATGAACTGTTTTTCATATTTTCAATGTGCATTAAGATATTTTTAAATTTAAATAATAATTGCACAAATATAAAACCCTTTTTCTAAAGGAAGTTTATCTTTTATAGCAGTAGAAATTGCAAAATAAATTTTTAAACTTTGTTTACTGCAGCAAAATGTCATCTACATGCCATATGATTCTAATTTTTGGTAATATTTTTTTCTTTTCAATCACAAAAGTATTATTTTATATTAAATTGTCTTTTAGAAGATTATTTAAAATTTTGAAGTATTAGTAAGCCTAGTGGTATAAGGTAAATCAGTTTTTGTAACTACAGCAAATTTTAAAAAATGGTGGTAGTTCCCTTTTTGCAGTTAACAATTCAATTGCCATAGGTGTAAATGGCTTGAATTTTTTTGCGAGAATAAACACTCACACAAATTGTCTTTTATCATTATAGATTTTTAAAATGTGCAAACTTTTAATATTTATTTTAAATTTTAGGTTTGCGAAATAGTGTCTTGACAGCTGCAGTGATGGGATCCCTGATATGTGCTCTACTTTTAGTTATTGCTATTAGCTGTACATGTAGACTTCATGCCTTACGTATGTTGGAACAACGATTATCTTCTCGAGAAACACCCCTCTCACGACTGAGTCGAGAGTTTTTCTTCCGCGAACCTCCACCATCCTATGCTGTTGCTGTTCATGGGTCACAACATCACAATTTGTATGTTGAAAATCTTCATTATGGTGTTCCTGTTCATCGTAGCCGACGGAGAAGTCGACGTCCTCGTCACTCTCGTAGTTCCATTACTGCACCACAGTTGCCTTCAATTTCAAGAAACTGTGTTTTAATTAATCCTGATGGTACCACAGTACCAGGATATGAGACAGTAGATATAAATACAACAGGGGAATCTTCGAATCCTATAGCATCATTGGAGTCGTCTCCTGTAGTGAGGCCAGGCAGTAAAGATGAGTGTGTTTTATCAGTTTCTGTTGAAAACCCAAATATCCCAAGGGTGACAGGGGATGATAAAGACATTTTTGTTCAAAGTGATAGCATATGTCCTGTTATCAGGAGCACATCAGACTCGGAGAGTTTAAGTTTAGAGCCTATAACTACTTCTATGGAAGAAAATTCGGATTCTGTATTATTAAATGATCATTTTTTCTGTGATAGCGATAGTGAACCTCTCATTGCATAGATGCTAAAAATTATTAGTTTTAATATATTCTATATATCATGCATTTTATGTATAGAACTTATTTCTCACAGCTTTTGTTTGTAAGTTTGAGCATGATCGTTTTTTTTTTTTTTTTTTTTGCAATACTTATGCGGTTTACTGACTTTCATATATTTATAGCCATAAAACTTAAATAATTAGCCGATATAGTTTAAGAGGCATGTGACATCATACTCTATGCGCAGTCCAAATCATGCAATATGTATGATGTTTTGTTTTTATTATGCAAGGACCATTTCATTAAAACATAAGCATTCTGATTTATCTCTTTGAATATGTGCTTAATTTGAATATGAAAGTATGAGATCATCACTTCATCAAAAATTTTATCGGGATGAATTTATGCGATCTCAACTTATAAGGGCAAAATGCTTTATGCAAACTCTAGCTACAATCACTAGATTTTAACTTGCAAACTCTTAATTTTGTGGTTATTTTCAAGAAAACAGTTTGATAGAAAAATCTGATGATTCTGAAAAATTTACTTTCTGTAACAAAACTTTAAATGTATACAAAGTATTTTCAAATTTAAATTATTAACAAATACTTTTTAAAATTTGAATTATTCAAAAGTAATAAGAATTTTCCCAATTTAAATTATTTACAAATAAATTAAATCAAATTTAAAGTATTAAAAAGTAAACAAAATTTCCTAAAAATTTGAACTATTGAAAAGTAAATAAAATTTCTTAGAAAAATAAATAAAAAGTTTTAAAAATTAAAATAGTAAGGAAGAAACAAAATATTTTTGAAAATTAAATTATTGAAAAGTAATAAAGATTTTTTAAAATTATAATTTGAACATATTTTCATCATGTTGAGATTTTTATTTACTTTATGGTTGGTTTGTCAATTTTATCGGCAATCTTTTAGTTTCCGATTGGAGATTGAGATTTGTCAAAATGGCGACAATTTTAAAGGTGCACCTGCAGAGGTCAGTAAATTACACTTTTTCTTATTTTTCACACTTATCTTTTTAAGCACATAATGTCACAATTTTTGATTAAATAGCCTAGACTGGCTAATTGGAATTAATAGTTATGGAATAATGTATTTTTTATTGTTATAATTTTATTTGATAGCTACTTATAATTCATAATCATAATTGTTATCACGTTTCTTTTGGACCATGTAATCATAGATCTAAAATACAGGATGCTCAGTTTTGTTTTTAACAAATTTGCTGACTAAATTTTTTTTTACTTCAAACTCTGCTTGCACCACTGTAGCAGTTTAAACCTTTGCATATATCATTACACATTAGTTAATACAGACACTTTTACATTTTATAAATATTTCCAAATTAAAACTATATTTTGTGTTTGATATATTTAACTTATTTCAAAATATGTAAATACCTTTAAACTTGCTTAATATAATTAAAGCATATATAGAATTAAATGCATAAAGATTACATATTAGAAGAAGTTTTGAACACAAATTGTATGTATTTTTGTATAAGTTGCATTTCTCTAAATGTGATTACTTAGTCTAAGATGATTCAGAAAAGAATAATGGAATATGTTGCCTTATACTTTGCAAATATATGTGCAAAGTCACCTATATGAAAGGTGAAATAATAATGTTAATGAAGAAATTTATTTATGATACTTTTTGAATATCATGTTTTTAATTTATACATGAAACCTTATTCATGCAAAGAAAACATATGTAACTCTGAAAAATATACCCAATAGGAAGCAAGGACATACTAAATAAGGAGGACCGCTATTGTTGACCTTTTTTGATAAAGTATGCATATACCATGTACTTGGTAATGTCATATGGTGAGGCAAAGTAAGAGCTAATAATTCTGAAAAGAATGCCATAAAATTTAAAATTTACTAATAAGACCAAAAGTAGTGTAAATCAAAGAGGAATATAAAATTGTCTTCAATTATGCATATATATTTTAAATTAATCCTGGGAGAGTATAACAAATATTTTTTTATTGTAGCTGTGTCAGTTATCAATTTGTTTTATTAACAGCAGATCCAATTATGTTTAAATATTGAATTACAGTAGCGTCCCTATTATCTCAGCTGATGTGGATACCAAAAACAACTGCTGGTTTTATTTTTTTTACAAATTTTACAAGAAAACACCTGAAATTGTCTGGAGTGTAGCTCTACTCAACTTTCTCATACCAGAATCTATTTTTAAGTAGCTTGTCATTTTTTTATTATTATTTATTTAATTTTATTGCAAATTTTGCATGAAAACATTTGAAATTGACTGGAGTGTAGCTCTACTCAATTTTCTCATATCAGAATATATTTTTAAGTAGATTGTCTTTTTTTTTTCTTCTTTAATTTTTTTTTTATTGCAAATTTTGCAAGAAAACATTTGAAATTGACTGGAGTGCAGCCCTATTCAACCGTCCCATTTTGAAATTCATTTTGAAGCAGCTTTTTTTTTCCAAATTTTACAAGAAAAAGTTTGAAAAGTATATATTTGGGTCCAAATGATTATAATTATGGCATGTTATCCATGATTTTAAAGGGCTTGAAAAAATCTTACTTGCATTCTAACTGACCTCACAGACTTGCATAAACAATTATTAAATTCTTTAAGTAAAATCTAATGGAAATACAGTCGAACCTCGATATGTCGAATTTGGAGGGAAGAGAAAAAAAATTCGAGTTATCGAAAATTTGAAAAATTTTAAGGAATTCATAAAAGAATATATACATACTAGTCCTGTATTTTACACATTTTTAAAAGAAATCATTTACTTTATCTTACAGACAGAAAATTGGGTATTACCCAAGAAAATGCTGGCATCAAATAAAGCAAAGCTTGGAATGATTGGATACACATTCAATGCAATACTATGTATGTGCATACATTATTAAAATTTAATCTTGCATTACTTTACTTGCAAAATAGTCATCTATGACAGTTTGGTTACAGGTACTGAATCCTTCAATATCTATCACATTTTCCAAATAAGCTAGGTGGATCCAAATGAGCTTAATTTTGTGGTGATAGTTTACTTTAAAACTCAGAATAATACCTTGGTTCAAAGGCTGTAACTTAGAAGTTGTGTTTGGTGGCATGAAATGAGCTTTCACGGATTTTAATTTCGGCATGCTATTATGCGCTGTACAGTTGTCCAAGAAGAGAACAATATTGCGATTTTCACAGGACATTTTCCTGTCTAGTTCCTTCAACCAATTAGCAAAAATTTCGGCAGTCATCCAAGCCTTATTGTTCGCAAAATAAGTCATTGGAGCAGATTTCCTTCCTGAAAAACATCGGGGTTTAGCAAATTTACCTATCATAAGAGTTTTGAGCCATCCATATTAGTGCAAAATGGCACAGTTAATCTTGCTTTCCCGCCATGACATGCCTTTAATGGCTATAGTTTTATCAGGCATACACTTAAAAAATAGTCCTGTTTCATCTGCATGAAACACATTTTTTGGATCGTATTTTTCCAAATGAAGAGATGAAATGGTAAGATGAAAAAATTCGAGATATCGAGAGTTTGATTAAAAAAATTTCGATTTAAAGAGTTTGTTTTACATTAGTTTTATGCCGTGCGTGAAGGGAGATGAAAATATTTCGAGATATCAAAAATTTTGAGATACCGAGGTTCGACATATCGAGGTTCACCTGTAGAATAGAAAAATCTTTATTAAATTATAGACACAAAATTGTAACTTTTTCTAAACCAGACCAACAGGATACAATATTTCAAAAAATGTGTCATGCTTTGTTGGGTCCAAGCTTCTGTACTTGGTCGAGTCTCAATCTGATTTTTAGTACAACCATAAAAAGATAAAGTACTATTGTGGATAGTAGTTTTAAAATCTCTCTCATGAGATGATTTTTGTTATTTGATAATAATATATTGAAATGCTCTGATATACTTAAGGGTTGTTAATTTTCATTTTAAAAGAGTTAGTCTTCAGTTTTGCTTAGGAATTTAGTTGCTTAGGAACTTGTGATAAAACATGTTACATTCCATTATTTTACAGCTATTTAAAACAATAATGAAGCATTTTTATTTGTAAAATTTATTTTATGAATATTCAGTAGCACAAATGGTTAGTGCTATTATGTAAACTTGTTGATTATCTTACATATTTTAACATTTGTTTTGTTTAATTTTGTTAAAGTTCTTCAAATGTATATTTTTGTTTACTAAATGATGAACATTTACATACTTTATGAATAGTTATCTAGTTTTTCTTAAAAATGTGTTCGACAGAGGTGCCAAGCTTCTGATGTGTTCTAGAATTAGTATCAGAAATATTTTACATAAATCAGTTCATGTGCCTTTTGGTATTACAAGTACTAATCAATTACTTTATATGCAAGTTAATGCACATGCCGTATACACATAGTACATAAATGAGTATTCATTTTAAAAAGTTATGTACAGTTATTTGTGTGAAAAAATGTTTATTTTAATCTAAAGTATATATCATTGGTTTTCGAATTTTTAATGTTTTGACCCAATTCAAATTTTTTTTTTTTATGTATATAAATTTTTGAAATACAGTGGGATCTGCATGAAATAGAATCTGCTTGAGATGTAATTCTACTTCAGAAACTGAATATACAGAATCTTTCTAAGGTCCTAACAATCTCTGCATGTTGTAACCATGAATGGACTGGCCAGTGCTAGGATATTGGAGGACCGGTTGAATCAAAATTTTCATTTTTTTTTTTTTATTGATATCACTTTGATGCGTAAATAAATAATTGGGCTTGTAAAATTTCAAAATATTCAGGTTGATTAAATAACCCCAGTTCGACCCTGGCTGTTACACTATTTGTGTTTGTCTAACATCTGCGTTATATGGAAAAAGTAGAAGATATACCCAATATTGCTCGTAATTTAAAATTATGCACATTTTATATAATTTATATTCCATTTAAATTATATAATTTAATTCTCCTATTTAGAAAAAAGCATAAGAGTCTATGTTCTCACTATAAAAAATTATCTAAAGAATGAAACATTCTAGTCTCATTTCTAAACCAGTTTCAACAGTATGAAATTTGGTCAACATATACCAAAATGAAGATGTTGAAATGGTAACAAAAGTTATTCACAAATCATTTTTTATCTCATTGCAACCATCATACACATACAGAAATGGAATTTAAAAACCTTTTACAAAAAATAAAACAGATGGCATAAAAAATTGAAAATTAATTATTGTAACCTCATATCCCATGGCTGTAACTTATATAAGCCAATCATAAATATAATACTGTGCATTTGTAAAATTCATTTTTTTTTTATCAATTTCTTTATTTAAGTCTGATAAATTGAATGAAATTGTCTGTCATATAAACACATTTTATTGTTATACACAGCTAAGAAATAACTTTCTTCAAATAGAATTTCTGAAAACACTCGTCTGCACAATATTATGGTTATGGAGATTGAATTTTGTATAATTTTATTAATATATTGACAACCCCTACTGCTATTAACTCCAAATATGGAAGTTATCTGCAGTGATGTAAGGAAGTTTGAAAAAAATCCTTGAAAAATTGTGGTTTTATATATGGAACAGATAGACAAACAAATTTTCAATATTTTATATGTATATATAGATTCTCAATCTCATGCTTTTCATTTTTAAACAGATTTCACAGTATTAATTTTTTTTTTCATTGATGTAAGAAATAATTCGTACATTTGTAATATGTGTCATGATATGTGACGAGCTTTTGAAAGAGCACAATTTTGTAAATTCTGTATATGTAAAAAATGTGTGGATTTATCAAGAGCAATACGTATTTAGGTAATAGATGCCATATGGATTATCTGGTAATTTGGAAAGTTTGATCAATGGAATTTGTTTTGTTTTTCTGAATCTTGCGTTCTTATGGAGCCTTGTTAATTAAATTCGTCTCTGAAATTTAAGCATATGAATCTAAATGTACTTCAATGTAATTATTGTGGCATTTCTACAAATTCACATCTCAAGGTTCCTACATTCCTGAAAGTAAGTCTGAATTTTTATTTTAGGGGGGGGCTTGTGAAAACTAATTTTTTTTCTTTGAACTCTTCTTTAGAATGTTTTACTTTTTTACTTTCCCTGTAATACATGGTTATGTGTAGGGAAAGTATTGGAATCATACCGAAAATCACACCTCGAGTTTTCGACGGATCTACATCTACACGTTTTGAGATCTCTAGAATACGAAAAAACTATTTTTAGCATGACGTCTGTCTGTCTGTGCAATGTATGTATCCACTCAAACTAAAAAACTACTGGACCAAATTTTATAAAATTTGGTAGATAAGTTACTTGGGTGACACTCTGGTGCTGATTAGTTTTTAGTAGAATTCGTAAAAACAGAACCCACCTTCTTTTGCAGAATGGCCCTTAAAAATTTCATGCATCCACTCTAGCTAAAATATTAATTGACCAACTTTCACAAAATTTGATAAGTTACTTGTAGATAAGTTAATTGTAGGATACTCTGGTGCTGATTAGATTTTGGTATTAATCGGAAAAGAACAACCTCCTTTTTTTTACGAAATGGCCCACAAAAATTTGATGTATTCACTCTAGCTAAAATACTAATTGACTAAATTTCACAAAATTTGGTAGATAAGTTACATGTGGGATACTCTAGTGTTGATTAGATTTTGGTACGATTCGGAAAAGAAGAACCTGCCTTTTTTTTTTTTCGAAATGGCATGCAAAAATTTCATGCATCCACCCTAGCTAAAATACTAATTCACCAACTTTCACAAAATTTAGTAGATAAGTTACTTGTGGGAAACCCTGGTGCTGATTAGATTTTGGTACTGTTCGGAAAAGAACAATCTGCCCTTTTTCATGAAATGGTCCTCAAAAATAGTCAAAATCTAAAAAAAAAAAAAAAAAAAGATTGCGTATGCTCAAATGTATCAATTAAATTCTTGTTTTATATGCAATTTTTGATGAGGAAAAGAATATAATACACTCCGTTATGCTTTAGGTTAGGACTAACTGTTCTCAAGATATTTGAGATTTCTTGCATTTTTGTTATGCTGATTTCGGAAAAATGTCCAATTACCAAATAAAAACAAATATTGAATTAAAAATGCAAATTTAGTGTTATTTGGTGCAATTAAATTCAATCTAACGAACTATTAAAGAAATAAAGAAAATATGAATTTGAGTCTGCAGGTAAAGCCATGTGCTGCCCACATCAGATTTTTTCCTTTACATTCTTATTTGAATAACTATCTTAAATGATTTTAAATTTGTTTTCTTTTTTAATTATGAATAAAATTACACCACTCTCTGGATTAATATACAAAATTGAAAAAATTGTGTCTTATGTTCTAGATCAAACAGCATATCTCGAGTCATGATACTTTTTTATAGGTATCATACCCCAACATGAAACATTTGTTTTGCAATTACAACATGTAAATGACATGACTGTACGTCTCTCATCGGCCTTCCATCTGGCACCAAGAGAATAGGTAATATGAAACAGGCGTCTGAAGACGTATCAAAAGTTTAAAGACCTGACTTTTAAAATTCTGTCAGAAGCTTTTCAACATATAAAAATTGCAATAGATCTTTGTGACTGAGCATTAAACAAAAGTTCAAAAATACTTTGAAAGAAGTTCAAAATTGAATACAAACTTTATAAGAAATTTTACCCATTATTGTAAAATCTACAGAGACTATCAGGTCTAAAATAGATATACTTGCAGTTTGGTACATGAGTCAACTGTTTAATAAAACTTCCGGGAAAAGTTGAATTTCTCAAAAATTTCAAGACATTGCTCCAGGCTAAAACGTTTGAAATGGGAAGTGGTAGAAAAACGTATCTTACGATGAATTCGAATTGAAATTTGGCATAAAGGTAGGTTTGGCGTAAAGGTTCAATTGATTAGAAAAAGGTTTGCAATTTTACTTTTTCAATATTTATTACTTTAGGGGTGCCGCAAACCAAAATGTTTGATTTGGTGAATAAATGAGAAATGCATATTTATAGGTAATAGAGACAATTTAGCTTATGGGTGAACATTTCGATAGGATCAACTGAAAAATTTGGAAGTATTATAAAATTTAAATTCGAGGGTGTGTATCCAGACCAAAACTTTCAAAATATGGATTGTTTGGAAAGAGCACCTAGCAGTAAGATAGAAACTGTATTTGATATCAGGATTGGTCTAATAATGGAAAACAGAAGAAAATTACTTTGTTGCGATATTTGGTATTTTAGGGAGATTGCACACTAAAATGTTTGATTGGATGACTAAATGGGAAATACCCACTCGTAAGAGAGAGACTTAAAATTTGATACAAGGGTGAATGGTGAATAGTTCGATGAAAGCCACCCGAAAAAGCAAATTATTCAGACAATCACAATGGTCAGGGTTTGCTTATCGTGAGATTGCTGATTTTTTATGGATATTCAGCTAGTTTTTTACTATTGACTGTGAATATATATATCTAATGCCTGCGCAATCTTGAGTACTTGTTCTAGTCTACTAATGAAATGGATCAAACTTTCTAAGTAGCCTGATTATTTTCAAAGTAATATATTCTATATTGTAATATGTTAAATATTTTGTGTACTTTAACTGTATAATTAAATATAAATTAATTATAGATAATTTTTTATAGATTATCCTTTTATATAGTGCCTCTCTTTCCTAATGACAAACAATGAAGCAATATCTACTAATTTTTTCTATAGCACATTTTTTATAATGTATGTGTCTTGCTCCAATTGATAAGGTTATAAATATACCCTATTGACAAAGTTTCAGTCATAGATAATTAGGTGTTTATTAGAACTGTAAAATGTAAAACAACCAGTTCTGAGACCTACTTACCTTATGCAGTTTAGAATGTAGTATAATTTTGATGATGCATAAATTTTACTAAAACTGTACTGATTAAACCAAATTTAGTAAATTATATATATTGTTATAATATATATTTTAATTTTTGGTTATATTTTTCATATAACAACCCAAGTTTTTGTTTTAAATGAATTTTCTTTCGTGCACAGTACACTCCTGCACATTTTCAAATTCACTGAAACTACTCAATTGATTAGAACCAAATTTTGTTCAACGACTGTTACATGGATGTTATAAGTATATGCTATGTTCAGTTCGTACAAGCATTTTTCAATTCAATAATAATGTAGGATTTTTATTACGACAAATTAAGCTTATTAAAATAACTTGATGTGAACTGTTCTAAAATGAAGTTGGATTTACTGTAATGTGAATATATTATGCACAAACTGCAATATGAAAAATTGAAATTGTAATCTATGTTGATGTCAAAGTGTAAGTGAAGTTATAGAAAATGCGAAGTACTGTTAGTCTACTTGTTTTGTTCCCAAATTACGTAATTCATAAATAATTTGGCATCTTAAATGCAATTTTTTTACTGCTGAAAATTTATGTTCTAGATGCTTAATAAATTTACTATTGTAAGGTAACTATATACTTGCCAGTTTTCTTTAAAAAAAATATGACTGGAATTTTTGCTAAATATTTCATAGGAAGAAGGTTGTAAATTACTTTTTAATCTGTATGAGTTCAGTTTAAATTTATCTTTTTTTTCCCTTTTCAACCCCGACTTTCTTATTGCTTTTATTCTTGGGATTTCAATTCTAGCATTTATTACATTCAAACATTTCATTTTCACACATTTATCTCTAATTTCATTAGCCTTGTACATTTTTGTTTTTAAGATAGAGGCTATTTTCTCTATTATGCATGAATAGCATATATCATTGGTGTGATTATATTTTGTACAATGTAAATTACTTTGTATAATAAAATTCATTTATAAGTAATTTGTTTTTTTACATTTATTTAGGTTGGTTCCTCAGTTTGTTTGTTTGGGTTGTATCTTAAAATCCATTTTTGACCCACTTCTACCAAGCCGATTTTCTGGAAATTTTACACACATACATTTGCAATGGCAATACAAGATTTCATCAAATTTGAGTTAAGCTTCCCCACAGGAATCAGGCTCAGAATGACCCGTAAAAGTCCCATTGTAAGATAGGCTTAAAAAATATTCCCTTTATATATACTATATAATAGAAGATATACCCGTCATGTGACGGAATTAAAAATTTGCAAATCATTGTCTGCCATTTAGTGTTATTTTTAGCAGTTTGGCGACATTTTCGTCAATTTGGCAATATTTAAAAAAATCGCCAAGTTTGCGACATCCCACCAAATTTTTCGCCAAGTATTACGGACGGGCGGAGAAATGAGTTATTCATATAGTCTTAGTCGTTTATGTTATTTCCAAGATATTAAATTTTCATCAGTTGTCATTTTCATTGATTTAGCATCAATTTTATCAATTTGGCGGCATTTTTGTCAATTTAGCAGCATTTAAAAAGACTCGCCAAGTTGGCGATATGCCGATAAAATTCGTCGCTAGAATTTCAAGTGTTGCAGACAGAGAAATAGGTTATTCTTATAGTAGATTCTTATATGTTTTCCAAGATATTGAATTTTCATTAATTAGACGTCATTTTTACCAATTTGGCTACATTTTTATCAATATGGCGGCATTTTTATCAATATGGCGGCATTTGAAAATCTCGCCACGTTGGCGATATTCCGCCAATTACGACACCAAAATTTCGTCAAGAGTTACCCAACGATAGATTGATCAATAGACAGATAAATCAAGGTGTTTATATTATAAATTTAGAAGTGGAACCGCATATTGGACGTTTGCTTAATTATCTTACAACAATGGGATTATAGTATATACACTATATGACAATGAAAATGAGACACCAAGAAGGAGTGGGCAGGCAAACTGCAAGGTAGAAGCCGCTCACCGAGTTATGTAAATGATGCGAAATGCGCAGTTGTCCCGCGCGGGACAGCTAACGCGGTTTTTTCTAAATACTTTGCGTTGAGTGAGATCTAAGGGTAGAAAGCTGCAGAATCGGCAATAGTCGCGCCGCTCTGTCTGCCAGAGAAATCAGTGAATTAAATTTTAAACTTTCTAAAGGGTATGAAATACTTACGAAGTTACATCTAAGCCTGTTATAAAGCCAAAATTTTTGTTTCACAGTCAAACTAAATTCTTGGTAAATTATCTCCTCAATATACACACATGTATATATATATATAAGGGTTTGGGGTTCACACCAGCCACTGAAACATTTTTGGCAAATCTCTTCATGATGATATTGTAAACCTGCATTTTAATTAATTTTAGATAAATTTCCCCCGCAAAACTCTTCCCTTGTCTGTTTAAAATATACCCCTTCAATGTGTGTATATATATATATATGTATATATAGTAAAATGTCACCAAGAATTATCTTTATAGAAAAGGAATTCAAACCATCAAAAAAGGGTCAGTATCAATTCATAACATCATCTTGTATGAATGGTCACAAAATGTGATAAAAATAAAGATAATCTTGGGAGTATTATATAGTTAAAATTATTAAGTAATTTGCAAGTATTTTGCTTTTAATTGTTTAATTATAAGTGAGTTCAGGCTGAGAATAGTATGCTTAAGGGTGAGCGTCAGTAAATTTTCTGCCCTATCCGCGCTTTGTTAACTTTCGCGGCACACATATTTCGCCGAAATTCTGCTCAAACAGTTGCGAAATATTTTCTGAAAGATAAAATGCAATGCGTAGATTATATTAAAACTAAATTTAATGCCCCAAAAAACATAGAATATATTTTTAATTTTAATCCAAAATATTTTTGGTGCTGCCATCTGTTGTCGTAATTTAATTCATACCGATTATTTTTATTTTTTAATGAACATTTTTAAATGTCTATTCCTTCTAATACAGTGTTATATACAACAACAGATCATATATAATAATGCCACAATCACAGAAAGGTAATTTATCATTCTATAAATTTGATAAAGGATCTGAATGTACATCACTGAGGACTGCAGTTTTATCTTCAAGTCCAAGTTCAATTACGTTTCCGTGATTATGGCATTATATATGATCTGTTGTTGTATTTAATAGCGTATTAGAAGGAATAGACATTTAAAAATGTTCATTACAAAATAAAAAGAGTCGGTATGAATTAAATTACGAAAACAGATGGCAGCACCAAAAATATTTTAAATTGAAATAAAACATATATTCTATGTTTTATTGGGTATTAAATTTAGTTTTAATATAATCTAAGCATAGCATTTTATCTATAAGAAAATATTTCGCAACTGTTTGAGCAAAATTTCGGCGAAATATGTGTGCCGCGAAAGGTAACAAAGCGCGGATAGGGCAGAAAATTTACTAACGCTCACCCTTAATGCAGTTAAAAGAGCTGGTTGGTTTGAACCATAGTTTTTCAGGAAGAGATGCCCTGGTTTAAAATTAGTATGTTTTATATTAAAAAAAAATCTAAAAAATTACATTCTGCATTGTGTTATGTCAGCATCCAGATTAAAGCTACATTTTCCCTTTGTTGAGAAACAATATTATTTTTTCTCTGAACTGATAATTTAAAATTCATTTTATATTTAAGTTACATCTACAACTGTTATTTTTTATTTGAACTGATCTGTGTACACATATTAATAGTAAAGCTACACATTTCCGTTTTGATTCGTGGGGGAGCTCTCTCTAGTATATTAAAATATGTGTGCTGATACGAACATATTAAAAACATTATTTAGCATTAGAATGTTCTTGAGTAAAATGAAAATAACAGATATTTGATTTTTAAACATGTTGCAAAGTTAAAAATAAATTTCATCCCCAATTCTATAACGTATGGTTGAATTTAATTTTTATTTCAATAACTGAATTTAATCTACTTTTGCTATAAACTGATAAAAAAAATTTATCTACGATCTTTATCAATCGAGCCCTCATTCCTACATGAAATCGTAGATCATGTAATTTATTCCTTTAAATCGTGAAATTTACTTTATAACCCGGCGTAGAAATAGAAACTGGAAGAAGAACAAGCATATTGAGCACCGCGAAATCCACATAATTGCTAAGTTCACGCGCATGTGTAAAATCCGAAACTTGCTGCTGCAGCTTTTTTGATAAATCGAGAATCCGCGAGCTGTAGACGCTAGTAAGGGAATGTGGCACATTTGAGGGGTGCCGGTACAGCCAGAGCGACGTTAGTACGCGTGAACCGCGTTGGTGCTCCCGCAGGCCACTTCCGTCACCTCTGTTGCAGCATGTGCACAAATGTCGATATGGGAGCATCAAAGGACACCCTTGATGGATGCTCCCATATCGACCAGGACCATTATCCGCCAATTGGTCGCCGGCGACCTGTACTCATGACCAAAAAGCAGAAGAAATTACTTACTACAACCAAACCACGATCTAATGTGTCAGGACACCCTAAGAATGGTTAGACAAACTTTAAATAACTTCAGGAATTCCCCGGTCACGGCTGAGATTAACCCAGCCACCCCGCAAGAGATAGTAGAGATTATCAAAAACCGTAAAAGCCCAGGGCACGACAAAATCAGGAATATCGCGGTAAAAAACCTACCCTTAAATATAATATTTTACTTGACCATCTTAATAAATAAAATACTAGAACTAAATTATTTCCCCAAAGAATGGAAGGAAGCGATAATTATAGCGATCCATAAACCTGGTGAGGATGCCTCAATTCCAGCCAACTACACACCAATCAGTTTGTTACCGACACTTAGTAACACGCACCTTAGTGAGAATGACATTATCATTCCGGAGCAGTTTGGATTTCGGCCAAAACACTCCACCACTCATCAATTGCTGAGAGTGGTAGAGTACATTTCTTCTGGTTTTAATAATAAGACACCCACAGCTGCGATTTTTCTTGACATCCAAAAAGCCTTTGATAAAGTGTGGTACTCTGGATTAGCTTACAAATTGATCACTCTAAAAGTCCCTGACCCACTTGTCAAACTTTTAATTTCATACTTAAATAACAGACACTTTCAAGTCAGAGTAAAAAATAACTTATCTACACCCAAGCTCATTAAAAGTAGTGTACCACAAGGATCCATCCTGAGCCCGACACTCTTTAACATATATCTAAATGACATTCCCAGGACCCCAGACACGGAGCTGTCACTCTATACAGACGACAGCGCGATACTTGCAAAACACCCTTACGTCTCAGTAATGCACAGACAGCTACAACAATACTTAGACATACTCCAAACATGGCTGGAAAAATGGCGAATAAAATTAAACCCCAATAAATGTCATTGGATTTATTTCTCTAGAAAACGTAAACCTCCGCCTCCTCTGTACATAAACAACCATGCCCTAAAAGCGGAAAAATCTACTAAATACCTAGGTGTAACGATAGACTCCCACCTAACTTGGAACTGCACGTAACGAACATAATCAAAAAAGCGTATATAACCATCGGAGCCTTACACCCAATGATAAGAAACGGAAATCTAAGTTATCAAAATAAACTCCTAATTTATAAATCGGTCATCCGCCCGGGAATGCTGTATGCAGCACCCGTATGGGGATATGCCTGTAAAACTACCATAGACTTATTAGAGACAAGACAAAACAAAACCCTAAGGATTATAAGGAAAGCCCCTAGATACTTAAGAAACTCGGTAATTAGGAAATACTTCAAAATAAAAACTGTTAGAGCCCAAATTAAAAAGCTAGCGCTTAAATTCTACAAAAATTTGCCATCTGTCCCAAATGAACTATTATTTTATCTGCATGACTATGATCATCGCAAGGCGATCTCGTAAGAGACCCCGTTCGGTACTTAACTTTGATATTCGGTACTAGGAACGTCCCACCTTAATCAGTTGATATTAAATGAAACTCGCGATCTTTGCTTTTCTACAAAATGTCTTAAATCCTAAACTGCTAAAATGTTAGGTAACCCTCAGATCTGCATCAACCCCCCAAACTGCTTAAACTCTAAATGTGCAACAAACTGCCACACTAGGAGCTAGGTCAAATAATAAAAACATTAAATCCAAAACCTCGAACCACAGACTATTATACAGACCTGTCACTCTCGATAGTTTCGTTTTCGCGGCGGCCATTAGAGATAGACCAAACAGAGGGTTGGCGCGCTCTTGGCGATGGTCTGGTTTGGTCCGAGCGCTTGGCGATGGTCTGGTTGGGTCCAAGACAATTTTCAATGTTATAACCCTATTTCGCTCGGCGAAAACTTAGAACAACAGACTAGCGTGGTTTGAGTAACGTGAAAAAGGATTATTTGTTAAGTGTTTAGATCATTTCATAGAAATGGATTAATAAAAGAAAACTGGTTGCGTTACAGGGTATGTAATTTATGTTTATTAAAATTGAAATAATTTTAGTTATCACCATCCTACATACGTGTTCATTATAAGTATACACGTGTTCATAAGTATGCACGTGTTCATATAAGTATACATGTGTTCATCATACGGAATTAGTGCTGTGTTATTACTGCCGGATTAGACTAAATTTTAAGAGGTAGTGGTATAATTAGTTAAAAAATATTTTCCGTATTTTTATAAAATGTGAAATAATTGATATTTGGATAGCTTTTTCTTAGTTGAATGTGATATAGTATGTGTATATATTTATGTAAAATTTTTATTAAGTGCCTTATGGTGGAAAATTCCCCTCCCCCTCGGGTAATTAATGATTGAGTTCCACAACTTCGATAGTGCATTTATGTAAATTTGATATTTACTATATGAATATTTTTATATTTAAAAAAAAAAGTCTATTATCAGTATCCCAGAATAAATTAAGGATCAAGTAATTAACGATCAACACGCTAGTATACTTTTTAGACTGAAAATATTATATAATATTTCAGTCTTTTGAGTATGTTAGCTTGTAATTTTTTGTGCATTATGTTTTATAGTGAGACAATGCAATGTGTCTGTTTTTTAATCTATTTTATGATTATTTGAATTAAATATATAACTATGTTTATTTAAATATTCTTAAACTAATGAATATATTTATGTTGCAGATTAATGTATTTTTAAATCCTGATCCTTTCTATAGTTTCAAAAATTATAAAAGTACAGTCCTCAACATTTTGTTCCCCTCCCGTTTAAAAAAAAATCGCCAAGCGAGCGATAGCGCGCCAAATCTGGCAGACGCATCGTAGTTCAGTTGGTCCAACTCACGAGCTCTAGTGTCTATGCGACATCCCATGTTAAAAATGTTGCCATAGGGTCCTATGGGAGTGAACCTTCTGAATATAGTATTCTGTGCCTCGAACCTTCAACTATGGACCAATGAAATAATGTCACAGTATGAAGATAAGAACCACACCTAGAAATTGGAGATTAAAGGCGCTTCGCGCCTGGTGCTCTGTTCTGGACGAAACTCTATTCAGGGATAGAGCCACGGTGGACGGCGGAATGGCACAGGGTCGTGTTCTATCGGGGGTGACGATTAATCTCCCTGCACAGGAACAAACGGGGGAAGGTTCGCTTAGACTTAACTATCGCCATCTGGCTACTGCGGAAGAGATGTTCAAAGGAGAAGTAACCGTACAGGGGTATTCCCTTCGAGTAAAATCCCTTCTCGATGGGCGCTGGCACAGACTACTATACAGACCTGTCACTCTCGATAGTTTCGTTTTCGCGGCGGCCATTAGAGATAGACCAAACATTGGGTTGGCGCGCTCTTGGCGATGGTCTGGTTTGTTCCGAGCGCTTGGCGATAGTCTGGTTTGGTTCCAAGACGATTTTCAATGTTATAACCCTATTTCGCTCGGCGAAAACTTTAAACAGACTAGCGTGGTTTGAGTAACGTGAAAAAGGATTATTTGTTAAGTGTTTAGATCATTTCATAGAAATGGATTGATAAAAGAAAACTGGTTGCGTTACAGGGTATGTAATTTATGTTTATTAAAATTGAAATAATTTTAGTTATCACTATCCTACATACGTGTTCATTATAAGTATACACGTGTTCATAAGTATACACGTGTTCATATAAGTATATTAGTGCTGTGTTATTACTGCCGGATTAGACTAAATTTTAAGAGGTAGTGGTATAATTAGTTAAAAAATATTTTCCGTATTTTTATAAAATGTGAAATAATTGATATTTGGATAGCTTTTTCTTAGTTGAATGTGATATAGTATGTGTATATATTTATGTAAAATTTTTATTAAGTGCCTTATGGTGGAAAATCCCCCCCCCCCCCTCGGGTAATTAATGATTGAGTTCCACAACTTCGATAGTGCATTTATGTAAATTTGATATTTACTATATGAATATTTTTATATTTAAAAAAAAAAGTCTATTATCAGTATCCCAGAATAAATTAAGGATCAAGTAATTAACGATCAACACGCTAGTATACTTTTTAGACTGAAAATAATATATAATATTTCAGTCTTTTGAGTATGTTAGCTTGTAATTTTTTGTGCATTATTTTTTATAGTGAGACAATGCAATGTGTGTATTTTTTAATCTATTTTATGATTATTTGAATTAAATATATAACTATGTTTATTTAAATATTCTTAAACTAATGAATATATTTATGTTGCAGATTAATGTATTTTTAAATCCTGATCCTTTCTATAGTTTCAAAAATTATAAAAGTACAGTCCTCAACATTTTGTTCCCCTCCCGTTTAAAAAAAAATCGCCAAGCGAGCGATAACGCGCCAAATCTGGCAGACGCATCGCACTTCAGTTGGTCCATCTGACTAGCGCTAGTGTCTATGCGACATCCCATGTTAGAAATGTTGCCATAGGATCCTATGGGAGTGAGCCTTCTGAATATAGTATTCTGTGGGCGCTGGTGTGATTTCGCGCAATGCATCTTGGGTGATGGATAGAGATTCTTTGTCAAGGAGGGGAAGGAAATGGGTTATTTCTTTCGCAAGTCACTGTGTTTGTCTGTTGTATTACCACGTGGGCTGACTTTATTACAATTTTAAGTTGTTAATTTAATATTTTTGTCACTTCATTTACATGGTTGACATGTATTTAATCGTGTATTACAATTCTGGGCTGTGTACATTTGATTTTCCGATTGGGATTGTCTTAAAATGACCGATTTGCTGAGTCTCTTGCAAACACAAAAGGTACGTGAATTATTTCGATCCTAAAAGTATTTAATCTATTGTTTTATTTAATATGCATATATAATCGCAATAAACACCTTTAGAAATAAAGGATCTTGTCGTTTAGGATCCTTATCATGATTATATTTACTCATTTGTATACTTAGAACTTTTGATTTTACTAATCTTAAGCCAATTGATTAGCTTGACATAAGCCAGTTGATTAGCTTGTTGAGATAGAATTATTTTTAATTTTCTGTCTGTTCAGGCTGATTTGCTGGATGTGTTGAAGCAGATAACATTAGAAATAAAATACTTTTAGATTATTTATACTGTGATTTTCTTTCTATGTAAATGTGTTTATATAATGAATATGTGTAAATAAAAATTGATTAAATTTTGCTTAGCTTCACTCATGTTTCATTATTTTCTTTGTCTAATTTATTTTTATAGGACATTCTTTTTTCCTGGTAGGAACCATTATTGATTTTACAATTATTACAGGAGTTTTTTTTTCTCCTTAATTTCTGTAGTTTAAGTTACACTTCTGCTAAAAGAGTTTATCTGAAGGAAATATGTAAAATATAGAAGAGTTTCTATCTTAAAACCATTTCATCTGCAACTTATAAATTGCAGGGGTATTATTAAAATTTACAAAAATTATCTTCTATGAAGAGTATAAAATATATCTGTGAAATAAAATCTGAGAATAAAATATATCTGTAGAGCGAAAATGTGTGAAAAAAAATTGTGGAACTTCTTACTCTTTATTCGTTTTACCTGATCATGTCAAAGGTAAGTGCATTTATAATTTCTATTTTATTAATATTACATATAAGAGTGCACTTGAATTTGAGCGTAAAAGTTTTTTGTAAGATCATGCATGCAAAATAAAATTCTTATTTTAAGTATAATTAGATATGAAATAAAATATAATTTTATTTTACCGTAATATCTTTTAATGATAACGAAAAAATATCTTAAATTGAAAAAAAATTTTATACAAGGACAAAGCATGCAAATTTAAATTCCTATTTTGAATGTAATTGGAGGTAAAAAAAAGCATTAAAATTTTTTATTTTGCTTTAAAAAATCTTTATGTAAATGAAAATATGTTTTCCATTTAAATTGCATCACTTATCATACGATTATCAAATCAAAGTATTAAAAAAAAAAAAAAAAACGAAAAGAAACAATAAAGAATCCTTCATCCCGGATTCTCGTCCTGTAACGTTGCTTTTCCTGCATGACAGATTTTCCGCAGTCGCGATAAGGCTGTTTACATTGGGTCTACGGAAGCTTCCCTTCTTTACGGTTAGAAATTCTTTGACAGGAATGCAGTCCCCTAAATAATTTTGGAAGGAATGGAACATGCCAAAAATGCCCCGACACCCGTTTACCTCCTGGTAAAATGAACTCGTCGGTGCATTACTGTGAGTGGAAAATCCACTCCTCTTCACAAGCGGCTAGGGACAGGAAGGCTCCTAATGTTAAAACTTAGAAATTTTTTTGATCACTGAAGATAGGGAATTTTTGAAAATCTGTAGGGGAGATATAGGGAATTTTCTAGACAGAACGGCTGGACTTAGCTTTTTTTTCACAATTGGGACAGAACGGCTCCCGTATATATTTCAGTAGAGGACGGGACTTGTAAAATTTTCAAACTTTCGGACAGAACGGCTCCAGTTGGACTTAGTTTTTAACACTTTACAACAAAGTTGAAAAGTGTTTATGACTTTGTTCATTCTGTCTGTCTGTCTGTCTGTCTGTCTGTCTGTCTGTCCGTTAGCACGATAACTGCCGTAAAAATGAGTTTATCAAAATGAAATTTTAGTATGTTGTTCAGACGGTCTGTAGGACCTATGGGAATATAAATAAATAATATCACCCAATTAGTTTTTTATTGAACCCGGGTTGAAAAAATGAAATACATTGAACCCTATGGGACCTAATTTTTCAAACATTTTTTAAGTAAATTTAAAATTCACGAATTGCTTCGAAATTTTTAGGAAATATTCACATTATCCCATAGAATATATAAAAAAAAATTCAGTAAAATATGTTAAGTAGTTTTTTAATTAAAAAAATTATTTAATATAGGGAAAAAAACAAATTCAATTAAATTCTGACTTTGGGATATCTTCCAGAAAGAAAAGAGAGAGATATTATATAATAAATATCTCTCCATTTGTTTAAACGTTTAGCATATGGGAGTGGCTTCATATTTTAAAATAAATTTGGTAGATAATAATTTTTCATTTTTTTAAATTTTATATAACTCTTCATGATAAATTTAATTGATGGCATTTTAAATGCACTTTCCTACGTCCTAGAGAGTTAAAATTTGGTACACAGCTTAAATTTGTTGAACATTTTATTCGACAAAAATTTGATGGATCTTTAAATATAGATCATACTTTTTTTCGAAATGGCCTGAAAATAATCCCCGTTCACTTCTATAAAACATTGGTGTAATATTGTTAAAAATTCTGATGTGGACAGCACATGTCTTTCTCTGCAGACTCATATTCGTTCTCTTTATTTATTCAATGACAATTTGAGTTTATCTGCACAACATAAGTATTTTAAATGACAGTGAATTTACACGTTAAACTTAAATTTGGTTCTCATTTGATAGCTGGACTTATTGTCAAAGGTGGCGTAGCGAAAACGCGAAAAAACTAGAATATCTCAAGAACGGCTAGTCCTAGAGTAATGGGGTTAGTCTTATTCTTTTTGTTGTCAAAAATCACATATAACATAGGAATTTAATTGATATAATTGAGCACACGTAGTCTTTTATTTTTATATATAACGATTTTTGCTGGCCATTTCGCAAAAATAGCCCGTTCCTTTTTCCCGAATCGTAGTAGAATAACCTACAAATGATTTATATACAAAATTTTGTTAAATTTGGTATATAAATCACTTGTAGGTTATTGAAATATTATACTCCAAATTTTGTTAAATTTGGTTCATTAGTTTTTAGCTAGAGTGGATAAAGGCAATTTCTGCGGCAATTTCGCAAAGAAGGCAGATTCTTTTATTACGAATCGTACTATAATCTAATGAACATCAGGATTTCCCACAAAAAACATACCTACCAAATTGTATGAAATTCGGTCCATTAGTTTTTCAATTAGAGTGGATGTAATATCCACACAGACACACAGAAACATACACAGATACACCCTTACACACACAGACGTCTTCCTAAAAGTAGTTTTTTCGTGTTCTAGAAGTCCCAAAACGTGTAGATTCTTTGAAAATTCGAGTTCCGATCTTCGGCACGATTCCAATACTTTGAGTACATACACATACACATATATATTATCTGTGTATTATCTGTGTATCTAAATTCCGTGCCTATGCAATTACAATAGTTGTGATTTTAAATTATCCCTAAACTTTTATTATTTCTTCAAGGAAGCCTAATTTTAACATATGCAGAATGCAAATATCTCAAGCGATTGTAAGATGAATTACATTGCTGAATTTTTTTCACACAAAATTATTTAGCTCTGGAGTCTGGAATACAAGTTATATGAATGAAATATTCATTGATTTTGCATAAAGAATCAGATGATTTATATTTCGATACAGTTTTAAATATTTAAGTATAATAAATTACTGTAGTACTGTGATAATGTAAAAGATATTACCACTGAATGAATCACATTTTAGAAATTTTTAAATGAAATTACATTTCAGTTGGAAAGTGTTTCATAATCAATGCTTATGCATGATTGATCTTTCTTGTTTTTTCATAATTTGGACAGAACGGCTCCCATACATATTTCGGTAGAAGACGGGACTTGTAAAATTTTCAAACTTTCGGACAGAACGGCTCCAGTCGGACTTAGCTTTTTTTTTCATAATTTGGACAGAACGGCTCCCATATATATTTCGGTAGAAGACGGGACTTGTAAAATTTTCAAACTTTCGGACAGAACGGCTCCAGTTGGACTTAGCTTTTTTTCAAAATTTGGACAGAACGACTTTTTCATATTTTATATATATTTCAGTAGAGGACGATGCTTGCGATTTTTTTAAACTTTCTAATAAAACGGCTCTTAAACGTAAAATATAGAATGTCTTTTGTAGAAAGACTGGAATTAGATCTTTTATTTATTTTTATTTTTTCCAAGATATTGGGCAGGATATTTTTGGAGCGATTTGACAGTATTTTTCTTTTTTATTATTTGGAAGAGAATGGCTTCCTAACATAAAAAGATAAACACTTAAGATTTACTTAGTGATTATGTCATGATAAATTTAGGCCTATTTTTTAATATAATCTTTTATTTGATATTTTTAGGATTTTTGAAAATATTGATTAAACTTAAAAAATGATACTTTTTCACTGGAATATAGGCCAAGATATTTGATATGCAGTTAATAATATTGTAAATAATTATTTCAACATTATATATGTAATAAAAGAATCAACAGTTTTATTAAATTTATATAAAATATTGACTTTGAATTTTACAATTATATAAAATTTACAATGTATATTATTTTTTAAATATTTTTAATTATTGATGCTTATCAATTTGTATTTGTTTTGTCATTACACTATAACTGAGTCTAAAATTATTGATCAGCTTGGAATTGGGGGGGGGGGGGGTAATTCTTATCGGTTTTATCAAAAGAAAATCAGGATAATCTTTTATTAGGCATGGGGCATGTGTAGTCAGCTATATATCCAAGGGAAAAGTATTTTGGTGGAGGACTTTCAGAGGGAAGCTCTTTGAAATAAAGTGACTTTCATTTGAAAGGGGTTCCCACATCATCTAAATTACTTTGATATAAATTTGTTTCGAAGGCCTTTGCAATATAATAATTAAATTTATTAGAAGCTGTTTTTTATATTGTTATATTATTGTAAAAATTACATACCTGATTCACAAGACACACCTGTATGTAATATGTGATACATCTGTACAAGCATACATCTATATACACTATACGGTACCACAGGACCGGTTTTACTCCTAAAAAAAGAGCTCCTGTAGACAACTGTTAATAACATTAGTAGAGTATCTGAAATTATAGAAAAGTGTAACTCCAGTCATGTCACTAATGCTGTTAACAGAGATACAGGACCGGTTTCGCTCTCATTTGAGCTCATCAGCTGTGGATAACTGAAGTAGACATTTTCTAAAAACTGTCAGTCAAGCTGATTAATTAAGGAAAAAATTATAATACTTCCAGTATAGCAATCAGCATTCAAGTAAGAGGAAGTTTAAATAGCATTCTTTAGCCTCTAGAATAATCTGTTGCACTATAAATTTATTAGAAGCTATTTCTCATAGCGTTATATTGTAAGAATTACATACCCGAATCACAAGATACACCTGTATGTAATATGTGATACATCTGTACAAGCATACATCTTTATACACTATACGGTACCACAGGACCGGTTTTGCTCCTAAAGAAAGAGCTCCTGTAGACAACTGTTAACAACATTAGTAGAGTATCTGAAATTAGAAAAGTGTAACTCCAGTCATGTCACTAATGCTGTTAACAGAGATACAGGGCCGGTTTCGCTCTCATTTGAGCTCATCAGCTGTGGATAACTGAAGTAGACATTTTCTAAAAACTATCAGTCAAGCTGATTAATTAAGGAAAAAAGTATTATACTTCTAGTCATGAATCAAATTTACTAGTTATATATTCACGCAAACACAAATCTAATGGTCAGGTAAAATTAAAACCAGAAATTTCACCAGAAGAACATCATTAATCAAATGCAAATAGAAAGGATTAGTTATGCACGTGCGAAAAATATACGAATCCTCAGATAACGATCGATCGAATCATATATATAATAATCATCAAGAACTTCAAATTAAAGGAAATAATGCTCATTAAAACTTACCACGTGCTAAATATAGGAAGAAATAGTTATGCACATGCTAAATATACGAATCAAATGCAAATAAAAGTTATGTACGTGCTACATATCCGAATCAAACGAAAATAGACAGGAATAGTTATGCACTTGCTAAATATACGAATCAAATGCAAATAAAAGATATACACGTGCTAAATATACGAATCAAATGCAAATAAAAGATATACACGTGCTAAATATACGAATCAAATGCAAATAAAAAATATACACGTGCTAAATATCCGAATCAAACGAAAATAGACATGAATAGTTATGCACGTGCTAAATATACCAATCAAATGCAAATAAAAGATATACGAATCCTCAGACAACGATCGATTAAAGGAAACTTAAAGGATTAAACGAAATTAAAGGAAATAATGATCATTAAAACTTACCACGTGCTCAGATTTTCTGTAACACACCAACACTACACAAGCAAAACACAATACTGAATATTTTCCCTCAGGATGTCCCTATTCCTCAAATTCCCTACAGCATCAGCGCCACCTAGTGGTTTCGGAATTTAACATTACGGAGCCTTCCTGTCCGTAGCTGCTTTTCTCCTCTTCCACTGCAATGGGCAATGAACATGAACATTTCTTCCTAAGTCGGTGTTACACGTGGGTTTTGTACATTATTTCGTTAAGTTCCTATTTACAAGAACTACTCTGAAGAGTGAAAATCTGCATTTTTCTTTCTTTGTCAATAAGAAAATAGGTATTCATCGAGGATTTATTCTGTCGATGAGTTGATGAACTTGAATCGTCTTCTAAAATAGGAAAAAGTACTGGGTTTACAAGTTACTTGCTTCGTATTCCTCACAGGTAAGAACTATTTTCGCAAATCGTGTGTTTGGTTCGTGTCGCTGAACTCGACTTATCTGAAAGAACTGTTGAATTAGTTTTGATAGCAAACTTAATTTTGAAAACCTTTTAAATAAATTTTAATAGAATACATGAAATTATTGTGGAAATTTCAGCTATGTAAAGATAATGTTTAAAAATAAGCTAACTTTAATCTTAATTTTTTGTACATAAAATTCACAAATTCGGGTTTTTAAAACATTTGAATACAAAGCATTTCGGTCTGGGCCGGGCTCGGGTTCTACATCTGTAAATTTCTTCGGGTGAAAGTCTAAAATTTTGGCCTTTAACCAGAGGTTACCCGGCCTGAGGGGCTGGGAATTAGGTTAAAAAACTGTATTTGATATCCTTTTAAAAATATATGTCCATTTACTAAATAGTTAACTGATAATATCACGAAAGATTTCTCTCTATAGTAAACATTCGATACATACAAAGAACCATCCGGCCACTCAATTTGCTACTCATTCTTTAGGGTGAGTCGAGAGGTCTGGGTTTTCAACATACAAAGAACCTTCAGATATAATGATAAAATTATTGGGCGATCGATAGAATAGACCCCCACTCCTTTTTCAAAGTACTAAAGTGCGCCAAGTTGGCGCGATTCACCAGGTTACACTTTCATTCCTTTTACTTCGCCAATTTGGTAGCCCACGACTTTCCGGACATCCAATCAGCGCGCGACTTTTTGAGAATTTTAATAGGCAGGAAGTATTTCAATAGGCTTCTGTGTATTTCATCTGACCTTTTTCGATCGAATTAGTTGACTCTGGTTTTTGTAGATCTTTTTTCGATCGATTTTGCAAAGATTTGGACACGTACAACTTTTTGGAATAAATATTTAAAACATTCCTCGTAATTCATGTACATTAACATTTTACGCAAATTTTCAGTAGATATGCAGATTTTTGTAGATTTAATTGGATTGAAATGTGAAACGTGTTCCTGTGTTAAATGTACGTGTATGTCCAAGAAAACGTGTTCCGGTGTGGATGTAATTAAAAATATGGATATATCAGTAAATATTTTTGAATTGCAGAGTGAAACGTGTTCCGTTACATAAAGGTTAGTTCTTTTATTTATTCGTCTCGTGTTTTGAAATTGCCTTTTGTATTCTCCCGTGTTTTTAAAATGGTTCGCCTAAGTATTGATTTTTCTTAAATTTCGTTGAAGTACCATCTCTTTTCTAAGTTCTGTTTTTAATTAAAGTACGATCTTTTTCCTAAGTATCGTGTTTTCTTAAATTTTGTTAACGTACAATCTTTTTCTAAGTTCTGTTTTTTCTTAAATTTTGTCATTTGAGTGGGGAGGAGTCAATTTCAAAACAGAGAAACGCGCCAACTTGGCGCAATTTTGTACTTGAAAAAATGTGTGTATGTGTGTGTGTGTGTGTGTGTGTGTGGGGGGGTCTATTCTACCGATTTACCAAATTATTTTTATGTAACCAAATTATTTTTATGTATTAGTACCGTAAATAAAACAAATTTATTTCCACATTTATATACAAGTTACATATAAAATAACATAATTTACTAAGTGCATTTAATGTGCATTTAATGTACTGTAACAGTTTTTATAATTGTAAAAATAATTTAGTGATATTCATTCTGTGTCAGTTCATTTTAATTTTCTGAGTGTTACATTTCATTCTTATTTACCTAAATTTTTAATTTATTAATTTTAAACAAAAATAGTTTTAAAATTCATGTTTTTTTAATTAAAAATTAATATTATACTTTAGTAAAGTAAGTGTGAGCAAATTTTGGTTCCAGTTGTGAAATCAACCATAACCACTTTTCCAATGATATATCTGTGTTTTGTCTATTTGTGAGTCTATTGGCACGAGATCTCTCGAACAAATTGGGAGTATTGAATGAAACTTGACACGATTATTTTCATTAAAAATGCCAGAAGCTTATATATTTTCAGCATGATAAAATTAAGAGAAAGCATTCAATTTGACATCATTTTCCGAATATTAACATCCACCGTTCTCAAGATATTGCATGTTTTTGATCTAAATTGGAAACATTAATAAAACATAAATATGTTCCTTATTAGTAAATTTTTAAACGCTTTGTAAGTACTTGTAACTAAAATTAAACGATATCCATTATTATGTAGGACTTGATGCAACGTGTTGCAGCATTTCATTTAGGGGTGCGAGATTTGCTTGAAAATCCACAATATGAAATAAATAAAATGTTTGTTAACAGAGGGGGGAGAGGGATCATAAAATTGAATTGATGTTGAGAAAATAATTGTTGTTAACATAATTTTTGTACATAATTGTGTTAACATAATTTTTGTTAACATAATTTTTCTAAATACAAATATTTATATTTATTTACCATCTATTGAAGTTTTAAACGCCGGTTCTTAGAGTCTGGATGAAGAGAAAATTTTGTTACAATATCATCATAATCCAGTGGTATATCTTATTATACAGCTAATAATAGCTAAAGATG
Source organism: Amaurobius ferox (assembly GCA_951213105.1). Lineage (NCBI taxonomy): Eukaryota > Metazoa > Arthropoda > Arachnida > Araneae > Amaurobiidae > Amaurobius > Amaurobius ferox. The sequence continues at coordinate 23,842,132 of OX578152.1, forward strand.
AAAGTCTTTCTTGTACCATTGTACTGCGAAAATAATTTTTCAACCTCCTGAGACACGAAAAAGACCTTTCACAAATGGATGAGCTGATTGGCACAGTCAAAAACAATTTAACTAATAATGTGATGACAGTAAACACATTTATTAATTCAGCTCTTTGAAATAATCCAGGCGACTTTTAGAATTGGGATGGCCTATATTTACCTTTTCACCATTGAATAAAACAGTCGCAATTCACATAGCAAATCCTCTTTCTGGAAGTTATATACTTCGCATAAGGTTGAAACTTTTTCTTTTCCGACATCTGATCCGGATAATACTGTACTAAAGACAAACAAAACGGATATATTGTTCTCATTAAATCTTGTCTCAATTTCATTAGATACTGAATCTATTAATTTCATATTGAATATTGATTCTATGATATGATTTAACATCATTATCGGGATTTTTTTTCATTCGCTTGGAATTTTTTTACGCCTTTTCAGTTTTGGTCCAGAATAAGAAAAATTTGGGGGCGTGACCGCGCCCCCTATTCGCGGCCCCTGACCTTACATATGGCAATTGTTAATCTTCCGACCTTCTTTGCATTTGTTATCTGATGTTACAAGTTGAAACTCACTATTATTACTTTCCTTATATACAATAATGTACATAAGAAAAGTATTGTGACGGGGTCGAAAATTCGAGTTTTCGACGGGAGAGCACGTTTCAAGCATCCCTGATCATGAATCAAACATTTTTGAGGTGATGTCTGTGTGTGTGTGAAAGTATGTGTATGGAGACGATAACTGACGAAGGAATGGACCGATTCGAATGAAATTTGGTACAAAAATTAGAATCCGTAAACACAGGAAGCCTATTGCTTTTATACGCAATCGAATGTTCAGATCCCCCCCCCCCCCCCCCTAAATTTTCGAGTGAAATTTTGAAAAAATCGCAGAAAATCAAAACATCTAATAAAGTTACGCAAATAGACACTTCTTCGAAAAATGTAAGATATGTTAAAAAATTACTAAATTTACCACGTTTAAAACGTTGAAATTTTCAAAATATGTCGGTTCGGAATCTCCCCTCCCCCCCTCCGCACCTCACTTCAATACGACAAATGTAAGATATTTTATAAAAATTACCACGTTTAAAACTTTGAAATGTTCAAAATATGTCGGTTCGGAATCTCCCCCTCCCCCTCCGCACCTCACTTCAATACGAAAAATGTAAGATATTTTATAAAATTACCACGTTTAAAACTTTGAAATGTTCAAAATATGTCGGTTCGGAATCTCCCCCCCCCCTCCGCACCTCACTTCAATACGAAAAATGTAAGATATTTTATAAAAACTACCACGTTTAAAACTTTGAAATGTTCAAAATATGTCGGTTCGGAATCTCCCCCCCCCCCTCCGCACCTCACTTCAATACGAAAAATGTAAGATATTTTATAAAATTACCACGTTTAAAACTTTGAAATGTTCAAAATATGTCGGTTCGGAATCTCCCCCCCCCCCCTCCGCACCTCACTTCAATACGAAAAATGTAAGATATTTTATAAAAATTACCACGTTTAAAACTTTGAAATGTTCAAAATATGTCGGTTTGGAATCTCCCCCCCCCCCCCCCCGCACCTCACTTCAATACGAAAAATGTAAGATATTTTATAAAATTACCACGTTTAAAACTTTGAAATGTTCAAAATATGTCGGTTTGGAATCTCCCCCCCCCCCCCCCCGCTCCTCACTTCAATACGAAAAATGTAAGATATTTTATAAAATTACCACGTTCAAAACTTTGAAATTTTCAAAATATGTCGGTTCGGAATCTCCCACCTCACTTTGATACGAAAAATGTAAGATATTTTATAAAATTACTAAATTTACCAGCTTTAAAACTTTGAAATTTTCAAAATATGTCGGTTCGGAATACAGACAATTTCGACCAATAATTTACATTTTTAGAAAGCTCGAAGATCAGACTTTTTACAAATCCAATCTGGTCGTGAAATAAGAAAAAGTAGCCGCACGATCTGGAGTTTAAGGAAGTAATGATTTTCAATTCTTCGGCCAAACTGCGAAAGAAGGGATCGAGTTTTCACCCACATGCGCGCGCAGACGCACGGTGTTTCTATGGTGGAGGGGAGGTGGCCGAGGTTCTGACGTCACGATTCTGACGAGGTTGCGCCAGATACGCATAGCGAAACCCCCCTCTCAAGACCCCCCCCCCCCCTAGAACATTATTTTTCATCTTAAAATTTCATTATTAGTTTTAACGTCATTAAACTAAAACAAACTTTGTTAACTCCACGGGATTATGGCGCCAGCGAGTTTGCCACGGTCAGAATTTTCAAGGGTAGCGAACAGGCTGGTCGTCGAAGGCGGCAAGTATTTCAATAAAACACACGTAATAAAACATTTAAACTTTTAATGACATTTACTTTTAGACTAACAGTATCCTATACCGTTAAATATTTTATTTTTTTAAATTAAACATTTTGCTTTAACATTAACCTGCTTGAAAGTGTCAAATTTAGGAAGATTGTCAAATCAATTGCAAATTTTAAAATGTTAATACAACTTTATGCATATGAAAATTCATATAAATATAGATGCGATTTTTACTATTATTGTGCTGATGAGAATTTGAAATGATTGACATTTAAACATAAAAGAAATTCGCAATAATTATCATTTGTTAAGTAACATTACAACAGAAATACAGCAACAAAATATTGTAAAAACATTGCAATACTTGAGACATATCACATTGAATATAAGAAGTGATTCATGCTACATACAGATGGAGTTTTGGAATATTGATGAAGTTCTTGAGACTGTTCACGTGTTTTAAAAATATATAATGCAATAGCTGAAATACTTTGGGGCATAAAATACGGATGCTGAATTTTTTCAAATTTCTAGTTATGATTTTATTTTCAATTTCATGAATTAATAGGTATATTATTTTACTTATTGAATTTATTGTACTAAATTTCTTAAAAATCAGTTACATTCAGATATATGGTGTCCATAAAATTAGATAGAAACATAGATATCTTTCAAAAACTGTTTATTTGTGTTCAGAGATGTTCAAAATTTGGATCTATTCAAATTACCAGATAGTTAATGAAGATTCAAATGGCGGCAAGCGTTGACGGAAGTGTTACATATTTTTATGCTCTTTTTCGTACATCTTCCGTAAAGTCGAGTCAGATGAATTTTCTTAAAAACCGAAAGGGATATCTTCAAAACCGAATGTGGAAATATTTCGTGAAAGCCTAATCCTCTCCTGAATTTGATGCGAACCCATATCAGTTATTATCTGGGCCAGTGGTTGGAAAAATTACTTTATTATTGTCGTAATCTACAACTACAACTACATTATGACAAATATAGTTAACTACAACTACATTATGACAAATATAGTTAACTACAACTACATTGTGACAAATATAGTTAACTACAACTACATTATGACAAATATATAGTTAACTACAACTGCTTTTTTTAAAAAGTAGTGACTGCAAACTACTTTTAAAATGTAGTCACTACATAACTACTTTTATAAGATGAATTTTGCCACAGTTTCGATTTACACAAAAGGTTGAGCATATGGGTATACTTTAATAATTTAACTTACTTATTCTGAATAAGTAAAATTTACTGATTCCCAAATTTACTGATCGAATTACCTTACCAATCTTTACGCATTTACCGACTTCTGAAACCAATAAAATAAAATAAAAGTTTAAACTTTATCTGGTTGTTTCTGATTTCGGTTGTCTTTGATTTTAAAGTTTAATTAAAGTTGACGTGCATCCATTTTATTTATTAAAAGCATAAAATAAAATAAAGGCAAAAACTATTTTTTTGAAAAGCATGTTTGTTTATTACTTTCCTTATATACAATAATGTATAAGGAAAGTATTGTGATGGGGTCGAAAATTCGAATTCGAGTTTTCGACTGGAGAGCACGTTTCAAGCATCCCTGATCACGAATCGAACATTTTTGAAGTGATGTCTGTGTGTGTGTGTCAATGAGTCTGTGGAGACGATAACTGATGAACGAATGGACCGATTCGAATGAAATTTGGTACAAAAATTACAATCCGTAAACACAGGAAGTTATTAAATCTATTGTCACTATTGTTTTTATACGCCATCGGATGTTCAGAACCCCCCCCCCCCCCCTAAATTTTCGAGTGAAATTTTGAAAAAATCATCAAAAAATCAAAACCTCTAATAAAGTTACGCAAATAGACATTTCTTGTGTAATTTTTCATTATAAAACGATTGGCATGAACTTTAGAACGCTAACATGAACCGTTCTTGAGATATTGCACATTTTTCAAAAAAATTATCAAAATCTCATATAGAATTTAAAAAAAAAATCCTATTGAGAAACATGTCCACTTTTCATATGTAATACCTTGCGATAAATTTTTGACATCATTCTCGTGGATCTAGCTCGTTCCATTCATGAAAAAAGATACTTTGAGTAATACTTTTCTATTTGAACGCCAATAGTCATTTATCTGCTGTAAGGATAACTTATTTCTCCGTCCATAACGCTTGGCGAGATTTTAGCGACGAATTTGGTGGAATGTCGCCAACTTAACGAAAAACTCGCCAAATGGATAAAAATGACGCTAAATCAATGAAAATGACGACTCATTGACGAAAATTCAATATCTTGGAAAGAATATAAATATCTACTATAATAATAATCTATTTTTTTACTGTGAAAGTAGTAAATTCATTGCATTATATAAGGAAAGCCATGTGCTGCCCACATCAGATTTTTTTTAGTAGAATTTGCATCTAAAAATTACAGTTAGATAAGCAGAATCTTTAGTCTTGGCACTTTGCAAATTGTACGTCGTTGCGCAGAACATTAAATTTCGTACAAAGGAAGAAAGGGTGATCAAATGATATGTAGAATGGCACCTTTTTTGTTCACTGAAGTAACGTTAAAAGTAGCTTTAAAACTCGATACAAACTAGTGATATATTGTGAGTGGTCACAATAATTCGGGCATTTTTTAAGGAGGAGAAGGCATGATAGATTCACAAGAGGGGAAAATCAAATGTGAAGAGGGTGGCTCATAACTGTTTATAGCAAGTTTTTGTTTTATACTTGTGTAATTCTAACATTGTTTTTTAATTATTTTAGGTATGGTATCATCGGAGTTGCCATTTAAGAAAATTTTGCATAATAGTCGCAGTGTAAACAATGGGGATACACTTTCACGCATTCATCTTACAGATAGCCAAGATCTTAGAAATATATAACGCTTTGTGGATATTTCATCGAATAATTACCACACCAATGATTATGTAAGTGTGCAATTATTAATAAATAAATTAATGAAGAATGGTGAAAATCCAGTTGTATATTGCAAGTTCCACGGTGCAGATGAGAGATATAATTCAAGATCAAGATATCATGATTGTGCTAATGACACAATTTCTACAAGAAATGCTAATAAAATTTGGTGCAGATAAAGTGTGTGTTGATGGAACACACGGCACAAATGATACAATTTTCAAATTGTTAGTGAGTTAGTAGTTGAAGACCCAGACCGTCCGACTCGTCCGAGGACTTGAGCAACTAGTTGGACGGCCGGGTGACTTAGTAGTTGTAAGTTGTAGTAGTTAGTGAATTAGTAGTTAATGAGTTAGTAGTATCAATAGTTGTAGATGAGTATTCATTTGGATGTCCAGTCGCATTTTGCATATCAAATCGAACCGATACTTTTGCCATGAAAGTTTACTTTTCAGTTATCAAAGGTGCTGCTGGATGCATCAAATCGAAAATTTTCATGAGTGATGATGCTGCATTATTCTATAATTCATGGTCAGAAATAATGGGTGTACCTGAACACAGATTGTTGTGCACTTGGCATGTAGATGAAAATTGGCGAGAAAATTTAAATAAAATTGGAGATCCTGCAAAGGGAACAGAGACATATAATTACCTTAAGTATTATTATGCTAATCAGATGTCGTGAAATTTTACGATCTATTAACAGATGTTATCGATAATCTTGAAGATCACGATAACTTAGTAGAAGTTAAAGATTATTTTGTTAGACATTATGCATCAAGACCTAAGGTTTGGGCATATTGCCACCGTTTGAAATTGGACATTAATACCAATATGTATTTAGAGGCTATGCATAAGATTTTAAAATATGTATTCTTAGATGGCAAGAAGAACCGTCGTTTAGATATATGCATACAAGCCCTTTTAAATATGAGTAGAGACAAAGTTTTTGAAAGATTCATAAAACTAACCAAAAAGAACCCAAATAACTATATTAAACATATCCAAACAAGCCACTAGACAGGAGCGAATATACAAAAAGACAACATATTCAACAAAACACATGGTCTGTATGAGGTGGTTTCTCCAGAATGCGAAGACATTTATTATAGGGTAATAATAGAAAACAAAAATTGTTCATGTGTATTAAGATGCAGTGTTTGACAAGTGTGCATACACATGGTAACATATACTTGTATTCATTATTTAATCAATAATAATATATGTAAACACATTCACGCAGCAGTTTTATCCAGCACTGAGTATATAGATGCAGCACCATATGTAGAACTAGGTCATAATGATGAAATTGCTTCAATATTCAGTGAAGCAAGCAAGACACCAAGCACAACCAGTTGTCGATGTCATTACAAAAATTTCAGCAATGGCAGAAATAATAAAAAATGCTTCATCCTCAGCAATATATTTGCCAATAGAAAAACAAAATAAAATAATTAGTCATTTAAATAAAGCAATAAATTTATTAAGTGAAGCCAAAAAACCAATAGGAAGTTGCTTAAAACCAGTAAATAAGAAAATTGAAAGACAGATATTTTGTAGCATAAAAAAAATGCAGTAAATCTGAAAGAGTGTTAGAAAAACCAAGGAGTTTGGAAACAAACAAATTAGTTTCAGGTCTTTTGGGGAAATTACCTTTACACAGTGAAGCACAAGACCATTCGTATGCAAACATAAATATATAAATTGAAAATTTCTATCAATTTTGAACATTTGAAAGCTCGTTTTCTCAATCGCCAGTGACGATTAAGTAAAATGTTTTCCAATGTTCAAAATCAATGGAAATATTCAATTTATTGATTCGTCATCTAGAGTAATATTTGTTCCAAGACCCACATTCTCACCTTTCATATGAATTGTGCACGCACTTATTTGTGATTTCGAGCTATTTGGTTTCATCGATCATAATATTTTTTTCTTTACTTTTCTTCTACATTGCCCCATCCAAATTTAATTTTCTTCGTTATTTTTAGTCGAAAATATGTCTTTTCAATCTTTAAGTTCAAAAATATTGTGTTTGTAAGCTTCAAAAAAGTTTATTGTGATATGTTTGTAAATATATATACAAAATAATTGACTGTGAAGAATTTTAAGAAATTTTATTCAATGTATTGGATGATTTTTACGCAAAGGGGAATCAGTGAATCATGTGTCTGAGAATTTGTAAATGTACAAGCAAACAAGCACATCAAGGCAATTTGGCACCGGAAATAAAAATTATAAATATGGCATTTGGCACATTGAGCGTGTTCTCCTCGATACAATAAATTAATTGTCTAGCAAAAAAAAAATATATGCTTCATTTTATTTGATGTTTCAGATAGTGGATATGCTTGTTTTGATGTTGCAGCAAACAAGCATATTAAGGCAATTTGGCACCAGAAACAAAAATTATAAATGTGGCATATACATGGCCACTTCTACTGCCTCCGAGCTTGGTAATGGCATGCTTGCCAACGATCTCGCTTCTTTAGTAAACACTTCAGTTCCTCTTCATACGTATAACTTGGGGTGGAACTGCTTTGTTCAAATTTTTGCGTAGAATCAAAATGTGAAACTACATATCCGCAGATGCCAAGATGTTTGGGGTGAATATGTTCCCACGAGAGAGGGAATTGTAATGACAACGTGGAGAGAATTCTCCACAAAGATTTTCAATTTTAACTGTATTTATACAAAGAGTGGTTTTGTCGCAAGCAATCAGTTGATTGTATTAAAAACAACTGAGCAATGCCATATGCAATAGCTATATAAACACGGTGATGGCCAATTTCATCTGAAACCGAACTCGATCCTCTTCTTCATTGAGCAGTTAAACACCATAAAAGACCTTCGAAGTCAAATCTCGGACGGCATATTAGAAGGACTATACACAGTTGCATTGCCGGCAAAAATTTTGGATGTTAGGCAAATGATTCCGATGCATTTAAAACCCCGAAAATGCATGGAGTTGCCACATTATAAAGTGCGTCCAAGCTGAAATTGTGCGAGTGTGTGAGAAAATCTTCCAATGTGAGGCGTGTGTCGTTAATCATTGCTCTCAGAGGCGCCACGGTTGCCTTAAAACACCGGTGAAGGAAACAATAAGTTCTGTGGGTAACGAAGCTCTATTCTCTGTAAATCTGTACAACATTTCAAAGGCTGTCAGTGAGCATAGCTTCAGTTACTATATTAACGAAAACGGCTTTGACAGCCTGTATTTAGAAACCTATAAAAGAGGAATCCTGTAAGCACCCATTTACTTAATTTTTATTCTCTGGTGGTTTTAAATTTAATTTTAATTCTTATTTTTTTTTTCAATTAAATTTTTATTTTATTTTTCAATTTTAATTCTTGTATTTCTTTTCAATTTCATTTAAACAATTTAATTCTTGTATTTCTTTTCAATTTCATTTAAACAATTTAATTCTTGTATTTCTTTTCAATTTTATTTAAACGATTAAATTTTAATTCTTAAATTTCATTTTATCAACTTAATTCTTATATATATATTTCCAATTTCGTTTAATTCTTAAATATTCTTTTACTAAACATAGTGTATTTTTTAATTCACTTTTAAAAATGACAGCTAGAGTAATGAGCATCAAGTGATTGGGTACTTTGGTCTACATAGTGTAAATATTTTTTCTGCTTTTCACGATTTCATAATCCTCTTTGTAAAAATCTATGCATTGTTTTTTTTTGTAAATATCTATGTAATATTGTTATGTTTATTAAATATTTTTTTCTTTTTACTTTAAATACAGTGTTTTTATTGGACATACCCTAACCACCTATCGTGGTTTTGGACATACCATAACCACTTACCATGGTTTTGGTACCGAGGGAAATCTTTATTTTTCAGATTAAAAAAACAAACATTGGATTTCTTCACTTAGCTTGGTCTTGGACATACCATAACCACTTAGCATGGTTTTGGTATAAATGGAAAAACTTTATTTTTCAGATTTTGAAAACAATTAATTTCTTCACTTGGCATATTGTTGGAAATCTTTATTTTTCAGGTCTTAAAAAACATTGGATTTTTTTTCACTTACAATTGTATTGAGATGCCATTACCACTTAGCATGGTTTTGGATATAGCATAACCACTTAGCATGGCTTTGGTACAGAAAGAAAACTTTTATTTTTCAGATTCTATAAATAGAATAATATGTCTATTTGGAAGAATGTTCAGTATTTCTATATACATTATAATTAAATTGGTAACACTTTATATATTTTATAAATGGCTTCAACTATTAAAAGTGGAAATACACATTGCAATGGCTTGAAACCCATGTAAAAATATTTAAAAAATTGTCTTTTAATAATTCCATCTTGGTGTATGTCGAATTAATTTAAATTTTAAAAAGTACTCTAAACGCAACGATTAAGATTCTATTGGTATTCAACATGTACATATTCACTTTATAATCTCCTGTTTCTGTGTAAATAATCAATCAGCGAGAACTTTTACGACCTTTGATATCTGCTTTAAACAGTGACATTGTGATTTTATTCCTCAGTCAATATTAAGTTCCGGTCACTCTTTGATATACTGATAAACCCGTAGTTTCAAAACCCGATAAGCTTGGCTTTCTGTTTGAAAGTCCTTGCCTTGGATTAAAAGAAATACTTTTATTTGGTACATTTTAATCTCACTTAAACTTCATCTGTTTCATTACATTTTAATAAATGTAATTAAAAAATTAATTTCATTAAAAACATACCCTAAATTTCCCGAACATTGTAAAAATAAATATCATGCATTTTAATAAAATGATCCTTGGAAAGCTAGGTTTAGAAACGCACGTTCTTGTTTATTTAATATTTTTGTTAGTTAAAAAATTAGTTTTAACTTCGTCGTTAAACCATAAATACAACGAGGTCTTGTTTTCGCTGCAAATGTCCATGCCATGTCTTGAATTCAAAGAAATGGCTTTAATTCATTATATTACTTTAATTATTTTTCGTATTGTGTATGTGTATACAGGGAGCTTCGCTATGTACAATTGTAAATATATACCACTCGCTATTCCTAATGTAAACATTTTATTTAAAAAATCTACCAAGCATTGCAATCATTGGTAAGAACAGATTGAGTGGGCCTGTGCAGTGGTTAGCTTGAAGAGCTATCGGTACCTCACAATTCCCCATTTTAAAATTTCCACCAAGTATTGTGTTCTGTGGTAAGGACAGATTGAGTGCACCTATCAATTTTAACTACTACGTTAAACCATGAATACAATAAAGTCTTGTATTTTCCATATATTTGCAAAGTAGCATGGAAGTCACTACCAACATTTTTTTTGGTAGTGACTTCCATGCTACTTTGCAACTGAAACTTTGTGTAAAAATCTCGTATGACACACAAAATCATCTCTAAAAATAGTCGAAACGTATTCAGTAGATTCTAAAAACATGGTGTTAAAATCACACAACCCATTCATACACAAAATTCTTGTATTCTTTGAAAATACATTAACAGAATTCACTAAAATCATTTTTGTTCGTAGATTCATTTTAAACATTAATTAAAACCATTATTAAGTTAACGCAAAAAAAAATCTGATGTGGGCAACACATGACTTTCCTTATATAATGCAATGAATTTACTACTTTTACAGTTAAAAAAATGTTATTCTTATAGTTGATACTTATATTCTTTCCAATGTATTGAATTTTCTTCAATTAGTCGTCATTTTCATTGATTTAGCATCATTTTTATCCATTTGGCGAGATTTTTGTTAATTTGGCAGCAATTAAAAAATGTCGCCAAGTTGGCGACATTCCGCCAAATGTGTCGCCAAAATCTCGCCAAGCGTTATGGACGGAGAAATAATTATTCTTACTATTGGATAAATGACTATTGGCGTTCAAATACAAAAGTATTACTCAAAGTATCTTTTTTCATGAATGGAACGAGCTAGATCCACGAGAATGATGTCACCAAATTTATCGCATGGTATTACATATGAAAATGAACATGTTTCTCAATAGGAAATATTTTTTTTTTATTTTATATAACTTTTTGATAATTTTTTTGAAAAATGTGCAATATCTCGAGAACGGTTCGTGTTAGCGTTCTAAAATTTATGTGAATCGTTTTCTAAAGAAAAATTACATAAGAAATGTCTATTTGCGTAACTTTATTAGCGGCTTTGATTTTTTGACGATTTTTTCAAAATTTCACTCGAAAATTTAGGGGGGTTGAAGAGCTGTCGGTACCTCACAATTCCCCATTTTAAAATTTCCACCAAGTATTGCGTTCTGTGGTAAGGACAGATTGAGTGCACCTATCAATTTTAACTACTACGTTAAACCATGAATACAATAAAGTCTTGTATTTTCCATATATTTGCAAAGTAGCATGGAAGTCACCACCAACATTTTTTTTTGGTAGTGACTTCCATGCTACTTTGCAACTGAAACTTTGTGTAAAAATCTCGTATGACACACAAAATCATCTCTAAAAATAGTCGAAACGTATTCAGTAGATTCTAAAAACATGGTGTTAAAATCACACAACCCATTCATACACAAAATTCTTGTATTCTTTGAAAATACATTAACAGAATTCACTAAAATCATTTTTGTTCATAGATTCATTTTAAACATTAATTAAAACCATTATTAAGTTAACGCAAAAAAAAATCTGATGTGGGCAACACATGACTTTCCTTATATAATGCAATGAATTTACTACTTTTACAGTTAAAAAAATGTTATTCTTATAGTTGATACTTATATTCTTTCCAATGTATTGAATTTTCTTCAATTAGTCGTCATTTTCATTGATTTAGCATCATTTTTATCCATTTGGCGAGATTTTTGTTAATTTGGCAGCAATTAAAAAATGTCGCCAAGTTGGCGACATTCCGCCAAATGTGTCGCCAAAATCTCGCCAAGCGTTATGGACGGAGAAATAATTATTCTTACTATTGGATAAATGACTATTGGCGTTCAAATACAAAAGTATTACTCAAAGTATCTTTTTTCATGAATGGAACGAGCTAGATCCACGAGAATGATGTCACCAAATTTATCGCATGGTATTACATATGAAAATGAACATGTTTCTCAATAGGAAATATTTTTTTTTTATTTTATATAACTTTTTGATAATTTTTTTGAAAAATGTGCAATATCTCGAGAACGGTTCGTGTTAGCGTTCTAAAATTTATGTGAATCGTTTTCTAAAGAAAAATTACATAAGAAATGTCTATTTGCGTAACTTTATTAGCGGCTTTGATTTTTTGACGATTTTTTCAAAATTTCACTCGAAAATTTAGGAGGGTTCTGAACATTCGATTGCATATAAAAACAATAAGCTTCCAGTATTTACGGATTGTGATTTTTGTACCAAATTTCGTTCGAATCGGTCCATTCGTTCGTCGGTTATCGTCTCCACAGACTCACTGACACACACACATACTTTCCTACACGCACAGACATCACTTCAAAAGTGTTTGATTCGTGATCAGGAATGCTTGAAACGTGCTCTCCCGTCGAAAACTCAATTCGAATTTTCGATCCCATCACAATACTTTCCACAATACTTTCCTTATGTATATAAGGAAAGTAATATCATTTTTACAAAATATAATTCCTTTTAATAAAACTCTTCCATATCTACATCCGAATGGATAATTCCGATCTATTTTTTTTTTATTTCTTTATTCGATTCGAAATGCTTCAAAATGAAGAAAAACATAAAAATTTTTATTCTTCGAGCCGTATTTATTACTTTCCTTATATACATAATGTATAAGGAAAGTATTGTGAAGGGGTCGAAAATTCGAAATTGAGTTTTCGACGGGAGAGCACGTTTCAAGCATCCCTGATCACGAATCAAACATTTTTGAAGTGATGCCTGTGTGTGTGTGTGTGTGTCAGTGAGTCTGTGGAGACGATAACTGACGAACGAATGGACCGATTCGAACCAAATTTGGTACAAAAATCACAATCCGTAAACACTGGAAGCCTATTGTTTTTATACGTGATCGAATATTCAGAACCCCCCTAAATTTTCGAATGAAATTTTGAAAAAATCGTTAAAAAATCAAAACCGCTGATAAAGTTACGCAAATAGACATTTCTTATGTAATTTTTCATTAGAAAACGATTGGCATAAATTTTAGAACGCTAACACGAACCGTTCTCGAGATATTGTACATTTTTCAAAAAAATTATGAAAAAGTCACATAAAAAAAAAATCCTATTGAGAAACATGTTCACTTTTCATATGTAATACCATGCGATAAATTGAGTGACATCATTCTCGTGGATCTAGCTCGTTCCATTCATGAAAAAATATACTTTGAATAATACTTTTGTATTACAACGCCAATAGTCATTTATCTGCTGCAAGAATAAATTTTTTCTTAGTGCATAACGCTTGGCGAGATTTTGGCGACGAATTTGGCGGAATGTCGCCAACTTGGCGACTTTTTTGTAATGTTGCCAAATTAATGAAAATCTCGCCAAATGGATAAAAATGATGCTAAATCAATGAAAATGACGACTAATTGTCGAAAATTCAATATCTTGGAAAGAATATTAGTATCTACTATAAGAAAATCCTATTACTTTCCTTATATACATAATGTATAAGGAAAGTATTGTGACGGGGTCGAAAATTCGAAATTGAGTTTTCGACGGGAGAGCACGTTTCAAGCATCCCTGATCACGAATCAAACATTTTTGAAGTGATGTCTGTGTGTGTGTGTGTGTCAGTGAGTCTGTGGAGACGATAACTGACGAACGAATGGACCGATTCGATCCAAATTTGGTACAAAAATCACAATCCTTAAACACTGGAAGCCTATTGTTTTTATACACAATCGAATGTTAAGAACACCCCTAAATTTTCAAATGAAATTTGGAAAAAATAGTCAGAACATCAAAACCACTAATAAAGTTACGCATATAGGCATTTCTTATGTAATTTTTCATTAGAAAACGATTGACATAAATTTTAGAACGCTAACATGAACCGTTCTCGAGATATTGTACATTTTTCAAAAAAATTATCAGATAGTCATATAAAATAAAAAAAAAATATTTCCTCTTGAGAGACATGTTCACTTTTCAGTAATACCATGCGATATATTGGGTGACATCATTCTCGTGGATCTAGCTCGCTCCATTCATGAAAAAAGATACTTTGAGTAATACTTTTGTATTTGAACGCCAATATTCATTTATCTGCTGTAAGAATAACTTATTTCTTTGTCCATTATGCTTGGTGAGATTTTGGCGGAATGTCGCCAACTTGGCGACTTTTTGAAATGCTGACGAATTAACGAAAATCTCGCCAAATGGATAAAAATGACGCTAAATCAATGAAATGACGACTAATTGTCGAAAATTCAATATCTTGGAAAGAATATTAGTATCTACTATAAGAAAAACCTATTTATTTTACTGTAAAAGTGGTAAATTCATTACGTTATATAAGGAAAGTCATGTGTTGCCCACATCAGATTTTCTTTTTATTTGTAATCAAAGTTCGCTTTTCTGATTTTTGCGGGAAAACGATCCAATTTGGCGCGAACGGGATGTGACGTCACAAGGTTCTAGTCGTTCTCATCGCGCGAATCTATGAATGTGTGTTTACATTCGAAAAGTTCTGTTTATTATGTCTAATACTTATAAGTATTACATAATTCCAATGTGCACTTCTACTAGTATCACATCACCAAATAAAATCTTTATATCTGTGCCTAAAAATGATGTTGTTCGTAAAAAATCTGATGTGGGCAGCACATGACTTTCCTTATATAATGCAATGAATTTACTACTTTTACAATTAAAAAATTTTATTCTTATAGTAAATATTTACATTATTTCAAAGATATTGAATTTTCTTCAATGAGTCATCATTTTCATTGATTTAGCGTCATTTTTATCGATTTCGCGAGATTTTCGTTAATTTGGCAACATTTAAAAATGTCGCTAAGTTGGCGATATTCAACTAACTTCGTCACCAAAATCTCGCCAAGCGTTATGGACGGAGAAATAAATTATTCTTACAGTGGATAAATGACTAATGTTGATATATAAAAGTATTACTCAAAGTATCTTTTCTCGTAAATGGAACGAATTAGATTCACGAGAACGATGTCACCAAATTTATCGCATGATATTACATATGGAAAGTGAACATTTTTCTTAACAGTTAATATTTTGTTTTTAATTTATGGGGATTTTTTTATAAATTTATTTGAAAAATGTGCAATACCTCGAGAACGGTTCATGCTGGCGCTCTAAAATGTCAATCACTTTTTAAGGAAAAATTACATAAGAAATGTCTATTTACGTAACTTTATTAATGGTTTTGATTTTTAGATGATTTTTTCAAAATTTCACTCGGAAATTTAGGTGGATTCTGAACATTCGATTGTGTATTAAAAAAATCTGATGTGGGCAACACATGACTTTCCTTATGTAATGTATTGCATTTACTACTTTTACAGTAAAAAAATAGGTTTTTCTCATAGTAGATACTAATATTCTTTCCAAGATATTGAATTTTCGACAAATAGTCGTCATTTTCATTGATTTAGCGTCATTTTTATCCATTTGGCGAGATTTTCGTTAATTTGGCAACATTTCAAAAAGTCGCCAAGTTGGCGACATTCCGCCAAATTTGTCGCTAAAATTTCGCCAAGCGTTATGGACGAAGAAATAAGTTGTTCTTACAACAGAAAAATGACTATTGGCGTTCAAATACAAAAGTATTACTCAAAGTATCTTTTTTCATGAATGGAACGAGCTAGATCCACAAGAATGATGTCACTCAATTTATCGCATGGTATTACATATGAAAAGTGAACATGTTTCTCAATAGGAAATTTTTTTTTTCATTTTATATGACTTTTTAATAATTTTTTTGAAAAATGTGCAATATCTCGAGAACGGTTCATGTTAGCGTTCTAAAATTTATCTCAATCGTTTTCTAATGAAAAATTACATAAGAAATGTCTATTTGCGTAACTTTACTAGCGGTTTTGATTTTTTCAAAATTTTATTCGAAAATTTAGGGGGGTTCTGAACACTCGATTGCATTTAAAAACAATAGGCTTCCAGTGTTTACGTATTGTGATTTTTGTACCAAATTTGGTTCGAATCGGTCCATTCGTTCGTCAGTTATCGTCTCCACAGACTCACTGACACACACAGACATCACTTCAAAAATGTTTGATTCGTGATCAGGGATGCTTGAAACGTGCTCTCCCGTCGAAAACTCGAATTCGAATTTTCGACCCCGTCACAATACTTTCCTTATACATTATGTATATAAGGAAAGTAAAATTGGTGTCAAGCAATGAAGCGAGATAACTAAGCAAAATCCACCACTGTTATTAAAGACAACTCGTTTTGTATGTGAAGATCATTTTGAAGTAAGTTACATTTATGCTATTTTTACTTTCCTTATATACATAATGTATAAGGAAAGTATTGTGACGGGGTCGAAAATTCGAATTCGAGTTTTCGACGGGAGAGCACGTTTCAAGCATCCCTGATCACGAATCAAACATTTTTGAAGTGATGTCTGTGTGTGTGTATGTGTGTGTGTGTGTGTGTGAAAGTATGTGTGTGTGTGTGTGTGTCAGTGAGTCTGTGGAGACGATAACTGACGAACGAATGGACCGATTCGAACCAAATTGGTACAAAAATCACAATCCGTAAACACTAGAAGCCTATTGCTTTTATATGCAATCGAATGTTAAGAACCCTCCTAAATTTTCGAATGAAATTTTGAAAAAATCGTCAAAAAATCAAAACCACTAATAAAGTTACGCAAATAGACATTTCTTATGTAATTTTTCATTAGAAAACGATTGACATAAATTTTAGAACGCTAACATGAACCGTTCTCGAGATATTGTTCATTTTTTTAAAAGAAATTATCAAAAAGTCAAAAAAAAAATTCCTATTGAGAAACATGTTCACTTTTCATATGTAATACCATGTGATAAATTGGGTTACATCATTCTCGTGGAACTAGCTCATTCCATTCATGAAAAAATATACTTTTAGTAATACTTTTGTGTTTGAACGCCAATAGTCATTTATCTGCTGTAAGAATAACTTATTTTGTAGTGCATAACGCTTGGCGAGATTTTGGCGACGAATTTGGCGGAATGTTGCCAACTTGGCGACTTTTTGAAATGTTGCCAAATTAACGAAAATCTCGCCAAATGGATAAAAATGACGACTAATTGTCGAAAATTTAATATCTTGGAAAGAATATTAGTATCTACTATAAGAAAAACCTACTTTTTTTTTACTGTAAAAGTAGTAAATTAATTACATTATATAAGGAAAGTCATGTGTTGCCCACATCAGATTTTTTATATTAGTATTTCATATTTGAAAATTAAGCTCTTTTAAACGAAAATTTTAATTATATTTAAGGTGTCAAGTCAATAATGGACATCATTCCCTATATGTACTTTATATCTTAATATAAATAACATAGCTTCTTAATTTTACAGTTTAACATGCCATCATAGTCTTTTTTGTAAGACAGGATGCCATTAGGTGATGATCAATGCCAATAAGATGTTATAATTAGAAATTCAATGTCCCCTTGATTCAAAATTATGCAAATTAATTCATGTGTCACTAAGAAACATCATATTTTATTTTATCTACTGATATTCATATATTATATATTTATTGGTGCAATTTCATAGGTAATAAAATTATTTGTATAACTTAATAGAAAATATGCAACACAGATTAAATTTTAGAGGGTTGACTACTAATGGTACATAATAATCTCTGATTTGCGTCTCTGAGTTTTGTTTTTAATGTTAGAGTAATGAAACAGAAAATAAAAATTAAGGAGTGTATAGATAATAAATCAGTGTCTGTATAATCAAATTTTTAAAGCTTTCGTATGAGAAGTTTTTACTATGATTTATTAAACTAGAAAATTCTTAAGAGTGTGCACTACTAGCTCGACACTTAATGTTTTGTTTTTGGTATTACAAATGAACTTAAACCCAGATTCAAAGTGGATTATTGACATAATCCTATGTTTAGTTTGTGATGTTCACGCTGAATATTTGGATTTTCTTAAATTCGGGTAAATATAAAACGATGGAGATAAAAGTAAAGAGTTAAAACTTCATATTAAGAAAATGCTAATATCGTTTCAGTCAATAATTCTGGTGGCGCTGGGGTAAGTTAAGTAGTCCTGCATTGTATGCATTTCAATGGCGAAATATCTGAAATATTTATTTAAACTGCCAATTTTGTAAAAATAAATTATTGGCTCAATACTAAGTAAAACTGAAATAATAAATATTTCTACGTATTCAAAATTATTTAACCTTTCAATTTATTTTTATCTCCAAATAGTCTGTACTATATCCTACAACTATGAAAAAATACTGATTAATTATACTCATAATTAGAGAACCCTTAATTTAAAAATAATCAGAAATAAATATATTAAATACAACGCCTTTCTTTTGTGCCATATAACAATAGAGGCTACTTTCTTAACACTAATGACACCTAGATATAATTCTCAAAGCATTGTGGCATTTTCAAGCATTTCATTCATAGGAGTTTTATCGCCTCCTTTTAAAAACTCCATGCACAAAACATTTTGTTCTGAAACGATGTTTCATGCTTTGGAACAACTTGTTTATGAACCCATTTTCACACTTACTGCATAGTAAACAATATCTTGCACTGCCTTCATCAAAACTGAATATATAAATAAGTAAAGCTTAGTTGGTTACCATATTTCTAATGACCAATATGTCCTACGTATTTAAAAATTAAATTAAGGCATTATTTTTCAACTGTTAATTTAAGAAATTTTGACTACGTTTTTTAAAGGTGAAAAATTTTTTACTTGATATAACTTGGTATTTTGAGCATGTAACATTTTCATATAATAATAGAGATCTGATGTGAGCACCTTTTATACTGAACAGTTTTACTGAACTAGTAAAAAATGTACCCAGTGTTGCCAAGGATTATTTTTTAAGTAGGGTTTGAAAAATTGATTTCATTCTATTCAATTTTTCAATAGGTATAGTCGTGCTCTGCCCACTTTTTAGCAATAATTTTTTAAAGCAAATAAACACAATTTACATGTACACACTAAACACCTGTTAAATTACGCCCTCACTGATAAGATTGAACTATTAGCTAGCTTACAGGAAGGCGTGGCTATTTCTTTCTCTATTTTCAATCCTTTATAAACAACGTAATGACAGACGATAGACGATTGGATATGGGATGTGACTTTTCATGAATGAAAATTTCTTGTGCAAGGCGAATCGATCTGCCATTTTGTGTCAAACATGGTTCTATTAATTACAGAAAAAAGTCATATATAATACTAAAAGATATGAATCATTTTCCACGAATAACATGACATTCGCCCAAATTTAAACAATATCAAGACAAGGAAAGACACTAATAATGACTACTTTTACTGACTTTTTATGGGGGGGGGGGCAACTCAAACTCATGATGTACAATATCGACAGGCCTGATGCTCGCCTTTGTTATATTGATGGGGGAGTGTGACCCCCCTCCCTTTGCATCCCCTATGGGCGACCATGACTTCATATTTAATAAAATGATTGCAAAAGTTCAAATAATTTAGAAATAAGAAAAACATTTAAAATGTTATATCTTGTATTCATCTGACACAGGTAACATAAAAATTTCGTAGACCTGTATACTGCAGTCAGAAGTTATAATTTATATTTTCATTGAGTACATGTGCTTTTGAAAATTTATAAAATAATTGCATTCTATTTAAAACAAAAAGCAAAGTTGTTTTAGTCACAAAGAAAAAAAAATGTAAAACTGCTTTTAATGTAATTAAATATAAAACTGCTTTTAGTATAATTAAATGTAAAACTGCTTTTAATGTAATTAAATGTAAAAAACTGCTTAATTTTTAAATACAATATTATATTTAGAATCTTCATGAAACATATATAGTTAAAGTGCTCTTGCACATAAAACATTTATTCAATAAAAAATTAAGCATATAAATACAAATGTTTTTCTTTAATTTCCAGAAAAAACTCAAGAAAAGGGGTAAATCTTACCTATCAACTTTTACACCACGAGATTCAGCCCTCACAAAATCCATATTGTTTTTAAAATACAGAGTCATCATGATAGAATCAATCTTGGGCAAATTGTCTGATTGCCTTTTAACAAAACCTGAATCCATGTTTACAAAATAAAATAAGGAACAAATAATTTAAACTCAAGCAGACCAAGAACAAATGGGTAAAATAATTATAAACAAATTGTAAGCAAAATTAAACCCCAACTACTTGCAAATATCTCAGTAGAAACAGCACATAGTAGAATGTTGCATCACAGGTCGATAGGGTCGCGTGACGTCACAGCCAATCACGGGCCATTTTGTCTTTGAGAAGATTTTGCGGTTTTTCATTTCTTGATATTTAAATAAATAACTATTTTAATAGATTTTCGCTTGGATATTTGAAATCAGAAAAAAATTCTCTATAAATATCAATTGGTTTTAAGAGCTTTAAAAAAAAAAAATCGGAATTGTCCATTCCCAAGATATTAAATAAATCCCGCCACTCGTTAATCCATTCAAATTCGCAAGAAAGACATACCCTATTGTTCATGTCTTATCATCTCACGATAGCACAACGGTCTGCGCGTTGGTGTACAACCCCACGGCTCCGAGGTCGAAGCCGGCCGGTTCCGAAGGGAAATGTATTTTTTTAAATTCCGCCTGCAAGATGTTTCAATCTGCCACTCCTCATTACCCAATCAAATCTGCCGCGAGGGGGCGACACCTCACTTTGAGTATGTCACGGCTGATAAGGATTGTCAGTACGTCACTGATCGCCGAGGGAGACGGTCATCATCCACAACGCTCCTTTTATCAGTTGTATTATTGCGCAATCCGGTCAATATTCAACTCACTTGGCCGAAAGGTCCCTCGTTGCGACAGCCACTCAAAGTTAAAGGTCATGACCTCCTCAGTACAAAGTTCAACTCACTCGGCCCAAAATTCTCTCTGCGAAATCCACTCACAGCTTAAGTCATGACTGCTGAAGTGTTGATCAGTGTCCTCGTTAGGTCACAAGCTGTGGTTACCTCTGTCTCGGAGGTGTCACTCCCCCATTTTGCTTTCATTTGCAGCATTGGAGTGACGCAACAGGCCCCTCTTTCCATTGGTTACTCATTAAACCAATGGAACCATTCCATATCCTCGTAAGGGTTCGTTCGGCCCCCTCTGCCTTGACGCTCCTAAATTTATGGTTTTCTGACCTTTAGGTTCACTTGCCATAAAATCCGGCGCTATCCAGACTGGCGGTATTGTTTGTCGTTTCGGACATAATAAATAACTGGCATAAACTTGTCTCACCAAAACACATTTGAGTTCTATTTCTGCTCTCACAGTATGCATGAGAAAAACCGAGAGGGAAGCATTCCAGGTATTATCATATTCTCATTGCAATAGAGCAGTGGTCTTCAAACTTCTAACGCCTTCGGAACCCTACGCTTAAAATTTTTTTTTCTTGGAACCCTAGTACAAGAAATAAGCCCCGTAAGCATAGTGACGTAACAGAAAATCTCGGTGCCCCCTCTCCCTCCGCAAAAAATTTTGAGGCTACATTTACAAAAATTAACTACCGAAGACTGCAAATTAATTTTGACCATTATAAAACCAAATACTAAATACAAAAATAAATTATTAAAAACATGTTATTCAGATTTTTTATTGAATACAGCTGAGGTGACTTTGCTGACTTTAAAAAGCCGCCACTGCAGTGAAACATACAAGCATATTTGTAGGCATAAATGCAAGAAAATACAAAATTCGGAATATATCTAATTCGGAAGTAATACTGGAAGTAACTAAATTTAATGGCTTGAATGCGCTTGCTTCTTGCTACACAGCTTTTGAAAATCAGGCTTAATTGTTATTATTTGCAAAAGCATTTCAAATTCTGCATCTAATTTGTTCCTGTATTTAGTTTTAGTGCTGACATAACTCGAAGAAAATCGTTCGCAAAGATAGGTAGTAACAAAGGGCATAAGAATTTTAACTTCTCGATCAGACACTTCCGGGTATTATTTGTAAACTTTCAGCCAAAAACCCAATAGTTCTTCCTGTTCAAATTGCATTTTTAAAGTCGAATACATGGATATATCAATCAGTTGTTCTCTTTCTTTCGACGGTAGATCAGCATCTTCGACTTGTAGAAATGGATTTTGAACCCAGTTATATGACAGTTTGGGAGTCGGAAAATATTCTCTGAAACTTTTCTGCAAATTCGATAAATGTTCGATAATGAACTTTTGGGCAGTTTCATTAAGACTAAGCTCGTTTGAAACCAAAAAATCGTTTATCTTCTCAAAATATTGTACGTCATTTCTCTTTACATAATTTTTCCAAAGATCAAGCTTTAAAAATCACTGCCCCAGTTTTGCTGTGAACTTTGAAAATATGTGTTTTTGCTCCTTGGAGTGAAATATTAATTTCATTTAAACGGGAATAAATATCGGCAAGATACGCCATACTTTGCATCCAATTTTCTGATAAAAATATAGGAGCTCGGTTGTGCATAGGTAATGGCACTCTGACTCGCCAATGAGAATAAATGTTATAATATCATTTTACTTTATCCACAGCATAATTATAATAGGTAAAATGCTTACCTTTCTGTTTGAAGGGCGTAGGGCAATTTTACTTCGTTCCTCATAAAGTCTTAAAAAATATCAGTTTTAGTGTGTTTGTTTACCATCTTGATATCAGGAATAATTTCGCTTGATTGGAAGAAAAAACATATTATTTAATTAGATTCTGCATTTAAAAATTACATAGGAAAACAAAGAAACAAGCATTTTGCTGCGACATCAAACGAAGCATCGACAACACAGAACAGAACTTCAGTTCGTAAGTGTACCGGTATAGTCTCTTTGATGCGCGCGCAGATTTCTCGAAGTAAACACATTCCTCTTCTGGCGGAAAGGCGAGAGTCAGTGTTTTTGCGTTTGTCAGTCTTTCGTAGCGATGAGAGATCATTTATTTCTAACATTTTCATCGTTCAACTTATTTGCGTATTCATGTTTCCGTTCAGATAAAAAAAAATCTTATCTCATCCTTCAATTCATAAAATCGACTTAAAACTTTTTCGCGAGATAACCAACGAACTTCCGTGTGTAAAAGCAATGTTTTATGTAAACTGGATAATTCTTCGCAAAGTAGTGTAAATAACCGGGAATTTAATTCCCTTGATTTGATGAAATTGACAATTTTAACTACACTATCGAGTACTATTTTCAATTCATTTGGCATTTGTTTGACAGCAAGAGCATGGCGATGCAGGTAACAATGGGAATGTTGTATGTCAGGGGCTATGGCCTTTATTCGCGATATTGCACCCTTATTTGCGCCGAGCAAGGACTTTGTTCCATCAGTACAAATGTGGGAACATAAATTCCAAGGTAAGTCATGCACTTTCATATAAGTATTGATCGTTTCAAAAATTTGTTCACCTGTTGTTCTGCCTCGAAAATGTGTACAAATAAGCATATCCTCATGAACAATCGAGTCAGAAACATAACGCACAAGTACAAGTAATATGGCTAAATTAGCAATATCAGTAGACTCGTCTAGTTGCAATGTAAAACCATGTGGGGAATTCTTTAAGGGTGAGCGTCAGTAAATTTTCTGCCCTATCCGCGCTTTGTTAACTTTCGCGGCACACATATTTTGCCGAAATTCAGCTCAAACTGTTGCGAAATATTTTCTGAAAGATAAAATGCAATGCTTAGATTATATTAAAACTAAATTTAATGCCCCAAAAAACATAAAATATATTTTTTATTTTAATCCAAAATATTTTTGGTGCTGCCATCTGTTGTCCTATTTTAATTCCTATCGATTATTTTTATTTTCTAATGAACATTTTTAAATATCTATTCCTTCTAATACAGTGTTAAATACAACAACAGATCATATATAATAATGCCACAATCACGGAAAGGTAATTTATCATTCTATAAATTTGATAAGAGATCTGAATGTACATCACTGAGGGCTGCACTTTTGTCTTCAAGTTCCTTTGCCTTCAAGTCCAAGTTCAATTACGTTTCCGTGATTATGGCATTATATATGATCTGTTGTTGTATTTAATAGCGTATTAGAAGGAATAGGCATTTAAAAATGTTCATTAAAAAATAAAAATAGTGGGTATGAATTAAATTACGACAACAGATGGCAGCACCAAAAATATTTTAAATTAAAATAAAACATATATTCTATGCTTTATTGGGTATTAAATTTAGTTTTAATATAATCTAAGTATAGAAATTTATCTATAAGAAAATATTTCGCAACTGTTTGAGCAAAATTTCGACGAAATATGTGTGCCGCGAAAGTTAACAAAGCGCGGATAGGGCAGAAAATTTACTGACGTTCACCCTTAAACGTCTTATTAATTCTTCCTCACAAAAATGTGATAAATCTTTAATACGTCTAGCAACAGTTGTATCAGAAAGAGGAACGATATCAATTTGTTTTGCATATTTTTCACCGATTTTACAAATAATCAAATCTTTTGCACACGGCTTGATTACTTTTTCTTCAATCGTGTAAGCTTCACCCGCTTTACCGATCCGATGACTAACGCGGTAGGAAACTTCAAGTGACGCTTCATTTTCATGAAAAATATATTTGGAAATGATCTTACCTCTGTTTCTAAGTTCATCACGTTTACGTTTAAAATATTCAACACTTTTATCTTTCAAATTTGGATGATTAGTCTCCAGATGCCTCCGCAATTTTACTGCATTTAAGCTGCTATTGTTCATCTTTTTTTCACATTCGACGCACAATCCATTTGGTTCTTCTTCATTTCCAGGCCAAGTAAATCCAAAGTTTAAGTAGGAGTCTTCATATTTTCGCTTCTTACGAATACTTTCGTTCGAAGAAATTTGTTTATCAGCGCCATGTAGTCCACCTGTAGTTTTATGTAGTACAGAAGTGGGAATTTCGGATGTTGAAGGCAGAGAAATGGGTTGGTTTGTCGAATAACTTTCGTTTTCCGTCACTGCAGCATTTTTTATTTTTACTTTTCCAGTTTTTAACCAAGTATCCATTATTCCTTTTGCAGGAGCAAAAATTACTACAAAATAATAAAATAAAACAAAAGAATTAATTTCAAATTGATATAACATTAACAACGTTTGTTGTTGTTAAAAACGTTGTTACAATTTATCAGCTAAATCTAGTGAAAACGGCCGATTTTGACAACTATATTATTTCACATCTACTCAAATATACATACCTTTAAGTTCAGAATGATGTATTTATTTACTGCAAAAGTCCGACTGCAAAAGTTATAACGGTAAGTAAGAATGTTTAAGGAAGTGCAGAATGTGACGACTGGGATTGACCGATACGAAAAGCAACGCAAAACAAAGAAAGAACGAACAGCAAAATACACGTGTATCAAGAAACATCAACAATCGACAAAGAAGCCCGAGTGGGGGTGTTGCCAGTGCACGTTAATATACTTCCGGTAACGCCGTAGCGCCTCCACGGGCAATGGAGAAGGTTCAGAAAGACACTGTGATAACTCAAATCAAACAACTTGATTCTCGATCGAATCGTCCATAATTTCGTAAATGGAAAAATTGCCACGGCTGAAAACTTTGAGCAGCAAGAGGAGAATATATTACTCTAACTTTACTAGTAATTGGAAGAAAGAGAGCGAATCAGTATTTCTACAGCACAGTATAGATATTTTAAAATGTGCATGCAATTTATGAATTTCAATTTAAAAAAAAAATTTAATTTAATTATCGAAATGTTTGAATAAAAAAAAAAATAATAAAAGAGTTATAAAATTTTATAACATAACAAAAATCGAAAATTTTATTAAAACAGTCGCGGAATCCCCGAAAACGTCTAGCGGAACCCAGTTTGAATATCACTGCAATAGAGCAAACTGATTGACAGCTCTGACCACAACACTTTAAGCCGTAACCAGGTGTGGGGTTTAGTATACAAAAGACGTTAATGACGGATGAGGTTCGAAGGATTGCAAACCTCCTCACCCTGTGTATCATCTGGAGCTCATCCAAAGGTCTATTGTATTAGCAGGACTTAGTTCTATACTGGTAAGATCTATTCTGGTAAGTTCTATACTGGTAAGTCTTATACTGGTCTTAGTTCTATACTGGAGCTCATCCAAAGGTCTATTGTATTAGCAGGTCTTAGTTCTATATTGGTAAGATGGTTTTTAAAAATATGTACCAATGAGGTCAACCGTATGAAATGAACCGAAGCGTCATGGAACAACAGCGATCGGCTTGGGCTTGACATGTTCAAAATGCATTCCTTGCACAGTCTAGGTCACTTACATTTCCAGTTGGTTCCTGATCTGTACTATTCCTGTTCATACCAGTGGTGTGCTAGGTTATTATATCTATAGTGCTGTGAGCAAGCAATAGGTCTCGTGGATTTGTAAAAGTTGCAGAACAAGCTTTTTTGGAGTATAAGATCTATACATTATTTCGAGCTGCATTAATAACGAAGGTGTTGCTGTTCAAGGTAAATATCTTATGCTGATTTGTGTAATAGTGTTTATTTGCATGACCTGTAGTATTTTATAATATTTATGTCTGCTAAATCGCTCGTTATGCAGTTGAAATTAGAAGTCTGCAGTTCTTGCAATTAACAGTTTGCCTGAAATTTCAGACTTATAAAGGGTTAGACAGTACCAGTGCTTGTTTTCAGTTTCCTCTTGGTAATCTAAGGAGAAGAAAATTCTTATCTGTAGCTTTTCTTGTTTTTGGATTTTATTTTTACGGTTTCTTCCCAAGAATAGATGATATAGAGTGAAAGGTTTGTGATTTTTTAAAAGAAATCAATAAAATTTTTAGAAATATTTCTAATATATTTGTAAAAGGAATACATTACTTTCCGTTAAATATTAGAAATAGATTAATGAATTTATCGATTATTTAAAAATGCCCAATTCTTCTTCTATTTAACGTCAATCAGCAAACAAGAAAATCTTAAATCTAAATGAGATACAGGTAAAGGACTGCAAAAATCTTTTGATTTATGATATATATTATTAAATAACTATATAATGTCATAAATTTAGATTAATAAAAATTATTAATTAATTTTAATTAATTAATAACACATATCTGCCTATCCCTTCAAATTACCAGGAAAGTTTTCGATTTTCCGATCGGTAACCGATTTCCGTCCAGAAACCAAAAGTCTCTACTTTTCCCGATTCCGCTACGAATAATCACGAATATTTTAGCAAGCCTATTTTATCGAATGAAATATTTTTTCTACGAAATATTTTAGCAAGATGTTTACAGGTTCAGAAAATTACAAAATCGGTCCTGAAAATGTTACGAAGATCGAAATTTTTCCGTTCTTACACATAGAAAATCCGTTTTCCCGCGAATACAACATCGGCTCTCAAAAGCGCGTCAGGAAAGACGACCAATTATAATTTTTGTTCCAAACTATTTGCATCGACTGAAATTTTGATAATGATTTCATATTACATAAAAAAACATTATTTTTTACGATGTGGTATTAATGAAATGGAGAACAATTTTTCAGCATTACCGCAAAAAATGGTATTTGTACGCGATTCTCCGTACATTTCGATTAAATGGAAAAATATTTTCCACTCAGCAATGTCCCGGACGGTCGTCCAAACAGCAGCTCATTTCCACGGATGAGTCGGACGGTCTGGGTCTGGACCATTTTGCAGCAGCATCATGGAATACTCCACTTCTACGCGGTCCTCTGTATATTATCAGTAGTCATAAAAAAATCCTGAAATCGCAGTTTTCTATCTCACGAACGAATGAAGCTATTCAAACACAATTTGGTACACAAATATTCTCATGAATGGAACTCGAATACAATATATGAATACTGGAAAATTATAGTTTTTATACGCAATCAAATGTTCAGAACCCTCTTAAATTTTCAAGTAACATATTGAAAATATCATTAAAAAATCAAAACCTTTATAAAAGTTACATAAATAATCATTTCTTACGTAACTTTTCATAAAAAAGTTTCACGAAAATGTTAGAACGCCAGCATGAACCATTTTAGAGATATTACACAGTTTAAAAAACATTATCAAAAACTATTGTGAAATCTATTGTCTTAACTATTGTGAAATATGTTCACATTTCATAAGTAATACCATGATAAATTTGGTGACATCATTATCGTGGAACTAACTCATTCCATGCATAAGAAAATTTTCTTTGGGTAATACTTTTGTATTTAAGCCGATAGTCATTTCTCTGCTATAAGAATAATTTATTTCTCCGTCCATAATGCTTAGCGGGATTTTGGAGGAATTTCGACAACTTGGCGACATTTACAAATGTTGTCAAAGTGACAGTGACAAAAATGACGCAAATTTGATAAAAATGACGCCAAATGGGAAGTAATGTTTCTCAAATTCTATTTTCCGTCATACGACGGACACACCTTCTAGTATATAAGAAATGTTCTTATCTCCGTTTGTCTGTAACACTTGCTGATGTATTTGTCGAACTTGGCGAATAGATTAGCAAAGTATCGCCAATTTGGCGATATTTCGCAACAGTATGAACAAAATATCGTCAAAATTGCAAAAATGTCGCTAAAGTAATTAACATTACGCCTAATTGATGAAATAATTATTGGAATATTTTAATATATGGACTATACAGCTTATTGAGGACGATATCAATATTGATAAGTGTTTATTTAGAGTTGCACGAAATATAAGTTAATTGGATATTTTGAAATAGTTTTACATGTTGTCATCCGAAAAACCGCCAAATATACTATTCAACGATAAAAAACAGCACCGTGGACCTTATACATTATTTTTTGACTGTAAAAATAACTCATTCATTGAATTATATAAGGAAAGTCATGTAATGGCCACATAAATTTTTTTTATTAAAAAATTGAGAAGGTATATGTCTATAGAGAAAGTTGTCAAATAGAACTACATTATGGATAATAATGATATCAAAATATTTTAAATTACAAAGAAGCCAATTGCATCCAATGCATCGGAGGTATTAAGTTGTTGTAAACTTGAAAAAGGAAACATTGAAATAAAAACTTCAAAGTATTTTCAAAGAATAACCATATCTGAAAAGGATGCATATTTTTATTTCAGTCATATAATTTGTGATATTAGTAGAATTGAGCACAATGGGATATGTATGCATGAGAAAAACCGAGAGGGACGCATTCCATATATTATCATATTTGCATTGCAATAAAGCAAAGTGATTGACAGCTCTGAGCACAACAATTTAAGCCGTAAACAGCTGTGGGGTTTAGTATACAAAAGAGGTGAATGACGGATGAGGTTCGAAGAATTGCAAACCTCCTCTCCCTGTGTATAATCTGGAGATCATCCAAAGAGCTATTGTATTAGCAGGTCTTAGTTCTATACTGGTAAGATGGTTTTTAAATATATGTACCAATGAGGTCAACCGTATTACATGAACCGTAGAGTCCTAGAACAACAGTGATTGGTTTGGGCTTGACATGTTCAAAACGCATTCCTTGCACAGTCTAGGTCATTTGCATTTCTAGTTGGTTCCCGATCTGCACTATTCCTGTTCATATCAGTGGTGTGCTAGGTTAATATATCGATAGTGCTGTGAGCAATTGGTCTCGTGAATTTTTACAAGTTGCAGAACAAGCTTTTTTGGAGTACAAGATCTGTACATTATGTCGAGCTGCATGAATAACGAAGGTGTTGCTGTTGAAGGTAAATATCTTATGTTGATTTGTGTAATAGTGTTTATTTGCATGACCTGTAGTATTTTATAATATTTATGTCTACTAAATCGCTCGTTATGCAGTTGCAATTAGAGGTCTGCATGTTCTTGCAATTAACAGTTTGTCTGAAATTTCAGACTTATAAACAGTTAGACAGTACCAGTGTTTGTTTCAGTTTCCTTCTGGTAATCTAGGGAGAAAAAAATTCTTGTCTGTAGCTTTTCTTGTGTTTGGATTTCATTTTTAGTGTTTCTTCCCAAGAATAGATGCTATAGAGTGGAAGTTTTGGGATTTTTTAAAAGAAATAAATGAAATTTTTAGAAATATTTCTAATATATTTGTAAAATTAATACATTACTTTCCGTTAAATATTAGAAATAGATTAATAAATTTATCGATTATTTAAAAATGCCCAATTCTTCTTCTATTTAACGACAATCAGCAAACAATAAAATCTTAAATCTGAATGAGATACATATGAAGGACAGCAAGAAAAGAATTTGATTTATGATATATATTATTAGAAAATTATATAATGTAATAAATTTAGATTCATAAAAATTATTCATTTATTTTAATTATTTAATAACACATAGCTGCCTATCCTTCCAAATTGCCAGGAAAGTTTTCGATTTTCCGATCGCTAACCGATTTTTTGTACAGAAACCAAAATTCCCTACTTTTCCCGATTCCGCTACAAAAAATCACTAATATTTTAGCAAGATGTTTACAGATTCAGAAAATTACAAAATCGGTCCTGTAAATGTTACGAAGTTCGAAGTTTTTTCGTTCTTACATTTAGAAAATCCGTTTTCCCGCGATTGCAACATCGGCTCTCAAATGCGCGTCAGGAAAGACGACCAATTATAATTTTTGTTCCAAACTATTTGCATCGACTGATATTTTGATAATTATTTCATACTACATCAAAAAACACTATTTTTACGATGTGTTATTTCGATGTGTTATTATCCGCTAATGTGTATATAAAACCGCTATTTTAAACGCTACTTTTTAAACATATTTTTAATGCAATGAAGAGCTATTTTGCAACAGCATCATGGAATACTGCACTTGTACGCTGTCCTCGGTATATTATCAGTAGTCATAAAAAAAATCTTAAAATCGCATATAGAATATCCTGTAGACAACCTCATTTCATATTTTGAAAACGATTGACAAATTATTTTCATTTCAAACTAAAAAATAAACTTAATAAAACTTTTAGTCAAATGGTAAATGTTTGTTAAACTAAATTATTTTTCACTTATATAGTACGATTGCGCTATAAATTTTCTATTTTCGTGTGTTGACGTGAGACCATTAGTATCTTCTTCCATCGATCTCCATCCCGTAATTATTGTTCATTAGAATGACTAAATTAGCTTATTTTTATGTTTTGTTTAATTATTAATGGTAATTTTTTAATTATTTCACATAAATTGCACAATTCACTTTGTTTTCTCGTACTTTGTCGTGAGTCTACTAATATCTTTTTTACCTATCTCCATCTTCAAAATAATAAATATTAGACTGACTAAACTGACATATTTTCCTATTCTGGTTATTTAATGCAGTCCACACATGGGATAGAGGGATACTATATTATTTACAATTCCTATGTTTTCTTTTTGGACGTTTCTGTTTATAGGAATACTCAGCTGTCACTCTTCTTTAATACAATTTTAACCCACTGAATGCGAAGGTGACTCTTTCTTTTTGTTTCCGTCTGCAGTAAAAGGAGTACTGTTGGGAGCATAGAAATCCATAAAAGGAATGCGTGTCACTTTCTTTCACTCATGCAACTATTTTGCATTCTTGACAAAATTATTACCTTATGCACGGGTTGAGAAATACGCACCTGAAACTTGGCCAACGGCCGTACCGTGCTGAAAACACCGGTTCTCGTTAGATCACCGAAGTCAAGCAGCTATTGCAATTAAGATGCAATTTAATAAATCGCAACAAACGTTAGAGTTTTTTGCAGTCACAAATCAAAAAAAATTTCTAAAGCTTGGGATGGGCAACTCCCCCACCCAGATGATGCCCCTGTCTTATAGCATGGTGGAAATTTACATTACGATAATTTTTCAGAGCTTAGCTAATTTTTCCTGTAGTAAAATAACAGATTTTCAGTCATTCATTGTTGGCCGCTATGATAGCTTAAATTACTACAATAGTACATATTTCTCTCTCTCTCCACTTATAACATGCTGCAATTACTATAAAAAGTAATCTGCTCGGAAATAAAGGTATTTTAATGGTATATTTAGAATATCTCATAAATATTATCTGGACACTCGACAACCTACATGCAGGTCCTGATTCACGCTCTGGCCTACGGGGCCGCGGCCCTGGGCCCTCAGACTTTAAGGAGCCCCAAAATTTTGTGTGTGATAAACAATTTATGTAGAAATAAATTTTTAATAAATGTAAAACTGATAAAAATTACAGTTATTCCAAATTATGAAATATTTTAATAGTTATAAATGGTATACATATATACTGCCTTGAAGGTAAAAGTATGGAAGTTTTCTTCACGTAGAAACGGGCATTTGGAGCTTTGATCCTGAGCCCCCAGATTTGTTATATATTAATTTTTGTATATGTTTCATATGCAGTGACAGTATGGGAGTCCTGTATATATGTCTAATGTTATTTACTTCGCTGAATAAATGTCTCTATTTCAATTTTAGGTCTTAATCCTGCTCTACCGTCAATCCCTCCAATGGTTCTTGAAACAGCTGAGTCTGGGAAGGTGTACCTGAAGGGCATCCTGAAAACAAAGACGACTGTTGGAAAAACTGACCCTTATAAGGATTTGAGCAAGTCGGTATTGAAGCCCGATGTTAAGAAAGTTTACTTTCGGGAGCCCACCCAAGGCGACATTCGTTATTACAGACCAGACAGGTGAGTCTTGATCTAGCAACATCTCAATACATTTTAAAGTAATATGTAATCATTTATAGGAAGAAAGCGCACGTCATTCATGAGATATTATGGCCTTTTAATACCAGTTCCAATTCGAAAATATTCCAAAAATTAATATTCATGTACTGTCGTTTAATGAGTGAATTTTAAGTATATTTAAACAGATAAAATTGTTTTATTGACGAATAGTTTTTTCTTCTTCTTCAGGCGAGAACATACTGATAGAAGATCCAACTGCTCCTGCGCCAATGACAGCGTAGTCTCTGTTACAACTGGAATTGTTTAAATTGTTTTCTTTATTACCATCATTGTAATATTATCGGTCATTGATCAGCTCATAAAACAGAAGGAACACGGTGTCACCATCATGAACTTGCTTTTTGTCATGGGCTTTTGCATCGCGGGATGTTTCATCACCTGGAACGTAATGAGAAGCTGCCGCCGCAGATATTGACGCGAAGATGAAGAATGTAAAGTGTAAATGTCTTTTGGTGTAAATATTCAATGTAAATACCTTTTTGTGAAAGATTTTGAATGTAAATATTATTCGATAAAAGTCATTTTGTGTAAATATTTAAATATATCGTATTTTGTGTAATAAAGTATTTTTAGCATATACAAGGGTTTTGTTCCTGAGTTAAATATAATTTTTATTTAATTATTTTTTGTTTGGCTTTAAGGAATTACCAACGATTTGATTTGCGGTTTTCTGCAACAGTTAAAATATATCTTCGATTTGATTACTAACCTTTCGTTAGTGATTGTGAATCTCGTTCACAGTACCCAAAATTATTGCTTGGTATTTTGTGAATTGCAGAATTTTCTGTCAACTATACATTTATCTAACCCTCTCAGAGCCCATCGAATCCATTTAATTTTAAAGAAATGGGGAAATGGGAATAAACATAATTTTTTACGAGCTGATTATGGAAGTAACTATGAAGAGTATATAAAAGTTAGTTATCTCTCAGTTCGAGAAAGGTTGACGTGATACGAGATATATTGAGTTGTAAGATACCTCATTATTATTAGAATAGTACCTTCTTTATTTGTGGATTGAAAAAATGTATTTGTCAAAACATAAGCAATTCATATTATTACATTTCATGAAAACAGTGGAAATGTTGCAAAAATATTCATTTTACAATGACTGATTTTGCAGCTATTTTGCTGCTTACTCCATATCTAAGCATGCTTATGTAAATCAAATGGTTAGGTAAAGTTAAAGTACAAGAAATTTTAGCAATAAGAATTTACACCACTCAATATGCACAGCCATGCTCTTCAATATAACTGAAGTATAGGAATATTAGAATTAGTCAATTTTACTAATATATTTGTTAATTTTAAGATCTGCGTTATTTTGTAATAGCTGTTTATTCTATAATTTAAGTTAAAAGCACAATCATGCAGACATTTTAAATAATTTTAATATTTTAATTTTTCTGGACCATTACATTTGTGTATGTGAAAATAAAGTAGTCGGGAGAAATAAAATTATTGCTGGAATGATTCGTACTTTTATGTTTACATGACTATAAGTATAAGCAAATATAAACAACGACCTTTCTATTAATTCTTTAGAATAAAAATAGGAAATTTAAAAACTCTTTATTCAGCAAACTGTACAACAAAAATAATATAGTGCCCATCTTTCATTGTATGAATTTTAAATGAAAGATAAAAAAATAACCGTCCCTAATTTCTAAGAGGACCATTATATTTCGACCTTGTACAGAAGCCTGGACAGAGAGCCCGGATTAAGACATGCAACTAACCAGATTAGTTACCATCAAACCTCGGAAATTGACAGTTTCGATAAGAATATGAGTTATGCGGCATAAAATCGGACACCATCTACTGTAAGAAAAACTAGATCCAGATATAAATGTTTGTAATTCTCATGAATGGAACTTTAATGTTATTTTTTTTATATCATTATTACTTTCTTTATATGCATAGTATAATGAGTAAGGAAATAATTGTGACGGGGTCGAAAATCCGAATTAGAGTTTTTTCGAAGGGAGAGCACAATTTAAGCATCCATGAACATGAATAAAAGCATTTGGATGTGATCTCTCTCTCTGTATGTGTATGCGTGTGTGTCAGTGAGTTTATGGAGAAGATATCTCACGAACGAATGGAGCTATTCGAACACAATTTGTTACACAAATTTTCTCACGAATGGAACTCGAATACAATACATAAATACTGGAAGACTATAGTTTTTATACGCAATCAACCTTTCAGAACCCCTTAAGTTTTCAAGTAACATTTTGAAAATATCATTAAAAAAACACAACCTTTATTTAAGTTACATAAATAGTCATTTATTACGTAATTTCTTATAAAAATAATTCACGCAAACTTTAGAAAGCCAGCATGAGACGTTTTCGAGATATTGCACAGTTTAAAAAAAATTATCAAAAAATCATATAAAATAAAAAAAATCTTAACTATTGTGAAATATGTTCACATTTCATAAGTAATACCATACGATATATTTGGTGACATCATTCTCGTGGAACTAGCTCATTCCATGCACAAGAAAAGTTACTTTGTGTAATACTTTTGTATTTCAAGCCAATATTCATTTCTCTGCTGTAAGAATAACTTATTTCTCCGTCCATAACGCGTAGCAAGATTTTGGCGGAATTTCGCCAAATGGGCGACAATTTTATATGTTGCCAAATAAAGGAAAATATCGCCAAATTGATAAATATAACGGTAAATCAATGAAAATTGCGTCTCATTGGTGAAAGTTCAATATTTTGGAAAGAAGATAAAAGTAGACTATAAGAATAACTCATTTCTCTGTCCGTAACGCTTAATAAGAAAATTAAATGGACGTCGCCAACTTGGCGACTATTTTAAATGTTGTTAAAGTGACAAAAATGACGCCAATTTGATTAAAATGACCCCAAATGGGATGTAATGTTTCTCAAATTCTGATTTCAGTCATATGGCGGACATGCCTCTTCTAGTATATAAGAAATGCTCTTATCTCCGTTTGTCTCTAACATTTGCTGATGCATTTGCTGAACTTGGCGAATCATTTAGCAAAGTATCGCCAATTTGGCGATATTTCGCTCCAGATTGACCAAAATATCGTCAAAATTGCAAGAATGACGCTCAAGTAATGAACATGACGCCTAATTGATGAATATTATTGAAATATTTTAATATATGGACTATGTCGCTTATTAAGGACGCTATCAATATTGATAAGTGTTTATTTAGAGTTGCACGAAATATAAGTTTATTGGATATTTTGAAACAGTTTTACATGTTGTCATCCGGAAAATCGCCAAATACACAATTCAACGATAAAAAAACAGTACCGTGGACATTATACATTATTTTTTGACTGTAAAAGTAACACATGCATTGAATTATATAAGGAAAGTCATGTAATGGCCACATCAGATTTTTTTATAACCGGAACAGCGATAGTATATGTCTATTGAGAAAGTTGTCAAATAGAACTACATTATGGATATTATGATATCAAAATATTTAAAATTACAACAAAAAAGCCAATTGCATCCAATGCATCGGCGTCATTAAGATGTTGTCAACTTGAGAAACGAAACTTTTAAATAAATTCTTTAAAGTATTTTCAAAGAATAACTATATCTGAAAAGGATGCATATTTTAATTTCAGTCATATATATTTTATTGTGATATTAGTAGATTTCACCACAATGGGATAAGTATGCATGGGAAAAAACGAGAGGGACGCATTCCAGGTATTATACTATTTGCATTGCAATAGAGCAAAGTGATTGACAGCTCTGAGCACAACAATTTAAGCCGTAACCAGGTGTGGGGTTTAGTATACAAAAGAGGTGAATGACGGGTGAGGTTCGAAGGATTACAAACCTCCTCTCCCTGTGTATTATCTGGAGATCATCCAAAGATCTATTGTATTAGAAGGTCTTAGTTCTATACAGGTAAGATGGTTTTTAAAAATATGTACCAATGAGGTCAACCGTATTAAATGAACCGTAGAGTCCTAGAACAACAGCGATTGGTTTGGGCTAGACATGATCAAAACGCATTCCTTGCACAGTCTAGGTCACTTGCATTTCTAGTTGGTTCTTGATCTGTACTATTCCTGTTCATATCAGTGGTGTGCTTGGTTATTATATCGATAGTGCTGTGAGCAATTGGTCTCGTGAATTTTTACAAGTTGCAGAACAAGCTTTTTTGGAGTACAAGATCTGTACATTATGTCGAGCTGCATGAATAACGAAGATGTTGCTGTTGAAGGTAAATATCTTATGTTGATTTGTGTAAGAGTGTTTTTTGCATGACCTGTAGTATTTTATAATATTTATGTCTACTAAATTGCTCGTTATGCAGTTGCAATTAGAGGTCTGCATGTTCTTGCAATTAACAGTTTGTCTGAAATTTCAGACTTATAAACAGTTAGACAGTACCAGTGTTTGTTTCAACTTCCTCCTGGTAATCTAGGGAGAAAAAAATTCTTATCTGTAGCTTTTCTTGTTTTTGGATTTTACTTTTAGTGTTTCTTCCAAAGAATAGATGCTATAGAGTGGAAGGTTTGTGATTTTTTAAAAGAAATCAATGAAATTTTTAGAAATATTTCTAATATATTTGTAAAATTAATACATTACTTTCCGTTAAATATTAGAAATAGATAAATGAATTTATCGATTATTTTAAAATGCCCAATTCTTCTTCTATTTAACGACAATCAGCAATCAAGAAAATATTAAATCTGAATGAGATACATTTGAAGGACAGCAAAAATAATTTGATTTACGATATATATTAGTAGAAAATTAGATAATGTAGTAAATTTAGATTAATAAAAATTATTAATTTATTTTAATGAATTAATAACACATAGCTGCCTATCCTTCCAAATTACCAGGAAAGTTTCCGATATTCCGATCGCTAACCGATTTTTTGTCCAGAAACCAAAACTCCCTACTTTTCCCGATTCCGCTCCAAAAAATCACTAATATTTTAGCAAGATGTTTTCAGGTTCAGAAAATTACAAAATCGGTCCTGAAAATGTTACGAAGGTTGAAGTTTTTTCGTTCTTACGTTTAGAAAATCCGTTTTCCGGCGACGGCTACATCGGCTCTCAAATGCGCGTCAGGAAAGACGATCAATTATAATTTTTGTTCCGAACTATTTGCATCGACTGAAAATTTGATAATTATTTCATACTACATAAAAAAACACTATTTTTACGATGTGTTATTAATGAAATGAAGAGCAATTTTTCAGAATTATCGCTAAAAATGGTATTTGTACGGGATTCTCCGTATATTTCGATTAAATGGGAAAATATTTTCCACTTAGAAATGTCTCGGACGGTAGCTCCTCTCCCCGGAAGAGTCGGACGGTCTGGGTCTTCAACTTAGCAATGTCTGTTTGCATCGACTAAAATTTTTATAAATATTGCGTGATGTATATAAAACCGCTATTTTAAACGCTACGTTTTAAACATATTTTTAATGAAATGAAGAGCTATTTTGCAACAGCATCATGGAATACTGCACTTGTACGCGGTCCTCGGTATATTATCGGTAGTCATAAAAAAAAATCTTAAAATCGCATATAGAATATCCTGTAGACAACCTCATTTCATATTTTGAAAACGATTGACAAATTATTTTCATTTCAAGCTAAAAAATAAACTTAATAAAACTTTTAGTGAAATGGTAAATGTTTGTTAAACCAAATTATTTTTCACTTATATAGTACGATTGCGCTATAAAATTTGTATTTTCGTGTGTTGACGTGAGACCATTAGTATCTTCTTCCATCGATCTCCATCCCGTAATTATTGTTCTTTAGAATGACTAAATTAGCTTATTTTTATGTTTTGTTTAATTATTAATGGTAATTTTTTAATTATTTCACATAAATTGCACAATTCACTTTGTTTTCTCGTACTTTGTCGTGAGTCTACTAATATCTTTGTTACCTATCTCCATCTTCTAAATAATAAATATTACACTGACTAAACTGACATATTTTCCTATTCTGGTTAATTAATGCAGTCCACACATGGGATTGAGGGATACTATATTATTTACAATTCCTATGTTTTCTTTTTGGACGTTTCTGTTTATAGGAATACTCAGCTGTCACTCTTCTTTAATACAATTTTAACCCATTTAATGCGAAGGTGACTCTTTCTTTTTGTTTCCGTCTGCAGTAAAATGAATACTGTTGGGAGCATAGAAATCCATAAAAGGAATGCGTGTCACTTTCTTTCACTCATGCAACTATTTTGCATTCTTGACAAAATTTTTACCTTATGCACGGGTTGAGAAATACACACCTGAAACTTGACGTTCTATGATATGTTAAAGTCGGTAGATGAAAGCCTTTTTTGGTTGATAAGGGTAAAGTTGTTCATTTTCATTGAAAAGAGCTCTAAATAAACATATAACTGCGTTGAAGTAATTTTTTTCGTCATTGGAATTAAGATGCAATTTAATAAATCGCAACAAACGTTAGAGCTATATTTTTTGCAGTCACAAATCAAAAAAAATTTCTAAAGCTTGGGATGGGCAACTCCCCCCACCCAGATGATGCCCCTGTCTTATAGCATGGTGGGAATTTACATTACGATAATTTTTCAGAGCTTAGCTACTTTTTCCTGTAGTAAAATAACAGATTTTCAGTCATTCATAGTTGGCCGCTATGATAGCTTAAATTACTACAATAGTACATATTTCTCTCTCTCTCCACTTATAACATGCTGCAATTACTATAAAAAGTAATCTGCTCGGAAATAAAGGTATTTTAATGATATATTTAGAATATCTCATAAATATTATCTGGACACTCGACAACCTACATGCAGGTCCTGATTCACGCTCTGGCCTACGGGGCCGCGGCCCTGGGCCCTCAGACTTTAAGGAGCCCCAAAATTTTGTGTGTGATAAACAATTTATGTAGAAATAAATTTTTAGTAAATTTAAAACTGATAAAAATTACAGTTATTCCAAATTATGAAATATTTTAATAGTTATAAATGGTATACATATATACTGCCTTGAAGGTAAAAGTATGGAAGTTTTCTTCACGTAGAAACGGGCATTTGGAGCTTTGATCCTGAGCCCCCAGATTTGTTATATATTAATTTTTGTATATGTTTCATATGCAGTGACAGTATGGGAGTCCTGTATATATGTCTAATGTTATTTACTTCGCTGAATAAATGTCTATATTTCAATTTTAGGTCTTAATCCTGCTCTACCATCAATCCCTCCAATGGTTCTTGAAACAGCTGAGTCCGGGAAGGTGTACCTGAAGGGCATCCTGAAAACAAAGACGACTGTTGGAAAAACTGACCCTTATAAGGATTTGAGCAAGTCGGAATTGAAGCCCGATGTTAAGAAAGTTTACTTTCGGGAGCCCACCCAAGACGACATTCGTTATTACAGACCAGACAGGTGAGTCTTGATCTAGCAACATCTCAATACATTTTAAAGTAATATGTAATCATTTATAGGAAGAAAGCGCACGTCATTCATGAGATATTATGGCCTTTTAATACCAGTTCCAATTCGAAAATATTCCAAAAATTAATATTCATGTACTGTCGTTCAATGAGTGAATTTTAAGTATATTTAAACAGATTAAATTGTTTTATTGACGAATAGTTTTTTCTTCTTCTGCAGGCGAGAACATACTGATAGAAGATCCAACTGCTCCTGCGCCAATGACATCGTAGTCTCTGTTACAACTGGAATTGTTTTAATTGTTTTCTTTATTACCATCATTGTAATATTATCGGTCATTGATCAGCTCATAAAACAGAAGGACCAGGGTGTCACCATCATGATCTTGCTTTTTGTCATGGGCTTTTGCATCGCGGGATGTTTCATCACCTGGAACGTAATGAGAAGCTGCCGCCGCAGATATAGACGCGAAGATGAAGAATGTAAAGTGTAAATGTCTTTTGGTGTAAATATTCAATGTAAATACCTTTTTGTGAAAGATATTCAATGTAAATATTATTCGATAAAAGTCATTTTGTGTAAATATTTAAATATATCGTATTTTGTGTAATAAAGTATTTTTAGCATATACAAGGGTTTTGTTCCTGAGTTAAATATAATTTTTATTTAATTATTTTTTGTTTGGCTTTAAGGAATTACCAACGATTTGATTTGCGGTTTTCTGCAACAGTTAAAATATATCTTCGATTTGATTACTAACCTTTCGTTAGTGATTGTGAATCTCGTTCACAGTACCCAAAATTATTGCTTGGTATTTTGTGAATTGCAGAATTTTCTGTCAACTATACATTTATCTAACCCTCTCAGAGCCCATCGAATCCATTTAATTTTATAGAAATGGGGACATGGGAATAAACATAATTTTTTACGAGCTGATTATGGATGTAACTATGAAAGTATATAAAAGTTAGTTATCTCTCAGTTCGAGAAAGGTTGACGTGATATGAGATATATTGAGTTGTAAGATACCTCATTATTATTAGAATAGTACCTTCTTTATTTGTGGATTGAAAAAATGTATTTGTCAAAACATAAGCAATTCATATTATTACATTTCATGAAAACAGTGGAAATGTTGCAAAAATATTCATTTTACAATGACTGATTTTGCAGCTA
This sequence comes from Amaurobius ferox, assembly GCA_951213105.1. Taxonomy (NCBI): domain Eukaryota; kingdom Metazoa; phylum Arthropoda; class Arachnida; order Araneae; family Amaurobiidae; genus Amaurobius; species Amaurobius ferox. The sequence goes on from OX578152.1 coordinate 23,883,840, forward strand.
TTTTGCTGCTTACTCCATATCTAAGCATGCTTATGTAAATCAAATGGTTAGGTAAAGTTAAAGTACAAGAAATTTTAGCAATAAGAATTTACACCACTCAATATGCTCAGCCATGCTCTTCAATATAACTGAAGTATAGGAATATTAGAATTAGTCAATTTTACTAATATATTTGTTAATTTTAAGATCTGCGTTATTTTGTAATAGCTGTTTATTCTATAATTTAAGTTAAAAGCACAATAATGCAGACATTTTAAATAATTTTAATATTTTAATTTTTCTGGACCATTACATTTGTGTATGTGAAAATAAAGTAGTCGGGAGAAATTAAATTATTGCTGGAATGATTCGTACTTTTATGTTTACATGACTATAAGTATAAAGGCATAAGTATAAAGGCAATTTGCACATAAATAGATATAATAGACGGTAACCAAATAGGAATCAGGTAGTTGGCTGCCTAGACACGTGGTACAATCTAAATATATACTGACTAGCAATGTCCTAAATTAGATGGCAAAATTGAATTGTAAAATAAAGCGCATATAAAAACAACGACCTTTCTATTAATTCTTTAGAATAAAAATAGAAAATTTAAAAACTCTTTATTCACCAAACTGTACAACAAAAATAATATAGTGCCCATCTTTCATTGTATGAATTTTAAATGAAAGATAAAAAAAATAACCGTCCCTAATTTCTAAGAGGACCAATATATTTCGACCTTGTACAGAAGCCTGGACAGAGAGCCCGGATTAAGACATGTAACTAACCAGATTAGTTACCATCAAACCTCGGCAATTGACAGTTTCGATAAGAATATGAGTTATGCGGCATAAAATCGGATACCATCTACTGTAAGAAAAACTAGATCCAGATATAAATGTTTGTAATTCTCATGAATGGAACTTTAATGTTATTTTTTTTATATCATTATTACTTTCTTTATATACATAGTATAATGAGTAAGGAAATAATTGTGACGGGGTCGAAAATCCGAATTAGAGTTTTTTCGAAGGGAGAGCACAATTTAAGCATCCTTTCTATTAATTCATGAACATGAATAAAAACATTTGGATGTGATGTCTCTCTCTGTGTGTGTATGCGTGTGTGTCAGTGAGTTTATGGAGAAGATATCTCACGAACGAATGGAACTATTCGAACACAATTTGTTACACAAATTTTCTCACGAATGGAACTCGAATACAATACATAAATACTGGAAGACTATAGTTTTTATACGCAATCAACCTTTCAGAACCCCTTAAGTTTTCAAGTAACATTTTGAAAATATCATTAAAAAATCACAACCTTTATTTAAGTTACATAAATAGTCATTTATTACGTAATTTCTTATAAAAATAATTCACGCAAACTTTAGAAAGCCAGCATGAGACGTTTTCGAGATATTGCACAGTTTAAAAAAAATTATCAAAAAATCATATAAAATAAAAAAAATCTTAACTATTGTGAAATATGTTCACATTTCATAAGTAATACCATACGATATATTTGGTGACATCATTCTCGTGGAACTAGCTCATTCCATGCACAAGAAAAGTTACTTTGTGTAATATTTTTGTATTTCAAGCCAATATTCATTTCTCTGCGTGTGTGTCAGTGAGTTTATGGAGAACATATCTCACGAACGAATGGAGCTATTCGAACACAATTTGTTACACAAATTTTCTCACGAATGGAACTCGAATACAATACATAAATACTGGAAGAATAGTTTTTATACGCAATCAACCTTTCAGAACCCCTTAAGTTTTCAAGTAACATTTTGAAAATATCATTAAAAAATCACAACCTTTATTTAAGTTACATAAATAGTCATTTATTACGTAATTTCTTATAAAAATAATTCACGCAAACTTTAGAAAGCCAGCATGAGACGTTTTCGAGATATTGCACAGTTTAAAAAAAATTAACAAAAAATCATATAAAATAAAAAAAATCTTAACTATTGTGAAATATGTTCACATTTCATAAGTAATACCATACGATATATTTGGTGACATCATTCTCGTGGAACTAGCTCATTCCATGCACAAGAAAAGTTACTTTGTGTAATACTTTTGAATTTCAAGCCAATATTCATTTCTCTGCTGTAAGAATAACTTATTTCTCCGTCCATAACGCGTAGCAAGATTTTGGCGGAATTTCGCCAAATGGGCGACAATTTTATATGTTGCCAAATAAAGGAAAATATCGCCAAATTGATAAATATAACGGTAAATCAATGAAAATTGCGGCTCATTGGTGAAAGTTCAATATTTTGGAAAGAAGATAAAAGTAGACTATAAGAATAACTCATTTCTCTGTCCGTAACGCTTAATAAGAAAATTAAATGGACGTCGCCAACTTGGCGACTATTTTAAATGTTGTTAAAGTGACAAAAATGACGCCAATTTGATTAAAATGACCCCAAATGGGATGTAATGTTTCTCAAATTCTGATTTCAGTCATATGGCGAACATGCCTCTTCTAGTATATAAGAAATGCTCTTATCTCCGTTTGTCTCTAACATTGGCTGATGCATTTTCTGAACTTGGCGAATCATTTAGCAAAGTATCGCCAATTTGGCGATATTTCGCTCCAGATTGACCAAAATATCGTCAAAATTGCAAGAATGACGCTCAAGTAATGAACATGACGCCTAATTGATGAATATTATTGAAATATTTTAATATATGAACTATGTCGCTTATTAAGGACGCTATCAATATTGATAAGTGTTTATTTAGAGTTGCACGAAATATAAGTTTATTGGATATTTTGAAACAGTTTTACATGTTGTCATCCGGAAAATCGCCAAATACACAATTCAACGATAAAAAAACAGTACCGTGGACATTATACATTATTTTTTGACTGTAAAAGTAACACATGCATTGAATTATATAAGGAAAGTCATGTAATGGCCACATCAGATTTTTTTATAACCGGAACAGCGATAGTATATGTCTATTGAGAAAGTTGTCAAATAGAACTACATTATGGATATTATGATATCAAAATATTTAAAATTACAACAAAAAAGCCAATTGCATCCAATGCATCGGCGTCATTAAGATGTTGTCAACTTGAGAAACGAAACTTTTAAATAAATTCTTTAAAGTATTTTCAAAGAATAACTATATCTGAAAAGGATGCATATTTTAATTTCAGTCATATATATTTTATTGTGATATTAGTAGATTTCACCACAATGGGATACGTATGCATGGGAAAAAACGAGAGGGACGCATTCCAGGTATTATACTATTTGCATTGCAATAGAGCAAAGTGATTGACAGCTCTGAGCACAACAATTTAAGCCGTAACCAGGTGTGGGGTTTAGTATACAAAAGAGGTGAATGCCGGGTGAGGTTCGAAGGATTACAAACCTCCTCTCCCTGTGTATTATCTGGAGATCATCCAAAAAATCTATTGTATTAGAAGGTCTTAGTTCTATACAGGTAAGATGGTTTTTAAAAATATGTACCAATGAGGTCAACCGTATTAAATGAACCGTAGAGTCCTAGAACAACAGCGATTGGTTTGGGCTTGACATGTTCAAAACGCATTCCTTGCACAGTCTAGGTCACTTGCATTTCTAGTTGGTTCTTGTTCTGTACTATTCCTGTTCATATCAGTGGTGTGCTAGGTTATTATATCGATAGTGCTGTGAGCAATTGGTCTCGTGAATTTTTACAAGTTGCAGAACAAGCTTTTTTGGAGTACAAGATCTGTACATTATGTCGAGCTGCATGAATAACGAAGATGTTGCTGTTGAAGGTAAATATCTTATGTTGATTTGTGTAATAGTGTTTATTTGCATGACCTGTAGTATTTTATAATATTTATGTCTACTAAATCGCTCGTTATGCAGTTGCAATTAGAGGTCTGCATGTTCTTGCAATTAACAGTTTGTCTGAAATTTCAGACTTATAAACAGTTAGACAGTACCAGTGTTTGTTTCAACTTCCTCCTGGTAATCTAGGGAGAAAAAAATTCTTATCTGTAGCTTTTCTTGTTTTTGGATTTTACTTTTAGTGTTTCTTCCAAAGAATAGATGCTATAGAGTGGAAGGTTTGTGATTTTTTAAAAGAAATCAATGAAATTTTTAGAAATATTTCTAATATATTTGTAAAATTAATACATTACTTTCCGTTAAATATTAGAAATAGATTAATGAATTTATCGATTATTTTAAAATGCCCAATTCTTCTTCTATTTAACGACAATCAGCAATCAAGAAAATATTAAATCTGAATGAGATACATTTGAAGGACAGCAAAAATAATTTGATTTACGATATATATTAGTAGAAAAAAATATAATGTAGTAAATTTAGATTAATAAAAATTATTAATTTATTTTAATGAATTAATAACACATAGCTGCCTATCCTTCCAAATTACCAGGAAAGTTTCCGATATTCCGATCGCTAACCGATTTTTTGTCCAGAAACCAAAACTCCCTACTTTTCCCGATTCCGCTACAAAAAATTACTAATATTTTAGCAAGATGTTTTCAGGTTCAGAAAATTACAAAATCGGTCCTGAAAATGTTACGAAGATTGAAGTTTTTTCGTTCTTACGTTTAGAAAATCCGTTTTCCGGCGAGTGCTACATCGGCTCTCAAATGCGCGTCAGGAAAGACGATCAATTATAATTTTTGTTCCGAACTATTTGCATCGACTGAAAATTTGATAATTATTTCATGCTACATAAAAAAAACACTATTTTTACGATGTGTTATTAATGAAATGAAGAGCAATTTTTCAGAATTATCGCTAAAAATGGTATTTGTACGGGATTCTCCGTATATTTCGATTAAATGGGAAGATATTTTCCACTTAGAAATGTCTCGGACGGCAGCTCCTCTCCCCGGAAGAGTCGGACGGTCTGGGTCTTCAACTTAGCAATGTCTGTTTGCATCGACTAAAATTTTTATAAATATTGCGTGATGTATATAAAACCGCTATTTTAAACGCTACTTTTTAAACATATTTTAATGAAATGAAGAGCTATTTTGCAACAGCATCATGGAATACTGCACTTATACGCGGTCCTCGGTATATTATCGGTAGTCATAAAAAAAAATCTTAAAATCGCATATAGAATATCCTGTAGACAACCTCATTTCATATTTTGAAAACGATTGACAAATTATTTTCATTTCAAGCTAAAAAATAAACTTAATAAAACTTTTAGTCAAATGGTAAATGTTTGTTAAACCAAATTATTTTTCACTTATATAGTACGATTGCGCTATAAAATTTGTATTTTCGTGTGTTGACGTGAGACCATTAGTATCTTCTTCCATCGATCTCCATCCCGTAATTATTGTTCTTTAGAATGACTAAATTAGCTTATTTTTATGTTTTGTTTAATTATTAATGGTAATTTTTTAATTATTTCACATAAATTGCACAATTCACTTTGTTTTCTCGTACTTTGTCGTGAGTCTACTAATATCTTTGTTACCTATCTCCATCTTCTAAATAATAAATATTACACTGACTAAACTGACATATTTTCCTATTCTGGTTAATTAATGCAGTCCACACATGGGATTGAGGGATACTATATTATTTACAATTCCTATGTTTTCTTTTTGGACGTTTCTGTTTATAGGAATACTCAGCTGTCACTCTTCTTTAATACAATTTTAACCCATTTAATGCGAAGGTGACTCTTTCTTTTTGTTTCCGTCTGCAGTAAAATGAATACTGTTGGGAGCATAGAAATCCATAAAAGGAATGCGTGTCACTTTCTTTCACTCATGCAACTATTTTGCATTCTTGACAAAATTATTACCTTATGCACGGGTTGAGAAATACACACCTGAAACTTGACGTTCTATGATATGTTAAAGTCGGTAGATGAAAGCCTTTTTCGGTTGATAAGGGTAAATTTGTTCATTTTCATTGAAAAGAGCTCTAAATAATCATATAACTGCGTTGATGTAATTTTTTTCGACATTGGAATTAAGATGCAATTTAATAAATCGCAACAAGCGTTAGAGCTATATTTTTTGCAGTCACAAATCAAAAAAAATTTCTAAAGCTTGGGATGGGCAACTCCCCCCACCCAGATGATGCCCCTGTCTTATAGCATGGTGGGAATTTACATTACGATAATTTTTCAGAGCTTAGCTAATTTTTCCTGTAGTAAAATAACAGATTTTCAGTCATTCATAGTTGGCCGCTATGATAGCTTAAATTACTACAATAGTACATATTTCTCTCTCTCTCCACTTATAACATGCTGCAATTACTATAAAAAGTAATCTGCTCGGAAATAAAGGTATTTTAATGATATATTTAGAATATCTCATAAATATTATCTGGACACTCGACAACCTACATGCAGGTCCTGATTCACGCTCTGGCCTACGGGGCCGCGGCCCTGGGCCCTCAGACTTTAAGGAGCCCCAAAATTTTGTGTGTGATAAACAATTTATGTAGAAATAAATTTTTAATAAATTTAAAACTGATAAAAATTACAGTTATTCCAAATTATGAAATATTTTAATAGGTATAAATGGTATACATATATACTGCCTTGAAGGTAAAAGTATGGAAGTTTTCTTCACGTAGAAACGGGCATTTGGAGCTTTGATCCTGAGCCCCCAGATTTGTTATATATTAATTTTTGTATATGTTTCATATGCAGTGACAGTATGGGAGTCCTGTATATATGTCTAATGTTATTTACTTCGCTGAATAAATGTCTATATTTCAATTTTAGGTCTTAATCCTGCTCTACCATCAATCCCTCCAATGGTTCTTGAAACAGCTGAGTCCGGGAAGGTGTACCTGAAGGGCATCCTGAAAACAAAGACGACTGTTGGAAAAACTGACCCTTATAAGGATTTGAGCAAGTCGGAATTGAAGCCCGATGTTAAGAAAGTTTACTTTCGGGAGCCCACCCAAGACGACATTCGTTATTACAGACCAGACAGGTGAGTCTTGATCTAGCAACATCTCAATACATTTTAAAGTAATATGTAATCATTTATAGGAAGAAAGCGCACGTCATTCATGAGATATTATGGCCTTTTAATACCAGTTCCAATTCGAAAATATTCCAAAAATTAATATTCATGTACTGTCGTTCAATGAGTGAATTTTAAGTATATTTAAACAGATTAAATTGTTTTATTGACGAATAGTTTTTTCTTCTTCTGCAGGCGAGAACATACTGATAGAAGATCCAACTGCTCCTGCGCCAATGACATCGTAGTCTCTGTTACAACTGGAATTGTTTTAATTTTTTTCTTTATTACCATCATTGTAATATTATCGGTCATTGATCAGCTCATAAGACAGAAGGACCAGGGTGTCACCATCATGATCTTGCTTTTTGTCATGGGCTTTTGCATCGCGGGATGTTTCATCACCTGGAACGTAATGAGAAGCTGCCGCCGCACATATAGACGCGAAGATGAAGAATGTAAAGTGTAAATGTCTTTTGGTGTAAATATTCAATGTAAATACCTTTTTGTGAAAGATATTCAATGTAAATATTATTCGATAAAAGTCATTTTGTGTAAATATTTAAATATATCGTATTTTGTGTAATAAAGTATTTTTAGCATATACAAGGGTTTTGTTCCTGAGTTAAATATAATTTTTATTTAATTATTTTTTGTTTGGCTTTAAGGAATTACCAACGATTTGATTTGCGGTTTTCTGCAACAGTTAAAATATATCTTCGATTTGATTACTAACCTTTCGTTAGTGATTGTGAATCTCGTTCACAGTACCCAAAATTATTGCTTGGTATTTTGTGAATTGCAGAATTTTCTGTCAACTATACATTTATCTAACCCTCTCAGAGTCCATCGAATCCATTTAATTTTAAAGAAATGGGGAAATGGGAATAAACATAATTTTTTACGAGCTGATTATGGAAGTAACTATGAAGAGTATATAAAAGTTAGTTATCTCTCAGTTCGAGAAAGGTTGACGTGATACGAGATATATTGAGTTGTAAGATACCTCATTATTATTAGAATAGTACCTTCTTTATTTGTGGATTGAAAAAATGTATTTGTCAAAACATAAGCAATTCATATTATTACATTTCATGAAAACAGTGGAAATGTTGCAAAAATATTCATTTTACAATGACTGATTTTGCAGCTATTTTGCTGCTTACTCCATATCTAAGCATGCTTATGTAAATCAAATGGTTAGGTAAAGTTAAAGTACAAGAAATTTTAGCAATAAGAATTTACACCACTCAATATGCTCAGCCATGCTCTTCAATATAACTGAAGTATAGGAATATTAGAATTAGTCAATTTTACTAATATATTTGTTAATTTTAAGATCTGCGTTATTTTGTAATAGCTGTTTATTCTATAATTTAAGTTAAAAGCACAATAATGCAGACATTTTAAATAATTTTAATATTTTAATTTTTCTGGACCATTACATTTGTGTATGTGAAAATAAAGTAGTCGGGAGAAATTAAATTATTGCTGGAATGATTCGTACTTTTATGTTTACATGACTATAAGTATAAAGGCATAAGTATAAAGGCAATTTGCACATAAATAGATATAATAGACGGTAACCAAATAGGGAACAGGTAGTTGGCTGCCTAGACGCGTGGTACAATCTAAATATATACTGACTAGCAATGTCCTAAATTAGATGGCAAAATTGAATTGTAAAATAAAGCAAATATAAACAACGACCTTTCTATTAATTCTTTAGAATAAAAATAGAAAATTTAAAAACTCTTTATTCAGCAAACTGTACAACAAAAATAATATAGTGCCCATCTTTCATTGTATGAATTTTAAATGAAAGATAAAAAAAATAACCGTCCCTAATTTCTAAGAGGACCAATATATTTCGAACTTGTACAGAAGCCTGGACAGAGAGCCCGGATTAAGACATGCAACTAACCAGATTAGTTACCATCAAACCTCGGCAATTGACAGTTTCGATAAGAATATGAGTTATGCGGCATAAAATCGGACACCATCTACTGTAAGAAAAACTAGATCCAGATATAAATGTTTGTAATTCTCATGAATGGAACTTTAATGTTATTTTTTTTATATCATTATTACTTTCTTTATATACATAGTATAATGAGTAAGGAAATAATTGTGACGGGGTCGAAAATCCGAATTAGAGTTTTTTCGAAGGGAGAGCACAATTTAAGCATCCATGAACATGAATAAAAACATTTGGATGTGATGTCTCTCTCTGTGTGTGTATGCGTGTGTGTCAGTGAGTTTATGGAGAAGATATCTCACGAACGAATGGAGCTATTCGAACACAATTTGTTACACAAATTTTCTCACGAATGGAACTCGAATACAATACATAAATACTGGAAGACTATAGTTTTTATACGCAATCAACCTTTCAGAACCCCTTAAGTTTTCAAGTAACATTTTGAAAATATCATTAAAAAATCACAACCTTTATTTAAGTTACATAAATAGTCATTTATTACGTAATTTCTTATAAAAATAATTCACGCAAATTTTAGAAAGCCAGCATGAGACGTTTTCGAGATATTGCACAGTTTAAAAAAATTATCAAAAAATCATATAAAATAAAAAAAATCTTAACTATTGTGAAATATGTTCACATTTCATACGTAATACCATACGATATATTTGGTGACATCATTCTCGTGGAACTAGCTCATTCCATGCACAAGAAAAGTTACTTTGTAGAAGACCCAGACCGTCCGACTCGTCCAGGGGACTAAGAGCACCTATTTGGACGGCTGGGAAAAAAAAAAAGTTACTTTGTGTAATACTTTTGTATTTCAAGCCAATATTCATTTCTCTGCTGTAAGAATAACTTATTTCTCCGTCCATAACGCGTAGCAAGATTTTGGCGGAATTTCGCCAAATGGGCGACAATTTTATATGTTGCCAAATAAAGGAAAATATCGCCAAATTGATAAATATAACGGTAAATCAATGAATATTGCGTCTCATTGGTGAAAGTTCAATATTTTGGAAAGAAGATAAAAGTAGACTATAAGAATAACTCATTTCTCTGTCCGTAACGCTTAATAAGAAAATTAAATGGACGTCGCCAACTTGGCGACTATTTTAAATGTTGTTAAAGTGACAAAAATGACGCCAATTTGATTAAAATGACCCCAAATGGGATGTAATGTTTCTCAAATTCTGATTTCAGTCATATGGCGGACATGCCTCTTCTAGTATATAAGAAATGCTCTTATCTCCGTTTGTCTCTAACATTTGCTGATGCATTTGCTGAACTTGGCGAATCATTTAGCAAAGTATCGCCAATTTGGCGATATTTCGCTCCAGATTGACCAAAATATCGTCAAAATTGCAAGAATGACGCTCAAGTAATGAACATGACGCCTAATTGATGAATATTATTGAAATATTTTAATATATGGACTATGTCGCTTATTAAGGACGCTATCAATATTGATAAGTGTTTATTTAGAGTTGCACGAAATATAAGTTTATTGGATATTTTGAAACAGTTTTACATGTTGTCATCCGGAAAATCCCCAAATACACAATTCAACGATAAAAAAACAGTACCGTGGACATTATAGATTATTTTTTGACTGTAAAAGTAACACATGCATTGAATTATATAAGGAAAGTCATGTAATGGCCACATCAGATTTTTTTATAACCGGAACAGCGATAGTATATGTCTATTGAGAAAGTTGTCAAATAGAACTACATTATGGATGTTATGATATCAAAATATTTAAAATTACAACAAAAAAGCCAATTGCATCCAATGCATCGGCGTCATTAAGATGTTGTCAACTTGAGAAACGAAACTTTTAAATAAATTCTTTAAAGTATTTTCAAAGAATAACTATATCTGAAAAGGATGCATATTTTAATTTCAGTCATATATATTTTATTGTGATATTAGTAGATTTCACCACAATGGGATACGTATGCATGGGAAAAAACGAGAGGGACGCATTCCAGGTATTATACTATTTGCATTGCAATAGAGCAAAGTGATTGACAGCTCTGAGCACAACAATTTAAGGCTCCTCATCACACAAAAAATATCCAGATTTCTTTCCGTCTGAGATCGGACCAACTAGTTTGCTTTCCCCCACAGCAGGACCGGCAGCTTCCAGGAGCTACCTTGCGGTGACAGAAAGTTATTAGTGTCAAATTCCCGTGCCTGGAGATCTTCCCCTTACCATTGTATGTGTCCCCAGAGTACTATATCACTTTGAGCACGTGTCTTCACCCATCACCTCCGATAATGAGACCAACACACAAGGCTATAGGCCACAGGAAAGTGAAAAATGCAGTCAGCAAGGTGGTGTAATATTGAATAAGAACCATCGTTGATTATTTTGCGTGGTAGTAAAATCTTTGTTTTAAAAAACTACAGAGGAAATAATTATTTTTTATTACAAATATTTTACAGTTTGTAATCCATTTTGAACATGAAATAGAATAGCATTCTATATCACCATGACTAGAGGCATAATAATAAATATTAATAATACTACTACTAATAATAATAATAACTTCCTATTTATGCAATTAGGGATTGCAATCTCGGATGTTTTTACAATATCGGGATTTCGGGAATAGAAATTTTTCTAATCCCAATATCTGACAGAATTGGTAATTTAATATTACTTTTAAAATAAACTCTAATTTATGTTCTTACGTTTCAATTTTCACGTAAACGACAAAGTTTTAGACCATTTCACGCAATAAACTCGACATTAGTCCTAGGATTCAAAATATAGCAGACTTCGAACAAGAGGAATTTAAATTGTGGATGGATGTACAAATATGATAAATTCCCCCATATTATTCTACGCTTGAAAATTTTATAATTTGAAAAATTGGTCATGATAGAAAGAGAATGATATTGAGGACTAGAGCCATGTACTTCGACGTGACAAAGTTTTAGACCATTATTTTAAACAAGCTTTTACTGAACAATGAAAAGCATAAAGAAATCAAAATGGTTATTTAATTGTGTATTTTATGACGAAGATTCTATCTGATACCATGTTGCTCGGCAACGGAATGAAATTAAGTGTGTTGTTAATATTTATTATTATGACTTTCCTTATATACATAATGTATAAGGAAAGTATTGTGACGGGGTCGAAAATTCGAATTCGAGTTTTCGACGGGAGAACACGTTTCAAGCATCCCTGATCACGAATCAAACGTTTTTGAAGTGATGTCTGTGTGTGTGTGTGTGTGTGTGTGTGTGTGTGTGTGTGTGTGTTGTTGTTGTTGTTGATACCCAGACCGTCCGACCTACCAGAAAGGTGTAAGGTAACTGTTTGGACAGTCGGGAAGTGCCACCCAATTTAGGCCGGAACCCAGTGGGGGAGGCATCCACAGGGACCAGGAGGTGTGTGTGTGTGTGTGGGTGGGTGGGTGTGGGTCTGTGGAGACGATAACCGACGAACGAATGGACCGATTCGAACGAAATTTGGTACAAAAATCACAATCCGTAAACACTGGAAGCCTATTGTTTTTATACGCAATCGAATGTTCAGAACCCACATAAATTTTCGAGTGAAATTTTGAAAAAATCGTCAAAAAATCAAAACCGCTAATAAAGTTACGCAAATAGACATTTCTTATGTGATTTTTCATTAGAAAACGATTGACATAAATTTTAGAACGCTAACATGAACCGTTCTCGAGATATTGCGCATTTTTCAAAAAAATTATCAAAAAGTTATACAAAAGAAAAAAAAATATATTTCCTATTGATAAACATGTTCACTTTTCATATGTAATACCATGCGATAAATTGGATGACATTATTCTCGTGGATCTAACTAGTTCCATTCATGAAAAATATACTTTGAGTAATATTTTTGTATTTGAACGCCAATAGTCATTTATCTGCTGTAAGAATAACTTATTTCTCCGTCCATAACGCTTGGCGAGATTTTGGCGACGATTTTGGCGGAATTTCGCCAACTTGGCAACATTTTTAATTGTTGCCAAATTAACAAAAATCTCGCCAAATTGATAAAAATGACGTTAACTTAATGAAAATGACGACTAATTGACGAAAATTCAATATCTTGGAAAGAATATAAGTATCTACTATAAGAATACCATTTTTACTTTCCTTATATACATAATGTATAAGGAAAGTATTGTGACGGGGTCGAAAATTCGAATTCGAGTTTTCGACGGGAGAGCACGTTTCAAGCATCCCTGATCACGAATGAAACATTTTTGAAGTGATGTCTGTGTGTGTGTCAGTGAGACTGTGGAGACGATAACTGACGAACGAATGGACCGATTCGAACCAAATTTGGTACAAAAATCACAATCCGTAAACACTGGAAGCCAATTGTTTTTATACGCAATCGAATGTTCAGAACCCCTCTAAATTTTCAAATAAAATTTTGAAAAAATCGTCAAAAAATCAAAACCACTAATAAAGTTACGCAAATAGACATTTCTTATGTAATTTTTCATTAGAAAACGATTGGCTTAAATTTTAGAACGCTAACAGAAACCGTTCTCGAGATATTGCACATTTTTCAAAAGAATTATCAAAAAGTCATGTAAAATAAAAAAAAAATATTTCCTATTGAGAAACATGTTCACTTTTCATATGTAATACCATACGATAAATTGGGTGACATCATTCTCGTGGATCTAGCTCGTTCCATTCATGGAAAAAGATACTTTGAGTAATACTTTTGTATTTGAACGCCAATAATCATTTATCTGCTGTAAGAATAACTTATCTCTTCATCCATAATGCTTGGCGAGATTTTGGCGACGAATTTGGCGGAATGTCGCCAACTTGGCGACTTTTTGAAATGTTGCCAAATTAACAAAAATCTCGCCAAGTGGATAAAAATGACGCTAAATCAATGAAAATGACGACTAATTGTTGGAAATTCAATATCTTGGAAAAAATATTAGTATCTACTATAAGAAAAACCTATTTTTTTACTGTAAAAGTAGTAAATTCATTACATTGTATAAGGAAAGTCATGTGTTGCCCACATCAGATTTTTTTAACTGTAAAAGTAGTAAACTCATTGCATTATATAAGGAAAGTCATGTGTAGCCCACATCAGATTTTTTTTCTATTTGAATAATAAATAAATGGATGTAAAAATATATTTTATAAATGAACAGATTGATTGTTCTTTTAATTATATTAATTGCGGAGTGCGTACATCACTTTCATTTATTTTGGCAAAGAGTTTTCAAGTTTATATATTGTGTTTAGCTAATAAACTCATATATTGTGTTTACCCAATAAATTCATTTAGCCGATTGTTGAAGCAGAAAAAGAGTAGAACGGGTTGTTGTTGCTGTTGTTGAGACCCAGACCGTCCGACCTACCAGAAAGGTGTAAGGTAACTGTTTGGACGGCCGGGAAGTGCCACCCAATTTAGACCGGAACCCAGTGGAGGAGGCATCCACAGGGACCGTACCCTCCTTCCCCTACCACGGGTGTATCTTCTAAAACAATTTTAGTGTTTTCATTTATTATATACAAACGGGATCAGGATATTTTATTCTTCAGATTTGCAAATTCAGAGCTACGAATTTACCGGAATATCTCTAAATAACTTGGTTACTTTTCTTAAACTTTACCAAATTAGCGGAAATGTCTCCAAATTGATACAAATGACGCAAATCAATGAAATTAAATTCGTTTTTTTAGAAGAGAGTGCTAAAATGATGTTTCGGTAGCATCTGTCGGTCAGTCCATCCATCCTACTTAGTAACACATTTAGCGAATTTTTTTAATATCACCAAATTGATAAACATGTTTGTAAATCCGTAAAGATACTATGGAATTGATAAAATCGCGCTTAATAAATGAAATTAATTGTGTTTTGTTAGGGAATAGTATTGTGATGATGTTTCGTCAATTTGTCGCAAAATGGGACTATCAGTTCTACAGTATCACTTGGCGATAAATTTGGCGATTTTTTAAAATGTCGCTAATTTGACGAAAATGTCACCTAATGTTCCATAGAAATATAATTATTTAGACGATATAATGACAAAATAATTACAACAAAAATATAATTATAAATTTTAAATATTTACAAGAGAAAAATAGAAAAAGAAAATTAAGTATATGATATACTTATATATCCAACGGTAAAGTAAAAATTGAAATTACAGCAGAATATTATTAAATAGTGATTGGCAAAACTAGCTAACTCGAGAATGAAGAAAGAGACGCTCTATATCGAGTAAGCATACTGAAATAAAAAGGTCCAGTATCTAAACCGTTTTCCACCCCCAACACAAAATGCCTTTCCACGTAACTTGAGAACATTTTTCACCCTCTACCCTTCTTCCTTTCATGACCGGCGGGATTAGTTCTGCCTCTTATCCTCCTCCTGACAAGAAGAATTCCCGCCGCCTTCGAATAAACGCCCATAAACAACGTCTCCCCACGGGAATCCTGTCAACCCCTGAAAGAAATAAGAAAGAGGGGGAAAGCAAAATACAATTTTTTTCAGATCCATATTTGCTTCAATTAAAAGTTGCTGGAAATCTATTTATGATAGCGCAAAAATTTAGGCATCTATCGAAAGCTAAAATTCTATTCATGTGCACTGCTTTTTTCAAATTCGAGTATTATGAAATGCAAATTGATAAAAGACGATTAAACTTTTAGTTTTGACTTTTCTTAGTGACTCTCAACTTCAATAAATTGTTAAAAATACTTAACAATAATTTTAACAAAAAGTAAAATTATAAAGCAAACTTCAATTTCTATAACTTTGAGATCCTGAAAACAAAATTGAAATAGGTTGATTTTTGGAGGAGCTATGCTATCTAGCACTAGCACTAAAACGGCCATACATTAACATGGAAGGTGAAGATTGAAACTTGTGACTGATGAAGCCCCTTAAGCCGTAACCAGGTGTGGGGTTTAGTATACAAAAGAGGTGAATGACGGGTGAGGTTCGAAGGACAACAAACCTCCTCTCCCTGTGTATTATCTGGAGATCATCCAAAGATCTATTGTATTAGAAGGTCTTAGTTCTATACAGGTAAGATAGTTTTTAAAAATATGTACCAATGAGGTCAACCGTATTTAATGAACCGTAGAGTCCTAGAACAACAGCGATTGGTTTGGGCTTGACATGATCAAAACGCATTCCTTGCACAGTCTAGGTCACTTGCATTTCTAGTTGGTTCTTGATCTGTACTATTCCTGTTCATATCAGTGGTGTGCTAGATTTTTATATCGATAGTGCTGTGAGCAATTGGTCTCGTGAATTTTTACAAGTTGCAGAACAAGCTTTTTTGGAGTACAAGATCTGTACATTATGTCGAGCTGCATGAATAACGAAGATGTTGCTGTTGAAGGTAAATATCTTATGTTGATTTGTGTAATAGTGTTTATTTGCATGACCTGTAGTATTTTATAATATTTATGTCTACTAAATCGCTCGTTATGCAGTTGCAATTAGAGGTCTGCATGTTCTTGCAATTAACAGTTTGTCTGAAATTTCAGACTTATAAACAGTTAGACAGTACCAGTGTTTGTTTCAACTTCCTCCTGGTAATCTAGGGAGAAAAAAATTCTTATCTGTAGCTTTTCTTGTTTTTGGATTTTACTTTTAGTGTTTCTTCCAAAGAATAGATGCTATAGAGTGGAAGGTTTGTGATTTTTTAAAGGAAATCAATGAAATTTTTAGAAATATTTCTAATATATTTGTAAAATTAATACATTACTTTCCGTTAAATATTAGAAATAGATAAATGAATTTATCGATTATTTTAAAATGCCCAATTCTTCTTCTATTTAACGACAATCAGCAATCAAGAAAATATTAAATCTGAATGAGATACATTTGAAGGACAGCAAAAATAATTTGATTTACGATATATATTAGTAGAAAATTATATAATGTAGTAAATTTAAATTAATAAAAATTATTAATTTATTTTAATGAATTAATAACACATAGCTGCCTATCCTTCCAAATTACCAGGAAAGTTTCCGATATTCCGATCGCTAACCGATTTTTTTTCCAGAAACCAAAACTCCCTACTTTTCCCGATTCCGCTCCAAAAAATCACTAATATTTTAGCAAGATGTTTTCAGGTTCAGAAAATTACAAAATCGGTCCTGAAAATGTTACGAAGGTTGAAGTTTTTTCGTTCTTACGTTTAGAAAATCCGTTTTCCGGCGACTGCTACATCGGCTCTCAAATGCGCGTCAGGAAAGACGATCAATTATAATTTTTGTTCCGAACTATTTGCATCGACTGAAAATTTGATAATTATTTCATACTACATAAAAAAACACTATTTTTAAGATGTGTTATTAATGAAATGAAGAGCAATTTTTCAGAATTCTCGCTAAAAATGGTATTTGTACGGGATTCTCCGTATATTTCGATTAAATGGGAAAATATTTTCCACTTAGAAATGTCTCGGACGGCAGCTCCTCTCCCCGGAAGAGTCGGACGGTCTGGGTCTTCAACTTAGCAATGTCTGTTTGCATCGACTAAAATTTTTATAAATATTGCGTGATGTATATAAAACCGCTATTTTAAACGCTACGTTTTAAACATATTTTTAATGAAATGAAGAGCTATTTTGCAACAGCATCATGGAATACTGCACTTGTACGCGGTCCTCGGTATATTATCGGTAGTCATAAAAAAAAATCTTAAAATCGCATATAGAATATCCTGTAGACAACCTCATTTCATATTTTGAAAACGATTGACAAATTATTTTCATTTCAAGCTAAAAAATAAACTTAATAAAACTTTTAGTCAAATGGTAAATGTTTGTTAAACCAAATTATTTTTCACTTATATAGTACGATTGCGCTATAAAATTTGTATTTTCGTGTGTTGACGTGAGACCATTAGTATCTTCTTCCATCGATCTCCATCCTGTAATTATTGTTCATTAGAATGACTAAATTAGCTTATTTTTATGTTTTGTTTAATTATTAATGGTAATTTTTTAATTATTTCACATAAATTGCACAATTCACTTTGTTTTCTCGTACTTTGTCGTGAGTCTACTAATATCTTTGTTACCTATCTCCATCTTCAAAATAATAAGTATTACACTGACTAAACTGACATATTTTCCTATTCTGGTTAATTAATGCAGTCCACACTTGGGGTAGAGGGATACTATATTATTTACAATTCCTATGTTTTCTTTTTGGACGTTTCTGTTTATAGGAATACTCAGCTGTCACTCTTCTTTAATACAATTTTAACCCATTTAATGCGAAGGTGACTCTTTCTTTTTGTTTCCGTCTGCAGTAAAATGAATACTGTTGGGAGCATAGAAATCCATAAAAGGAATGCGTGTCACTTTCTTTCACTCATGCAACTATTTTGCATTCTTGACAAAATTATTACCTTATGCACGGGTTGAGAAATACACACCTGAAACTTGACGTTCTATGATATGTTAAAGTCGGTAGATGAAAGCCTTTTTCGGTTGATAAGGGTAAAGTTGTTCATTTTCATTGAAAAGAGCTCTAAATAATTATATAACTGCGTTGATGTAATTTTTTTCGACATTGGAATTAAGATGCAATTTAATAAATCGCAACAAACGTTAGAGCTATATTTTTTGCAGTCACAAATCAAAAAAAATTTCTAAAGCTTGGGATGGGCAACTCCCCCACCCAGATGATGCCCCTGTCTTATAGCATGGTGGGAATTTACATTACGATAATTTTTCAGAGCTTAGCTAATTTTTCCTGTAGTAAAATAACAGATTTTCAGTCATTCATAGTTGGCCGCTATGATAGCTTAAATTACTACAATAGTACATATTTCTCTCTCTCTCCACTTATAACATGCTGCAATTACTATAAAAAGTAATCTGCTCGGAAATAAAGGTATTTTAATGATATATTTAGAATATCTCATAAATATTATCTGGACACTCGACAACCTACATGCAGGTCCTGATTCACGCTCTGGCCAACGGGGCCGCGGCCCTGGGCCCTCAGACTTTAAGGAGCCCCAAAATTTTGTGTGTGATAAACAATTTATGTAGAAATAAATTTTTAATAAATTTAAAACTGATAAAAATTACAGTTATTCCAAATTATGAAATATTTTAATAGTTATAAATGTTATACATATATACTGCCTTGAAGGTAAAAGTATGGAAGTTTTCTTCACGTAGAAACGGGCATTTGGAGCTTTGATCCTGAGCCCCCAGATTTGTTATATATTAATTTTTGTATATGTTTCATATGCAGTGACAGTATGGGAGTCCTGTATATATGTCTAATGTTATTTACTTCGCTGAATAAATGTCTATATTTCAATTTTAGGTCTTAATCCTGCTCTACCATCAATCCCTCCAATGGTTCTTGAAACAGCTGAGTCCGGGAAGGTGTACCTGAAGGGCATCCTGAAAACAAAGACGACTGTTGGAAAAACTGACCCTTATAAGGATTTGAGCAAGTCGGAATTGAAGCCCGATGTTAAGAAAGTTTACTTTCGGGAGCCCACCCAAGACGACATTCGTTATTACAGACCAGACAGGTGAGTCTTGATCTAGCAACATCTCAATACATTTTAAAGTAATATGTAATCATTTATAGGAAGAAAGCGCACGTCATTCATGAGATATTATGGCCTTTTAATACCAGTTCCAATTCGAAAATATTCCAAAAATTAATATTCATGTACTGTCGTTCAATGAGTGAATTTTAAGTATATTTAAACAGATTAAATTGTTTTATTGACGAATAGTTTTTTCTTCTTCTGCAGGCGAGAACATACTGATAGAAGATCCAACTGCTCCTGCGCCAATGACATCGTAGTCTCTGTTACAACTGGAATTGTTTTAATTGTTTTCTTTATTACCATCATTGTAATATTATCGGTCATTGATCAGCTCATAAAACAGAAGGACCAGGGTGTCACCATTATGATCTTGCTTTTTGTCATGGGCTTTTGCATCGCGGGATGTTTCATCACCTGGAACGTAATGAGAAGCTGCCGCCGCAAATATAGACGCGAAGATGAAGAATGTAAAGTGTAAATGTCTTTTGGTGTAAATATTCAATGTAAATACCTTTTTGTGAAAGATATTCAATGTAAATATTATTCGATAAAAGTCATTTTGTGTAAATATTTAAATATATCGTATTTTGTGTAATAAAGTATTTTTAGCATATACAAGGGTTTTGTTCCTGAGTTAAATATAATTTTTATTTAATTATTTTTTGTTTGCCTTTAAGGAATTACCAACGATTTGATTTGCGGTTTTCTGCAACAGTTAAAATATATCTTCGATTTGATTACTAACCTTTCGTTAGTGATTGTGAATCTCGTTCACAGTACCCAAAATTATTGCTTGGTATTTTGTGAATTGCAGAATTTTCTGTCAACTATACATTTATCTAACCCTCTCAGAGCCCACCGAATCCATTTAATTTTAAAGAAATGGGGAAATGGGAATAAACATAATTTTTTACGAGCTGATTATGGAAGTAACTATGAAGAGTATATAAGAGTTAGTTATCTCTCAGTTCGAGAAAGGTTGACGTGATACGAGATATATTGAGTTGTAAGATACCTCATTATTATTAGAATAGTACCTTCTTTATTTGTGGATTGAAAAAATGTATTTGTCAAAACATAAGCAATTCATATTATTACATTTCATGAAAACAGTGGAAATGTTGCAAAAATATTCATTTTACAATGACTGATTTTGCAGCTATTTTGCTGCTTACTCCATATCTAAGCATGCTTATGTAAATCAAATGGTTAGGTAAAGTTAAAGTACAAGAAATTTTAGCAATAAGAATTTACACTACTCAATATGCTCAGCCATGCTCTTCAATATAACTGAAGTATAGGAATATTAGAATTAGTCAATTTTACTAATATATTTGTTAATTTTAAGATCTGCGTTATTTTGTAATAGATGTTTATTCTATAATTTAAGTTAAAAGCACAATAATGCAGACATTTTAAATAATTTTAATATTTTAATTTTTCTGGACCATTACATTTGTGTATGTGAAAATAAAGTAGTCGGGAGAAATTAAATTATTGCTGGAATGATTCGTACTTTTATGTTTACATGACTATAAGTATAAAGGCATAAGTATAAAGGCAATTTGCACATAAATAGATATAATAGACGGTAACCAAATAGGGATCAGGTAGTTGTCTGCCTAGACGCGTGGTACAATCTAAATATATACTGACTAGCAATGTCCTAAATTAGATGGCAAAATTGAATTGTAAAATAAAGCGCATATAAAAACAACGACCTTTCTATTAATTCTTTAGAATAAAAATAGAAAATTTAAAAACTCTTTATTCACCAAACTGTACAACAAAAATAATATAGTGCCCATCTTTCATTGTATGAATTTTAAATGAAAGATAAAAAAAATAACCGTCCCTAATTTCTAAGAGGACCAATATATTTCGACCTTGTACAGAAGCCTGGACAGAGAGCCCGGATTAAGACATGTAACTAACCAGATTAGTTACCATCAAACCTCGGCAATTGACAGTTTCGATAAGAATATGGGTTATGCGGCATAAAATCGGATACCATCTACTGTAAGAAAAACTAGATCCAGATATAAATGTTTGTAATTCTCATGAATGGAACTTTAATGTTATTTTTTTTATATCATTATTACTTTCTTTATATACATAGTATAATGAGTAAGGAAATAATTGTGACGGGGTCGAAAATCCGAATTAGAGTTTTTTCGAAGGGAGAGCACAATTTAAGCATCCATGAACATGAATAAAAGCATTTGGATGTGATCTCTCTCTCTGTATGTGTATGCGTGTGTGTCAGTGAGTTTATGGAGAAGATATCTCACGAACGAATGGAGCTATTCGAACACAATTTGTTACACAAATTTTCTCACGAATGGACCTCGAATACAATACATAAATACTGGAAGACTATAGTTTTTATACGCAATCAACCTTTCAGAACCCCTTAAGTTTTCAAGTAACATTTTGAAAATATCATTAAAAAATCACAACCTTTATTTAAGTTACATAAATAGTCATTTATTACGTAATTTCTTATAAAAATAATTCACGCAAACTTTAGAAAGCCAGCATGAGACGTTTTCGAGATATTGCACAGTTTAAAAAAAATTATCAA
The DNA here is from genome assembly GCA_951213105.1 of Amaurobius ferox. Taxonomy (NCBI): domain Eukaryota; kingdom Metazoa; phylum Arthropoda; class Arachnida; order Araneae; family Amaurobiidae; genus Amaurobius; species Amaurobius ferox. Next base: position 23,905,968 of record OX578152.1, read on the forward strand.
AAAATCATATAAAATAAAAAAAATCTTAACTATTGTGAAATATGTTCACATTTCATAAGTAATACCATACGATATATTTGGTGACATCATTCTCGTGGAACTAGCTCATTCCATGCACAAGAAAAGTTACTTTGTGTAATACTTTTGTATTTCAAGCCAATATTCATTTCTCTGCTGTAAGAATAACTTATTTCTCCGTCCATAACGCGTAGCAAGATTTTGGCGGAATTTCGCCAAATGGGCGACAATTTTATATGTTGCCAAATAAAGGAAAATATCGCCAAATTGATAAATATAACGGTAAATCAATGAAAATTGCGTCTCATTGGTGAAAGTTCAATATTTTGGAAAGAAGATAAAAGTAGACTATAAGAATAACTCATTTCTCTGTCCGTAACGCTTAATAAGAAAATTAAATGGACGTCGCCAACTTGGCGACTATTTTAAATGTTGTTAAAGTGACAAAAATGACGCCAATTTGATTAAAATGACCCCAAATGGGATGTAATGTTTCTCAAATTCTGATTTCAGTCATATGGCGGACATGCCTCTTCTAGTATATAAGAAATGCTCTTATCTCCGTTTGTCTCTAACATTTGCTGATGCATTTGCTGAACTTGGCGAATCATTTAGCAAAGTATCGCCAATTTGGCGATATTTCGCTCCAGATTGACCAAAATATCGTCAAAATTGCAAGAATGACGCTCAAGTAATGAACATGACGCCTAATTGATGAATATTATTGAAATATTTTAATATATGGACTATGTCGCTTATTAAGGACGCTATCAATATTGATAAGTGTTTATTTAGAGTTGCACGAAATATAAGTTTATTGGATATTTTGAAACAGTTTTACATGTTGTCATCCGGAAAATCGCCAAATACACAATTCAACGATAAAAAAACAGTACCGTGGACATTATACATTATTTTTTGACTGTAAAAGTAACACATGCATTGAATTATATAAGGAAAGTCATGTAATGGCCACATCAGATTTTTTTATAACCGGAACAGCGATAGTATATGTCTATTGAGAAAGTTGTCAAATAGAACTACATTATGGATATTATGATATCAAAATATTTAAAATTACAACAAAAAAGCCAATTGCATCCAATGCATCGGCGTCATTAAGATGTTGTCAACTTGAGAAACGAAACTTTTAAATAAATTCTTTAAAGTATTTTCAAAGAATAACTATATCTGAAAAGGATGCATATTTTAATTTCAGTCATATATATTTTATTGTGATATTAGTAGATTTCACCACAATGGGATAAGTATGCATGGGAAAAAACGAGAGGGACGCATTCCAGGTATTATACTATTTGCATTGCAATAGAGCAAAGTGATTGACAGCTCTGAGCACAACAATTTAAGCCGTAACCAGGTGTGGGGTTTAGTATACAAAAGAGGTGAATGACGGGTGAGGTTCGAAGGATTACAAACCTCCTCTCCCTGTGTATTATCTGGAGATCATCCAAAGATCTATTGTATTAGAAGGTCTTAGTTCTATACAGGTAAGATGGTTTTTAAAAATATGTACCAATGAGGTCAACCGTATTAAATGAACCGTAGAGTCCTAGAACAACAGCGATTGGTTTGGGCTTGACATGATCAAAACGCATTCCTTGCACAGTCTAGGTCACTTGCATTTCTAGTTGGTTCTTGATCTGTACTATTCCTGTTCATATCAGTGGTGTGCTTGGTTATTATATCGATAGTGCTGTGAGCAATTGGTCTCGTGAATTTTTACAAGTTGCAGAACAAGCTTTTTTGGAGTACAAGATCTGTACATTATGTCGAGCTGCATGAATAACGAAGATGTTGCTGTTGAAGGTAAATATCTTATGTTGATTTGTGTAAGAGTGTTTTTTGCATGACCTGTAGTATTTTATAATATTTATGTCTACTAAATTGCTCGTTATGCAGTTGCAATTAGAGGTCTGCATGTTCTTGCAATTAACAGTTTGTCTGAAATTTCAGACTTATAAACAGTTAGACAGTACCAGTGTTTGTTTCAACTTCCTCCTGGTAATCTAGGGAGAAAAAAATTCTTATCTGTAGCTTTTCTTGTTTTTGGATTTTACTTTTAGTGTTTCTTCCAAAGAATAGATGCTATAGAGTGGAAGGTTTGTGATTTTTTAAAAGAAATCAATGAAATTTTTAGAAATATTTCTAATATATTTGTAAAATTAATACATTACTTTCCGTTAAATATTAGAAATAGATAAATGAATTTATCGATTATTTTAAAATGCCCAATTCTTCTTCTATTTAACGACAATCAGCAATCAAGAAAATATTAAATCTGAATGAGATACATTTGAAGGACAGCAAAAATAATTTGATTTACGATATATATTAGTAGAAAATTATATAATGTAGTAAATTTAGATTAATAAAAATTATTAATTTATTTTAATGAATTAATAACACATAGCTGCCTATCCTTCCAAATTACCAGGAAAGTTTCCGATATTCCGATCGCTAACCGATTTTTTGTCCAGAAACCAAAACTCCCTACTTTTCCCGATTCCGCTCCAAAAAATCACTAATATTTTAGCAAGATGTTTTCAGGTTCAGAAAATTACAAAATCGGTCCTGAAAATGTTACGAAGGTTGAAGTTTTTTCGTTCTTACGTTTAGAAAATCCGTTTTCCGGCGACGGCTACATCGGCTCTCAAATGCGCGTCAGGAAAGACGATCAATTATAATTTTTGTTCCGAACTATTTGCATCGACTGAAAATTTGATAATTATTTCATGCTACATAAAAAAACACTATTTTTACGATGTGTTATTAATGAAATGAAGAGCAATTTTTCAGAATTATCGCTAAAAATGGTATTTGTACGGGATTCTCCGTATATTTCGATTAAATGGGAAAATATTTTCCACTTAGAAATGTCTCGGACGGTAGCTCCTCTCCCCGGAAGAGTCGGACGGTCTGGGTCTTCAACTTAGCAATGTCTGTTTGCATCGACTAAAATTTTTATAAATATTGCGTGATGTATATAAAACCGCTATTTTAAACGCTACGTTTTAAACATATTTTTAATGAAATGAAGAGCTATTTTGCAACAGCATCATGGAATACTGCACTTGTACGCGGTCCTCGGTATATTATCGGTAGTCATAAAAAAAAATCTTAAAATCGCATATAGAATATCCTGTAGACAACCTCATTTCATATTTTGAAAACGATTGACAAATTATTTTCATTTCAAGCTAAAAAATAAACTTAATAAAACTTTTAGTCAAATGGTAAATGTTTGTTAAACCAAATTATTTTTCACTTATATAGTACGATTGCGCTATAAAATTTGTATTTTCGTGTGTTGACGTGAGACCATTAGTATCTTCTTCCATCGATCTCCATCCCGTAATTATTGTTCTTTAGAATGACTAAATTAGCTTATTTTTATGTTTTGTTTAATTATTAATGGTAATTTTTTAATTATTTCACATAAATTGCACAATTCACTTTGTTTTCTCGTACTTTGTCGTGAGTCTACTAATATCTTTGTTACCTATCTCCATCTTCTAAATAATAAATATTACACTGACTAAACTGACATATTTTCCTATTCTGGTTAATTAATGCAGTCCACACATGGGATTGAGGGATACTATATTATTTACAATTCCTATGTTTTCTTTTTGGACGTTTCTGTTTATAGGAATACTCAGCTGTCACTCTTCTTTAATACAATTTTAACCCATTTAATGCGAAGGTGACTCTTTCTTTTTGTTTCCGTCTGCAGTAAAATGAATACTGTTGGGAGCATAGAAATCCATAAAAGGAATGCGTGTCACTTTCTTTCACTCATGCAACTATTTTGCATTCTTGACAAAATTATTACCTTATGCACGGGTTGAGAAATACACACCTGAAACTTGACGTTCTATGATATGTTAAAGTCGGTAGATGAAAGCCTTTTTCGGTTGATAAGGGTAAAGTTGTTCATTTTCATTGAAAAGAGCTCTAAATAATTATATAACTGCGTTGATGTAATTTTTTTCGACATTGGAATTAAGATGCAATTTAATAAATCGCAACAAACGTTAGAGCTATATTTTTTGCAGTCACAAATCAAAAAAAATTTCTAAAGCTTGGGATGGGCAACTCCCCCACCCAGATGATGCCCCTGTCTTATAGCATGGTGGGAATTTACATTACGATAATTTTTCAGAGCTTAGCTAATTTTTCCTGTAGTAAAATAACAGATTTTCAGTCATTCATAGTTGGCCGCTATGATAGCTTAAATTACTACAATAGTACATATTTCTCTCTCTCTCCACTTATAACATGCTGCAATTACTATAAAAAGTAATCTGCTCGGAAATAAAGGTATTTTAATGATATATTTAGAATATCTCATAAATATTATCTGGACACTCGACAACCTACATGCAGGTCCTGATTCACGCTCTGGCCAACGGGGCCGCGGCCCTGGGCCCTCAGACTTTAAGGAGCCCCAAAATTTTGTGTGTGATAAACAATTTATGTAGAAATAAATTTTTAATAAATTTAAAACTGATAAAAATTACAGTTATTCCAAATTATGAAATATTTTAATAGTTATAAATGTTATACATATATACTGCCTTGAAGGTAAAAGTATGGAAGTTTTCTTCACGTAGAAACGGGCATTTGGAGCTTTGATCCTGAGCCCCCAGATTTGTTATATATTAATTTTTGTATATGTTTCATATGCAGTGACAGTATGGGAGTCCTGTATATATGTCTAATGTTATTTACTTCGCTGAATAAATGTCTATATTTCAATTTTAGGTCTTAATCCTGCTCTACCATCAATCCCTCCAATGGTTCTTGAAACAGCTGAGTCCGGGAAGGTGTACCTGAAGGGCATCCTGAAAACAAAGACGACTGTTGGAAAAACTGACCCTTATAAGGATTTGAGCAAGTCGGAATTGAAGCCCGATGTTAAGAAAGTTTACTTTCGGGAGCCCACCCAAGACGACATTCGTTATTACAGACCAGACAGGTGAGTCTTGATCTAGCAACATCTCAATACATTTTAAAGTAATATGTAATCATTTATAGGAAGAAAGCGCACGTCATTCATGAGATATTATGGCCTTTTAATACCAGTTCCAATTCGAAAATATTCCAAAAATTAATATTCATGTACTGTCGTTCAATGAGTGAATTTTAAGTATATTTAAACAGATTAAATTGTTTTATTGACGAATAGTTTTTTCTTCTTCTGCAGGCGAGAACATACTGATAGAAGATCCAACTGCTCCTGCGCCAATGACATCGTAGTCTCTGTTACAACTGGAATTGTTTTAATTGTTTTCTTTATTACCATCATTGTAATATTATCGGTCATTGATCAGCTCATAAAACAGTAGGACCAGGGTGTCACCATTATGATCTTGCTTTTTGTCATGGGCTTTTGCATCGCGGGATGTTTCATCACCTGGAACGTAATGAGAAGCTGCCGCCGCAAATATAGACGCGAAGATGAAGAATGTAAAGTGTAAATGTCTTTTGGTGTAAATATTCAATGTAAATACCTTTTTGTGAAAGATATTCAATGTAAATATTATTCGATAAAAGTCATTTTGTGTAAATATTTAAATATATCGTATTTTGTGTAATAAAGTATTTTTAGCATATACAAGGGTTTTGTTCCTGAGTTAAATATAATTTTTATTTAATTATTTTTTGTTTGCCTTTAAGGAATTACCAACGATTTGATTTGCGGTTTTCTGCAACAGTTAAAATATATCTTCGATTTGATTACTAACCTTTCGTTAGTGATTGTGAATCTCGTTCACAGTACCCAAAATTATTGCTTGGTATTTTGTGAATTGCAGAATTTTCTGTCAACTATACATTTATCTAACCCTCTCAGAGCCCACCGAATCCATTTAATTTTAAAGAAATGGGGAAATGGGAATAAACATAATTTTTTACGAGCTGATTATGGAAGTAACTATGAAGAGTATATAAGAGTTAGTTATCTCTCAGTTCGAGAAAGGTTGACGTGATACGAGATATATTGAGTTGTAAGATACCTCATTATTATTAGAATAGTACCTTCTTTATTTGTGGATTGAAAAAATGTATTTGTCAAAACATAAGCAATTCATATTATTACATTTCATGAAAACAGTGGAAATGTTGCAAAAATATTCATTTTACAATGACTGATTTTGCAGCTATTTTGCTGCTTACTCCATATCTAAGCATGCTTATGTAAATCAAATGGTTAGGTAAAGTTAAAGTACAAGAAATTTTAGCAATAAGAATTTACACTACTCAATATGCTCAGCCATGCTCTTCAATATAACTGAAGTATAGGAATATTAGAATTAGTCAATTTTACTAATATATTTGTTAATTTTAAGATCTGCGTTATTTTGTAATAGATGTTTATTCTATAATTTAAGTTAAAAGCACAATAATGCAGACATTTTAAATAATTTTAATATTTTAATTTTTCTGGACCATTACATTTGTGTATGTGAAAATAAAGTAGTCGGGAGAAATTAAATTATTGCTGGAATGATTCGTACTTTTATGTTTACATGACTATAAGTATAAAGGCATAAGTATAAAGGCAATTTGCACATAAATAGATATAATAGACGGTAACCAAATAGGGATCAGGTAGTTGTCTGCCTAGACGCGTGGTACAATCTAAATATATACTGACTAGCAATGTCCTAAATTAGATGGCAAAATTGAATTGTAAAATAAAGCGCATATAAAAACAACGACCTTTCTATTAATTCTTTAGAATAAAAATAGAAAATTTAAAAACTCTTTATTCACCAAACTGTACAACAAAAATAATATAGTGCCCATCTTTCATTGTATGAATTTTAAATGAAAGATAAAAAAAATAACCGTCCCTAATTTCTAAGAGGACCAATATATTTCGACCTTGTACAGAAGCCTGGACAGAGAGCCCGGATTAAGACATGTAACTAACCAGATTAGTTACCATCAAACCTCGGCAATTGACAGTTTCGATAAGAATATGGGTTATGCGGCATAAAATCGGATACCATCTACTGTAAGAAAAACTAGATCCAGATATAAATGTTTGTAATTCTCATGAATGGAACTTTAATGTTATTTTTTTTATATCATTATTACTTTCTTTATATACATAGTATAATGAGTAAGGAAATAATTGTGACGGGGTCGAAAATCCGAATTAGAGTTTTTTCGAAGGGAGAGCACAATTTAAGCATCCATGAACATGAATAAAAGCATTTGGATGTGATCTCTCTCTCTGTATGTGTATGCGTGTGTGTCAGTGAGTTTATGGAGAAGATATCTCACGAACGAATGGAGCTATTCGAACACAATTTGTTACACAAATTTTCTCACGAATGGACCTCGAATACAATACATAAATACTGGAAGACTATAGTTTTTATACGCAATCAACCTTTCAGAACCCCTTAAGTTTTCAAGTAACATTTTGAAAATATCATTAAAAAATCACAACCTTTATTTAAGTTACATAAATAGTCATTTATTACGTAATTTCTTATAAAAATAATTCACGCAAACTTTAGAAAGCCAGCATGAGACGTTTTCGAGATATTGCACAGTTTAAAAAAAATTATCAAAAAATCATATAAAATAAAAAAAATCTTAACTATTGTGAAATATGTTCACATTTCATAAGTAATACCATACGATATATTTGGTGACATCATTCTCGTGGAACTAGCTCATTCCATGCACAAGAAAAGTTACTTTGTGTAATACTTTTGTATTTCAAGCCAATATTCATTTCTCTGCTGTAAGAATAACTTATTTCTCCGTCCATAACGCGTAGCAAGATTTTGGCGGAATTTCGCCAAATGGGCGACAATTTTATATGTTGCCAAATAAAGGAAAATATCGCCAAATTGATAAATATAACGGTAAATCAATGAAAATTGCGTCTCATTGGTGAAAGTTCAATATTTTGGAAAGAAGATAAAAGTAGACTATAAGAATAACTCATTTCTCTGTCCGTAACGCTTAATAAGAAAATTAAATGGACGTCGCCAACTTGGCGACTATTTTAAATGTTGTTAAAGTGACAAAAATGACGCCAATTTGATTAAAATGACCCCAAATGGGATGTAATGTTTCTCAAATTCTGATTTCAGTCATATGGCGGACATGCCTCTTCTAGTATATAAGAAATGCTCTTATCTCCGTTTGTCTCTAACATTTGCTGATGCATTTGCTGAACTTGGCGAATCATTTAGCAAAGTATCGCCAATTTGGCGATATTTCGCTCCAGATTGACCAAAATATCGTCAAAATTGCAAGAATGACGCTCAAGTAATGAACATGACGCCTAATTGATGAATATTATTGAAATATTTTAATATATGGACTATGTCGCTTATTAAGGACGCTATCAATATTGATAAGTGTTTATTTAGAGTTGCACGAAATATAAGTTTATTGGATATTTTGAAACAGTTTTACATGTTGTCATCCGGAAAATCGCCAAATACACAATTCAACGATAAAAAAACAGTACCGTGGACATTATACATTATTTTTTGACTGTAAAAGTAACACATGCATTGAATTATATAAGGAAAGTCATGTAATGGCCACATCAGATTTTTTTATAACCGGAACAGCGATAGTATATGTCTATTGAGAAAGTTGTCAAATAGAACTACATTATGGATATTATGATATCAAAATATTTAAAATTACAACAAAAAAGCCAATTGCATCCAATGCATCGGCGTCATTAAGATGTTGTCAACTTGAGAAACGAAACTTTTAAATAAATTCTTTAAAGTATTTTCAAAGAATAACTATATCTGAAAAGGATGCATATTTTAATTTCAGTCATATATATTTTATTGTGATATTAGTAGATTTCACCACAATGGGATAAGTATGCATGGGAAAAAACGAGAGGGACGCATTCCAGGTATTATACTATTTGCATTGCAATAGAGCAAAGTGATTGACAGCTCTGAGCACAACAATTTAAGCCGTAACCAGGTGTGGGGTTTAGTATACAAAAGAGGTGAATGACGGGTGAGGTTCGAAGGATTACAAACCTCCTCTCCCTGTGTATTATCTGGAGATCATCCAAAGATCTATTGTATTAGAAGGTCTTAGTTCTATACAGGTAAGATGGTTTTTAAAAATATGTACCAATGAGGTCAACCGTATTAAATGAACCGTAGAGTCCTAGAACAACAGCGATTGGTTTGGGCTTGACATGATCAAAACGCATTCCTTGCACAGTCTAGGTCACTTGCATTTCTAGTTGGTTCTTGATCTGTACTATTCCTGTTCATATCAGTGGTGTGCTTGGTTATTATATCGATAGTGCTGTGAGCAATTGGTCTCGTGAATTTTTACAAGTTGCAGAACAAGCTTTTTTGGAGTACAAGATCTGTACATTATGTCGAGCTGCATGAATAACGAAGATGTTGCTGTTGAAGGTAAATATCTTATGTTGATTTGTGTAAGAGTGTTTTTTGCATGACCTGTAGTATTTTATAATATTTATGTCTACTAAATTGCTCGTTATGCAGTTGCAATTAGAGGTCTGCATGTTCTTGCAATTAACAGTTTGTCTGAAATTTCAGACTTATAAACAGTTAGACAGTACCAGTGTTTGTTTCAACTTCCTCCTGGTAATCTAGGGAGAAAAAAATTCTTATCTGTAGCTTTTCTTGTTTTTGGATTTTACTTTTAGTGTTTCTTCCAAAGAATAGATGCTATAGAGTGGAAGGTTTGTGATTTTTTAAAAGAAATCAATGAAATTTTTAGAAATATTTCTAATATATTTGTAAAATTAATACATTACTTTCCGTTAAATATTAGAAATAGATAAATGAATTTATCGATTATTTTAAAATGCCCAATTCTTCTTCTATTTAACGACAATCAGCAATCAAGAAAATATTAAATCTGAATGAGATACATTTGAAGGACAGCAAAAATAATTTGATTTACGATATATATTAGTAGAAAATTATATAATGTAGTAAATTTAGATTAATAAAAATTATTAATTTATTTTAATGAATTAATAACACATAGCTGCCTATCCTTCCAAATTACCAGGAAAGTTTCCGATATTCCGATCGCTAACCGATTTTTTGTCCAGAAACCAAAACTCCCTACTTTTCCCGATTCCGCTCCAAAAAATCACTAATATTTTAGCAAGATGTTTTCAGGTTCAGAAAATTACAAAATCGGTCCTGAAAATGTTACGAAGGTTGAAGTTTTTTCGTTCTTACGTTTAGAAAATCCGTTTTCCGGCGACGGCTACATCGGCTCTCAAATGCGCGTCAGGAAAGACGATCAATTATAATTTTTGTTCCGAACTATTTGCATCGACTGAAAATTTGATAATTATTTCATGCTACATAAAAAAACACTATTTTTACGATGTGTTATTAATGAAATGAAGAGCAATTTTTCAGAATTATCGCTAAAAATGGTATTTGTACGGGATTCTCCGTATATTTCGATTAAATGGGAAAATATTTTCCACTTAGAAATGTCTCGGACGGTAGCTCCTCTCCCCGGAAGAGTCGGACGGTCTGGGTCTTCAACTTAGCAATGTCTGTTTGCATCGACTAAAATTTTTATAAATATTGCGTGATGTATATAAAACCGCTATTTTAAACGCTACGTTTTAAACATATTTTTAATGAAATGAAGAGCTATTTTGCAACAGCATCATGGAATACTGCACTTGTACGCGGTCCTCGGTATATTATCGGTAGTCATAAAAAAAAATCTTAAAATCGCATATAGAATATCCTGTAGACAACCTCATTTCATATTTTGAAAACGATTGACAAATTATTTTCATTTCAAGCTAAAAAATAAACTTAATAAAACTTTTAGTCAAATGGTAAATGTTTGTTAAACCAAATTATTTTTCACTTATATAGTACGATTGCGCTATAAAATTTGTATTTTCGTGTGTTGACGTGAGACCATTAGTATCTTCTTCCATCGATCTCCATCCCGTAATTATTGTTCTTTAGAATGACTAAATTAGCTTATTTTTATGTTTTGTTTAATTATTAATGGTAATTTTTTAATTATTTCACATAAATTGCACAATTCACTTTGTTTTCTCGTACTTTGTCGTGAGTCTACTAATATCTTTGTTACCTATCTCCATCTTCTAAATAATAAATATTACACTGACTAAACTGACATATTTTCCTATTCTGGTTAATTAATGCAGTCCACACATGGGATTGAGGGATACTATATTATTTACAATTCCTATGTTTTCTTTTTGGACGTTTCTGTTTATAGGAATACTCAGCTGTCACTCTTCTTTAATACAATTTTAACCCATTTAATGCGAAGGTGACTCTTTCTTTTTGTTTCCGTCTGCAGTAAAATGAATACTGTTGGGAGCATAGAAATCCATAAAAGGAATGCGTGTCACTTTCTTTCACTCATGCAACTATTTTGCATTCTTGACAAAATTATTACCTTATGCACGGGTTGAGAAATACACACCTGAAACTTGACGTTCTATGATATGTTAAAGTCGGTAGATGAAAGCCTTTTTCGGTTGATAAGGGTAAAGTTGTTCATTTTCATTGAAAAGAGCTCTAAATAATCATATAACTGCGTTGATGTAATTTTTTTCGACATTGGAATTAAGATGCAATTTAATAAATCGCAACAAACGTTAGAGCTATATTTTTTGCAGTCACAAATCAAAAAAAATTTCTAAAGCTTGGGATGGGCAACTCCCCCACCCAGATGATGCCCCTGTCTTATAGCATGGTGGGAATTTACATTACGATAATTTTTCAGAGCTTAGCTAATTTTTCCTGTAGTAAAATAACAGATTTTCAGTCATTCATAGTTGGCCGCTATGATAGCTTAAATTACTACAATAGTACATATTTCTCTCTCTCTCCACTTATAACATGCTGCAATTACTATAAAAAGTAATCTGCTCGGAAATAAAGGTATTTTAATGATATATTTAGAATATCTCATAAATATTATCTGGACACTCGACAACCTACATGCAGGTCCTGATTCACGCTCTGGCCTACGGGGCCGCGGCCCTGGGCCCTCAGACTTTAAGGAGCCCCAAAATTTTGTGTGTGATAAACAATTTATGTAGAAATAAATTTTTAGTAAATTTAAAACTGATAAAAATTACAGTTATTCCAAATTATGAAATATTTTAATAGTTATAAATGGTATACATATATACTGCCTTGAAGGTAAAAGTATGGAAGTTTTCTTCACGTAGAAACGGGCATTTGGAGCTTTGATCCTGAGCCCCCAGATTTGTTATATATTAATTTTTGTATATGTTTCATATGCAGTGACAGTATGGGAGTCCTGTATATATGTCTAATGTTATTTACTTCGCTGAATAAATGTCTATATTTCAATTTTAGGTCTTAATCCTGCTCTACCATCAATCCCTCCAATGGTTCTTGAAACAGCTGAGTCCGGGAAGGTGTACCTGAAGGGCATCCTGAAAACAAAGACGACTGTTGGAAAAACTGACCCTTATAAGGATTTGAGCAAGTCGGAATTGAAGCCCGATGTTAAGAAAGTTTACTTTCGGGAGCCCACCCAAGACGACATTCGTTATTACAGACCAGACAGGTGAGTCTTGATCTAGCAACATCTCAATACATTTTAAAGTAATATGTAATCATTTATAGGAAGAAAGCGCACGTCATTCATGAGATATTATGGCCTTTTAATACCAGTTCCAATTCGAAAATATTCCAAAAATTAATATTCATGTACTGTCGTTCAATGAGTGAATTTTAAGTATATTTAAACAGATTAAATTGTTTTATTGACGAATAGTTTTTTCTTCTTCTGCAGGCGAGAACATACTGATAGAAGATCCAACTACTCCTGCGCCAATGACATCGTAGTCTCTGTTACAACTGGAATTGTTTTAATTGTTTTCTTTATTACCATCATTGTAGTATTATCGGTCATTGATCAGCTCATAAAACAGAAGGACCAGGGTGTCACCATCATGATCTTGCTTTTTGTCATGGGCTTTTGCATCGCGGGATGTTTCATCACCTGGAACGTAATGAGAAGCTGCCGCCGCAGATATAGACGCGAAGATGAAGAATGTAAAGTGTAAATGTCTTTTGGTGTAAATATTCAATGTAAATACCTTTTTGTGAAAGATATTCAATGTAAATATTATTCGATAAAAGTCATTTTGTGTAAATATTTAAATATATCGTATTTTGTGTAATAAAGTATTTTTAGCATATACAAGGGTTTTGTTCCTGAGTTAAATATAATTTTTATTTAATTATTTTTTGTTTGGCTTTAAGGAATTACCAACGATTTGATTTGCGGTTTTCTGCAACAGTTAAAATATATCTTCGATTTGATTACTAACCTTTCGTTAGTGATTGTGAATCTCGTTCACAGTACCCAAAATTATTGCTTGGTATTTTGTGAATTGCAGAATTTTCTGTCAACTATACATTTATCTAACCCTCTCAGAGCCCATCGAATCCATTTAATTTTAAAGAAATGGGGACATGGGAATAAACATAATTTTTTACGAGCTGATTATGGATGTAACTATGAAAGTATATAAAAGTTAGTTATCTCTCAGTTCGAGAAAGGTTGACGTGATATGAGATATATTGAGTTGTAAGATACCTCATTATTATTAGAATAGTACCTTCTTTATTTGTGGATTGAAAAAATGTATTTGTCAAAACATAAGCAATTCATATTATTACATTTCATGAAAACAGTGGAAATGTTGCAAAAATATTCATTTTACAATGACTGATTTTGCAGCTATTTTGCTGCTTACTCCATATCTAAGCATGCTTATGTAAATCAAATGGTTAGGTAAAGTTAAAGTACAAGAAATTTTAGCAATAAGAATTTACACCACTCAATATGCTCAGCCATGCTCTTCAATATAACTGAAGTATAGGAATATTAGAATTAGTCAATTTTACTAATATATTTGTTAATTTTAAGATCTGCGTTATTTTGTAATAGCTGTTTATTCTATAATTTAAGTTAAAAGCACAATAATGCAGACATTTTAAATAATTTTAATATTTTAATTTTTCTGGACCATTACATTTGTGTATGTGAAAATAAAGTAGTCGGGAGAAATTAAATTATTGCTGGAATGATTCGTACTTTTATGTTTACATGACTATAAGTATAAAGGCATAAGTATAAAGGCAATTTGCACATAAATAGATATAATAGACGGTAACCAAATAGGAATCAGGTAGTTGGCTGCCTAGACACGTGGTACAATCTAAATATATACTGACTAGCAATGTCCTAAATTAGATGGCAAAATTGAATTGTAAAATAAAGCGCATATAAAAACAACGACCTTTCTATTAATTCTTTAGAATAAAAATAGAAAATTTAAAAACTCTTTATTCACCAAACTGTACAACAAAAATAATATAGTGCCCATCTTTCATTGTATGAATTTTAAATGAAAGATAAAAAAAATAACCGTCCCTAATTTCTAAGAGGACCAATATATTTCGACCTTGTACAGAAGCCTGGACAGAGAGCCCGGATTAAGACATGTAACTAACCAGATTAGTTACCATCAAACCTCGGCAATTGACAGTTTCGATAAGAATATGAGTTATGCGGCATAAAATCGGATACCATCTACTGTAAGAAAAACTAGATCCAGATATAAATGTTTGTAATTCTCATGAATGGAACTTTAATGTTATTTTTTTTATATCATTATTACTTTCTTTATATACATAGTATAATGAGTAAGGAAATAATTGTGACGGGGTCGAAAATCCGAATTAGAGTTTTTTCGAAGGGAGAGCACAATTTAAGCATCCTTTCTATTAATTCATGAACATGAATAAAAACATTTGGATGTGATGTCTCTCTCTGTGTGTGTATGCGTGTGTGTCAGTGAGTTTATGGAGAAGATATCTCACGAACGAATGGAACTATTCGAACACAATTTGTTACACAAATTTTCTCACGAATGGAACTCGAATACAATACATAAATACTGGAAGACTATAGTTTTTATACGCAATCAACCTTTCAGAACCCCTTAAGTTTTCAAGTAACATTTTGAAAATATCATTAAAAAATCACAACCTTTATTTAAGTTACATAAATAGTCATTTATTACGTAATTTCTTATAAAAATAATTCACGCAAACTTTAGAAAGCCAGCATGAGACGTTTTCGAGATATTGCACAGTTTAAAAAAAATTATCAAAAAATCATATAAAATAAAAAAAATCTTAACTATTGTGAAATATGTTCACATTTCATAAGTAATACCATACGATATATTTGGTGACATCATTCTCGTGGAACTAGCTCATTCCATGCACAAGAAAAGTTACTTTGTGTAATATTTTTGTATTTCAAGCCAATATTCATTTCTCTGCGTGTGTGTCAGTGAGTTTATGGAGAACATATCTCACGAACGAATGGAGCTATTCGAACACAATTTGTTACACAAATTTTCTCACGAATGGAACTCGAATACAATACATAAATACTGGAAGAATAGTTTTTATACGCAATCAACCTTTCAGAACCCCTTAAGTTTTCAAGTAACATTTTGAAAATATCATTAAAAAATCACAACCTTTATTTAAGTTACATAAATAGTCATTTATTACGTAATTTCTTATAAAAATAATTCACGCAAACTTTAGAAAGCCAGCATGAGACGTTTTCGAGATATTGCACAGTTTAAAAAAAATTAACAAAAAATCATATAAAATAAAAAAAATCTTAACTATTGTGAAATATGTTCACATTTCATAAGTAATACCATACGATATATTTGGTGACATCATTCTCGTGGAACTAGCTCATTCCATGCACAAGAAAAGTTACTTTGTGTAATACTTTTGAATTTCAAGCCAATATTCATTTCTCTGCTGTAAGAATAACTTATTTCTCCGTCCATAACGCAAGATTTTGGCGGAATTTCGCCAAATGGGCGACAATTTTATATGTTGCCAAATAAAGGAAAATATCGCCAAATTGATAAATATAACGGTAAATCAATGAAAATTGCGGCTCATTGGTGAAAGTTCAATATTTTGGAAAGAAGATAAAAGTAGACTATAAGAATAACTCATTTCTCTGTCCGTAACGCTTAATAAGAAAATTAAATGGACGTCGCCAACTTGGCGACTATTTTAAATGTTGTTAAAGTGACAAAAATGACGCCAATTTGATTAAAATGACCCCAAATGGGATGTAATGTTTCTCAAATTCTGATTTCAGTCATATGGCGAACATGCCTCTTCTAGTATATAAGAAATGCTCTTATCTCCGTTTGTCTCTAACATTGGCTGATGCATTTTCTGAACTTGGCGAATCATTTAGCAAAGTATCGCCAATTTGGCGATATTTCGCTCCAGATTGACCAAAATATCGTCAAAATTGCAAGAATGACGCTCAAGTAATGAACATGACGCCTAATTGATGAATATTATTGAAATATTTTAATATATGAACTATGTCGCTTATTAAGGACGCTATCAATATTGATAAGTGTTTATTTAGAGTTGCACGAAATATAAGTTTATTGGATATTTTGAAACAGTTTTACATGTTGTCATCCGGAAAATCGCCAAATACACAATTCAACGATAAAAAAACAGTACCGTGGACATTATACATTATTTTTTGACTGTAAAAGTAACACATGCATTGAATTATATAAGGAAAGTCATGTAATGGCCACATCAGATTTTTTTATAACCGGAACAGCGATAGTATATGTCTATTGAGAAAGTTGTCAAATAGAACTACATTATGGATATTATGATATCAAAATATTTAAAATTACAACAAAAAAGCCAATTGCATCCAATGCATCGGCGTCATTAAGATGTTGTCAACTTGAGAAACGAAACTTTTAAATAAATTCTTTAAAGTATTTTCAAAGAATAACTATATCTGAAAAGGATGCATATTTTAATTTCAGTCATATATATTTTATTGTGATATTAGTAGATTTCACCACAATGGGATACGTATGCATGGGAAAAAACGAGAGGGACGCATTCCAGGTATTATACTATTTGCATTGCAATAGAGCAAAGTGATTGACAGCTCTGAGCACAACAATTTAAGCCGTAACCAGGTGTGGGGTTTAGTATACAAAAGAGGTGAATGCCGGGTGAGGTTCGAAGGATTACAAACCTCCTCTCCCTGTGTATTATCTGGAGATCATCCAAAAATCTATTGTATTAGAAGGTCTTAGTTCTATACAGGTAAGATGGTTTTTAAAAATATGTACCAATGAGGTCAACCGTATTAAATGAACCGTAGAGTCCTAGAACAACAGCGATTGGTTTGGGCTTGACATGTTCAAAACGCATTCCTTGCACAGTCTAGGTCACTTGCATTTCTAGTTGGTTCTTGTTCTGTACTATTCCTGTTCATATCAGTGGTGTGCTAGGTTATTATATCGATAGTGCTGTGAGCAATTGGTCTCGTGAATTTTTACAAGTTGCAGAACAAGCTTTTTTGGAGTACAAGATCTGTACATTATGTCGAGCTGCATGAATAACGAAGATGTTGCTGTTGAAGGTAAATATCTTATGTTGATTTGTGTAATAGTGTTTATTTGCATGACCTGTAGTATTTTATAATATTTATGTCTACTAAATCGCTCGTTATGCAGTTGCAATTAGAGGTCTGCATGTTCTTGCAATTAACAGTTTGTCTGAAATTTCAGACTTATAAACAGTTAGACAGTACCAGTGTTTGTTTCAACTTCCTCCTGGTAATCTAGGGAGAAAAAAATTCTTATCTGTAGCTTTTCTTGTTTTTGGATTTTACTTTTAGTGTTTCTTCCAAAGAATAGATGCTATAGAGTGGAAGGTTTGTGATTTTTTAAAAGAAATCAATGAAATTTTTAGAAATATTTCTAATATATTTGTAAAATTAATACATTACTTTCCGTTAAATATTAGAAATAGATTAATGAATTTATCGATTATTTTAAAATGCCCAATTCTTCTTCTATTTAACGACAATCAGCAATCAAGAAAATATTAAATCTGAATGAGATACATTTGAAGGACAGCAAAAATAATTTGATTTACGATATATATTAGTAGAAAAAAATATAATGTAGTAAATTTAGATTAATAAAAATTATTAATTTATTTTAATGAATTAATAACACATAGCTGCCTATCCTTCCAAATTACCAGGAAAGTTTCCGATATTCCGATCGCTAACCGATTTTTTGTCCAGAAACCAAAACTCCCTACTTTTCCCGATTCCGCTACAAAAAATTACTAATATTTTAGCAAGATGTTTTCAGGTTCAGAAAATTACAAAATCGGTCCTGAAAATGTTACGAAGATTGAAGTTTTTTCGTTCTTACGTTTAGAAAATCCGTTTTCCGGCGAGTGCTACATCGGCTCTCAAATGCGCGTCAGGAAAGACGATCAATTATAATTTTTGTTCCGAACTATTTGCATCGACTGAAAATTTGATAATTATTTCATGCTACATAAAAAAAACACTATTTTTACGATGTGTTATTAATGAAATGAAGAGCAATTTTTCAGAATTATCGCTAAAAATGGTATTTGTACGGGATTCTCCGTATATTTCGATTAAATGGGAAGATATTTTCCACTTAGAAATGTCTCGGACGGCAGCTCCTCTCCCCGGAAGAGTCGGACGGTCTGGGTCTTCAACTTAGCAATGTCTGTTTGCATCGACTAAAATTTTTATAAATATTGCGTGATGTATATAAAACCGCTATTTTAAACGCTACTTTTTAAACATATTTTAATGAAATGAAGAGCTATTTTGCAACAGCATCATGGAATACTGCACTTATACGCGGTCCTCGGTATATTATCGGTAGTCATAAAAAAAAATCTTAAAATCGCATATAGAATATCCTGTAGACAACCTCATTTCATATTTTGAAAACGATTGACAAATTATTTTCATTTCAAGCTAAAAAATAAACTTAATAAAACTTTTAGTCAAATGGTAAATGTTTGTTAAACCAAATTATTTTTCACTTATATAGTACGATTGCGCTATAAAATTTGTATTTTCGTGTGTTGACGTGAGACCATTAGTATCTTCTTCCATCGATCTCCATCCCGTAATTATTGTTCTTTAGAATGACTAAATTAGCTTATTTTTATGTTTTGTTTAATTATTAATGGTAATTTTTTAATTATTTCACATAAATTGCACAATTCACTTTGTTTTCTCGTACTTTGTCGTGAGTCTACTAATATCTTTGTTACCTATCTCCATCTTCTAAATAATAAATATTACACTGACTAAACTGACATATTTTCCTATTCTGGTTAATTAATGCAGTCCACACATGGGATTGAGGGATACTATATTATTTACAATTCCTATGTTTTCTTTTTGGACGTTTCTGTTTATAGGAATACTCAGCTGTCACTCTTCTTTAATACAATTTTAACCCATTTAATGCGAAGGTGACTCTTTCTTTTTGTTTCCGTCTGCAGTAAAATGAATACTGTTGGGAGCATAGAAATCCATAAAAGGAATGCGTGTCACTTTCTTTCACTCATGCAACTATTTTGCATTCTTGACAAAATTATTACCTTATGCACGGGTTGAGAAATACACACCTGAAACTTGACGTTCTATGATATGTTAAAGTCGGTAGATGAAAGCCTTTTTCGGTTGATAAGGGTAAATTTGTTCATTTTCATTGAAAAGAGCTCTAAATAATCATATAACTGCGTTGATGTAATTTTTTTCGACATTGGAATTAAGATGCAATTTAATAAATCGCAACAAACGTTAGAGCTATATTTTTTGCAGTCACAAATCAAAAAAAATTTCTAAAGCTTGGGATGGGCAACTCCCCCCACCCAGATGTTGCCCCTGTCTTATAGCATGGTGGGAATTTACAT
The DNA here is from genome assembly GCA_951213105.1 of Amaurobius ferox. NCBI lineage: Eukaryota > Metazoa > Arthropoda > Arachnida > Araneae > Amaurobiidae > Amaurobius > Amaurobius ferox. Next base: position 23,925,914 of record OX578152.1, read on the forward strand.
TACGATAATTTTTCAGAGCTTAGCTAATTTTTCCTGTAGTAAAATAACAGATTTTCAGTCATTCATAGTTGGCCGCTATGATAGCTTAAATTACTACAATAGTACATATTTCTCTCTCTCTCCACTTATAACATGCTGCAATTACTATAAAAAGTAATCTGCTCGGAAATAAAGGTATTTTAATGATATATTTAGAATATCTCATAAATATTATCTGGACACTCGACAACCTACATGCAGGTCCTGATTCACGCTCTGGCCTACGGGGCCGCGGCCCTGGGCCCTCAGACTTTAAGGAGCCCCAAAATTTTGTGTGTGATAAACAATTTATGTAGAAATAAATTTTTAATAAATTTAAAACTGATAAAAATTACAGTTATTCCAAATTATGAAATATTTTAATAGGTATAAATGGTATACATATATACTGCCTTGAAGGTAAAAGTATGGAAGTTTTCTTCACGTAGAAACGGGCATTTGGAGCTTTGATCCTGAGCCCCCAGATTTGTTATATATTAATTTTTGTATATGTTTCATATGCAGTGACAGTATGGGAGTCCTGTATATATGTCTAATGTTATTTACTTCGCTGAATAAATGTCTATATTTCAATTTTAGGTCTTAATCCTGCTCTACCATCAATCCCTCCAATGGTTCTTGAAACAGCTGAGTCCGGGAAGGTGTACCTGAAGGGCATCCTGAAAACAAAGACGACTGTTGGAAAAACTGACCCTTATAAGGATTTGAGCAAGTCGGAATTGAAGCCCGATGTTAAGAAAGTTTACTTTCGGGAGCCCACCCAAGACGACATTCGTTATTACAGACCAGACAGGTGAGTCTTGATCTAGCAACATCTCAATACATTTTAAAGTAATATGTAATCATTTATAGGAAGAAAGCGCACGTCATTCATGAGATATTATGGCCTTTTAATACCAGTTCCAATTCGAAAATATTCCAAAAATTAATATTCATGTACTGTCGTTCAATGAGTGAATTTTAAGTATATTTAAACAGATTAAATTGTTTTATTGACGAATAGTTTTTTCTTCTTCTGCAGGCGAGAACATACTGATAGAAGATCCAACTGCTCCTGCGCCAATGACATCGTAGTCTCTGTTACAACTGGAATTGTTTTAATTTTTTTCTTTATTACCATCATTGTAATATTATCGGTCATTGATCAGCTCATAAAACAGAAGGACCAGGGTGTCACCATCATGATCTTGCTTTTTGTCATGGGCTTTTGCATCGCGGGATGTTTCATCACCTGGAACGTAATGAGAAGCTGCCGCCGCACATATAGACGCGAAGATGAAGAATGTAAAGTGTAAATGTCTTTTGGTGTAAATATTCAATGTAAATACCTTTTTGTGAAAGATATTCAATGTAAATATTATTCGATAAAAGTCATTTTGTGTAAATATTTAAATATATCGTATTTTGTGTAATAAAGTATTTTTAGCATATACAAGGGTTTTGTTCCTGAGTTAAATATAATTTTTATTTAATTATTTTTTGTTTGGCTTTAAGGAATTACCAACGATTTGATTTGCGGTTTTCTGCAACAGTTAAAATATATCTTCGATTTGATTACTAACCTTTCGTTAGTGATTGTGAATCTCGTTCACAGTACCCAAAATTATTGCTTGGTATTTTGTGAATTGCAGAATTTTCTGTCAACTATACATTTATCTAACCCTCTCAGAGTCCATCGAATCCATTTAATTTTAAAGAAATGGGGAAATGGGAATAAACATAATTTTTTACGAGCTGATTATGGAAGTAAATATGAAGAGTATATAAAAGTTAGTTATCTCTCAGTTCGAGAAAGGTTGACGTGATACGAGATATATTGAGTTGTAAGATACCTCATTATTATTAGAATAGTACCTTCTTTATTTGTGGATTGAAAAAATGTATTTGTCAAAACATAAGCAATTCATATTATTACATTTCATGAAAACAGTGGAAATGTTGCAAAAATATTCATTTTACAATGACTGATTTTGCAGCTATTTTGCTGCTTACTCCATATCTAAGCATGCTTATGTAAATCAAATGGTTAGGTAAAGTTAAAGTACAAGAAATTTTAGCAATAAGAATTTACACCACTCAATATGCTCAGCCATGCTCTTCAATATAACTGAAGTATAGGAATATTAGAATTAGTCAATTTTACTAATATATTTGTTAATTTTAAGATCTGCGTTATTTTGTAATAGCTGTTTATTCTATAATTTAAGTTAAAAGCACAATAATGCAGACATTTTAAATAATTTTAATATTTTAATTTTTCTGGACCATTACATTTGTGTATGTGAAAATAAAGTAGTCGGGAGAAATTAAATTATTGCTGGAATGATTCGTACTTTTATGTTTACATGACTATAAGTATAAAGGCATAAGTATAAAGGCAATTTGCACATAAATAGATATAATAGACGGTAACCAAATAGGGAACAGGTAGTTGGCTGCCTAGACGCGTGGTACAATCTAAATATATACTGACTAGCAATGTCCTAAATTAGATGGCAAAATTGAATTGTAAAATAAAGCAAATATAAACAACGACCTTTCTATTAATTCTTTAGAATAAAAATAGAAAATTTAAAAACTCTTTATTCAGCAAACTGTAAAACAAAAATAATATAGTGCCCATCTTTCATTGTATGAATTTTAAATGAAAGATAAAAAAAATAACCGTCCCTAATTTCTAAGAGGACCAATATATTTCGAACTTGTACAGAAGCCTGGACAGAGAGCCCGGATTAAGACATGCAACTAACCAGATTAGTTACCATCAAACCTCGGCAATTGACAGTTTCGATAAGAATATGAGTTATGCGGCATAAAATCGGACACCATCTACTGTAAGAAAAACTAGATCCAGATATAAATGTTTGTAATTCTCATGAATGGAACTTTAATGTTATTTTTTTTATATCATTATTACTTTCTTTATATACATAGTATAATGAGTAAGGAAATAATTGTGACGGGGTCGAAAATCCGAATTAGAGTTTTTTCGAAGGGAGAGCACAATTTAAGCATCCATGAACATGAATAAAAACATTTGGATGTGATGTCTCTCTCTGTGTGTGTATGCGTGTGTGTCAGTGAGTTTATGGAGAAGATATCTCACGAACGAATGGAGCTATTCGAACACAATTTGTTACACAAATTTTCTCACGAATGGAACTCGAATACAATACATAAATACTGGAAGACTATAGTTTTTATACGCAATCAACCTTTCAGAACCCCTTAAGTTTTCAAGTAACATTTTGAAAATATCATTAAAAAATCACAACCTTTATTTAAGTTACATAAATAGTCATTTATTACGTAATTTCTTATAAAAATAATTCACGCAAATTTTAGAAAGCCAGCATGAGACGTTTTCGAGATATTGCACAGTTTAAAAAAATTATCAAAAAATCATATAAAATAAAAAAAATCTTAACTATTGTGAAATATGTTCACATTTCATAAGTAATACCATACGATATATTTGGTGACATCATTCTCGTGGAACTAGCTCATTCCATGCACAAGAAAAGTTACTTTGTAGAAGACCCAGACCGTCCGACTCGTCCAGGGGACTAAGAGCACCTATTTGGACGGCTGGGAAAAAAAAAAAAGTTACTTTGTGTCATACTTTTGTATTTCAAGCCAATATTCATTTCTCTGCTGTAAGAATAACTTATTTCTCCGTCCATAACGCGTAGCAAGATTTTGGCGGAATTTCGCCAAATGGGCGACAATTTTATATGTTGCCAAATAAAGGAAAATATCGCCAAATTGATAAATATAACGGTAAATCAATGAATATTGCGTCTCATTGGTGAAAGTTCAATATTTTGGAAAGAAGATAAAAGTAGACTATAAGAATAACTCATTTCTCTGTCCGTAACGCTTAATAAGAAAATTAAATGGACGTCGCCAACTTGGCGACTATTTTAAATGTTGTTAAAGTGACAAAAATGACGCCAATTTGATTAAAATGACCCCAAATGGGATGTAATGTTTCTCAAATTCTGATTTCAGTCATATGGCGGACATGCCTCTTCTAGTATATAAGAAATGCTCTTATCTCCGTTTGTCTCTAACATTTGCTGATGCATTTGCTGAACTTGGCGAATCATTTAGCAAAGTATCGCCAATTTGGCGATATTTCGCTCCAGATTGACCAAAATATCGTCAAAATTGCAAGAATGACGCTCAAGTAATGAACATGACGCCTAATTGATGAATATTATTGAAATATTTTAATATATGGACTATGTCGCTTATTAAGGACGCTATCAATATTGATAAGTGTTTATTTAGAGTTGCACGAAATATAAGTTTATTGGATATTTTGAAACAGTTTTACATGTTGTCATCCGGAAAATCCCCAAATACACAATTCAACGATAAAAAAACAGTACCGTGGACATTATAGATTATTTTTTGACTGTAAAAGTAACACATGCATTGAATTATATAAGGAAAGTCATGTAATGGCCACATCAGATTTTTTTATAACCGGAACAGCGATAGTATATGTCTATTGAGAAAGTTGTCAAATAGAACTACATTATGGATGTTATGATATCAAAATATTTAAAATTACAACAAAAAAGCCAATTGCATCCAATGCATCGGCGTCATTAAGATGTTGTCAACTTGAGAAACGAAACTTTTAAATAAATTCTTTAAAGTATTTTCAAAGAATAACTATATCTGAAAAGGATGCATATTTTAATTTCAGTCATATATATTTTATTGTGATATTAGTAGATTTCACCACAATGGGATACGTATGCATGGGAAAAAACGAGAGGGACGCATTCCAGGTATTATACTATTTGCATTGCAATAGAGCAAAGTGATTGACAGCTCTGAGCACAACAATTTAAAGCTCCTCATCACACAAAAAATATCCAGATTTCTTTCCGTCTGAGATCGGACCAACTAGTTTGCTTTCCCCCACAGCAGGACCGGCAGCTTCCAGGAGCTACCTTGCGGTGACAGAAAGTTATTAGTGTCAAATTCCCGTGCCTGGAGATCTTCCCCTTACCATTGTATGTGTCCCCAGAGTACTATATCACTTTGAGCACGTGTCTTCACCCATCACCTCCGATAATGAGACCAACACACAAGGCTATAGGCCACAGGAAAGTGAAAAATGCAGTCAGCAAGGTGGTGTAATATTGAATAAGAACCATCGTTGATTATTTTGCGTGGTAGTAAAATCTTTGTTTTAAAAAACTACAGAGGAAATAATTATTTTTTATTACAAATATTTTACAGTTTGTAATCCATTTTGAACATGAAATAGAATAGCATTCTATATCACCATGACTAGAGGCATAATAATAAATATTAATAATACTACTACTACTAATAATAATAACTTCCTATTTATGCAATTAGGGATTGCAATCTCGGATGTTTTTACAATATCGGGATTTCGGGAATAGAAATTTTTCTAATCCCAATATCTGACAGAATTGGTAATTTAATATTACTTTTAAAATAAACTCTAATTTATGTTCTTACGTTTCAATTTTCACGTAAACGACAAAGTTTTAGACCATTTCACGCAATAAACTCGACATTAGTCCTAGGATTCAAAATATAGCAGACTTCGAACAAGAGGAATTTAAATTGTGGATGGATGTACAAATATGATAAATTCCCCCATATTATTCTACGCTTGAAAATTTTATAATTTGAAAAATTGGTCATGATAGAAAGAGAATGATATTGAGGACTAGAGCCATGTACTTCGACGTGACAAAGTTTTAGACCATTATTTTAAACAAGCTTTTACTGAACAATGAAAAGCATAAAGAAATCAAAATGGTTATTTAATTGTGTATTTTATGACGAAGATTCTATCTGATACCATGTTGCTCGGCAACGGAATGAAATTAAGTGTGTTGTTAATATTTATTATTATGACTTTCCTTATATACATAATGTATAAGGAAAGTATTGTGACGGGGTCGAAAATTCGAATTCGAGTTTTCGACGGGAGAACACGTTTCAAGCATCCCTGATCACGAATCAAACGTTTTTGAAGTGATGTCTGTGTGTGTGTGTGTGTGTGTGTGTGTGTGTGTGTTGTTGTTGTTGATACCCAGACCGTCCGACCTACCAGAAAGGTGTAAGGTAACTGTTTGGACAGTCGGGAAGTGCCACCCAATTTAGGCCGGAACCCAGTGGGGGAGGCATCCACAGGGACCAGGAGGTGTGTGTGTGTGTGTGGGTGGGTGGGTGTGGGTCTGTGGAGACGATAACCGACGAACGAATGGACCGATTCGAACGAAATTTGGTACAAAAATCACAATCCGTAAACACTGGAAGCCTATTGTTTTTATACGCAATCGAATGTTCAGAACCCACATAAATTTTCGAGTGAAATTTTGAAAAAATCGTCAAAAAATCAAAACCGCTAATAAAGTTACGCAAATAGACATTTCTTATGTGATTTTTCATTAGAAAACGATTGACATAAATTTTAGAACGCTAACATGAACCGTTCTCGAGATATTGCGCATTTTTCAAAAAAATTATCAAAAAGTTATACAAAAGAAAAAAAAATATATTTCCTATTGATAAACATGTTCACTTTTCATATGTAATACCATGCGATAAATTGGATGACATTATTCTCGTGGATCTAACTAGTTCCATTCATGAAAAATATACTTTGAGTAATATTTTTGTATTTGAACGCCAATAGTCATTTATCTGCTGTAAGAATAATTTATTTCTCCGTCCATAACGCTTGGCGAGATTTTGGCGACGATTTTGGCGGAATTTCGCCAACTTGGCAACATTTTTAATTGTTGCCAAATTAACAAAAATCTCGCCAAATTGATAAAAATGACGTTAACTTAATGAAAATGACGACTAATTGACGAAAATTCAATATCTTGGAAAGAATATAAGTATCTACTATAAGAATACCATTTTTACTTTCCTTATATACATAATGTATAAGGAAAGTATTGTGACGGGGTCGAAAATTCGAATTCGAGTTTTCGACGGGAGAGCACGTTTCAAGCATCCCTGATCACGAATGAAACATTTTTGAAGTGATGTCTGTGTGTGTGTCAGTGAGACTGTGGAGACGATAACTGACGAACGAATGGACCGATTCGAACCAAATTTGGTACAAAAATCACAATCCGTAAACACTGGAAGCCAATTGTTTTTATACGCAATCGAATGTTCAGAACCCCTCTAAATTTTCAAATAAAATTTTGAAAAAATCGTCAAAAAATCAAAACCACTAATAAAGTTACGCAAATAGACATTTCTTATGTAATTTTTCATTAGAAAACGATTGGCTTAAATTTTAGAACGCTAACAGAAACCGTTCTCGAGATATTGCACATTTTTCAAAAGAATTATCAAAAAGTCATGTAAAATAAAAAAAAATATTTCCTATTGAGAAACATGTTCACTTTTCATATGTAATACCATACGATAAATTGGGTGACATCATTCTCGTGGATCTAGCTTGTTCCATTCATGGAAAAAGATACTTTGAGTAATACTTTTGTATTTGAACGCCAATAGTCATTTATCTGCTGTAAGAATAACTTATCTCTTCATCCATAATGCTTGGCGAGATTTTGGCGACGAATTTGGCGGAATGTCGCCAACTTGGCGACTTTTTGAAATGTTGCCAAATTAACAAAAATCTCGCCAAGTGGATAAAAATGACGCTAAATCAATGAAAATGACGACTAATTGTTGGAAATTCAATATCTTGGAAAAAATATTAGTATCTACTATAAGAAAAACCTATTTTTTTACTGTAAAAGTAGTAAATTCATTACATTGTATAAGGAAAGTCATGTGTTGCCCACATCAGATTTTTTTAACTGTAAAAGTAGTAAACTCATTGCATTATATAAGGAAAGTCATGTGTAGCCCACATCAGATTTTTTTTCTATTTGAATAATAAATAAATGGATGTAAAAATATATTTTATAAATGAACAGATTGATTGTTCTTTTAATTATATTAATTGCGGAGTGCGTACATCACTTTCATTTATTTTGGCAAAGAGTTTTCAAGTTTATATATTGTGTTTAGCTAATAAACTCATATATTGTGTTTACCCAATAAATTCATTTAGCCGATTGTTGAAGCAGAAAAAGAGTAGAACGGGTTGTTGTTGCTGTTGTTGAGACCCAGACCGTCCGACCTACCAGAAAGGTGTAAGGTAACTGTTTGGACGGCCGGGAAGTGCCACCCAATTTAGACCGGAACCCAGTGGAGGAGGCATCCACAGGGACCGTACCCTCCTTCCCCTACCACGGGTGTATCTTCTAAAACAATTTTAGTGTTTTCATTTATTATATACAAACGGGATCAGGATATTTTATTCTTCAGATTTGCAAATTCAGAGCTACGAATTTACCGGAATATCTCTAAATAACTTGGTTACTTTTCTTAAACTTTACCAAATTAGCGGAAATGTCTCCAAATTGATACAAATGACGCAAATCAATGAAATTAAATTCGTTTTTTTAGAAGAGAGTGCTAAAATGATGTTTCGGTAGCATCTGTCGGTCAGTCCATCCATCCTACTTAGTAACACATTTAGCGAATTTTTTTAATATCACCAAATTGATAAACATGTTTGTAAATCCGTAAAGATACTATGGAATTGATAAAATCGCGCTTAATAAATGAAATTAATTGTGTTTTGTTAGGGAATAGTATTGTGATGATGTTTCGTCAATTTGTCGCAAAATGGGACTATCAGTTCTACAGTATCACTTGGCGATAAATTTGGCGATTTTTTAAAATGTCGCTAATTTGACGAAAATGTCACCTAATGATCCATAGAAATATAATTATTTAGACGATATAATGACAAAATAATTACAACAAAAATATAATTATAAATTTTAAATATTTACAAGAGAAAAATAGAAAAAGAAAATTAAGTATATGATATACTTATATATCCAACGGTAAAGTAAAAATTGAAATTACAGCAGAATATTATTAAATAGTGATTGGCAAAACTAGCTAACTCGAGAATGAAGAAAGAGACGCTCTATATCGAGTAAGCATACTGAAATAAAAAGGTCCAGTATCTAAACCGTTTTCCACCCCCAACACAAAATGCCTTTCCACGTAACTTGAGAACATTTTTCACCCTCTACCCTTCTTCCTTTCATGACCGGCGGGATTAGTTCTGCCTCTTATCCTCCTCCTGACAAGAAGAATTCCCGCCGCCTTCGAATAAACGCCCATAAACAACGTCTCCCCACGGGAATCCTGTCAACCCCTGAAAGAAATAAGAAAGAGGGGGAAAGCAAAATACAATTTTTTTCAGATCCATATTTGCTTCAATTAAAAGTTGCTGGAAATCTATTTATGATAGCGCAAAAATTTAGGCATCTATCGAAAGCTAAAATTCTATTCATGTGCACTGCTTTTTTCAAATTCGAGTATTATGAAATGCAAATTGATAAAAGACGATTAAACTTTTAGTTTTGACTTTTCTTAGTGACTCTCAACTTCAATAAATTGTTAAAAATACTTAACAATAATTTTAACAAAAAGTAAAATTATAAAGCAAACTTCAATTTCTATAACTTTGAGATCCTGAAAACAAAATTGAAATAGGTTGATTTTTGGAGGAGCTATGCTATCTAGCACTAGCACTAAAACGGCCATACATTAACATGGAAGGTGAAGATTGAAACTTGTGACTGATGAAGCCCCTTAAGCCGTAACCAGGTGTGGGGTTTAGTATACAAAAGAGGTGAATGACGGGTGAGGTTCGAAGGACTACAAACCTCCTCTCCCTGTGTATTATCTGGAGATCATCCAAAGATCTATTGTATTAGAAGGTCTTAGTTCTATACAGGTAAGATAGTTTTTAAAAATATGTACCAATGAGGTCAACCGTATTTAATGAACCGTAGAGTCCTAGAACAACAGCGATTGGTTTGGGCTTGACATGATCAAAACGCATTCCTTGCACAGTCTAGGTCACTTGCATTTCTAGTTGGTTCTTGATCTGTACTATTCCTGTTCATATCAGTGGTGTGCTAGGTTTTTATATCGATAGTGCTGTGAGCAATTGGTCTCGTGAATTTTTACAAGTTGCAGAACAAGCTTTTTTGGAGTACAAGATCTGTACATTATGTCGAGCTGCATGAATAACGAAGATGTTGCTGTTGAAGGTAAATATCTTATGTTGATTTGTGTAATAGTGTTTATTTGCATGACCTGTAGTATTTTATAATATTTATGTCTACTAAATCGCTCGTTATGCAGTTGCAATTAGAGGTCTGCATGTTCTTGCAATTAACAGTTTGTCTGAAATTTCAGACTTATAAACAGTTAGACAGTACCAGTGTTTGTTTCAACTTCCTCCTGGTAATCTAGGGAGAAAAAAATTCTTATCTGTAGCTTTTCTTGTTTTTGGATTTTACTTTTAGTGTTTCTTCCAAAGAATAGATGCTATAGAGTGGAAGGTTTGTGATTTTTTAAAGGAAATCAATGAAATTTTTAGAAATATTTCTAATATATTTGTAAAATTAATACATTACTTTCCGTTAAATATTAGAAATAGATAAATGAATTTATCGATTATTTTAAAATGCCCAATTCTTCTTCTATTTAACGACAATCAGCAATCAAGAAAATATTAAATCTGAATGAGATACATTTGAAGGACAGCAAAAATAATTTGATTTACGATATATATTAGTAGAAAATTATATAATGTAGTAAATTTAAATTAATAAAAATTATTAATTTATTTTAATGAATTAATAACACATAGCTGCCTATCCTTCCAAATTACCAGGAAAGTTTCCGATATTCCGATCGCTAACCGATTTTTTTTCCAGAAACCAAAACTCCCTACTTTTCCCGATTCCGCTCCAAAAAATCACTAATATTTTAGCAAGATGTTTTCAGGTTCAGAAAATTACAAAATCGGTCCTGAAAATGTTACGAAGGTTGAAGTTTTTTCGTTCTTACGTTTAGAAAATCCGTTTTCCGGCGACTGCTACATCGGCTCTCAAATGCGCGTCAGGAAAGACGATCAATTATAATTTTTGTTCCGAACTATTTGCATCGACTGAAAATTTGATAATTATTTCATACTACATAAAAAAACACTATTTTTAAGATGTGTTATTAATGAAATGAAGAGCAATTTTTCAGAATTCTCGCTAAAAATGGTATTTGTACGGGATTCTCCGTATATTTCGATTAAATGGGAAAATATTTTCCACTTAGAAATGTCTCGGACGGCAGCTCCTCTCCCCGGAAGAGTCGGACGGTCTGGGTCTTCAACTTAGCAATGTCTGTTTGCATCGACTAAAATTTTTATAAATATTGCGTGATGTATATAAAACCGCTATTTTAAACGCTACGTTTTAAACATATTTTTAATGAAATGAAGAGCTATTTTGCAACAGCATCATGGAATACTGCACTTGTACGCGGTCCTCGGTATATTATCGGTAGTCATAAAAAAAAATCTTAAAATCGCATATAGAATATCCTGTAGACAACCTCATTTCATATTTTGAAAACGATTGACAAATTATTTTCATTTCAAGCTAAAAAATAAACTTAATAAAACTTTTAGTCAAATGGTAAATGTTTGTTAAACCAAATTATTTTTCACTTATATAGTACGATTGCGCTATAAAATTTGTATTTTCGTGTGTTGACGTGAGACCATTAGTATCTTCTTCCATCGATCTCCATCCTGTAATTATTGTTCATTAGAATGACTAAATTAGCTTATTTTTATGTTTTGTTTAATTATTAATGGTAATTTTTTAATTATTTCACATAAATTGCACAATTCACTTTGTTTTCTCGTACTTTGTCGTGAGTCTACTAATATCTTTGTTACCTATCTCCATCTTCAAAATAATAAGTATTACACTGACTAAACTGACATATTTTCCTATTCTGGTTAATTAATGCAGTCCACACTTGGGGTAGAGGGATACTATATTATTTACAATTCCTATGTTTTCTTTTTGGACGTTTCTGTTTATAGGAATACTCAGCTGTCACTCTTCTTTAATACAATTTTAACCCATTTAATGCGAAGGTGACTCTTTCTTTTTGTTTCCGTCTGCAGTAAAATGAATACTGTTGGGAGCATAGAAATCCATAAAAGGAATGCGTGTCACTTTCTTTCACTCATGCAACTATTTTGCATTCTTGACAAAATTATTACCTTATGCACGGGTTGAGAAATACACACCTGAAACTTGACGTTCTATGATATGTTAAAGTCGGTAGATGAAAGCCTTTTTCGGTTGATAAGGGTAAAGTTGTTCATTTTCATTGAAAAGAGCTCTAAATAATCATATAACTGCGTTGATGTAATTTTTTTCGACATTGGAATTAAGATGCAATTTAATAAATCGCAACAAACGTTAGAGCTATATTTTTTGCAGTCACAAATCAAAAAAAATTTCTAAAGCTTGGGATGGGCAACTCCCCCACCCAGATGATGCCCCTGTCTTATAGCATGGTGGGAATTTACATTACGATAATTTTTCAGAGCTTAGCTAATTTTTCCTGTAGTAAAATAACAGATTTTCAGTCATTCATAGTTGGCCGCTATGATAGCTTAAATTACTACAATAGTACATATTTCTCTCTCTCTCCACTTATAACATGCTGCAATTACTATAAAAAGTAATCTGCTCGGAAATAAAGGTATTTTAATGATATATTTAGAATATCTCATAAATATTATCTGGACACTCGACAACCTACATGCAGGTCCTGATTCACGCTCTGGCCAACGGGGCCGCGGCCCTGGGCCCTCAGACTTTAAGGAGCCCCAAAATTTTGTGTGTGATAAACAATTTATGTAGAAATAAATTTTTAATAAATTTAAAACTGATAAAAATTACAGTTATTCCAAATTATGAAATATTTTAATAGTTATAAATGTTATACATATATACTGCCTTGAAGGTAAAAGTATGGAAGTTTTCTTCACGTAGAAACGGGCATTTGGAGCTTTGATCCTGAGCCCCCAGATTTGTTATATATTAATTTTTGTATATGTTTCATATGCAGTGACAGTATGGGAGTCCTGTATATATGTCTAATGTTATTTACTTCGCTGAATAAATGTCTATATTTCAATTTTAGGTCTTAATCCTGCTCTACCATCAATCCCTCCAATGGTTCTTGAAACAGCTGAGTCCGGGAAGGTGTACCTGAAGGGCATCCTGAAAACAAAGACGACTGTTGGAAAAACTGACCCTTATAAGGATTTGAGCAAGTCGGAATTGAAGCCCGATGTTAAGAAAGTTTACTTTCGGGAGCCCACCCAAGACGACATTCGTTATTACAGACCAGACAGGTGAGTCTTGATCTAGCAACATCTCAATACATTTTAAAGTAATATGTAATCATTTATAGGAAGAAAGCGCACGTCATTCATGAGATATTATGGCCTTTTAATACCAGTTCCAATTCGAAAATATTCCAAAAATTAATATTCATGTACTGTCGTTCAATGAGTGAATTTTAAGTATATTTAAACAGATTAAATTGTTTTATTGACGAATAGTTTTTTCTTCTTCTGCAGGCGAGAACATACTGATAGAAGATCCAACTGCTCCTGCGCCAATGACATCGTAGTCTCTGTTACAACTGGAATTGTTTTAATTGTTTTCTTTATTACCATCATTGTAATATTATCGGTCATTGATCAGCTCATAAAACAGAAGGACCAGGGTGTCACCATTATGATCTTGCTTTTTGTCATGGGCTTTTGCATCGCGGGATGTTTCATCACCTGGAACGTAATGAGAAGCTGCCGCCGCAAATATAGACGCGAAGATGAAGAATGTAAAGTGTAAATGTCTTTTGGTGTAAATATTCAATGTAAATACCTTTTTGTGAAAGATATTCAATGTAAATATTATTCGATAAAAGTCATTTTGTGTAAATATTTAAATATATCGTATTTTGTGTAATAAAGTATTTTTAGCATATACAAGGGTTTTGTTCCTGAGTTAAATATAATTTTTATTTAATTATTTTTTGTTTGCCTTTAAGGAATTACCAACGATTTGATTTGCGGTTTTCTGCAACAGTTAAAATATATCTTCGATTTGATTACTAACCTTTCGTTAGTGATTGTGAATCTCGTTCACAGTACCCAAAATTATTGCTTGGTATTTTGTGAATTGCAGAATTTTCTGTCAACTATACATTTATCTAACCCTCTCAGAGCCCACCGAATCCATTTAATTTTAAAGAAATGGGGAAATGGGAATAAACATAATTTTTTACGAGCTGATTATGGAAGTAACTATGAAGAGTATATAAGAGTTAGTTATCTCTCAGTTCGAGAAAGGTTGACGTGATACGAGATATATTGAGTTGTAAGATACCTCATTATTATTAGAATAGTACCTTCTTTATTTGTGGATTGAAAAAATGTATTTGTCAAAACATAAGCAATTCATATTATTACATTTCATGAAAACAGTGGAAATGTTGCAAAAATATTCATTTTACAATGACTGATTTTGCAGCTATTTTGCTGCTTACTCCATATCTAAGCATGCTTATGTAAATCAAATGGTTAGGTAAAGTTAAAGTACAAGAAATTTTAGCAATAAGAATTTACACCACTCAATATGCTCAGCCATGCTCTTCAATATAACTGAAGTATAGGAATATTAGAATTAGTCAATTTTACTAATATATTTGTTAATTTTAAGATCTGCGTTATTTTGTAATAGATGTTTATTCTATAATTTAAGTTAAAAGCACAATAATGCAGACATTTTAAATAATTTTAATATTTTAATTTTTCTGGACCATTACATTTGTGTATGTGAAAATAAAGTAGTCGGGAGAAATTAAATTATTGCTGGAATGATTCGTACTTTTATGTTTACATGACTATAAGTATAAAGGCATAAGTATAAAGGCAATTTGCACATAAATAGATATAATAGACGGTAACCAAATAGGGATCAGGTAGTTGTCTGCCTAGACGCGTGGTACAATCTAAATATATACTGACTAGCAATGTCCTAAATTAGATGGCAAAATTGAATTGTAAAATAAAGCAAATATAAACAACGACCTTTCTATTAATTCTTTAGAATAAAAATAGAAAATTTAAAAACTCTTTATTCAGCAAACTGTACAACAAAAATAATATAGTGCCCATCTTTCATTGTATGAATTTTAAATGAAAGATAAAAAAAATAACCGTCCCTAATTTCTAAGAGGACCAATATATTTCGAACTTGTACAGAAGCCTGGACAGAGAGCCCGGATTAAGACATGCAACTAACCAGATTAGTTACCATCAAACCTCGGCAATTGACAGTTTCGATAAGAATATGAGTTATGCGGCATAAAATCGGACACCATCTACTGTAAGAAAAACTAGATCCAGATATAAATGTTTGTAATTCTCATGAATGGAACTTTAATGTTATTTTTTTTATATCATTATTACTTTCTTTATATACATAGTATAATGAGTAAGGAAATAATTGTGACGGGGTCGAAAATCCGAATTAGAGTTTTTTCGAAGGGAGAGCACAATTTAAGCATCCATGAACATGAATAAAAACATTTGGATGTGATGTCTCTCTCTGTGTGTGTATGCGTGTGTGTCAGTGAGTTTATGCAGAAGATATCTCACGAACGAATGGAGCTATTCGAACACAATTTGTTACACAAATTTTCTCACGAATGGAACTCGAATACAATACATAAATACTGGAAGACTATAGTTTTTATACGCAATCAACCTTTCAGAACCCCTTAAGTTTTCAAGTAACATTTTGAAAATATCATTAAAAAATCACAACCTTTATTTAAGTTACATAAATAGTCATTTATTACGTAATTTCTTATAAAAATAATTCACGCAAATTTTAGAAAGCCAGCATGAGACGTTTTCGAGATATTGCACAGTTTAAAAAAAAATTATCAAAAAATCATATAAAATAAAAAAAATCTTAACTATTGTGAAATATGTTCACATTTCATAAGTAATACCATACGATATATTTGGTGCAATCATTCTCGTGGAACTAGCTCATTCCATGCACAAGAAAAGTTACTTTGTAGAAGACCCAGACCGTCCGACTCGTCCAGGGGACTAAGAGAACCTATTTGGACGGCCGGGAAAAAAAAAAAGTTACTTTGTGTAATACTTTTGTATTTCAAGCCAATATTCATTTCTCTGCTGTAAGAATAACTTATTTCTCCGTCCATAACGCGTAGCAAGATTTTGGCGGAATTTCGCCAAATGGGCGACAATTTTATATGTTGCCAAATAAAGGAAAATATCGCCAAATTGATAAATATAACGGTAAATCAATGAAAATTGCGTCTCATTGGTGAAAGTTCAATATTTTGGAAAGAAGATAAAAGTAGACTATAAGAATAACTCATTTCTCTGTCCGTAACGCTTAATAAGAAAATTAAATGGACGTCGCCAACTTGGCGACTATTTTAAATGTTGTTAAAGTGACAAAAATGACGCCAATTTGATTAAAATGACCCCGAATGGGATGTAATGTTTCTCAAATTCTGATTTCAGTCATATGGCGGACATGCCTCTTCTAGTATATAAGAAATGCTCTTATCTCCGTTTGTCTCTAACATTTGCTGATGCATTTGCTGAACTTGGCGAATCATTTAGCAAAGTATCGCCAATTTGGCGATATTTCGCTCCAGATTGACCAAAATATCGTCAAAATTGCAAGAATGACGCTCAAGTAATGAATATGACGCCTAATTGTTGAATATTATTGAAATATTTTAATATATGGACTATGTCGCTTATTAAGGACGCTATCAATATTGATAAGTGTTTATTTAGAGTTGCACGAAATATAAGTTTATTGGATATTTTGAAACAGTTTTACATGTTGTCATCCGGAAAATCCCCAAATACACAATTCAACGATAAAAAAACAGTACCGTGGACATTATACATTATTTTTTGACTGTAAAAGTAACACATGCATTGAATTATATAAGGAAAGTCATGTAATGGCCACATCAGATTTTTTTATAACCGGAACAGCGATAGTATATGTCTATTGAGAAAGTTGTCAAATAGAACTACATTATGGATATTATGATATCAAAATATTTAAAATTACAACAAAAAAGCCAATTGCATCCAATGCATCGGCGTCATTAAGATGTTGTCAACTTGAGAAACGAAACTTTTAAATAAATTCTTTAAAGTATTTTCAAAGAATAACTATATCTGAAAAGGATGCATATTTTAATTTCAGTCATATATATTTTATTGTGATATTAGTAGATTTCACCACAATGGGATACGTATGCATGGGAAAAAACGAGAGGGACGCATTCCAGGTATTATACTATTTGCATTGCAATAGAGCAAAGTGATTGACAGCTCTGAGCACAACAATTTAAGCCGTAACCAGGTGTGGGGTTTAGTATACAAAAGAGGTGAATGACGGGTGAGGTTCGAAGGATTACAAACCTCCTTTCCCTGTGTATTATCTGGAGATCATCCAAAGATCTATTGTATTAGAAGGTCTTAGGTCTATACAGGTAAGATAGTTTTTAAAAATATGTACCAATGAGGTCAACCGTATTTAATGAACCGTAGAGTCCTAGAACAACAGCGATTGGTTTGGGCTTGACATGATCAAAACGCATTCCTTGCACAGTCTAAGTCACTTGCATTTCTAGTTGGTTCTTGATCTGTACTATTCCTGTTCATATCAGTGGTGTGCTTGGTTTTTATATCGATAGTGCTGTGAGCAATTGGTCTCGTGAATTTTTACAAGTTGCAGAACAAGCTTTTTTGGAGTACAAGATCTGTACATTATGTCGAGCTGCATGAATAACGAAGATGTTGCTGTTGAAGGTAAATATCTTATGTTGATTTGTGTAATAGTGTTTATTTGCATGACCTGTAGTATTTTATAATATTTATGTCTACTAAATCGCTCGTTATGCAGTTGCAATTAGAGGTCTGCATGTTCTTGCAATTAACAGTTTGTCTGAAATTTCAGACTTATAAACAGTTAGACAGTACCAGTGTTTGTTTCAATTTCCTCCTGGTAATCTAGGGAGAAAAAAATTCTTATCTGTAGCTTTTCTTGTTTTTGGATTTTACTTTTAGTGTTTCTTCCAAAGAATAGATGCTATAGAGTGGAAGGTTTGTGATTTTTTAAAAGAAATCAATGAAATTTTTAGAAATATTTCTAATATATTTGTAAAATTAATACATTACTTTCCGTTAAATATTAGAAATAGATAAATGAATTTATCGATTATTTTAAAATGCCCAATTCTTCTTCTATTTAACGACAATCAGCAATCAAGAAAATATTAAATCTGAATGAGATACATTTGAAGGACAGCAAAAATAATTTGATTTACGATATATATTAGTAGAAAATTATATAATGTAGTAAATTTAAATTAATAAAAATTAATAATTTATTTTAATGAATTAATAACACATAGCTGCCTATCCTTCCAAATTACCAGGAAAGTTTCCGATATTCCGATCGCTAACCGATTTTTTTTCCAGAAACCAAAACTCCCTACTTTTCCCGATTCCGCTCCAAAAAATCACTAATATTTTAGCAAGATGTTTTCAGGTTCAGAAAATTACAAAATCGGTCCTGAAAATGTTACGAAGGTTGAAGTTTTTTCGTTCTTACGTTTAGAAAATCCGTTTTCCGGCGACTGCTACATCGGCTCTCAAATGCGCGTCAGGAAAGACGATCAATTATAATTTTTGTTCCGAACTATTTGCATCGACTGAAAATTTGATAATTATTTCATACTACATAAAAAAACACTATTTTTAAGATGTGTTATTAATGAAATGAAGAGCAATTTTTCAGAATTCTCGCTAAAAATGGTATTTGTACGGGATTCTCCGTATATTTCGATTAAATGGGAAAATATTTTCCACTTAGAAATGTCTCGGACGGCAGCTCCTCTCCCCGGAAGAGTCGGACGGTCTGGGTCTTCAACTTAGCAATGTCTGTTTGCATCGACTAACATTTTTATAAATATTGCGTGATGTATATAAAACCGCTATTTTAAACGCTACGTTTTAAACATATTTTTAATGAAATGAAGAGCTATTTTGCAACAGCATCATGGAATACTGCACTTGTACGCGGTCCTCGGTATATTATCGGTAGTCATAAAAAAAAATCTTAAAATCGCATATAGAATATCCTGTAGACAACCTCATTTCATATTTTGAAAACGATTGACAAATTATTTTCATTTCAAGCTAAAAAATAAACTTAATAAAACTTTTAGTCAAATGGTAAATGTTTGTTAAACCAAATTATTTTTCACTTATATAGTACGATTGCGCTATAAAATTTGTATTTTCGTGTGTTGACGTGAGACCATTAGTATCTTCTTCCATCGATCTCCATCCTGTAATTATTGTTCATTAGAATGACTAAATTAGCTTATTTTATGTTTTGTTTAATTATTAATGGTAATTTTTTAATTATTTCACATAAATTGCACAATTCACTTTGTTTTCTCGTACTTTGTCGTGAGTCTACTAATATCTTTGTTACCTATCTCCATCTTCAAAATAATAAGTATTACACTGACTAAACTGACATATTTTCCTATTCTGGTTAATTAATGCAGTCCACACTTAGGGTAGAGGGATACTATATTATTTACAATTCCTATGTTTTCTTTTTGGACGTTTCTGTTTATAGGAATACTCAGCTGTCACTCTTCTTTAATACAATTTTAACCCATTTAATGCGAAGGTGACTCTTTCTTTTTGTTTCCGTCTGCAGTAAAATGAATACTGTTGGGAGCATAGAAATCCATAAAAGGAATGCGTGTCACTTTCTTTCACTCATGCAACTATTTTGCATTCTTGAGAAAATTATTACCTTATGCACGGGTTGAGAAATACACACCTGAAACTTGACGTTCTATGATATGTTAAAGTCGGTAGATGAAAGCCTTTTTCGGTTGATAAGGGTAAAGTTGTTCATTTTCATTGAAAAGAGCTCTAAATAATCATATAACTGCGTTGATGTAATTTTTTTCGACATTGGAATTAAGATGCAATTTAATAAATCGCAACAAACGTTAGAGCTATATTTTTTGCAGTCACAAATCAAAAAAAATTTCTAAAGCTTGGGATGGGCAACTCCCCCACCCAGATGATGCCCCTGTCTTATAGCATGGTGGGAATTTACATTACGATAATTTTTCAGAGCTTAGCTAATTTTTCCTGTAGTAAAATAACAGATTTTCAGTCATTCATAGTTGGCCGCTATGATAGCTTAAATTACTACAATAGTACATATTTCTCTCTCTCTCCACTTATAACATGCTGCAATTACTATAAAAAGTAATCTGCTCGGAAATAAAGGTATTTTAATGATATATTTAGAATATCTCATAAATATTATCTGGACACTCGACAACCTATATGCAGGTCCTGATTCACGCTCTGGCCAACGGGGCCGCGGCCCTGGGCCCTCAGACTTTAAGGAGCCCCAAAATTTTGTGTGTGATAAACAATTTATGTAGAAATAAATTTTTAATAAATTTAAAACTGATAAAAATTACAGTTATTCCAAATTATGAAATATTTTAATAGTTATAAATGGTATACATATATACTGCCTTGAAGGTAAAAGTATGGAAGTTTTCTTCACGTAGAAACGGGCATTTGGAGATTTGATCCTGAGCCCCCAGATTTGTTATATATTAATTTTTGTATATGTTTCATATGCAGTGACAGTATGGGAGTCCTGTATATATGTCTAATGTTATTTACTTCGCTGAATAAATGTCTATATTTCAATTTTAAGTCTTAATCCTGCTCTACCATCAATCCCTCCAATGGTTCTTGAAACAGCTGAGTCCGGGAAGGTGTACCTGAAGGGCATCCTGAAAACAAAGACGACTGTTGGAAAAACTGACCCTTATAAGGATTTGAGCAAGTCGGAATTGAAGCCCGATGTTAAGAAAGTTTACTTTCGGGAGCCCACCCAAGACGACATTCGTTATTACAGACCAGACAGGTGAGTCTTGATCTAGCAACATCTCAATACATTTTAAAGTAATATGTAATCATTTATAGGAAGAAAGCGCACGTCATTCATGAGATATTATGGCCTTTTAATACCAGTTCCAATTCGAAAATATTCCAAAAATTAATATTCATGTACTGTCGTTCAATGAGTGAATTTTAAGTATATTTAAACAGATTAAATTGTTTTATTGACGAATAGTTTTTTCTTCTTCTGCAGGCGAGAACATACTGATAGAAGATCCAACTGCTCCTGCGCCAATGACATCGTAGTCTCTGTTACAACTGGAATTGTTTTAATTGTTTTCTTTATTACCATCATTGTAATATTATCGGTCATTGATCAGCTCATAAAACAGAAGGACCAGGGTGTCACCATCATGATCTTGCTTTTTGTCATGGGCTTTTGCATCGCGGGATGTTTCATCACCTGGAACGTAATGAGAAGCTGCCGCCGCAAATATAGACGCGAAGATGAAGAATGTAAAGTGTAAATGTCTTTTGGTGTAAATATTCAATGTAAATACCTTTTTGTGAAAGATATTCAATGTAAATATTATTCGATAAAAGTCATTTTGTGTAAATATTTAAATATATCGTATTTTGTGTAATAAAGTATTTTTAGCATATACAAGGGTTTTGTTCCTGAGTTAAATATAATTTTTATTTAATTATTTTTTGTTTGGCTTTAAGGAATTACCAACGATTTGATTTGCGGTTTTCTGCAACAGTTAAAATATATCTTCGATTTGATTACTAACCTTTCGTTAGTGATTGTGAATCTCGTTCACAGTACCCAAAATTATTGCTTGGTATTTTGTGAATTGCAGAATTTTCTGTCAACTATACATTTATCTAACCCTCTCAGAGCCCATCGAATCCATTTAATTTTAAAGAAATGGGGAAATGGGAATAAACATAATTTTTTACGAGCTGATTATGGAAGTAACTATGAAGAGTATATAAGAGTTAGTTATCTCTCAGTTCGAGAAAGGTTGACGTGATACGAGATATATTGAGTTGTAAGATACCTCATTATTATTAGAATAGTACCTTCTTTATTTGTGGATTGAAAAAATGTATTTGTCAAAACATAAGCAATTCATATTATTACATTTCATGAAAACAGTGGAAATGTTGCAAAAATATTCATTTTACAATGACTGATTTTGCAGCTATTTTGCTGCTTACTCCATATCTAAGCATGCTTATGTAAATCAAATGGTTAGGTAAAGTTAAAGTACAAGAAATTTTAGCAATAAGAATTTACACCACTCAATATGCTCAGCCATGCTCTTCAATATAACTGAAGTATAGGAATATTAGAATTAGTAAATTTTACTAATATATTTGTTAATTTTAAGATCTGCGTTATTTTGTAATAGCTGTTTATTCTATAATTTAAGTTAAAAGCACAATAATGCAGACATTTTAAATAATTTTAATATTTTAATTTTTCTGGACCATTACATTTGTGTATGTGAAAATAAAGTAGTCGGGAGAAATTAAATTATTGCTGGAATGATTCGTACTTTGATGTTTACATGACTATAAGTATAAAGGCATAAGTATAAAGGCAATTTGCACATAAATAGATATAATAGACGGTAACCAAATAGGGATCAGGTAGTTGGCTGCCTAGACACGTGGTACAATCTAAATATATACTGACTAGCAATGTCCTAAATTAGATGGCAAAATTGAATTGTAAAATAAAGCAAATATAAACAACGACCTTTCTATTAATTCTTTAGAATAAAAATAGAAAATTTAAAAACTCTTTATTCAGCAAACTGTACAACAAAAATAATATAGTGCCCATCTTTCATTGTATGAATTTTAAATGAAAGATAAAAAAAATAACCGTCCCTAATTTCTAAGAGGACCAATATATTTCGAACTTGTACAGAAGCCTGGACAGAGAGCCCGGATTAAGACATGCAACTAACCAGATTAGTTACCATCAAACCTCGGCAATTGACAGTTTCGATAAGAATATGAGTTATGCGGCATAAAATCGGACACCATCTACTGTAAGAAAAACTAGATCCAGATATAAATGTTTGTAATTCTCATGAATGGAACTTTAATGTTATTTTTTTTATATCATTATTACTTTCTTTATATACATAGTATAATGAGTAAGGAAATAATTGTGACGGGGTCGAAAATCCGAATTAGAGTTTTTTCGAAGGGAGAGCACAATTTAAGCATCCATGAACATGAATAAAAACATTTGGATGTGATGTCTCTCTCTGTGTGTGTATGCGTGTGTGTCAGTGAGTTTATGGAGAAGATATCTCACGAACGAATGGAGCTATTCGAACACAATTTGTTACACAAATTTTCTCACGAATGGAACTCGAATACAATACATAAATACTGGAAGACTATAGTTTTTATACGCAATCAACCTTTCAGAACCCCTTAAGTTTTCAAGTAACATTTTGAAAATATCATTAAAAAATCACAACCTTTATTTAAGTTACATAAATAGTCATTTATTACGTAATTTCTTATAAAAATAATTCACGCAAATTTTAGAAAGCCAGCATGAGACGTTTTCGAGATATTGCACAGTTTAAAAAAAATTATCAAAAAATCATATAAAATAAAAAAAATCTTAACTATTGTGAAATATGTTCACATTTCATAAGTAATACCATACGATATATTTGGTGACATCATTCTCGTGGAACTAGCTCATTCCATGCACAAGAAAAGTTACTTTGTGTAATACTTTTGTATTTCAAGCCAATATTCATTTCTCTGCTGTAAGAATAACTTATTTCTCCGTCCATAACGCGTAGCAAGATTTTGGCGGAATTTCGCCAAATGGGCGACAATTTTATATGTTGCCAAATAAAGGAAAATATCGCCAAATTGATAAATATAACGGTAAATCAATGAAAATTGCGTCTCATTGGTGAAAGTTCAATATTTTGGAAAGAAGATAAAAGTAGACTATAAGAATAACTCATTTCTCTGTCCGTAACGCTTAATAAGAAAATTAAATGGACGTCGCCAACTTGGCGACTATTTTAAATGTTGTTAAAGTGACAAAAATGACGCCAATTTGATTAAAATGACCCCAAATGGGATGTAATGTTTCTCAAATTCTGATTTCAGTCATATGGCGGACATGCCTCTTCTAGTATATAAGAAATGCTCTTATCTCCGTTTGTCTCTAACATTTGCTGATGCATTTGCTGAACTTGGCGAATCATTTAGCAAAGTATCGCCAATTTGGCGATATTTCGCTCCAGATTGACCAAAATATCGTCAAAATTGCAAGAATGACGCTCAAGTAATGAACATGACGCCTAATTGATGAATATTATTGAAATATTTTAATATATGGACTATGTCGCTTATTAAGGACGCTATCAATATTGATAAGTGTTTATTTAGAGTTGCACGAAATATAAGTTTATTGGATATTTTGAAACAGTTTTACATGTTGTCATCCGGAAAATCCCCAAATACACAATTCAACGATAAAAAAACAGTACCGTGGACATTATACATTATTTTTTGACTGTAAAAGTAACACATGCATTGAATTATATAAGGAAAGTCATGTAATGGCCACATCAGATTTTTTTATAACCGGAACAGCGATAGTATATGTCTATTGAGAAAGTTGTCAAATAGAACTACATTATGGATATTATGATATCAAAATATTTAAAATTACAACAAAAAAGCCAATTGCATCCAATGCATCGGCGTCATTAAGATGTTGTCAACTTGAGAAACGAAACTTTTAAATAAATTCTTTAAAGTATTTTCAAAGAATAACTATATCTGAAAAGGATGCATATTTTAATTTCAGTCATATATATTTTATTGTGATATTAGTAGATTTCACCACAACGGGATAAGTATGCATGGGAAAAAACGAGAGGGACGCATTCCAGGTATTATACTATTTGCATTGCAATAGAGCAAAGTGATTGACAGCTCTGAGCACAACAATTTAAGCCGTAACCAGGTGTGGGGTTTAGTATACAAAAGAGGTGAATGACGGGTGAGGTTCGAAGGATTACAAACCTCCTCTCCCTGTGTATTATCTGGAGATCATCCAAAGCTCTATTGTATTAGAAGGTCTTAGTTCTATACAGGTAAGATGGTTTTTAAAAATATGTACCAATGAGGTCAACCGTATTAAATGAACCGTAGAGTCCTAGGACAACAGCGATTGGTTTGGGCTTGACATGATCAAAACGCATTCCTTGCACAGTCTAGGTCACTTGCATTTCTAGTTGGTTCTTGATCTGTACTATTCCTGTTCATATCAGTGGTGTTCTTGGTTATTATATCGATAGTGCTGTGAGCAATTGGTCTCGTGAATTTTTACAAGTTGCAGAACAAGCTTTTTTGAAGTACAAGATCTGTACATTATGTCGAGCTGCATGAATAACGAAGATGTTGCTGTTGAAGGTAAATATCTTATGTTGATTTGTGTAATAGTGTTTATTTGCATGACCTGTAGTATTTTATAATATTTATGTCTACTAAATCGCTCGTTATGCAGTTGCAATTAGAGGTCTGCATGTTCTTGCAATTAACAGTTTGTCTGAAATTTCAGACTTATAAACAGTTAGACAGTACCAGTGTTTGTTTCAACTTCCTCCTGGTAATCTAGGGAGAAAAAAATTCTTATCTGTAGCTTTTCTTGTTTTTGGATTTTACTTTTAGTGTTTCTTCCAAAGAGTAGATGCTATAGAGTGGAAGGTTTGTGATTTTTTAAAAGAAATCAATGAAATTTTTAGAAATATTTCTAATATATTTGTAAAATTAATACATTTCTTTCCGTTAAATATTAGAAATAGATTAATGAATTTATCGATTATTTTAAAATGCCCAATTCTTCTTCTATTTAACGACAATCAGCAAACAAGAAAATAATAAATCTGAATGAGATACATTTGAAGGACAGCAAAAATAATTTGATTTACGATATATATTAGTAGAAAATTATATAATGTAATAAATTTAGATTAATAAAAATTATTAATTTATTTTAATGAATTAATAACACATAGCTGCCTTTCCTTCCAAATTACCAGGAAAGTTTCCGATATTCCGATCGCTAACCGATTTTTTGTCCAGAAACCAAAACTCCCTACTTTTCCCGATTCCGCTACAAACCATCACTAATATTTTAGCAAGATGTTTTCAGGTTCAGAAAATTACAAAATCGGTCCTGAAAATGTTACGAAGATCGAAGTTTTTTCGTTCTTACGTTTAGAAAATCCGTTTTCCGGCGACTGCTACATCGGCTCTCAAATGCGCGTCAGGAAAGACGATCAATTATAATTTTTGTTCCAAACTATTTGCATCGACTGAAAATTTGATAATTATTTCATACTACATAAAAAAACACAATTTTTACGATGTGTTATTAATGAAATGAAGAGCAATTTTTCAGAATTATCGCTAAAAATGGTATTTGTACGGGATTCTCCCTATATTTCGATTAAATGGGAAAATATTTTCCACTTGGAAATGTCTCGGACGGCAGCTCCTCTCCCCGGAAGAGTCGGACGGTCTGGGTCTTCAATTTAGCAATGTCTGTTTGCATCGACTAAAATTTTTATAAATATTGCGTGATGTATATAAAACCGCTATTTTAAACGCTACTTTTTAAACATATTTTTAATGAAATGAAGAGCTATTGTGCAACAGCATCATGGAATACTGCACTTGTACGCGGTCCTCGGTATATTATCGGTAGTCATAAAAAAAATCTTAAAATCGCATATAGAATATCCTGTAGACAACCTCATTTCATATTTTGAAAACGATTGACAAATTATTTTCATTTCAAGCTAAAAAATAAACTTAATAAAACTTTTAGTCAAATGGTAAATGTTTGTTAAACCAAATTATTTTTCACTTACATAGTACGATTGCGCTATAAAATTTGTATTTTCGTGTGTTGACGTGAGACTATTAGTATCTTCTGCCATCGATCTCCATCCCATAATTATTGTTCATTAGAATGACTAAATTAGCTTATTTTTATGTTTTGTTTAATTATTAATGGTAATTTTTTAATTATTTCACATAAATTGCACAATTCACTTTGTTTTCTCGTACTTTGTCGTGAGTCTACTAATATCTTTTTTACCTATCTCCATCTTCTAAATAATAAATATTAGACTGACTAAACTGACATATTTTCCTATTCTGGTTAATTAATGCAGTCCACACATGGGGTAGAGGGATACTATATTATTTACAATTCCTATGTTTTCTTTTTGGACGTTTCTGTTTATAGGAATACTCAGCTGTCACTCTTCTTTAATACAATTTAAACCCATTTAATGCGAACGTGACTCTTTCTTTTTGTTTCCGTCTGCAGTAAAATGAATACTGTTGGGAGCATAGAAATCCATAAAAGGAATGCGTGTCACTTTCTTTCAGTCATGCAACTATTTTGCATTCTTGACAAAATTATTACCTTATGCACCTGTTGAGAAATACACACCTGAAACTTGACGTTCTATGATATGTTAAAGTCGGTAGATGAAAGCCTTTTTCGGTTAATAAGGGTAAAGTTGTTCATTTTCATTGAAAAGAGCTCTAAATAAACATATAACTGCGTTGATGTAATTTTTTTCGTCATTGGAATTAAGATGCAATTTAATAAATCGCAACAAACGTTAGAGCTATATTTTTTGCAGTCACAAATCAAAAAAATTTCTGAAGCTTGGGATGGGCAACTCCCCCCACCCAGATGATGCCCCTGTCTTATAGCATGGTGGGAATTTACATTACGATAATTTTTCAGAGCTTAGCTAATTTTTCCTGTAGTAAAATAACAGATTTTCAGTCATTCATAGTTGGCCGCTATGATAGCTTAAATTACTACAATAGTACATATTTCTCTCTCTCTCCACTTATAACATGCTGCAATTACTATAAAAAGTAATCTGCTCGGAAATAAAGGTATTTTAATGATATATTTAGAATATCTCATAAATATTATCTGGACATTCGACAACCTACATGCAGGTCCTGATTCACGCTCTGGCCTACGGGGCCGCGGCCCTGGGCCCTCAGACTTTAAGGAGCCCCAAAATTTTGTGTGTGATAAACAATTTATGTTGAAATAAATTTTTAATAAATTTAAAACTGATAAAAATTACAGTTATTCCAAATTATGAAATATTTTAATAGTTATAAATGGTATACATATATACTGCCTTGAAGGTAAAAGTATGGAAGTTTTCTTCACGTAGAAACGGGCATTTGGAGCTTTGATCCTGAGCCCCCAGATTTGTTATATATTAATTTTTGTATATGTTTCATATGCAGTGACAGTATGGGAGTCCTGTATATATGTCTAATGTTATTTACTTCGCTGAATAAATGTCTATATTTCAATTTTAGGTCTTAATCCTGCTCTACCATCAATCCCTCCAATGGTTCTTGAAACAGCTGAGTCCGGGAAGGTGTACCTGAAGGGCATCCTGAAAACAAAGACGACTGTTGGAAAAACTGACACTTATAAGGATTTGAGCAAGTCGGAATTGAAGCCCGATGTTAAGAAAGTTTACTTTCGGGAGCCCACCCAAGACGACATTCGTTATTACAGACCAGACAGGTGAGTCTTGATCTAGCAACATCTCAATACATTTTAAAGTAATATGTAATCATTTATAGGAAGAAAGCGCACGTCATTCATGAGATATTATGGCCTTGTAATACCAGTTCCAATTCGAAAATATTCCAAAAATTAATATTCATGTACTGTCGTTCAATGAGTGAATTTTAAGTATATTTAAACAGATTAAATTGTTTTATTGACGAATAGTTTTTTCTTCTTCTGCAGGCGAGAACATACTGATAGAAGATCCAACTGCTCCTGCGCCAATGACATCGTAGTCTCTGTTACAACTGGAATTGTTTTAATTGTTTTCTTTATTACCATCATTGTGATATTATCGGTCATTGATCAGCTCATAAAACAGAAGGACCAGGGTGTCACCATCATGATCTTGCTTTTTGTCATGGGCTTTTGCATCGCGGGATGTTTCATCACCTGGAACGTAATGAGAAGCTGCCGCCGCAAATATAGACGCGAAGATGAAGAATGTAAAGTGTAAATGTCTTTTGGTGTAAATATTCAATGTAAATACCTTTTTGTGAAAGATATTCAATGTAAATATTATTCGATAAAAGTCATTTTGTGTAAATATTTAAATATATCGTATTTTGTGTAATAAAGTATTTTTAGCATATACAAGGGTTTTGTTCCTGAGTTAAATATAATTTTTATTTAATTATTTTTTGTTTGGCTTTAAGGAATTACCAACGATTTGATTTGCGGTTTTCTGCAACAGTTAAAATATATCTTCGATTTGATTACTAACCTTTCGTTAGTGATTGTGAATCTCGTTCACAGTACCCAAAATTATTGCTTGGTATTTTGTGAATTGCAGAATTTTCTGTCAACTATACATTTATCTAACCCTCTCAGAGCCCATCGAATCCATTTAATTTTAAAGAAATGGGGAAATGGGAATAAACATAATTTTTTACGAGCTGATTATGGAAGTAACTATGAAGAGTATATAAAAGTTAGTTATCTCTCAGTTCGAGAAAGGTTGACGTGATACGAGATATATTGAGTTGTAAGATACCTCATTATTATTAGAATAGTACCTTCTTTATTTGTGGATTGAAAAAATGTATTTGTCAAAACATAAGCAATTCATATTATTACATTTCATGAAAACAGTGGAAATGTTGCAAAAATATTCATTTTACAATGACTGATTTTGCAGCTATTTTGCTGCTTACTCCATATCTAAGCATGCTTATGTAAATCAAATGGTTAGGTAAAGTTAAAGTACAAGAAATTTTAGCAATAAGAATTTACACCACTCAATATGCTCAGCCATGCTCTTCAATATAACTGAAGTATAGGAATATTAGAATTAGTCAATTTTAAGTTAATTTTAAGATCTGCGTTATTTTGTAATAGCTGTTTATTCTATAATTTAAGTTAAAAGCACAATAATGCAGACATTTTAAATAATTTTAATATTTTAATTTTTCTGGACCATTACATTTGTGTATGTGAAAATAAAGTAGTCGGGAGAAATTAAATTATTGCTGGAATGATTCGTACTTTTATGTTTACATGACTATAAGTATAAAGGCATAAGTATAAAGGCAATTTGCACATAAATAGATATAATAGACGGTAACCAAATAGGGATCAGGTAGTTGGCTGCCTAGACACGTGGTACAATCTAAATATATACTGACTAGCAATGTCCTAAATTAGATGGCAAAATTGAATTGTAAAATAAAGCAAATATAAACAACGATCTTTCTATTAATTCTTTAGAATAAAAATAGAAAATTTAAAAACTCTTTATTCAGCAAACTGTACAACAAAAATAATATAGTGCCCATCTTTCATTGTATGAATTTTAAATGAAAGATAAAAAAAATAACCGTCCCTAATTTCTAAGAGGACCAATATATTTCGAACTTGTACAGAAGCCTGGACAGAGAGCCCGGATTAAGACATGCAACTAACCAGATTAGTTACCATCAAACCTCGGCAATTGACAGTTTCGATAAGAATATGAGTTATGCGGCATAAAATCGGACACCATCTACTGTAAGAAAAACTAGATCCAGATATAAATGTTTGTAATTCTCATGAATGGAACTTTAATGTTATTTTTTTTATATCATTATTACTTTCTTTATATACATAGTATAATGAGTAAGGAAATAATTGTGACGGGGTCGAAAATCCGAATTAGAGTTTTTTCGAAGGGAGAGCACAATTTAAGCATCCATGAACATGAATAAAAACATTTGGATGTGATGTCTCTCTCTGTGTGTGTATGCGTGTGTGTCAGTGAGTTTATGGAGAAGATATCTCACGAACGAATGGAGCTATTCGAACACAATTTGTTACACAAATTTTCTCACGAATGGAACTCGAATACAATACATAAATACTGGAAGACTATAGTTTTTATGCGCAATCAACCTTTCAGAACCCCTTAAGTTTTCAAGTAACATTTTGAAAATATCATTAAAAAATCACAACCTTTATTTAAGTTACATAAATAGTCATTTATTACGTAATTTCTTATAAAAATAATTCACGCAAATTTTAGAAAGCCAGCATGAGACGTTTTCGAGATATTGCACAGTTTAAAAAAAATTATCAAAAAATCATATAAAATAAAAAAAATCTTAACTATTGTGAAATATGTCACATTTCATAAGTAATACCATACGATATATTTGGTGACATCATTCTCGTGGAACTAGCTCATTCCATGCACAAGAAAAGTTACTTTGTGTAATACTTTTGTATTTCAAGCTAATATTCATTTCTCTGCTGTAAGAATAACTTATTTCTCCGTCCATAACGCGTAGCAAGATTTTGGCGGAATTTCGCCAAATGGGCGACAATTTTATATGTTGCCAAATAAAGGAAAATATCGCCAAATTGATAAATATAACGGTAAATCAATGAAAATTGCGTCTCATTGGTGAAAGTTCAATATTTTGGAAAGAAGATAAAAGTAGACTATAAGAATAACTCATTTCTCTGTCCGTAACGCTTAATAAGAAAATTAAATGGACGTCGCCAACTTGGCGACTATTTTAAATGTTGTTAAAGTGACAAAAATGACGCCAATTTGATTAAAATGACCCCCAATGGGATGTAATGTTTCTCAAATTCTGATTTCAGTCATATGGCGGACATGCCTCTTCTAGTATATAAGAAATGCTCTTATCTCCGTTTGTCTCTAACATTTGCTGATGCATTTGCTGAACTTGGCGAATCATTTAGCAAAGTATCGCCAATTTGGCGATATTTCGCTCCAGATTGACCAAAATATCGTCAAAATTGCAAGAATGACGCTCAAGTAATGAATATGACGCCTAATTGTTGAATATTATTGAAATATTTTAATATATGGACTATGTCGCTTATTAAGGACGCTATCAATATTGATAAGTGTTTATTTAGAGTTGCACGAAATATAAGTTTATTGGATATTTTGAAACAGTTTTACATGTTGTCATCCGGAAAATCCCCAAATACACAATTCAACGATAAAAAAACAGTACCGTGGACATTATACATTATTTTTTGACTGTAAAAGTAACACATGCATTGAATTATATAAGGAAAGTCATGTAATGGCCACATCAGATTTTTTTATAACCGGAACAGCGATAGTATATGTCTATTGAGAAAGTTGTCAAATAGAACTACATTATGGATATTATGATATCAAAATATTTAAAATTACAACAAAAAAGCCAATTGCATCCAATGCATCGGCGTCATTAAGATGTTGTCAACTTGAGAAACGAAACTTTTAAATAAATTCTTTAAAGTATTTTCAAAGAATAACTATATCTGAAAAGGATGCATATTTTAATTTCAGTCATATATATTTTATTGTGATATTAGTAGATTTCACCACAATGGGATACGTATGCATGGGAAAAAACGAGAGGGACGCATTCCAGGTATTATACTATTTGCATTGCAATAGAGCAAAGTGATTGACAGCTCTGAGCACAACAATTTAAGCCGTAACCAGGTGTGGGGTTTAGTATACAAAAGAGGTGAATGACGGGTGAGGTTCGAAGGATTACAAACCTCCTCTCCCTGTGTATTATCTGGAGATCATCCAAAGATCTATTGTATTAGAAGGTCTTAGTTCTATACAGGTAAGATAGTTTTTAAAAATATGTACCACTGAGGTCAACCGTATTTAATGAACCGTAGAGTCCTAGAACAACAGCGATTGGTTTGGGCTTGACATGTTCAAAACGCATTCCTTGCACAGTCTAGGTCACTTGCATTTCTAGTTGGTTCTTGATCTGTACTATTCCTGTTCATATCAGTGGTGTGCTAGGTTTTTATATCGATAGTGCTGTGAGCAATTGGTCTCGTGAATTTTTACAAGTTGCAGAACAAGCTTTTTTGGAGTACAAGATCTGTACATTATGTCGAGCTGCATGAATAACGAAGATGTTGCTGTTGAAGGTAAATATCTTATGTTGATTTGTGTAATAGTGTTTATTTGCATGACCTGTAGTATTTTATAATATTTATGTCTACTAAATCGCTCGTTATGCAGTTGCAATTAGAGGTCTGCATGTTCTTGCAATTAACAGTTTGTCTGAAATTTCAGACTTATAAACAGTTAGACAGTACCAGTGTTTGTTTCAACTTCCTCCTGGTAATCTAGGGAGAAAAAAATTCTTATCTGTAGCTTTTCTTGTTTTTGGATTTTACTTTTAGTGTTTCTTCCAAAGAATAGATGCTATAGAGTGGAAGGTTTGTGATTTTTTAAAAGAAATCAATGAAATTTTTAGAAATATTTCTAATATATTTGTAAAATTAATACATTACATTCCGTTAAATATTAGAAATAGATAAATGAATTTATCGATTATTTTAAAATGCCCAATTCTTCTTCTATTTAACGACAATCAGCAATCAAGAAAATATTAAATCTGAATGAGATACATTTGAAGGACAGCAAAAATAATTTGATTTACGATATATATTAGTAGAAAATTATATAATGTAGTAAATTTAAATTAATAAAAATTATTAATTTATTTTAATGAATTAATAACACATAGCTGCCTATCCTTCCAAATTACCAGGAAAGTTTCCGATATTCCGATCGCTAACCGATTTTTTTTCTAGAAACCAAAACTCCCTACTTTTCCCAATTCCGCTCCAAAAAATCACTAATATTTTAGCAAGATGTTTTCAGGTTCAGAAAATTACAAAATCGGTCCTGAAAATGTTACGAAGGTTGAAGTTTTTTCGTTCTTACGTTTAGAAAATCCGTTTTCCGGCGACTGCTACATCGGCTCTCAAATGCGCGTCAGGAAAGACGATCAATTATAATTTTTGTTCCGAACTATTTGCATCGACTGAAAATTTGATAATTATTTCATACTACATAAAAAAACACAATTTTTACGATGTGTTATTAATGAAATGAAGAGCAATTTTTCAGAATTATAGCTAAAAATGGTATTTGTACGGGATTCTCCGTATATTTCGATTAAATGGGAAAATATTTTCCACTTAGAAATGTCTCGGACGGCAGCTCCTCTCCCCGGAAGAGTCGGACGGTCTGGGTTTTCAACTTAGCAATGTCTGTTTGCATCGACTAAAATTTTTATAAATATTGCGTGATGTATATAAAACCGCTATTTTAAACGCTACGTTTTAAACATATTTTTAATGAAATGAAGAGCTATTTTGCAACAGCATCATGGAATACTGCACTTGTACGCGGTCCTCGGTATATTATCGGTAGTCATAAAAAAAAATCTTAAAATCGCATATAGAATATCCTGTAGACAACCTCATTTCATATTTTGAAAACGATTGACAAATTATTTTCATTTCAAGCTAAAAAATAAACTTAATAAAACTTTTAGTCAAATGGTAAATGTTTGTTAAACCAAATTATTTTTCACTTATATAGTACGATTGCGCTATAAAATTTGTATTTTCGTGTGTTGACGTGAGACCATTAGTATCTTCTTCCATCGATCTCCATCCTGTAATTATTGTTCATTAGAATGACTAAATTAGCTTATTTTTATGTTTTGTTTAATTATTAATGGTAATTTTTTAATTATTTCACATAAATTGCACAATTCACTTTGTTTTCTCGTACTTTGTCGTGAGTCTACTAATATCTTTGTTACCTATCTCCATCTTCAAAATAATAAGTATTACACTGACTAAACTGACATATTTTCCTATTCTGGTTAATTAATGCAGTCCACACTTGGGGTAGAGGGATACTATATTATTTACAATTCCTATGTTTTCTTTTTGGACGTTTCTGTTTATAAGAATACTCAGCTGTCACTCTTCTTTAATACAATTTTAACCCATTTAATGCGAAGGTGACTCTTTCTTTTTGTTTCCGTCTGCAGTAAAATGAATACTGTTGGGAGCATAGAAATCCATAAAAGGAATGCGTGTCACTTTCTTTCACTCATGCAACTATTTTGCATTCTTGACAAAATTATTACCTTATGCACGGGTTGAGAAATACACACCTGAAACTTGACGTTCTATGATATGTTAAAGTCGGTAGATGAAAGCCTTTTTCGGTTGATAAGGGTAAAGTTGTTCATTTTCATTGAAAAGAGCTCTAAATAATCATATAACTGCGTTGATGTAATTTTTTTCGACATTGGAATTAAGATGCAATTTAATAAATCGCAACAAACGTTAGAGCTATATTTTTTGCAGTCACAAATCAAAAAAAATTTCTAAAGCTTGGGATGGGCAACTCCCCCACCCAGATGATGCCCCTGTCTTATAGCATGGTGGGAATTTACATTACGATAATTTTTCAGAGCTTAGCTAATTTTTCCTGTAGTAAAATAACAGATTTTCAGTCATTCATAGTTGGCCGCTATGATAGCTTAAATTACTACAATAGTACATATTTCTCTCTCTCTCCACTTATAATATGCTGCAATTACTATAAAAAGTAATCTGCTCGGAAATAAAGGTATTTTAATGATATATTTAGAATATCTCATAAATATTATCTGGACACTCGACAACCTACATGCAGGTCCTGATTCACGCTCTGGCCAACGGGGCCGCGGCCCTGGGCCCTCAGACTTTAAGGAGCCCCAAAATTTTGTGTGTGATAAACAATTTATGTAGAAATAAATTTTTAATAAATTTAAAACTGATAAAAATTACAGTTATTCCAAATTATGAAATATTTTAATAGTTATAAATGGTATACATATATACTGCCTTGAAGGTAAAAGTATGGAAGTTTTCTTCACGTAGAAACGGGCATTTGGAGCTTTGATCCTGAGCCCCCAGATTTGTTATATATTAATTTTTGTATATTTTTCATATGCAGTGACAGTATGGGAGTCCTGTATATATGTCTAATGTTATTTACTTCGCTGAATAAATGTCTATATTTCAATTTTAGGTCTTAATCCTGCTCTACCATCAATCCCTCCAATGGTTCTTGAAACAGCTGAGTCCGGGAAGGTGTACCTGAAGGGCATCCTGAAAACAAAGACGACTGTTGGAAAAACTGACCCTTATAAGGATTTGAGCAAGTCGGAATTGAAGCCCGATGTTAAGAAAGTTTACTTTCGGGAGCCCACCCAAGACGACATTCGTTATTACAGACCAGACAAGTGAGTCTTGATCTAGCAACATCTCAATACATTTTAAAGTAATATGTAATCATTTATAGGAAGAAAGCGCACGTCATTCATGAGATATTATGGCCTTTTAATACCAGTTCCAATTCGAAAATATTCCAAAAATTAATATTCATGTACTGTCGTTCAATGAGTGAATTTTAAGTATATTTAAACAGATTAAATTGTTTTATTGACGAATAGTTTTTTCTTCTTCTGCAGGCGAGAACATACTGATAGAAGATCCAACTGCTCCTGCGCCAATGACATCGTAGTCTCTGTTACAACTGGAATTGTTTTAATTGTTTTCTTTATTACCATCATTGTAATATTATCGGTCATTGATCAGCTCATAAAACAGAAGGACCAGGGTGTCACCATCATGATCTTGCTTTTTGTCATGGGCTTTTGCATCGCGGGATGTTTCATCACCTGGAACGTAATGAGAAGCTGCCGCCGCAAATATAGACGCGAAAATGAAGAATGTAAAGTGTAAATGTCTTTTGGTGTAAATATTCAATGTAAATACCTTTTTGTGAAAGATATTCAATGTAAATATTATTCGATAAAAGTCATTTTGTGTAAATATTTAAATATATCGAATTTTGTGTAATAAAGTATTTTTAGCATATACAAGGGTTTTGTTCCTGAGTTAAATATAATTTTTATTTAATTATTTTTTGTTTGGCTTTAAGGAATTACCAACGATTTGATTTGCGGATTTCTGCAACAGTTAAAATATATCTTTGATTTGATTACTAACCTTTCGTTAGTGATTGTGAATCTCGTTCACAGTACCCAAAATTATTGCTTGGTATTTTGTGAATTGCAGAATTTTCTGTCAAATATACATTTATCTAACCGTCTCAGAGCCCATCGAATCCATTTAATTTTAAAGAAATGGGGAAATGGGAATAAACATAATTTTTTACGAGCTGATTATGGAAGTAACTATGAAGAGTATATAAGAGTTAGTTATCTCTCCGTTCGAGAAAGGTTGACGTGATACGAGATATATTGAGTTGTAAGATACCTCATTATTATTAGAATAGTACCTTCTTTATTTGTGGATTGAAAAAATGTATTTGTCAAAACATAAGCAATTCATATTATTACATTTCATGAAAACAGTGGAAATGTTGCAAAAATATTCATTTTACAATGACTGATTTTGCAGCTATTTTGCTGCTTACTCCATATCTAAGCATGCTTATGTAAATCAAATGGTTAGGTAAAGTTAAAGTACAAGAAATTTTAGCAATAAGAATTTACACCACTCAATATGCTCAGCCATGCTCTTCAATATAACTGAAGTATAGGAATATTAGAATTAGTCAATTTTACTAATATATTTGTTAATTTTAAGATCTGCGTTATTTTGTAATAGCTGTTTATTCTATAATTTAAGTTAAAAGCACAATAATGCAGACATTTTAAATAATTTTAATATTTTAATTTTTCTGGACCATTACATTTGTGTATGTGAAAATAAAGTAGTCGGGAGAAATTAAATTATTGCTGGAATGATTCGTACTTTTATGTTTACATGACTATAAGTATAAAGGCATAAGTATAAAGGCAATTTGCACATAAATAGATATAATAGACGGTAACCAAATAGGGATCAGGTAGTTGGCTGCCTAGACACGTGGTACAATCTAAATATATACTGACTAGCAATGTCCTAAATTAGATGGCAAAATTGAATTGTAAAATAAAGCAAATATAAACAACGACCTTTCTATTAATTCTTTAGAATAAAAATAGAAAATTTAAAAACTCTTTATTCAGCAAACTGTACAACAAAAATAATATAGTGCCCATCTTTCATTGTATGAATTTTAAATGAAAGATAAAAAAAATAACCGTCCCTAATTTCTAAGAGGACCAATATATTTCGAACTTGTACAGAAGCCTGGACAGAGAGCCCGGATTAAGACATGCAACTAACCAGATTAGTTACCATCAAACCTCGGCAATTGACAGTTTCGATAAGAATATGAGTTATGCGGCATAAAATCGGACACCATCTACTGTAAGAAAAACTAGATCCAGATATAAATGTTTGTAATTCTCATGAATGGAACTTTAATGTTATTTTTTTTATATCATTATTACTTTCTTTATATACATAGTATAATGAGTAAGGAAATAATTGTGACGGGGTCGAAAATCCGAATTAGAGTTTTTTCGAAGGGAGAGCACAATTTAAGCATCCATGAACATGAATAAAAACATTTGGATGTGATGTCTCTCTCTGTGTGTGTATGCGTGTGTGTCAGTGAGTTTATGGAGAAGATATCTCACGAACGAATGGAGCTATTCGAACACAATTTGTTACACAAATTTTCTCACGAATGGAACTCGAATACAATACATAAATACTGGAAGACTATAG
Organism: Amaurobius ferox; assembly: GCA_951213105.1. Classification (NCBI taxonomy): domain Eukaryota; kingdom Metazoa; phylum Arthropoda; class Arachnida; order Araneae; family Amaurobiidae; genus Amaurobius; species Amaurobius ferox. The sequence continues at coordinate 23,964,643 of OX578152.1, forward strand.
TTTTTATACGCAATCAACCTTTCAGAACCCCTTAAGTTTTCAAGTAACATTTTGAAAATATCATTAAAAAATCACAACCTTTATTTAAGTTACATAAATAGTCATTTATTACGTAATTTCTTATAAAAATAATTCACGCAAATTTTAGAAAGCCAGCATGAGACGTTTTCGAGATATTGCACAGTTTAAAAAAAATTATCAAAAAATCATTTAAAATAAAAAAAATCTTAACTATTGTGAAATATGTTCACATTTCATAAGTAATACCATACGATATATTTGGTGACATCATTCTCGTGGAACTAGCTCATTCCATGCACAAGAAAAGTTACTTTGTGTAATACTTTTGTATTTCAAGCCAATATTCATTTCTCTGCTGTAAGAATAACTTATTTCTCCGTCCATAACGCGTAGCAAGATTTTGGCGGAATTTCGCCAAATGGGCGACAATTTTATATGTTGCCAAATAAAGGAAAATATCGCCAAATTGATAAATATAACGGTAAATCAATGAAAATTGCGTCTCATTGGTGAAAGTTCAATATTTTGGAAAGAAGATAAAAGTAGACTATAAGAATAACTCATTTCTCTGTCCGTAACGCTTAATAAGAAAATTAAATGGACGTCGCCAACTTGGCGACTATTTTAAATGTTGTTAAAGTGACAAAAATGACGCCAATTTGATTAAAATGACCCCAAATGGGATGTAATGTTTCTCAAATTCTGATTTCAGTCATATGGCGGACATGCCTCTTCTAGTATATAAGAAATGCTCTTATCTCCGTTTGTCTCTAACATTTGCTGATGCATTTGCTGAACTTGGCGAATCATTTAGCAAAGTATCGCCAATTTGGCGATATTTCGCTCCAGATTGACCAAAATATCGTCAAAATTGCAAGAATGACGCTCAAGTAATGAACATGACGCCTAATTGATGAATATTATTGAAATATTTTAATATATGGACTATGTCGCTTATTAAGGACGCTATCAATATTGATAAGTGTTTATTTAGAGTTGCACGAAATATAAGTTTATTGGATATTTTGAAACAGTTTTACATGTTGTCATCCGGAAAATCGCCAAATACACAATTCAACGATAAAAAAACAGTACCGTGGACATTATACATTATTTTTTGACTGTAAAAGTAACACATGCATTGAATTATATAAGGAAAGTCATGTAATGGCCACATCAGATTTTTTTATAACCGGAACAGCTATAGTATATGTCTATTGTGAAAGTTGTCAAATAGAACTACATTATGGATATTATGATATCAAAATATTTAAAATTACAACAAAAAAGCCAATTGCATCCAATGCATCGGCGTCATTAAGATGTTGTCAACTTGAGAAACGAAACTTTTAAATAAATTCTTTAAAGTATTTTCAAAGAATAACTATATCTGAAAAGGATGCATATTTTAATTTCAGTCATATATATTTTATTGTGATATTAGTAGATTTCACCACAATGGGATACGTATGCATGGGAAAAAACGAGAGGGACGCATTCCAGGTATTATACTATTTGCATTGCAATAGAGCAAAGTGATTGACAGCTCTGAGCACAACAATTTAAGCCGTAACCAGGTGTGGGGTTTAGTATACAAAAATACAAAAGAGGTGAATGACGGGTGAGGTTCGAAGGATTACAAACCTCCTCTCCCTGTGTATTATCTGGAGATCATCCAAAGATCTATTGTATTAGAAGGTCTTAGTTCTATACAGGTAAGATGGTTTTTAAAAATATGTACCAATGAGGTCAACCGTATTAAATGAACCGTAGAGTCCTAGAACAACAGCGATTGGTTTGGGCTTGACATGTTCAAAACGCATTCCTTGCACAGTCTAGGTCACTTGCATTTCTAGTTGGTTCTTGATCTGTACTATTCCTGTTCATATCAGTGGTGTGCTAGGTTATTATATCGATAGTGCTGTGAGCAATTGGTCTCGTGAATTTTTACAAGTTGCAGAACAAGCTTTTTTGGAGTACAAGATCTGTACATTATATCGAGCTGCATGAATAACGAAGATGTTGCTGTTGAAGGTAAATATCTTATGTTGATTTGTGTAATAGTGTTTATTTGCATGACCTGTAGTATTTTATAATATTTATGTCTACTAAATCGCTCGTTATGCAGTTGCAATTAGAGGTCTGCATGTTCTTGCAATTAACAGTTTGTCTGAAATTTCAGACTTATAAGCAGTTAGACAGTACCAGTGTTTGTTTCAACTTCCTCCTGGTAATCTAGGGAGAAAAAAATTCTTATCTGTAGCTTTTCTTGTTTTTGGATTTTACTTTTAGTGTTTCTTCCAAAGAATAGATGCTATAGAGTGGAAGGTTTGTGATTTTTTAAAAGAAATCAATGAAATTTTTAGAAATATTTCTAATATATTTGTAAAATTAATACATTACTTTCCGTTAAATATTAGAAATAGATTAATGAATTTATCGATTATTTTAAAATGCCCAATTCTTCTTCTATTTAACGACAATCAGCAAACAAGAAAATATTAAATCTGAATGAGATACATTTGAAGGACAGCAAAAATAATTTGATTTACGATATATATTAGTAGAAAATTATATAATGTAATAAATTTAGATTAATAAAAATTATTAATTTATTTTAATGAATTAATAACACATAGCTGCCTTTCCTTCCAAATTACCAGGAAAGTTTCCGATATTCCGATCGCTAACCGATTTTTTGTCCAGAAACCAAAACTCCCTACTTTTCCCGATTCCGCTACAAAAAATCACTAATATTTTAGCAAGATGTTTTCAGGTTCAGAAAATTACAAAATCGGTCCTGAAAATGTTACGAAGATCGAAGTTTTTTCGTTCTTACGTTTAGAAAATCCGTTTTCCGGCGACTGCTACATCGGCTCTCAAATGCGCGTCAGGAAAGACGATCAATTATAATTTTTGTTCCGAACTATTTGCATCGACTGAAAATTTGATAATTATTTCATACTACATAAAAAAACACAATTTTTACGATGTGTTATTAATGAAATGAAGAGCAATTTTTCAGAATTATCGCTAAAAATGGTATTTGTACGGGATTCTCCCTATATTTCGATTAAATGGGAAAATATTTTCCACTTGGAAATGTCTCGGACGGCAGCTCCTCTCCCCGGAAGAGTCGGACGGTCTGGGTCTTCAACTTAGCAATGTCTGTTTGCATCGACTAAAATTTTTATAAATATTGCGTGATGTATATAAAACCGCTATTTTAAACGCTACTTTTTAAACATATTTTTAATGAAATGAAGAGCTATTTTGCAACAGCATCATGGAATACTGCACTTGTACGCGGTCCTCGGTATATTATCGGTAGTCATAAAAAAAATCTTAAAATCGCATATAGAATATCCTGTAGACAACCTCATTTCATATTTTGAAAACGATTGACAAATTATTTTCATTTCAAGCTAAAAAATAAACTTAATAAAACTTTTAGTCAAATGGTAAATGTTTGTTAAACCAAATTATTTTTCACTTACATAGTACGATTGCGCTATAAAATTTGTATTTTCGTGTGTTGACGTGAGACTATTAGTATCTTCTGCCATCGATCTCCATCCCATAATTATTGTTCATTAGAATGACTAAATTAGCTTATTTTTATGTTTTGTTTAATTATTAATGGTAATTTTTTAATTATTTCACATAAATTGCACAATTCACTTTGTTTTCTCGTACTTTGTCGTGAGTCTACTAATATCTTTTTTACCTATCTCCATCTTCTAAATAATAAATATTAGACTGACTAAACTGACATATTTTCCTATTCTGGTTAATTAATGCAGTCCACACATGGGGTAGAGGGATACTATATTATTTACAATTCCTATGTTTTCTTTTTGGACGTTTCTGTTTATAGGAATACTCAGCTGTCACTCTTCTTTAATACAATTTAAACCCATTTAATGCGAACGTGACTCTTTCTTTTTGTTTCCGTCTGCAGTAAAATGAATACTGTTGGGAGCATAGAAATCCATAAAAGGAATGCGTGTCACTTTCTTTCAGTCATGCAACTATTTTGCATTCTTGACAAAATTATTACCTTATGCACGTGTTGAGAAATACACACCTGAAACTTGACGTTCTATGATATGTTAAAGTCGGTAGATGAAAGCCTTTTTCGGTTGATAAGGGTAAAGTTGTTCATTTTCATTGAAAAGAGCTCTAAATAAACATATAACTGCGTTGATGTAATTTTTTTCGTCATTGGAATTAAGATGCAATTTAATAAATCGCAACAAACGTTAGAGCTATATTTTTTGCAGTCACAAATCAAAAAAAATTTCTGAAGCTTGGGATGGGCAACTCCCCCCACCCAGATGATGCCCCTGTCTTATAGCATGGTGGGAATTTACATTACGATAATTTTTCAGAGCTTAGCTAATTTTTCCTGTAGTAAAATAACAGATTTTCAGTCATTCATAGTTGGCCGCTATGATAGCTTAAATTACTACAATAGTACATATTTCTCTCTCTCTCCACTTATAACATGCTGCAATTACTATAAAAAGTAATCTGCTCGGAAATAAAGGTATTTTAATGATATATTTAGAATATCTCATAAATATTATCTGGACATTCGACAACCTACATGCAGGTCCTGATTCACGCTCTGGCCTACGGGGCCGCGGCCCTGGGCCCTCAGACTTTAAGGAGCCCCAAAATTTTGTGTGTGATAAACAATTTATGTAGAAATAAATTTTTAATAAATTTAAAACTGATAAAAATTACAGTTATTCCAAATTATGAAATATTTTAATAGTTATAAATGGTATACATATATACTGCCTTGAAGGTAAAAGTATGGAAGTTTTCTTCACGTAGAAACGGGCATTTGGAGCTTTGATCCTGTGCCCCCAGATTTGTTATATATTAATTTTTGTATATGTTTCATATGCAGTGACAGTATGGGAGTCCTGTATATATGTCTAATGTTATTTACTTCGCTGAATAAATGTCTATATTTCAATTTTAAGTCTTAATCCTGCTCTACCATCAATCCCTCCAATGGTTCTTGAAACAGCTGAGTCCGGGAAGGTGTACCTGAAGGGCATCCTGAAAACAAAGACGACTGTTGGAAAAACTGACCCTTATAAGGATTTGAGCAAGTCGGAATTGAAGCCCGATGTTAAGAAAGTTTACTTTCGGGAGCCCACCCAAGACGACATTCGTTATTACAGACCAGACAGGTGAGTCTTGATCTAGCAACATCTCAATACATTTTAAAGTAATATGTAATCATTTATAGGAAGAAAGCGCACGTCATTCATGAGATATTATGGCCTTGTAATACCAGTTCCAATTCGAAAATATTCCAAAAATTAATATTCATGTACTGTCGTTCAATGAGTGAATTTTAAGTATATTTAAACAGATTAAATTGTTTTATTGACGAATAGTTTTTTCTTCTTCTGCAGGCGAGAACATACTGATAGAAGATCCAACTGCTCCTGCGCCAATGACATCGTAGTCTCTGTTACAACTGGAATTGTTTTAATTGTTTTCTTTATTACCATCATTGTAATATTATCGGTCATTGATCAGCTCATAAAACAGAAGGACCAGGGTGTCACCATCATGATCTTGCTTTTTGTCATGGGCTTTTGCATCGCGGGATGTTTCATCACCTGGAACGTAATGAGAAGCTGCCGCCGCAAATATAGACGCGAAGATGAAGAATGTAAAGTGTAAATGTCTTTTGGTGTAAATATTCAATGTAAATACCTTTTTGTGAAAGATATTCAATGTTAATATTATTCGATAAAAGTCATTTTGTGTAAATATTTAAATATATCGTATTTTGTGTAATAAAGTATTTTTAGCATATACAAGGGTTTTGTTCCTGAGTTAAATATAATTTTTATTTAATTATTTTTTGTTTGGCTTTAAGGAATTACCAACGATTTGATTTGCGGTTTTCTGCAACAGTTAAAATATATCTTCGATTTGATTACTAACCTTTCGTTAGTGATTGTGAATCTCGTTCACAGTACCCAAAATTATTGCTTGGTATTTTGTGAATTGCAGAAATTTCTGTCAACTATACATTTACCTAACCCTCTCAGAGCCCATCGAATCCATTTAATTTTAAAGAAATGGGGAAATGGGAATAAACATAATTTTTTACGAGCTGATTATGGAAGTAACTATGAAGAGTATATAAAAGTTAGTTATCTCTCAGTTCGAGAAAGGTTGACGTGATACGAGATATATTGAGTTGTAAGATACCTCATTATTATTAGAATAGTACCTTCTTTATTTGTGGATTGAAAAAATGTATTTGTCAAAACATAAGCAATTCATATTATTACATTTCATGAAAACAGTGGAAATGTTGCAAAAATATTCATTTTACAATGACTGATTTTGCAGCTATTTTGCTGCTTACTCCATATCTAAGCATGCTTATGTAAATCAAATGGTTAGGTAAAGTTAAAGTACAAGAAATTTTAGCAATAAGAATTTACACCACTCAATATGCTCAGCCATGCTCTTCAATATAACTGAAGTATAGGAATATTAGAATTAGTCAATTTTACTAATATATTTGTTAATTTTAAGATCTGCGTTATTTTGTAATAGCTGTTTATTCTATAATTTAAGTTAAAAGCACAATAATGCAGACATTTTAAATAATTTTAATATTTTAATTTTTCTGGACCATTACATTTGTGTATGTGAAAATAAAGTAGTCGGGAGAAATTAAATTATTGCTGGAATGATTCGTACTTTTATGTTTACATGACTATAAGTATAAAGGCATAAGTATAAAGGCAATTTGCACATAAATAGATATAATAGACGGTAACCAAATAGGGATCAGGTAGTTGGCTGCCTAGACACGTGGTACAATCTAAATATATACTGACTAGCAATGTCCTAAATTAGATGGCAAAATTGAATTGTAAAATAAAGCAAATATAAACAACGACCTTTCTATTAATTCTTTAGAATAAAAATAGAAAATTTAAAAACTCTTTATTCAGCAAACTGTACAACAAAAATAATATAGTGCCCATCTTTCATTGTATGAATTTTAAATGAAAGATAAAAAAAATAACCGTCCCTAATTTCTAAGAGGACCAATATATTTCGAACTTGTACAGAAGCCTGGACAGAGAGCCCGGATTAAGACATGCAACTAACCAGATTAGTTACCATCAAACCTCGGCAATTGACAGTTTCGATAAGAATATGAGTTATGCGGCATAAAATCGGACACCATCTACTGTAAGAAAAACTAGATCCAGATATAAATGTTTGTAATTCTCATGAATGGAACTTTAATGTTATTTTTTTTATATCATTATTACTTTCTTTATATACATAGTATAATGAGTAAGGAAATAATTGTGACGGGGTCGAAAATCCGAATTAGAGTTTTTTCGAAGGGAGAGCACAATTTAAGCATCCATGAACATGAATAAAAACATTTGGATGTGATGTCTCTCTCTGTGTGTGTATGCGTGTGTGTCAGTGAGTTTATGGAGAAGATATCTCACGAACGAATGGAGCTATTCGAACACAATTTGTTACACAAATTTTCTCACGAATGGAACTCGAATACAATACATAAATACTGGAAGACTATAGTTTTTATACGCAATCAACCTTTCAGAACCCCTTAAGTTTTCAAGTAACATTTTGAAAATATCATTAAAAAATCACAACCTTTATTTAAGTTACATAAATAGTCATTTATTACGTAATTTCTTATAAAAATAATTCACGCAAATTTTAGAAAGCCAGCATGAGACGTTTTCGAGATATTGCACAGTTTAAAAAAAATTATCAAAAAATCATATAAAATAAAAAAAATTTTAACTATTGTGAAATATGTTCACATTTCATAAGTAATACCATACGATATATTTGGTGACATCATTCTCGTGGAACTAGCTCATTCCATGCACAAGAAAAGTTACTTTGTGTAATACTTTTGTATTTCAAGCCAATATTCATTTCTCTGCTGTAAGAATAACTTATTTCTCCGTCCATAACGCGTAGCAAGATTTTGGCGGAATTTCGCCAAATGGGCGACAATTTTATATGTTGCCAAATAAAGGAAAATATCGCCAAATTGATAAATATAACGGTAAATCAATGAAAATTGCGTCTCATTGGTGAAAGTTCAATATTTTGGAAAGAAGATAAAAGTAGACTATAAGAATAACTCATTTCTCTGTCCGTAACGCTTAATAAGAAAATTAAATGGACGTCGCCAACTTGGCGACTATTTTAAATGTTGTTAAAGTGACAAAAATGACGCCAATTTGATTAAAATGACCCCAAATGGGATGTAATGTTTCTCAAATTCTGATTTCAGTCATATGGCGGACATGCCTCTTCTAGTATATAAGAAATGCTCTTATCTCCGTTTGTCTCTAACATTTGCTGATGCATTTGCTGAACTTGGCGAATCATTTAGCAAAGTATCGCCAATTTGGCGATATTTCGCTCCAGATTGACCAAAATATCGTCAAAATTGCAAGAATGACGCTCAAGTAATGAACATGACGCCTAATTGATGAATATTATTGAAATATTTTAATATATGGACTATGTCGCTTATTAAGGACGCTATCAATATTGATAAGTGTTTATTTAGAGTTGCACGAAATATAAGTTTATTGGATATTTTGAAACAGTTTTACATGTTGTCATCCGGAAAATCCCCAAATACAAAATTCAACGATAAAAAAACAGTACCGTGGACATTATACATTATTTTTTGACTGTAAAAGTAACACATGCATTGAATTATATAAGGAAAGTCATGTAATGGCCACATCAGATTTTTTTATAACCGGAACAGCGATAGTATATGTCTATTGAGAAAGTTGTCAAATAGAACTACATTATGGATATTATGATATCAAAATATTTAAAATTACAACAAAAAAGCCAATTGCATCCAATGCATCGGCGTCATTAAGATGTTGTCAACTTGAGAAACGAAACTTTTAAATAAATTCTTTAAAGTATTTTCAAAGAATAACTATATCTGAAAAGGATGCACATTTTAATTTCAGTCATATATATTTTATTGTGATATTAGTAGATTTCACCACAATGGGATACGTATGCATGGGAAAAAACGAGAGGGACGCATTCCAGGTATTATACTATTTGCATTGCAATAGAGCAAAGTGATTGACAGCTCTGAGCACAACAATTTAAGCCGTAACCATGTGTGGGGTTTAGTATACAAAAGAGGTGAATGACGGGTGAGGTTCGAAGGATTACAAACCTCCTCTCCCTGTGTATTATCTGGAGATCATCCAAAGATCTATTGTATTAGAAGGTCATAGTTCTATACAGGTAAGATAGTTTTTAAAAATATGTACCAATGAGGTCAACCGTATTAAATGAACCGTAGAGTCTTAGAACAACAGCGATTGGTTTGGGCTTGACATGATCAAAACGCATTCCTTGCACAGTCTAGGTCACTTGCATTTCTAGTTGGTTCTTGATCTGTACTATTCCTGTTCATATCAGTGGTGTGCTTGGTTATTATATCGATAGTGCTGTGAGCAATTGGTCTCGTGAATTTTTACAAGTTGCAGAACAAGCTTTTTTGGAGTACAAGATCTGTACATTATGTCGAGCTGCATGAATAACGAAGATGTTGCTGTTGAAGGAAAATATCTTATGTTGATTTGTGTAATAGTGTTTATTTGCATGACCTGTAGTATTTTATAATATTTATGTCTACTAAATCGCTCGTTATGCAGTTGCAATTAGAGGTCTGCATGTTCTTGCAATTAACAGTTTGTCTGAAATTTCAGACTTATAAGCAGTTAGACAGTACCAGTGTTTGTTTCAACTTCCTCCTGGTAATCTAGGGAGAAAAAAATTCTTATCTGTAGCTTTTCTTGTTTTTGGATTTTACTTTTAGTGTTTCTTCCAAAGAATAGATGCTATAGAGTGGAAGGTTTGTGATTTTTTAAAAGAAATCAATGAAATTTTTAGAAATATTTCTAATATATTTGTAAAATTAATACATTTCTTTCCGTTAAATATTAGAAATAGATTAATGAATTTATCGATTATTTTAAAATGCCCAATTCTTCTTCTATTTAACGACAATCAGCAAACAAGAAAATATTAAATCTGAATGAGATACATTTGAAGGACAGCAAAAATAATTTGATTTACGATATATATTATTAGAAAATTATATAATGTAATAAATTTAGATTAATAAAAATTATTAATTTATTTTAATGAATTAATAACACATAGCTGCCTTTCCTTCCAAATTACCAGGAAAGTTTCCGATATTCCGATCGCTAACCGATTTTTTGTCCAGAAACCAAAACTCCCTACTTTTCCCGATTCCGCTACAAAAAATCACTAATATTTTAGCAAGATGTTTTCAGGTTCAGAAAATTACAAAATCGGTCCTGAAAATGTTACGAAGATCGAAGTTTTTTCGTTCTTACGTTTAGAAAATCCGTTTTCCGGCGACTGCTACTTCGGCTCTCAAATGCGCGTCAGGAAAGACGATCAATTATAATTTTTGTTCCGAACTATTTGCATCGACTGAAAATTTGATAATTATTTCATACTACATAAAAAAACACAATTTTTACGATGTGTTATTAATGAAATGAAGAGCAATTTTTCAGAATTATCGCTAAAAATGGTATTTGTACGGGATTCTCCCTATATTTCGATTAAATGGGAAAATATTTTCCACTTGGAAATGTCTCGGACGGCAGCTCCTCTCCCCGGAAGAGTCGGACGGTCTGGGTCTTCAACTTAGCAATGTCTGTTTGCATCGACTAAAATTTTTATAAATATTGCGTGATGTATATAAAACCGCTATTTTAAACGCTACTTTTTAAACATATTTTTAATGAAATGAAGAGCTATTTTGCAACAGCATCATGGAATACTGCACTTGTACGCGGTCCTCGGTATATTATCGGTAGTCATAAAAAAAATCTTAAAATCGCATATAGAATATCCTGTAGACAACCTCATTTCATATTTTGAAAACGATTGACAAATTATTTTCATTTCAAGCTAAAAAATAAACTTAATAAAACTTTTAGTCAAATGGTAAATGTTTGTTAAACCAAATTATTTTTCACTTACATAGTACGATTGCGCTATAAAATTTGTATTTTCGTGTGTTGACGTGAGACTATTAGTATCTTCTGCCATCGATCTCCATCCCATAATTATTGTTCATTAGAATGACTAAATTAGCTTATTTTTATGTTTTGTTTAATTATTAATGGTAATTTTTTAATTATTTCACATAAATTGCACAATTCACTTTGTTTTCTCGTACTTTGTCGTGAGTCTACTAATATCTTTTTTACCTATCTCCATCTTCTAAATAATAAATATTAGACTGACTAAACTGACATATTTTCCTATTCTGGTTAATTAATGCAGTCCACACATGGGGTAGAGGGATACTATATTATTTACAATTCCTATGTTTTCTTTTTGGACGTTTCTGTTTATAGGAATACTCAGCTGTCACTCTTCTTTAATACAATTTAAACCCATTTAATGCGAACGTGACTCTTTCTTTTTGTTTCCGTCTGCAGTAAAATGAATACTGTTGGGAGCATAGAAATCCATAAAAGGAATGCGTGTCACTTTCTTTCAGTCATGCAACTATTTTGATCTTGACAAAATTATTACCTTATGCACGTGTTGAGAAATACACACCTGAAACTTGACGTTCTATGATATGTTAAAGTCGGTAGATGAAAGCCTTTTTCGGTTAATAAGGGTAAAGTTGTTCATTTTCATTGAAAAGAGCTCTAAATAAACATATAACTGCGTTGATGTAATTTTTTTCGTCATTGGAATTAAGATGCAATTTAATAAATCGCAACAAACGTTAGAGCTATATTTTTTGCAGTCACAAATCAAAAAAAATTTCTGAAGCTTGGGATGGGCAACTCCCCCCACCCAGATGATGCCCCTGTCTTATAGCATGGTGGGAATTTACATTACGATAATTTTTCAGAGCTTAGCTAATTTTTCCTGTAGTAAAATAACAGATTTTCAGTCATTCATAGTTGGCCGCTATGATAGCTTAAATTACTACAATAGTACATATTTCTCTCTCTCTCCACTTATAACATGCTGCAATTACTATAAAAAGTAATCTGCTCGGAAATAAAGGTATTTTAATGATATATTTAGAATATCTCATAAATATTATCTGGACATTCGACAACCTACATGCAGGTCCTGATTCACGCTCTGGCCTACGGGGCCGCGGCCCTGGGCCCTCAGACTTTAAGGAGCCCCAAAATTTTGTGTGTGATAAACAATTTATGTAGAAATAAATTTTTAATAAATTTAAAACTGATAAAAATTACAGTTATTCCAAATTATGAAATATTTTAATAGTTATAAATGGTATACATATATACTGCCTTGAAGGTAAAAGTATGGAAGTTTTCTTCACGTAGAAACGGGCATTTGGAGCTTTGATCCTGAGCCCCCAGATTTGTTATATATTAATTTTTGTATATGTTTCATATGCAGTGACAGTATGGGAGTCCTGTATATATGTCTAATGTTATTTACTTCGCTGAATAAATGTCTATATTTCAATTTTAGGTCTTAATCCTGCTCTACCATCAATCCCTCCAATGGTTCTTGAAACAGCTGAGTCCGGGAAGGTGTACCTGAAGGGCATCCTGAAAACAAAGACGACTGTTGGAAAAACTGACCCTTATAAGGATTTGAGCAAGTCGGAATTGAAGCCCGATGTTAAGAAAGTTTACTTTCGGGAGCCCACCCAAGACGACATTCGTTATTACAGACCAGACAGGTGAGTCTTGATCTAGCAACATCTCAATACATTTTAAAGTAATATGTAATCATTTATAGGAAGAAAGCGCACGTCATTCATGAGATATTATGGCCTTTTAATACCAGTTCCAATTCGAAAATATTCCAAAAATTAATATTCATGTACTGTCGTTCAATGAGTGAATTTTAAGTATATTTAAACAGATTAAATTGTTTTATTGACGAATAGTTTTTTCTTCTTCTGCAGGCGAGAACATACTGATAGAAGATCCAACTGCTCCTGCGCCAATGACATCGTAGTCTCTGTTACAACTGGAATTGTTTTAATTGTTTTCTTTATTACCATCATTGTAATATTATCGGTCATTGATCAGCTCATAAAACAGAAGGACCAGGGTGTCACCATCATGATCTTGCTTTTTGTCATGGGCTTTTGCATCGCGGGATGTTTCATCACCTGGAACGTAATGAGAAGCTGCCGCCGCAAATATAGACGCGAAGATGAAGAATGTAAAGTGTAAATGTCTTTTGGTGTAAATATTCAATGTAAATACCTTTTTGTGAAAGATATTCAATGTAAATATTATTCGATAAAAGTCATTTTGTGTAAATATTTAAATATATCGTATTTTGTGTAATAAAGTATTTTTAGCATATACAAGGGTTTTGTTCCTGAGTTAAATATAATTTTTATTTAATTATTTTTTGTTTGGCTTTAAGGAATTACCAACGATTTGATTTGCGGTTTTCTGCAACAGTTAAAATATATCTTCGATTTGATTACTAACCTTTCGTTAGTGATTGTGAATCTCGTTCACAGTACCCAAAATTATTGCTTGGTATTTTGTGAATTGCAGAATTTTCTATCAACTATACATTTATCTAACCCTCTCAGAGCCCATCGAATCCATTTAATTTTAAAGAAATGGGGAAATGGGAATAAACATAATTTTTTACGAGCTGATTATGGAAGTAACTATGAAGAGTATATAAAAGTTAGTTATCTCTCCGTTCGAGAAAGGTTGACGTGATACGAGATATATTGAGTTGTAAGATACCTCATTATTATTAGAATAGTACCTTCTTTATTTGTGGATTGAAAAAATGTATTTGTCAAAACATAAGCAATTCATATTATTACATTTCATGAAAACAGTGGAAATGTTGCAAAAATATTCATTTTACAATGACTGATTTTGCAGCTATTTTGCTGCTTACTCCATATCTAAGCATGCTTATGTAAATCAAATGGTTAGGTAAAGTTAAAGTACAAGAAATTTTAGCAATAAGAATTTACACCACTCAATATGCTCAGCCATGCTCTTCAATATAACTGAAGTATAGGAATATTAGAATTAGTCAATTTTAAGTTAATTTTAAGATCTGCGTTATTTTGTAATAGCTGTTTATTCTATAATTTAAGTTAAAAGCACAATAATGCAGACATTTTAAATAATTTTAATATTTTAATTTTTCTGGACCATTACATTTGTGTATGTGAAAATAAAGTAGTCGGGAGAAATTAAATTATTGCTGGAATGATTCGTACTTTTATGTTTACATGACTATAAGTATAAAGGCATAAGTATAAAGGCAATTTGCACATAAATAGATATAATAGACGGTAACCAAATAGGGATCAGGTAGTTGGCTGCCTAGACACGTGGTACAATCTAAATATATACTGACTAGCAATGTCCTAAATTAGATGGCAAAATTGAATTGTAAAATAAAGCAAATATAAACAACGACCTTTCTATTAATTCTTTAGAATAAAAATAGAAAATTTAAAAACTCTTTATTCAGCAAACTGTACAACAAAAATAATATAGTGCCCATCTTTCATTGTATGAATTTTAAATGAAAGATAAAAAAAATAACCGTCCCTAATTTCTAAGAGGACCAATATATTTCGAACTTGTACAGAAGCCTGGACAGAGAGCCCGGATTAAGACATGCAACTAACCAGATTAGTTACCATCAAACCTCGGCAATTGACAGTTTCGATAAGAATATGAGTTATGCGGCATAAAATCGGACACCATCTACTGTAAGAAAAACTAGATCCAGATATAAATGTTTGTAATTCTCATGAATGGAACTTTAATGTTATTTTTTTTATATCATTATTACTTTCTTTATATACATAGTATAATGAGTAAGGAAATAATTGTGACGGGGTCGAAAATCCGAATTAGAGTTTTTTCGAAGGGAGAGCACAATTTAAGCATCCATGAACATGAATAAAAACATTTGGATGTGATGTCTCTCTCTGTGTGTGTATGCGTGTGTGTCAGTGAGTTTATGGAGAAGATATCTCACGAACGAATGGAGCTATTCGAACACAATTTGTTACACAAATTTTCTCACGAATGGAACTCGAATACAATACATAAATACTGGAAGACTATAGTTTTTATACGCAATCAACCTTTCAGAACCCCTTAAGTTTTCAAGTAACATTTTGAAAATATCATTAAAAAATCACAACCTTTATTTAAGTTACATAAATAGTCATTTATTACGTAATTTCTTATAAAAATAATTCACGCAAATTTTAGAAAGCCAGCATGAGACGTTTTCGAGATATTGCACAGTTTAAAAAAAATTATCAAAAAATCATATAAAATAAAAAAAATCTTAACTATTGTGAAATATGTTCACATTTCATAAGTAATACCATACGATATATTTGGTGACATCATTCTCGTGGAACTAGCTCATTCCATGCACAAGAAAAGTTACTTTGTGTAATACTTTTGTATTTCAAGCTAATATTCATTTCTCTGCTGTAAGAATAACTTATTTCTCCGTCCATAACGCGTAGCAAGATTTTGGCGGAATTTCGCCAAATGGGCGACAATTTTATATGTTGCCAAATAAAGGAAAATATCGCCAAATTGATAAATATAACGGTAAATCAATGAAAATTGCGTCTCATTGGTGAAAGTTCAATATTTTGGAAAGAAGATAAAAGTAGACTATAAGAATAACTCATTTCTCTGTCCGTAACGCTTAATAAGAAAATTAAATGGACGTCGCCAACTTGGCGACTATTTTAAATGTTGTTAAAGTGACAAAAATGACGCCAATTTGATTAAAATGACCCCGAATGGGATGTAATGTTTCTCAAATTCTGATTTCAGTCATATGGCGGACATGCCTCTTCTAGTATATAAGAAATGCTCTTATCTCCGTTTGTCTCTAACATTTGCTGATGCATTTGCTGAACTTGGCGAATCATTTAGCAAAGTATCGCCAATTTGGCGATATTTCGCTCCAGATTGACCAAAATATCGTCAAAATTGCAAGAATGACGCTCAAGTAATGAATATGACGCCTAATTGTTGAATATTATTGAAATATTTTAATATATGGACTATGTCGCTTATTAAGGACGCTATCAATATTGATAAGTGTTTATTTAGAGTTGCACGAAATATAAGTTTATTGGATATTTTGAAACAGTTTTACATGTTGTCATCCGGAAAATCCCCAAATACACAATTCAACGATAAAAAAACCGTACCGTGGACATTATACATTATTTTTTGACTGTAAAAGTAACACATGCATTGAATTATATAAGGAAAGTCATGTAATGGCCACATCAGATTTTTTTATAACCGGAACAGCGATAGTATATGTCTATTGAGAAAGTTGTCAAATAGAACTACATTATGGATATTATGATATCAAAATATTTAAAATTACAACAAAAAAGCCAATTGCATCCAATGCATCGGCGTCATTAAGATGTTGTCAACTTGAGAAACGAAACTTTTAAATAAATTCTTTAAAGTATTTTCAAAGAATAACTATATCTGAAAAGGATGCATATTTTAATTTCAGTCATATATATTTTATTGTGATATTAGTAGATTTCACCACAATGGGATACGTATGCATGGGAAAAAACGAGAGGGACGCATTCCAGGTATTATACTATTTGCATTGCAATAGAGCAAAGTGATTGACAGCTCTGAGCACAACAATTTAAGCCGTAACCAGGTGTGGGGTTTAGTATACAAAAGAGGTGAATGACGGGTGAGGTTCGAAGGATTACAAACCTCCTCTCCCTGTGTATTATCTGGAGATCATCCAAAGATCTATTGTATTAGAAGGTCTTAGTTCTATACAGGTAAGATAGTTTTTAAAAATATGTACCACTGAGGTCAACCGTATTTAATGAACCGTAGAGTCCTAGAACAACAGCGATTGGTTTGGGCTTGACATGATCAAAACGCATTCCTTGCACAGTCTAGGTCACTTGCATTTCTAGTTGGTTCTTGATCTGTACTATTCCTGTTCATATCAGTGGTGTGCTAGGTTTTTATATCGATAGTGCTGTGAGCAATTGGTCTCGTGAATTTTTAC
Source organism: Amaurobius ferox (assembly GCA_951213105.1). Lineage (NCBI taxonomy): Eukaryota > Metazoa > Arthropoda > Arachnida > Araneae > Amaurobiidae > Amaurobius > Amaurobius ferox. The sequence continues at coordinate 23,981,851 of OX578152.1, forward strand.
AAGTTGCAGAACAAGCTTTTTTGGAGTACAAGATCTGTACATTATGTCGAGCTGCATGAATAATGAAGATGTTGCTGTTGAAGGTAAATATCTTATGTTGATTTGTGTAATAGTGTTTATTTGCATGACCTGTAGTATTTTATAATATTTATGTCTACTAAATCGCTCGTTATGCAGTTGCAATTAGAGGTCTGCATGTTCTTGCAATTAACAGTTTGTCTGAAATTTCAGACTTATAAACAGTTAGACAGTACCAGTGTTTGTTTCAACTTCCTCCTGGTAATCTAGGGAGAAAAAAATTCTTATCTGTAGCTTTTCTTGTTTTTGGATTTTACTTTTAGTGTTTCTTCCAAAGAATAGATGCTATAGAGTGGAAGGTTTGTGATTTTTTAAAAGAAATCAATGAAATTTTTAGAAATATTTCTAATATATTTGTAAAATTAATACATTACTTTCCGTTAAATATTAGAAATAGATAAATGAATTTATCGATTATTTTAAAATGCCCAATTCTTCTTCTATTTAACGACAATCAGCAATCAAGAAAATATTAAATCTGAATGAGATACATTTGAAGGACAGCAAAAATAATTTGATTTACGATATATATTAGTAGAAAATTATATAATGTAGTAAATTTAAATTAATAAAAATTATTAATTTATTTTAATGAATTAATAACACATAGCTGCCTATCCTTCCAAATTACCAGGAAAGTTTCCGATATTCCGATCGCTAACCGATTTTTTTTCCAGAAACCAAAACTCCCTACTTTTCCCAATTCCGCTCCAAAAAATCACTAATATTTTAGCAAGATGTTTTCAGGTTCAGAAAATTACAAAATCGGTCCTGAAAATGTTACGAAGGTTGAAGTTTTTTCGTTCTTACGTTTAGAAAATCCGTTTTCCGGCGACTGCTACATCGGCTCTCAAATGCGCGTCAGGAAAGACGATCAATTATAATTTTTGTTCCGAACTATTTGCATCGACTGAAAATTTGATAATTATTTCATACTACATAAAAAAACACTATTTTTAAGATGTGTTATTAATGAAATGAAGAGCAATTTTTCAGAATTCTCGCTAAAAATGGTATTTGTACGGGATTCTCCGTATATTTCGATTAAATGGGAAAATATTTTCCACTTAGAAATGTCTCGGACGGCAGCTCCTCTCCCCGGAAGAGTCGGACGGTCTGGGTCTTCAACTTAGCAATGTCTGTTTGCATCGACTAAAATTTTTATAAATATTGCGTGATGTATATAAAACCGCTATTTTAAACGCTACGTTTTAAACATATTTTTAATGAAATGAAGAGCTATTTTGCAACAGCATCATGGAATACTGCACTTGTACGCGGTCCTCGGTATATTATCGGTAGTCATAAAAAAAATCTTAAAATCGCATATAGAATATCCTGTAGACAACCTCATTTCATATTTTGAAAACGATTGACAAATTATTTTCATTTCAAGCTAAAAAATAAACTTAATAAAACTTTTAGTCAAATGGTAAATGTTTGTTAAACCAAATTATTTTTCACTTATATAGTACGATTGCGCTATAAAATTTGTATTTTCGTGTGTTGACGTGAGACCATTAGTATCTTCTTCCATCGATCTCCATCCTGTAATTATTGTTCATTAGAATGAATAAATTAGCTTATTTTTATGTTTTGTTTAATTATTAATGGTAATTTTTTAATTATTTCACATAAATTGCACAATTCACTTTGTTTTCTCGTACTTTGTCGTGAGTCTACTAATATCTTTGTTACCTATCTCCATCTTCTAAATAATAAGTATTACACTGACTAAACTGACATATTTTCCTATTCTGGTTAATTAATGCAGTCCACACTTGGGGTAGAGGGATACTATATTATTTACAATTCCTATGTTTTCTTTTTGGACGTTTCTGTTTATAAGAATACTCAGCTGTCACTCTTCTTTAATACAATTTTAACCCATTTAATGCGAAGGTGACTCTTTCTTTTTGTTTCCGTCTGCAGTAAAATGAATACTGTTGGGAGCATAGAAATCCATAAAAGGAATGCGTGTCACTTTCTTTCACTCATGCAACTATTTTGCATTCTTGACAAAATTATTACCTTATGCACGGGTTGAGAAATACACACCTGAAACTTGACGTTCTATGATATGTTAAAGTCGGTAGATGAAAGCCTTTTTCGGTTGATAAGGGTAAAGTTGTTCATTTTCATTGAAAAGAGCTCTAAATAATCATATAACTGCGTTGATGTAATTTTTTTCGACATTGGAATTAAGATGCAATTTAATAAATCGCAACAAACGTTAGAGCTATATTTTTTGCAGTCACAAATCAAAAAAAATTTCTAAAGCTTGGGATGGGCAACTCCCCCACCCAGATGATGCCCCTGTCTTATAGCATGGTGGGAATTTACATTACGATAATTTTTCAGAGCTTAGCTAATTTTTCCTGTAGTAAAATAACAGATTTTCAGTCATTCATAGTTGGCCGCTATGATAGCTTAAATTACTACAATAGTACATATTTCTCTCTCTCTCCACTTATAATATGCTGCAATTACTATAAAAAGTAATCTGCTCGGAAATAAAGGTATTTTAATGATATATTTAGAATATCTCATAAATATTATCTGGACACTCGACAACCTACATGCAGGTCCTGATTCACGCTCTGGCCAACGGGGCCGCGGCCCTGGGCCCTCAGACTTTAAGGAGCCCCAAAATTTTGTGTGTGATAAACAATTTATGTAGAAATAAATTTTTAATAAATTTAAAACTGATAAAAATTACAGTTATTCCAAATTATGAAATATTTTAATAGTTATAAATGGTATACATATATACTGCCTTGAAGGTAAAAGTATGGAAGTTTTCTTCACGTAGAAACGGGCATTTGGAGCTTTGATCCTGAGCCCCCAGATTTGTTATATATTAATTTTTGTATATGTTTCATATGCAGTGACAGTATGGGAGTCCTGTATATATGTCTAATGTTATTTACTTCGCTGAATAAATGTCTATATTTCAATTTTAGGTCTTAATCCTGCTGTACCATCAATCCCTCCAATGGTTCTTGAAACAGCTGAGTCCGGGAAGGTGTACCTGAAGGGCATCCTGAAAACAAAGACGACTGTTGGAAAAACTGACCCTTATAAGGATTTGAGCAAGTCGGAATTGAAGCCCGATGTTAAGAAAGTTTACTTTCGGGAGCCCACCCAAGACGACATTCGTTATTACAGACCAGACAAGTGAGTCTTGATCTAGCAACATCTCAATACATTTTAAAGTAATATGTAATCATTTATAGGAAGAAAGCGCACGTCATTCATGAGATATTATGGCCTTTTAATACCAGTTCCAATTCGAAAATATTCCAAAAATTAATATTCATGTACTGTCGTTCAATGAGTGAATTTTAAGTATATTTAAACAGATTAAATTGTTTTATTGACGAATAGTTTTTCTTCTTCTGCAGGCGAGAACATACTGATAGAAGATCCAACTGCTCCTGCGCCAATGACATCGTAGTCTCTGTTACAACTGGAATTGTTTTAATTGTTTTCTTTATTACCATCATTGTAATATTATCGGTCATTGATCAGCTCATAAAACAGAAGGACCAGGGTGTCACCATCATGATCTTGCTTTTTGTCATGGGCTTTTGCATCGCGGGATGTTTCATCACCTGGAACGTAATGAGAAGCTGCCGCCGCAAATATAGACGCGAAAATGAAGAATGTAAAGTGTAAATGTCTTTTGGTGTAAATATTCAATGTAAATACCTTTTTGTGAAAGATATTCAATGTAAATATTATTCGATAAAAGTCATTTTGTGTAAATATTTAAATATATCGAATTTTGTGTAATAAAGTATTTTCAGCATATACAAGGGTTTTGTTCCTGAGTTAAATATAATTTTTATTTAATTATTTTTTGTTTGGCTTTAAGGAATTACCAACGATTTGATTTGCGGATTTCTGCAACAGTTAAAATATATCTTCGATTTGATTACTAACCTTTCGTTAGTGATTGTGAATCTCGTTCACAGTACCCAAAATTATTGCTTGGTATTTTGTGAATTGCAGAATTTTCTGTCAAATATACATTTATCTAACCGTCTCAGAGCCCATCGAATCCATTTAATTTTAAAGAAATGGGGAAATGGGAATAAACATAATTTTTTACGAGCTGATTATGGAAGTAACTATGAAGAGTATATAAGAGTTAGTTATCTCTCCGTTCGAGAAAGGTTGACGTGATACGAGATATATTGAGTTGTAAGATACTTCATTATTATTAGAATAGTACCTTCTTTATTTGTGGATTGAAAAAATGTATTTGTCAAAACATAAGCAATTCATATTATTACATTTCATGAAAACAGTGGAAATGTTGCAAAAATATTCATTTTACAATGACTGATTTTGCAGCTATTTTGCTGCTTACTCCATATCTAAGCATGCTTATGTAAATCAAATGGTTAGGTAAAGTTAAAGTACAAGAAATTTTAGCAATAAGAATTTACACCACTCAATATGCTCAGCCATGCTCTTCAATATAACTGAAGTATAGGAATATTAGAATTAGTCAATTTTACTAATATATTTGTTAATTTTAAGATCTGCGTTATTTTGTAATAGCTGTTTATTCTATAATTTAAGTTAAAAGCACAATAATGCAGACATTTTAAATAATTTTAATATTTTAATTTTTCTGGACCATTACATTTGTGTATGTGAAAATAAAGTAGTCGGGAGAAATTAAATTATTGCTGGAATGATTCGTACTTTTATGTTTACATGACTATAAGTATAAAGGCATAAGTATAAAGGCAATTTGCACATAAATAGATATAATAGACGGTAACCAAATAGGGATCAGGTAGTTGGCTGCCTAGACACGTGGTACAATCTAAATATATACTGACTAGCAATGTCCTAAATTAGATGGCAAAATTGAATTGTAAAATAAAGCAAATATAAACAACGACCTTTCTATTAATTCTTTAGAATAAAAATAGAAAATTTAAAAACTCTTTATTCAGCAAACTGTACAACAAAAATAATATAGTGCCCATCTTTCATTGTATGAATTTTAAATGAAAGATAAAAAAAATAACCGTCCCTAATTTCTAAGAGGACCAATATATTTCGAACTTGTACAGAAGCCTGGACAGAGAGCCCGGATTAAGACATGCAACTAACCAGATTAGTTACCATCAAACCTCGGCAATTGACAGTTTCGATAAGAATATGAGTTATGCGGCATAAAATCGGACACCATCTACTGTAAGAAAAACTAGATCCAGATATAAATGTTTGTAATTCTCATGAATGGAACTTTAATGTTATTTTTTTTATATCATTATTACTTTCTTTATATACATAGTATAATGAGTAAGGAAATAATTGTGACGGGGTCGAAAATCCGAATTAGAGTTTTTTCGAAGGGAGAGCACAATTTAAGCATCCATGAACAAGAATAAAAACATTTGGATGTGATGTCTCTCTCTGTGTGTGTATGCGTGTGTGTCAGTGAGTTTATGGAGAAGATATCTCACGAACGAATGGAGCTATTCGAACACAATTTGTTACACAAATTTTCTCACGAATGGAACTCGAATACAATACATAAATACTGGAAGACTATAGTTTTTATACGCAATCAACCTTTCAGAACCCCTTAAGTTTTCAAGTAACATTTTGAAAATATCATTAAAAAATCACAACCTTTATTTAAGTTACGTAAATAGTCATTTATTACGTAATTTCTTATAAAAATAATTCACGCAAATTTTAGAAAGCCAGCATGAGACGTTTTCGAGATATTGCACAGTTTAAAAAAAATTATCAAAAAATCATATAAAATAAAAAAAATCTTAACTATTGTGAAATATGTTCACATTTCATAAGTAATACCATACGATATATTTGGTGACATCATTCTCGTGGAACTAGCTCATTCCATGCACAAGAAAAGTTACTTTGTGTAATACTTTTGTATTTCAAGCCAATATTCATTTCTCTGCTGTAAGAATAACTTATTTCTCCGTCCATAACGCGTAGCAAGATTTTGGCGGAATTTCGCCAAATGGGCGACAATTTTATATGTTGCCAAATAAAGGAAAATATCGCCAAATTGATAAATATAACGGTAAATCAATGAAAATTGCGTCTCATTGGTGAAAGTTCAATATTTTGGAAAGAAGATAAAAGTAGACTATAAGAATAACTCATTTCTCTGTCCGTAACGCTTAATAAGAAAATTAAATGGACGTCGCCAACTTGGCGACTATTTTAAATGTTGTTAAAGTGACAAAAATGACGCCAATTTGATTAAAATGACCCCAAATGGGATGTAATGTTTCTCAAATTCTGATTTCAGTCATATGGCGGACATGCCTCTTCTAGTATATAAGAAATGCTCTTATCTCCGTTTGTCTCTAACATTTGCTGATGCATTTGCTGAACTTGGCGAATCATTTAGCAAAGTATCGCCAATTTGGCGATATTTCGCTCCAGATTGACCAAAATATCGTCAAAATTGCAAGAATGACGCTCAAGTAATGAACATGACGCCTAATTGATGAATATTATTGAAATATTTTAATATATGGACTATGTCGCTTATTAAGGACGCTATCAATATTGATAAGTGTTTATTTAGAGTTGCACGAAATATAAGTTTATTGGATACTTTGAAACAGTTTTACATGTTGTCATCCGGAAAATCCACAAATACACAATTCAACGATAAAAAAACAGTACCGTGGACATTATACATTATTTTTTGACTGTAAAAGTAACACATGCATTGGATTATATAAGGAAAGTCATGTAATGGCCACATCAGATTTTTTTATAACCGGAACAGCGATAGTATATGTCTATTGAGAAAGTTGTCAAATAGAACTACATTATGGATATTATGATATCAAAATATTTAAAATTACAACAAAAAAGCCAATTGCATCCAATGCATCGGCGTCATTAAGTTGTTGTCAACTTGAGAAACGAAACTTTTAAATAAATTCTTTAAAGTATTTTCAAAGAATAACTATATCTGAAAAGGATGCATATTTTAATTTCAGTCATATATATTTTATTGTGATATTAGTAGATTTCACCACAACGGGATAAGTATGCATGGGAAAAAACGAGAGGGACGCATTCCAGGTATTATACTATTTGCATTGCAATAGAGCAAAGTGATTGACAGCTCTGAGCACAACAATTTAAGCCGTAACCAGGTGTGGGGTTTAGTATACAAAAGAGGTGAATGACGGGTGAGGTTCGAAGGATTACAAACCTCCTCTCCCTGTGTATTATCTGGAGATCATCCAAAGATCTATTGTATTAGAAGGTCTTAGTTCTATACAGGTAAGATGGTTTTTAAAAATATGTACCAATGAGGTCAACCGTATTAAATGAACCGTAGAGTCCTAGAACAACAGCGATTGGTTTGGGCTTGACATGATCAAAACGCATTCCTTGCACAGTCTAGGTCACTTGCATTTCTAGTTGGTTCTTGATCTGTACTATTCCTGTTCATATCAGTGGTGTTCTTGGTTATTATATCGATAGTGCTGTGAGCAATTGGTCTCGTGAATTTTTACAAGTTGCAGAACAAGCTTTTTTGAAGTACAAGATCTGTACATTATGTCGAGCTGCATGAATAACGAAGATGTTGCTGTTGAAGGTAAATATCTTATGTTGATTTGTGTAATAGTGTTTATTTGCATGACCTGTAGTATTTTATAATATTTATGTCTACTAAATCGCTCGTTATGCAGTTGCAATTAGAGGTCTGCATGTTCTTGCAATTAACAGTTTGTCTGAAATTTCAGACTTATAAACAGTTAGACAGTACCAGTGTTTGTTTCAACTTCCTCCTGGTAATCTAGGGAGAAAAAAATTCTTATCTGTAGCTTTTCTTGTTTTTGGATTTTACTTTTAGTGTTTCTTCCAAAGAATAGATGCTATAGAGTGGAAGGTTTGTGATTTTTTAAAAGAAATCAATGAAATTTTTAGAAATATTTCTAATATATTTGTAAAATTAATACATTACTTTCCGTTAAATATTAGAAATAGATAAATGAATTTATCGATTATTTTAAAATGCCCAATTCTTCTTCTATTTAACGACAATCAGCAATCAAGAAAATATTAAATCTGAATGAGATACATTTGAAGGACAGCAAAAATAATTTGATTTACGATATATATTAATAGAAAATTATATAATGTAGTAAATTTAGATTAATAAAAATTATTAATTTATTTTAATGAATTAATAACACATAGCTGCCTATCCTTCCAAATTACCAGGAAAGTTTCCGATATTCCGATCGCTAACCGATTTTTTGTCCAGAAACCAAAACTCCCTACTTTTCCCGATTCCGCTCCAAAAAATCACTAATATTTTAGCAAGATGTTTTCAGGTTCAGAAAATTACAAAATCGGTCCTGAAAATGTTACGAAGGTTGAAGTTTTTTCGTTCTTACGTTTAGAAAATCCGTTTTCCGGCGACTGCTACATCGGCTCTCAAATGCGCGTCAGGAAAGACGATCAATTATAATTTTTGTTCCGAACTATTTGCATCGACTGAAAATTTGATAATTATTTCATACTACATAAAAAAAACACTATTTTTACGATGTGTTATTAATGAAATGAAGAGCAATTTTTCAGAATTATCGCTAAAAATGGTATTTGTACGGGATTCTCCGTATATTTCGATTAAATGGGAAAATATTTTCCACTTAGAAATGTCTCGGACGGCAGCTCCTCTCCCCGGAAGAGTCGGACGGTCTGGGTCTTCAACTTAGCAATGTCTGTTTGCATCGACTAAAATTTTTATAAATATTGCGTGATGTATATAAAACCGCTATTTTAAACGCTACGTTTTAAACATATTTTTAATGAAATGAAGAGCTATTTTGCAACAGCATCATGGAATACTGCACTTGTACGCGGTCCTCGGTATATTATCGGTAGTCATAAAAAAAAATCTTAAAATCGCATATAGAATATCCTGTAGACAACCTCATTTCATATTTTGAAAACGATTGACAAATTATTTTCATTTCAAGCTAAAAAATAAACTTAATAAAACTTTTAGTGAAATGGTAAATGTTTGTTAAACCAAATTATTTTTCACTTATATAGTACGATTGCGCTATAAAATTTGTATTTTCGTGTGTTGACGTGAGACCATTAGTATCTTCTTCCATCGATCTCCATCCCGTAATTATTGTTCTTTAGAATGAATAAATTAGCTTATTTTTATGTTTTGTTTAATTATTAATGGTAATTTTTTAATTATTTCACATAAATTGCACAATTCACTTTGTTTTCTCGTACTTTGTCGTGAGTCTACTAATATCTTTGTTACCTATCTCCATCTTCTAAATAATAAATATTACACTGACTAAACTGACTTATTTTCCTATTCTGGTTAATTAATGCAGTCAACACATGGGGTAGAGGGATACTATATTATTTACAATTCCTATGTTTTCTTTTTGGACGTTTCTGTTTATAGGAATACTCAGCTGTCACTCTACTTTAATACAATTTTAACCCATTTAATGCGAAGGTGACTCTTTCTTTTTGTTTCCGTCTGCAGTAAAATGAATACTGTTGGGAGCATAGAAATCCATAAAAGGAATGCGTGTCACTTTCTTTCACTCATGCAACTATTTTGCATTCTTGACAAAATTATTACCTTATGCACGGGTTGAGAAATACACACCTGAAACTTGACGTTCTATGATATGTTAAAGTCGGTAGATGAAAGCCTTTTTCGGTTGATAAGGGTAAAGTTGTTCATTTTCATTGAAAAGAGCTCTAAATAAACATATAACTGCGTTGAAGTAATTTTTTTCGTCATTGGAATTAAGATGCAATTTAATAAATCGCAACAAACGTTAGAGCTATATTTTTTGCAGTCACAAATCAAAAAAAATTTCTAAAGCTTGGGTTGGGCAACTCCCCCCACCCAGATGATGCCCCTGTCTTATAGCATGGTGGGAATTTACATTACGATAATTTTTCAGAGCTTAGCTAATTTTTCCTGTAGTAAAATAACAGATTTTCAGTCATTCATAGTTGGCCGCTATGATAGCTTAAATTACTACAATAGTACATATTTCTCTCTCTCTCCACTTATAACATGCTGCAATTACTATAAAAAGTAATCTGCTCGGAAATAAAGGTATTTCAATGATATATTTAGAATATCTCATAAATATTATCTGGACACTCGACAACCTACATGCAGGTCCTGATTCACGCTCTGGCCTACGGGGCCGCGGCCCTGGGCCCTCAGACTTTAAGGAGCCCCAAAATTTTGTGTGTGATAAACAATTTATGTAGAAATAAATTTTTAGTAAATTTAAAACTGATAAAAATTACAGTTATTCCAAATTATGAAATATTTTAATAGTTATAAATGGTATACATATATACTGCCTTGAAGGTAAAAGTATGGAAGTTTTCTTCACGGGCATTTGGAGCTTTGATCCTGAGCCCCCAGATTTGTTATATATTAATTTTTGTATATGTTTCATATGCAGTGACAGTATGGGAGTCCTGTATATATGTCTAATGTTATTTACTTCGCTGAATAAATGTCTATATTTCAATTTTAGGTCTTAATCCTGCTCTACCATCAATCCCTCCAATGGTTCTTGAAACAGCTGAGTCCGGGAAGGTGTACCTGAAGGGCATCCTGAAAACAAAGACGACTGTTGGTAAAACTGACCCTTATAAGGATTTGAGCAAGTCGGAATTGAAGCCCGATGTTAAGAAAGTTTACTTTCGGGAGCCCACCCAAGACGACATTCGTTATTACAGACCAGACAGGTGAGTCTTGATCTAGCAACATCTCAATACATTTTAAAGTAATATGTAATCATTTATAGGAAGAAAGCGCACGTCATTCATGAGATATTATGGCCTTTTAATACCAGTTCCAATTCGAAAATATTCCAAAAATTAATATTCATGTACTGTCGTTCAATGAGTGAATTTTAAGTATATTTAAACAGATTAAATTGTTTTATTGACGAATAGTTTTTTCTTCTTCTGCAGGCGAGAACATACTGATAGAAGATCCAACTGCTCCTGCGCCAATGACATCGTAGTCTCTGTTACAACTGGAATTGTTTTAATTGTTTTCTTTATTACCATCATTGTAATATTATCGGTCATTGATCAGCTCATAAAACAGAAGGACCAGGGTGTCACCATCATGATCTTGCTTTTTGTCATGGGCTTTTGCATCGCGGGATGTTTCATCACCTGGAACGTAATGAGAAGCTGCCGCCGCAGATATAGACGCGAAGATGAAGAATGTAAAGTGTAAATGTCTTTTGGTGTAAATATTCAATGTAAATACCTTTTTGTGAAAGATATTCAATGTAAATATTATTCGATAAAAGTCATTTTGTGTAAATATTTAAATATATCGTATTTTGTGTAATAAAGTATTTTTAGCATATACAAGGGTTTTGTTCCTGAGTTAAATATAATTTTTATTTAATTATTTTTTGTTTGGCTTTAAGGAATTACCAACGATTTGATTTGCGGTTTTCTGCAACAGTTAAAATATATCTTCGATTTGATTACTAACCTTTCGTTAGTGATTGTGAATCTCGTTCACAGTACCCAAAATTATTGCTTGGTATTTTGTGAATTGCAGAATTTTCTGTCAACTATACATTTATCTAACCCTCTCAGAGCCCATCGAATCCATTTAATTTTAAAGAAATGGGGAAATGGGAATAAACATAATTTTTTACGAGCTGATTATGGAAGTAACTATGAAGAGTATATAAAAGTTAGTTATCTCTCAGTTCGAGAAAGGTTGACGTGATACGAGATATATTGAGTTGTAAGATACCTCATTATTATTAGAATAGTACCTTCTTTATTTGTGGATAGAAAAAATGTATTTGTCAAAACATAAGCAATTCATATTATTACATTTCATGAAAACAGTGGAAATGTTGCAAAAATATTCATTTTACAATGACTGATTTTGCAGCTATTTTTCTGCTTACTCCATATCTAAGCATGCTTATGTAAATCAAATGGTTAAGTAAAGTTAAAGTACAAGAAATTTTAGCAATAAGAATTTACACCACTCAATATGCTCAGCCATGCTCTTCAATATAACTGAAGTATAGGAATATTAGAATTAGTCAATTTTACTAATATATTTGTTAATTTTAAGATCTGCGTTATTTTGTAATAGCTGTTTATTCTATAATTTAAGTTAAAAGCACAATCATGCAGACATTTTAAATAATTTTAATATTTTAATTTTTCTGGACCATTACATTTGTGTATGTGAAAATAAAGTAGTCGGGAGAAATTAAATTATTGCTGGAATGATTCGTACTTTTATGTTTACATGACTATAAGTATAAAGGCATAAGTATAAAGGCAATTTGCACATAAATAGATATAATAGACGGTAACCAAATAGGGATCAGGTAGTTGGCTGCCTAGACACGTGGTACAATCTAAATATATACTGACTAGCAATGTCCTAAATTAGATGGCAAAATTGAATTGTAAAATAAAGCGCATATAAAAACAACGACCTTTCTATTAATTCTTTAGAATAAAAATAGAAAATTTAAAAACTCTTTATTCACCAAACTGTACTACAAAAATAATATAGTGCCCATCTTTCATTGTATGAATTTTAAATGAAAGATAAAAAAAATAACCGTCCCTAATTTCTAAGTGGACCAATATATTTCGACCTTGTACAGAAGCCTGGACAGAGAGTCCGGATTAAGACATGCAACTAACCAGATTAGTTAGCATCAAACCTCGGCAATTGACAGTTTCGATAAGAATATGAGTTATGCGGCATAAAATCGGACACCATCTACTGTAAGAAAAACTAGAACCAGATATAAATGTTTGTAATTCTCATGAATGGAACTTTAATGTTATTTATTTTATATCATTATTACTTTCTTTATATACATAGTATAATGAGTAAGGAAATAATTGTGACGGGGTCGAAAATCCGAATTAGAGTTTTTTCGAAGGGAGAGCACAATTTAAGCATCCATGAACATGAATAAAAGCATTTGGATGTGATGTCTCTCTCTGTATGTGTATACGTGTGTGTCAGTGAGTTTATGGAGAAGATATCTCACGAACGAATGGAGCTATTCGAACACAATTTGTTACACAAATTTTCTCACGAATGGAACTCGAATACAATACATAAATACTGGAAGACTATAGTTTTTATACGCAATCAACCTTTCAGAACCCCTTAAGTTTTCAAGTAACATTTTGAAAATATCATTAAAAAATCACAACCTTTATTTAAGTTACATAAATAGTCATTTATTACGTAATTTCTTATAAAAATAATTCACGCAAACTTTAGAAAGCCAGCATGAGACGTTTTCGAGATATTGCACAGTTTAAAAAAAATTATCAAAAAATCATATAAAATAAAAAAAATCTTAACTATTGTGAAATATGTTCACATTTCATAAGTAATACCATACGATATATTTGGTGACATCATTCTCGTGGAACTAGCTCATTCCATGCACAAGAAAAGTTACTTTGTAGAAGACCCAGACCGTCCGACTCGTCCAGGGGACTAAGAGCACCTATTTGGACGGCCGGGAAAAAAAAAATTTACTTTGTGTAATACTTTTGTATTTCAAGCCAATATTCATTTCTCTGCTGTAAGAATAACTTATTTCTCCGTCCATAACGCGTAGCAAGATTTTGGCGGAATTTCGCCAAATGGGCGACAATTTTATATGTTGCCAAATAAAGGAAAATATCGCCAAATTGATAAATATAACGGTAAATCAATTAATATTGCGTCTCATTGGTGAAAGTTCAATATTTTGGAAAGAAGATAAAAGTAGACTATAAGAATAACTCATTTCTCTGTCCGTAACGCTTAATAAGAAAATTAAATGGACGTCGCCAACTTGGCGACTATTTTAAATGTTGTTAAAGTGACAAAAATGACGCCAATTTGATTAAAATGACCCCAAATGGGATGTAATGTTTCTCAAATTCTGATTTCAGTCATATGGCGGACATGCCTCTTCTAGTATATAAGAAATGCTCTTATCTCCGTTTGTCTCTAACATTTGCTGATGCATTTGCTGAACTTGGCGAATCATTTAGCAAAGTATCGCCAATTTGGCGATATTTCGCTCCAGATTGACCAAAATATCGTCAAAATTGCAAGAATGACGCTCAAGTAATGAACATGACGCCTAATTGATGAATATTATTGAAATATTTTAATATATGGACTATGTCGCTTATTAAGGACGCTATCAATATTGATAAGTGTTTATTTAGAGTTGCAAGAAATATAAGTTTATTGGATATTTTGAAACAGTTTTACATGTTGTCATCCGGAAAATCCCCAAATACACAATTCAACGATAAAAAAAACAGTACCGTGGACATTATACATTATTTTTTGACTGTAAAAGTAACACATGCATTGAATTATATAAGGAAAGTCATGTAATGGCCACATCAGATTTTTTTATAACCGGAACAGCGATAGTATATGTCTATTGAGAAAGTTGTCAAATAGAACTACATTATGGATGTTATGATATCAAAATATTTAAAATTACAACAAAAAAGCCAATTGCATCCAATGCATCGGCGTCATTAAGATGTTGTCAACTTGAGAAACGAAACTTTTAAATAAATTCTTTAAAGTATTTTCAAAGAATAACTATATCTGAAAAGGATGCATATTTTAATTTCAGTCATATATATTTTATTGTGATATTAGTAGATTTCACCACAATGGGATACGTATGCATGGGAAAAAACGAGAGGGACGCATTCCAGGTATTATACTATTTGCATTGCAATAGAGCAAAGTGATTGACAGCTCTGAGCACAACAATTTAAGGCTCCTCATCACACAACAAATATCCAGATTTCTTTCCGTCTGAGATCGGACCAACTAGTTTGCTTTCCCCCACAGCAGGACCGGCAGCTTCCAGGAGCTACCTTGCGGTGACAGAAAGTTATTAGTGTCAAATTCCCGTGCCTGGAGATCTTCCCCTTACCATTGTAAGTGTCCCCAGAGTACTATATCACTTTGAGCACTTGTCTTCACCCATCACCTCCGATAATGAGACCAACACACAAGGCTATAGGCCACAGGAAAGTGAAAAATGCAGTCAGCAAGGTGGTGTAATATTGAATAAGAACCATCGTTGATTATTTTGCGTGGTAGTAAAATCTTTGTTTTAAAAAACTACAGAGGAAATAATTATTTTTTATTACAAATATTTTACAGTTTGTAATCCATTTTGAACATGAAATAGAATAGCATTCTATATCACCATGACTAGAGGCATAATAATAAATATTAATAATACTACTACTAATAATAATAATAACTTCCTATTTATGCAATTAGGGATTGCAATCTCGGATGTTTTTACAATATCGGGATTTCGGGAATAGAAATTTTTCTAATCCCAATATCTGACAGAATTGGTAATTTAATATTACTTTTAAAATAAACTCTAATTTATGTTCTTACGTTTCAATTTTCACGTAAACGACAAAGTTTTAGACCATTTCACGCAATAAACTCGACATTAGTCCTAGGATTCAAAATATAGCAGACTTCGAACAAGAGGAATTTAAATTGTGGATGGATGTACAAATATGATAAATTCCCCCATATTATTCTACGCTTGAAAATTTTATAATTTGAAAAATTGGTCATGATAGAAAGAGAATGATATTGAGGACTAGAGCCATGTACTTCGACGTGACAAAGTTTTAGACCATTATTTTAAACAAGCTTTTACTGAACAATGAAAAGCATAAAGAAATCAAAATGGTTATTTAATTGTGTATTTTATGACGAAGATTCTATCTGATACCATGTTGCTCGGCAACGGAATGAAATTAAGTGTGTTGTTAATATTTATTATTATGACTTTCCTTATATACATAATGTATAAGGAAAGTATTGTGACGGGGTCGAAAATTCGAATTCGAGTTTTCGACGGGAGAACACGTTTCAAGCATCCCTGATCACGAATCAAACGTTTTTGAAGTGATGTCTGTGTGTGTGTGTGTGTGTGTGTGTGTGTGTGTGTGTGTGTGTTGTTGTTGTTGATACCCAGACCGTCCGACCTACCAGAAAGGTGTAAGGTAACTGTTTGGACAGTCGGGAAGTGCCACCCAATTTAGGCCGGAACCCAGTGGGGGAGGCATCCACAGGGACCAGGAGGTGTGTGTGTGTGTGTGGGTGGGTGGGTGTGGGTCTGTGGAGACGATAACCGACGAACGAATGGACCGATTCGAACGAAATTTGGTACAAAAATCACAATCCGTAAACACTGGAAGCCTATTGTTTTTATACGCAATCGAATGTTCAGAACCCACATAAATTTTCGAGTGAAATTTTGAAAAAATCGTCAAAAAATCAAAACCGCTAATAAAGTTACGCAAATAGACATTTCTTATGTGATTTTTCATTAGAAAACGATTGACATAAATTTTAGAACGCTAACATGAACCGTTCTCGAGATATTGCGCATTTTTCAAAAAAATTATCAAAAAGTTATACAAAAGAAAAAAAAAATATATTTCCTATTGATAAACATGTTCACTTTTCATATGTAATACCATGCGATAAATTGGATGACATTATTCTCGTGTATCTAACTAGTTCCATTCATGAAAAATATACTTTGAGTAATATTTTTGTATTTGAACGCCAATAGTCATTTATCTGCTGTAAGAATAACTTATTTCTCCGTCCATAACGCTTGGCGAGATTTTGGCGACGATTTTGGCGGAATTTCGCCAACTTGGCAACATTTTTAATTGTTGCCAAATTAACAAAAATCTCGCCAAATTGATAAAAATGACGTTAACTTAATGAAAATGACGACTAATTGACGAAAATTCAATATCTTGGAAAGAATATAAGTATCTACTATAAGAATACCATTTTTACTTTCCTTATATACATAATGTATAAGGAAAGTATTGTGACGGGGTCGAAAATTCGAATTCGAGTTTTCGACGGGAGAGCACGTTTCAAGCATCCCTGATCACGAATGAAACATTTTTGAAGTGATGTCTGTGTGTGTGTCAGTGAGACTGTGGAGACGATAACTGACGAACGAATGGACCGATTCGAACCAAATTTGGTACAAAAATCACAATCCGTAAACACTGGAAGCCAATTGTTTTTATACGCAATCGAATGTTCAGAACCCCTCTAAATTTTCAAATAAAATTTTGAAAAAATCGTCAAAAAATCAAAACCACTAATAAAGTTACGCAAATAGACATTTCTTATGTAATTTTTCATTAGAAAACGATTGGCTTAAATTTTAGAACGCTAACAGAAACCGTTCTCGAGATATTGCACATTTTTCAAAAGAATTATCAAAAAGTCATGTAAAATAAAAAAAAATATTTCCTATTGAGAAACATGTTCACTTTTCATATGTAATACCATACGATAAATTGGGTGACATCATTCTCGTGGATCTAGCTCGTTCCATTCATGGAAAAAGATACTTTGAGTAATACTTTTGTATTTGAACGCCAATAGTCATTTATCTGCTGTAAGAATAACTTATCTCTTCATCCATAATGCTTGGCGAGATTTTGGCGACGAATTTGGCGGAATGTCGCCAACTTGGCGACTTTTTGAAATGTTGCCAAATTAACAAAAATCTCGCCAAGTGGATAAAAATGACGCTAAATCAATGAAAATGACGACTAATTGTTGGAAATTCAATATCTTGGAAAAAATATTAGTATCTACTATAAGAAAAACCTATTTTTTTACTGTAAAAGTAGTAAATTCATTACATTGTATAAGGAAAGTCATGTGTTGCCCACATCAGATTTTTTTAACTGTAAAAGTAGTAAACTCATTGCATTATATAAGGAAAGTCATGTGTAGCCCACATCAGATTTTTTTTCTATTTGAATAATAAATAAATGGATGTAAAAATATATTTTATAAATGAACAGATTGATTGTTCTTTTAATTATATTAATTGCGGAGTGCGTACATCACTTTCATTTATTTTGGCAAAGAGTTTTCAAGTTTATATATTGTGTTTAGCTAATAAACTCATATATTGTGTTTACCCAATAAATTCATTTAGCCGATTGTTGAAGCAGAAAAAGAGTAGAACGGGTTGTTGTTGCTGTTGTTGAGACCCAGACCGTCCGACCTACCAGAAAGGTGTAAGGTAACTGTTTGGACGGCCGGGAAGTGCCACCCAATTTAGACCGGAACCCAGTGGAGGAGGCATCCACAGGGACCGTACCCTCCTTCCCCTACCACGGGTGTATCTTCTAAAACAATTTTAGTGTTTTCATTTATTATATACAAACGGGATCAGGATATTTTATTCTTCAGATTTGCAAATTCAGAGCTACGAATTTACCGGAATATCTCTAAATAACTTGGTTACTTTTCTTAAACTTTACCAAATTAGCGGAAATGTCTCCAAATTGATACAAATGACGCAAATCAATGAAATTAAATTCGTTTTTTTAGAAGAGAGTGCTAAAATGATGTTTCGGTAGCATCTGTCGGTCAGTCCATCCATCCTACTTAGTAACACATTTAGCGAATTTTTTTAATATCACCAAATTGATAAACATGTTTGTAAATCCGTAAAGATACTATGGAATTGATAAAATCGCGCTTAATAAATGAAATTAATTGTGTTTTGTTAGGGAATAGTATTGTGATGATGTTTCGTCAATTTGTCGCAAAATGGGACTATCAGTTCTACAGTATCACTTGGCGATAAATTTGGCGATTTTTTAAAATGTCGCTAATTTGACGAAAATGTCACCTAATGTTCCATAGAAATATAATTATTTAGACGATATAATGACAAAATAATTACAACAAAAATATAATTATAAATTTTAAATATTTACAAGAGAAAAATAGAAAAAGAAAATTAAGTATATGATATACTTATATATCCAACGGTAAAGTAAAAATTGAAATTACAGCAGAATATTATTAAATAGTGATTGGCAAAACTAGCTAACTCGAGAATGAAGAAAGAGACGCTCTATATCGAGTAAGCATACTGAAATAAAAAGGTCCAGTATCTAAACCGTTTTCCACCCCCAACACAAAATGCCTTTCCACGTAACTTGAGAACATTTTTCACCCTCTACCCTTTTTCCTTTCATGACCGGCGGGATTAGTTCTGCCTCTTATCCTCCTCCTGACAAGAAGAATTCCCGCCGCCTTCGAATAAACGCCCATAAACAACGTCTCCCCACGGGAATCCTGTCAACCCCTGAAAGAAATAAGAAAGAGGGGGAAAGCAAAATACAATTTTTTTCAGATCCATATTTGCTTCAATTAAAAGTTGCTGGAAATCTATTTATGATAGCGCAAAAATTTAGGCATCTATCGAAAGCTAAAATTCTATTCATGTGCACTGCTTTTTTCAAATTCGAGTATTATGAAATGCAAATTGATAAAAGACGATTAAACTTTTAGTTTTGACTTTTCTTAGTGACTCTCAACTTCAATAAATTGTTAAAAATACTTAACAATAATTTTAACAAAAAGTAAAATTATAAAGCAAACTTCAATTTCTATAACTTTGAGATCCTGAAAACAAAATTGAAATAGGTTGATTTTTGGAGGAGCTATGCTATCTAGCACTAGCACTAAAACGGCCATACATTAACATGGAAGGTGAAGATTGAAACTTGTGACTGATGAAGCCCCTTAAGCCGTAACCAGGTGTGGGGTTTAGTATACAAAAGAGGTGAATGACGGGTGAGGTTCGAAGGACTACAAACCTCCTCTCCCTGTGTATTATCTGGAGATCATCCAAAGATCTATTGTATTAGAAGGTCTTAGTTCTATACAGGTAAGATAGTTTTTAAAAATATGTACCAATGAGGTCAACCGTATTTAATGAACCGTAGAGTCCTAGAACAACAGCGATTGGTTTGGGCTTGACATGATCAAAACGCATTCCTTGCACAGTCTAGGTCACTTGCATTTCTAGTTGGTTCTTGATCTGTACTATTCCTGTTCATATCAGTGGTGTGCTAGGTTTTTATATCGATAGTGCTGTGAGCAATTGGTCTCGTGAATTTTTACAAGTTGCAGAACATGCTTTTTTGGAGTACAAGATCTGTACATTATGTCGAGCTGCATGAATAACGAAGATGTTGCTGTTGAAGGTAAATATCTTATGTTGATTTGTGTAATAGTGTTTATTTGCATGACCTGTAGTATTTTATAATATTTATGTCTACTAAATCGCTCGTTATGCAGTTGCAATTAGAGGTCTGCATGTTCTTGCAATTAACAGTTTGTCTGAAATTTCAGACTTATAAACAGTTAGACAGTACCAGTGTTTGTTTCAACTTCCTCCTGGTAATCTAGGGAGAAAAAAATTCTTATCTGTAGCTTTTCTTGTTTTTGGATTTTACTTTTAGTGTTTCTTCCAAAGAATAGATGCTATAGAGTGGAAGGTTTGTGATTTTTTAAAAGAAATCAATGAAATTTTTAGAAATATTTCTAATATATTTGTAAAATTAATACATTACTTTCCGTTAAATATTAGAAATAGATAAATGAATTTATCGATTATTTTAAAATGCCCAATTCTTCTTCTATTTAACGACAATCAGCAATCAAGAAAATATTAAATCTGAATGAGATACATTTGAAGGACAGCAAAAATAATTTGATTTACGATATATATTAGTAGAAAATTATATAATGTAGTAAATTTAAATTAATAAAAATTATTAATTTATTTTAATGAATTAATAACACATAGCTGCCTATCCTTCCAAATTACCAGGAAAGTTTCCGATATTCCGATCGCTAACCGATTTTTTTTCCAGAAACCAAAACTCCCTACTTTTCCCGATTCCGCTCCAAAAAATCACTAATATTTTAGCAAGATGTTTTCAGGTTCAGAAAATTACAAAATCGGTCCTGAAAATGTTACGAAGGTTGAAGTTTTTTCGTTCTTACGTTTAGAAAATCCGTTTTCCGGCGACTGCTACATCGGCTCTCAAATGCGCGTCAGGAAAGACGATCAATTATAATTTTTGTTCCGAACTATTTGCATCGACTGAAAATTTGATAATTATTTCATACTACATAAAAAAACACTATTTTTAAGATGTGTTATTAATGAAATGAAGAGCAATTTTTCAGAATTCTCGCTAAAAATGGTATTTGTACGGGATTCTCCGTATATTTCGATTAAATGGGAAAATATTTTCCACTTAGAAATGTCTCGGACGGCAGCTCCTCTCCCCGGAAGAGTCGGACGGTCTGGGTCTTCAACTTAGCAATGTCTGTTTGCATCGACTAAAATTTTTATAAATATTGCGTGATGTATATAAAACCGCTATTTTAAACGCTACGTTTTAAACATATTTTTAATGAAATGAAGAGCTATTTTGCAACAGCATCATGGAATACTGCACTTGTGCGCGGTCCTCGGTATATTATCGGTAGTCATAAAAAAAAATCTTAAAATCGCATATAGAATATCCTGTAGACAACCTCATTTCATATTTTGAAAACGATTGACAAATTATTTTCATTTCAAGCTAAAAAATAAACTTAATAAAACTTTTAGTCAAATGGTAAATGTTTGTTAAACCAAATTATTTTTCACTTATATAGTACGATTGCGCTATAAAATTTGTATTTTCGTGTGTTGACGTGAGACCATTAGTATCTTCTTCCATCGATCTCCATCCTGTAATTATTGTTCATTAGAATGACTAAATTAGCTTATTTTTATGTTTTGTTTAATTATTAATGGTAATTTTTTAATTATTTCACATAAATTGCACAATTCACTTTGTTTTCTCGTACTTTGTCGTGAGTCTACTAATATCTTTGTTACCTATCTCCATCTTCAAAATAATAAGTATTACACTGACTAAACTGACATATTTCCCTATTCTGGTTAATTAATGCAGTCCACACTTGGGGTAGAGGGATACTATATTATTTACAATTCCTATGTTTTCTTTTTGGACGTTTCTGTTTATAGGAATACTCAGCTGTCACTCTTCTTTAATACAATTTTAACCCATTTAATGCGAAGGTGACTCTTTCTTTTTGTTTCCGTCTGCAGTAAAATGAATACTGTTGGGAGCATAGAAATCCATAAAAGGAATGCGTGTCACTTTCTTTCACTCATGCAACTATTTTGCATTCTTGACAAAATTATTACCTTATGCACGGGTTGAGAAATACACACCTGAAACTTGACGTTCTATGATATGTTAAAGTCGGTAGATGAAAGCCTTTTTCGGTTGATAAGGGTAAAGTTGTTCATTTTCATTGAAAAGAGCTCTAAATAATCATATAACTGCGTTGATGTAATTTTTTTCGACATTGGAATTAAGATGCAATTTAATAAATCGCAACAAACGTTAGAGCTATATTTTTTGCAGTCACAAATCAAAAAAAATTTCTAAAGCTTGGGATGGGCAACTCCCCCACCCAGATGATGCCCCTGTCTTATAGCATGGTGGGAATTTACATTACGATAATTTTTCAGAGCTTAGCTAATTTTTCCTGTAGTAAAATAACAGATTTTCAGTCATTCATAGTTGGCCGCTATGATAGCTTAAATTACTACAATAGTACATATTTCTCTCTCTCTCCACTTATAACATGCTGCAATTACTATAAAAAGTAATCTGCTCGGAAATAAAGGTATTTTAATGATATATTTAGAATATCTCATAAATATTATCTGGACACTCGACAACCTACATGCAGGTCCTGATTCACGCTCTGGCCAACGGGGCCGCGGCCCTGGGCACTCAGACTTTAAGGAGCCCCAAAATTTTGTGTGTGATAAACAATTTATGTAGAAATAAATTTTTAATAAATTTAAAACTGATAAAAATTACAGTTATTCCAAATTATGAAATATTTTAATAGTTATAAATGTTATACATATATACTGCCTTGAAGGTAAAAGTATGGAAGTTTTCTTCACGTAGAAACGGGCATTTGGAGCTTTGATCCTGAGCCCCCAGATTTGTTATATATTAATTTTTGTATATGTTTCATATGCAGTGACAGTATGGGAGTCCTGTATATATGTCTAATGTTATTTACTTCGCTGAATAAATGTCTATATTTCAATTTTAGGTCTTAATCCTGCTCTACCATCAATCCCTCCAATGGTTCTTGAAACAGCTGAGTCCGGGAAGGTGTACCTGAAGGGCATCCTGAAAACAAAGACGACTGTTGGAAAAACTGACCCTTATAAGGATTTGAGCAAGTCGGAATTGAAGCCCGATGTTAAGAAAGTTTACTTTCGGGAGCCCACCCAAGACGACATTCGTTATTACAGACCAGACAGGTGAGTCTTGATCTAGCAACATCTCAATACATTTTAAAGTAATATGTAATCATTTATAGGAAGAAAGCGCACGTCATTCATGAGATATTATGGCCTTTTAATACCAGTTCCAATTCGAAAATATTCCAAAAATTAATATTCATGTACTGTCGTTCAATGAGTGAATTTTAAGTATATTTAAACAGATTAAATTGTTTTATTGACGAATAGTTTTTTCTTCTTCTGCAGGCGAGAACATACTGATAGAAGATCCAACTGCTCCTGCGCCAATGACATCGTAGTCTCTGTTACAACTGGAATTGTTTTAATTGTTTTCTTTATTACCATCATTGTAATATTATCGGTCATTGATCAGCTCATAAAACAGAAGGACCAGGGTGTCACCATCATGATCTTGCTTTTTGTCATGGGCTTTTGCATCGCGGGATGTTTCATCACCTGGAACGTAATGAGAAGCTGCCGCCGCAAATATAGACGCGAAGATGAAGAATGTAAAGTGTAAATGTCTTTTGGTGTAAATATTCAATGTAAATACCTTTTTGTGAAAGATATTCAATGTAAATATTATTCGATAAAAGTCATTTTGTGTAAATATTTAAATATATCGTATTTTGTGTAATAAAGTATTTTTAGCATATACAAGGGTTTTGTTCCTGAGTTAAATATAATTTTTATTTAATTATTTTTTGTTTGCCTTTAAGGAATTACCAACGATTTGATTTGCGGTTTTCTGCAACAGTTAAAATATATCTTCGATTTGATTACTAACCTTTCGTTAGTGATTGTGAATCTCGTTCACAGTACCCAAAATTATTGCTTGGTATTTTGTGAATTGCAGAATTTTCTGTCAACTATACATTTATCTAACCCTCTCAGAGCCCACCGAATCCATTTAATTTTAAAGAAATGGGGAAATGGGAATAAACATAATTTTTTACGAGCTGATTATGGAAGTAACTATGAAGAGTATATAAGAGTTAGTTATCTCTCAGTTCGAGAAAGGTTGACGTGATACGAGATATATTGAGTTGTAAGATACCTCATTATTATTAGAATAGTACCTTCTTTATTTGTGGATTGAAAAAATGTATTTGTCAAAACATAAGCAATTCATATTATTACATTTCATGAAAACAGTGGAAATGTTGCAAAAATATTTATTTTACAATGACTGATTTTGCAGCTATTTTGCTGCTTACTCCATATCTAAGCATGCTTATGTAAATCAAATGGTTAGGTAAAGTTAAAGTAGAAGAAATTTTAGCAATAAGAATTTACACCACTCAATATGCTCAGCCATGCTCTTCAATATAACTGAAGTATAGGAATATTAGAATTAGTCAATTTTACTAATATATTTGTTAATTTTAAGATCTGCGTTATTTTGTAATAGCTGTTTATTCTATAATTTAAGTTAAAAGCACAATAATGCAGACATTTTAAATAATTTTAATATTTTAATTTTTCTGGACCATTACATTTGTGTATGTGAAAATAAAGTAGTCGGGAGAAATTAAATTATTGCTGGAATGATTCGTGCTTTTATGTTTACATGACTATAAGTATAAAGGCATAAGTATAAAGGCAATTTGCACATAAATAGATATAATAGACGGTAACCAAATAGGGATCAGGTAGTTGGCTGCCTAGACACGTGGTACAATCTAAATATATACTGACTAGCAATGTCCTAAATTAGATGGCAAAATTGAATTGTAAAATAAAGCAAATATAAACAACGACCTTTCTATTAATTCTTTAGAATAAAAATAGAAAATTTAAAAACTCTTTATTCAGCAAACTGTACAACAAAAATTATATAGTGCCCATCTTTCATTGTATGAATTTTAAATGAAAGATAAAAAAAATAACCGTCCCTAATTTCTAAGAGGACCAATATATTTCGAACTTGTACAGAAGCCTGGACAGAGAGCCCGGATTAAGACATGCAACTAACCAGATTAGTTACCATCAAACCTCGGCAATTGACAGTTTCGATAAGAATATGAGTTATGCGGCATAAAATCGGACACCATCTACTGTAAGAAAAACTAGATCCAGATATAAATGTTTGTAATTCTCATGAATGGAACTTTAATGTTATTTTTTTTATATCATTATTACTTTCTTTATATACATAGTATAATGAGTAAAGAAATAATTGTGACGGGGTCGAAAATCCGAATTAGAGTTTTTTCGAAGGGAGAGCACAATTTAAGCATCCATGAACATGAATAAAAACATTTGGATGTGATGTCTCTCTCTGTGTGTGTATGCGTGTGTGTCAGTGAGTTTATGGAGAAGATATCTCACGAACGAATGGAGCTATTCGAACACAATTTGTTACACAAATTTTCTCACGAATGGAACTCGAATACAATACATAAATACTGGAAGACTATAGTTTTTATACGCAATCAACCTTTCAGAACCCCTTAAGTTTTCAAGTAACATTTTGAAAATATCATTAAAAAATCACAACCTTTATTTAAGTTACATAAATAGTCATTTATTACGTAATTTCTTATAAAACTAATTCACGCAAATTTTAGAAAGCCAGCATGAGACGTTTTCGAGATATTGCACAGTTTAAAAAAAATTATCAAAAAATCATATAAAATAAAAAAAATCTTAACTATTGTGAAATATGTTCATATTTCATAAGTAATACCATACGATATATTTGGTGACATCATTCTCGTGGAACTAGCTCATTCCATGCACAAGAAAAGTTACTTTGTGTAATACTTTTGCATTTCAAGCCAATATTCATTTCTCTGCTGTAAGAATAACTCATTTCTCCGTCCATAACGCGTAGCAAGATTTTGGCGGAATTTCGCCAAATGGGCGACAATTTTATATGTTGCCAAATAAAGGAAAATATCGCCAAATTGATAAATATAACGGTAAATCAATGAAAATTGCGTCTCATTGGTGAAAGTTCAATATTTTGGAAAGAAGATAAAAGTAGACTATAAGAATAACTCATTTCTCTGTCCGTAACGCTTAATAAGAAAATTAAATGGACGTCGCCAACTTGGCGACTATT
This sequence comes from Amaurobius ferox, assembly GCA_951213105.1. Taxonomy (NCBI): domain Eukaryota; kingdom Metazoa; phylum Arthropoda; class Arachnida; order Araneae; family Amaurobiidae; genus Amaurobius; species Amaurobius ferox. The sequence goes on from OX578152.1 coordinate 24,008,335, forward strand.
TTAAATGTTGTTAAAGTGACAAAAATGACGCCAATTTGATTAAAATGACCCCAAATGGGATGTAATGTTTCTCAAATTCTGATTTCAGTCATATGGCGGACATGCCTCTTCTAGTATATAAGAAATGCTCTTATCTCCGTTTGTCTCTAACATTTGCTGATGCATTTGCTGAACTTGGCGAATCATTTAGCAAAGTATCGCCAATTTGGCGATATTTCGCTCCAGATTGACCAAAATATCGTCAAAATTGCAAGAATGACGCTCAAGTAATGAACATGACGCCTAATTGATGAATATTATTGAAATATTTTAATATATGGACTATGTCGCTTATTAAGGACGCTATCAATATTGATAAGTGTTTATTTAGAGTTGCACGAAATATAAGTTTATTGGATATTTTGAAACAGTTTTACATGTTGTCATCCGGAAAATCGCCAAATACACAATTCAACGATAAAAAAACAGTACCGTGGACATTATACATTATTTTTTGACTGTAAAAGTAACACATGCATTGAATTATATAAGGAAAGTCATGTAATGGCCACATCAGATTTTTTTATAACCGGAACAGCGATAGTATATGTCTATTGAGAAAGTTGTCAAATAGAACTACATTATGGATATTATGATATCAAAATATTTAAAATTACAACAAAAAAGCCAATTGCATCCAATGCATCGGCGTCATTAAGATGTTGTCAACTTGAGAAACGAAACTTTTAAATAAATTCTTTAAAGTATTTTCAAAGAATAACTATATCTGAAAAGGATGCACATTTTAATTTCAGTCATATATATTTTATTGTGATATTAGTAGATTTCACCACAATGGGATACGTATGCATGGGAAAAAACGAGAGGGACGCATTCCAGGTATTATACTATTTGCATTGCAATAGAGCAAAGTGATTGACAGCTCTGAGCACAACAATTTAAGCCGTAACCATGTGTGGGGTTTAGTATACAAAAGAGGTGAATGACGGGTGAGGTTCGAAGGATTACAAACCTCCTCTCCCTGTGTATTATCTGGAGATCATCCAAAGATCTATTGTATTAGAAGGTCATAGTTCTATACAGGTAAGATAGTTTTTAAAAATATGTACCAATGAGGTCAACCGTATTAAATGAACCGTAGAGTCTTAGAACAACAGCGATTGGTTTGGGCTTGACATGATCAAAACGCATTCCTTGCACAGTCTAGGTCACTTGCATTTCTAGTTGGTTCTTGATCTGTACTATTCCTGTTCATATCAGTGGTGTGCTTGGTTATTATATCGATAGTGCTGTGAGCAATTGGTCTCGTGAATTTTTACAAGTTGCAGAACAAGCTTTTTTGGAGTACAAGATCTGTACATTATGTCGAGCTGCATGAATAACGAAGATGTTGCTGTTGAAGGAAAATATCTTATGTTGATTTGTGTAATAGTGTTTATTTGCATGACCTGTAGTATTTTATAATATTTATGTCTACTAAATCGCTCGTTATGCAGTTGCAATTAGAGGTCTGCATGTTCTTGCAATTAACAGTTTGTCTGAAATTTCAGACTTATAAGCAGTTAGACAGTACCAGTGTTTGTTTCAACTTCCTCCTGGTAATCTAGGGAGAAAAAAATTCTTATCTGTAGCTTTTCTTGTTTTTGGATTTTACTTTTAGTGTTTCTTCCAAAGAATAGATGCCATAGAGTGGAAGGTTTGTGATTTTTTAAAAGAAATCAATGAAATTTTTAGAAATATTTCTAATATATTTGTAAAATTAATACATTTCTTTCCGTTAAATATTAGAAATAGATTAATGAATTTATCGATTACTTTAAAATGCCCAATTCTTCTTCTATTTAACGACAATCAGCAAACAAGAAAATATTAAATCTGAATGAGATACATTTGAAGGACAGCAAAAATAATTTGATTTACGATATATATTAGTAGAAAATTATATAATGTAATAAATTTAGATTAATAAAAATTATTAATTTATTTTAATGAATTAATAACACATAGCTGCCTTTAGTTCCAAATTACCAGGAAAGTTTCCGATATTCCGATCGCTAACCGATTTTTTGTCCAGAAACCAAAACTCCCTACTTTTCCCGATTCCGCTACAAAAAATCACTAATATTTTAGCAAGATGTTTTCAGGTTCAGAAAATTACAAAATCGGTCCTGAAAATGTTACGAAGATCGAAGTTTTTTCGTTCTTACGTTTAGAAAATCCGTTTTCCGGCGACTGCTACATCGGCTCTCAAATGCGCGTCAGGAAAGACGATCAATTATAATTTTTGTTCCGAACTATTTGCATCGACTGAAAATTTGATAATTATTTCATACTACATAAAAAAACACAATTTTTACGATGTGTTATTAATGAAATGAAGAGCAATTTTTCAGAATTATCGCTAAAAATGGTATTTGTACGGGATTCTCCCTATATTTCGATTAAATGGGAAAATATTTTCCACTTGGAAATGTCTCGGACGGCAGCTCCTCTCCCCGGAAGAGTCGGACGGTCTGGGTCTTCAACTTAGCAATGTCTGTTTGCATCGACTAAAATTTTTATAAATATTGCGTGATGTATATAAAACCGCTATTTTAAACGCTACTTTTTAAACATATTTTTAATGAAATGAAGAGCTATTTTGCAACAGCATCATGGAATACTGCACTTGTACGCGGTCCTCGGTATATTATCGGTAGTCATAAAAAAAATCTTAAAATCGCATATAGAATATCCTGTAGACAACCTCATTTCATATTTTGAAAACGATTGACAAATTATTTTCATTTCAAGCTAAAAAATAAACTTAATAAAACTTTTAGTCAAATGGTAAATGTTTGTTAAACCAAATTATTTTTCACTTACATAGTACGATTGCGCTATAAAATTTGTATTTTCGTGTGTTGACGTGAGACTATTAGTATCTTCTGCCATCGATCTCCATCCCATAATTATTGTTCATTAGAATGACTAAATTAGCTTATTTTTATGTTTTGTTTAATTATTAATGGTAATTTTTTAATTATTTCACATAAATTGCACAATTCACTTTGTTTTCTCGTACTTTGTCGTGAGTCTACTAATATCTTTGTTACCTATCTCCATCTTCTAAATAATAAATATTACACTGACTAAACTGACATATTTTCCTATTCTGGTTAATTAATGCAGTCCACACATGGGGTAGAGGGATACTATATTATTTACAATTCCGATGTTTTCTTTTTGGACGTTTCTGTTTATAGGAATACTCAGCTGTCACTCTTCTTTAATACAATTTAAACCCATTTAATGCGAACGTGACTCTTTCTTTTTGTTTCCGTCTGCAGTAAAATGAATACTGTTGGGAGCATAGAAATCCATAAAAGGAATGCGTGTCACTTTCTTTCAGTCATGCAACTATTTTGCATTCTTGACAAAATTATTACCTTATGCACGTGTTGAGAAATACACACCTGAAACTTGACGTTCTATGATATGTTAAAGTCGGTAGATGAAAGCCTTTTTCGGTTAATAAGGGTAAAGTTGTTCATTTTCATTGAAAAGAGCTCTAAATAAACATATAACTGCGTTGATGTAATTTTTTTCGTCATTGGAATTAAGATGCAATTTAATAAATCGCAACAAACGTTAGAGCTATATTTTTTGCAGTCACAAATCAAAAAAAATTTCTGAAGCTTGGGATGGGCAACTCCCCCCACCCAGATGATGCCCCTGTCTTATAGCATGGTGGGAATTTACATTACGATAATTTTTCAGAGCTTAGCTAATTTTTCCTGTAGTAAAATAACAGATTTTCAGTCATTCATAGTTGGCCGCTATGATAGCTTAAATTACTACAATAGTACATATTTCTCTCTCTCTCCACTTATAACATGCTGCAATTACTATAAAAAGTAATCTGCTCGGAAATAAAGGTATTTTAATGATATATTTAGAATATCTCATAAATATTATCTGGACATTCGACAACCTACATGCAGGTCCTGATTCACGCTCTGGCCTACGGGGCCGCGGCCCTGGGCCCTCAGACTTTAAGGAGCCCCAAAATTTTGTGTGTGATAAACAATTTATGTAGAAATAAATTTTTAATAAATTTAAAACTGATAAAAATTACAGTTATTCCAAATTATGAAATATTTTAATAGTTATAAATGGTATACATATATACTGCCTTGAAGGTAAAAGTATGGAAGTTTTCTTCACGTAGAAACGGGCATTTGGAGCTTTGATCCTGAGCCCCCAGATTTGTTATATATTAATTTTTGTATATGTTTCATATGCAGTGACAGTATGGGAGTCCTGTATATATGTCTAATGTTATTTACTTCGCTGAATAAATGTCTATATTTCAATTTTAGGTCTTAATCCTGCTCTACCATCAATCCCTCCAATGGTTCTTGAAACAGCTGAGTCCGGGAAGGTGTACCTGAAGGGCATCCTGAAAACAAAGACGACTGTTGGAAAAACTGACCCTTATAAGGATTTGAGCAAGTCGGATTTGAAGCCCGATGTTAAGAAAGTTTACTTTCGGGAGCCCACCCAAGACGACATTCGTTATTACAGACCAGACAGGTGAGTCTTGATCTAGCAACATCTCAATACATTTTAAAGTAATATGTAATCATTTATAGGAAGAAAGCGCACGTCATTCATGAGATATTATGGCCTTTTAATACCAGTTCCAATTCGAAAATATTCCAAAAATTAATATTCATGTACTGTCGTTCAATGAGTGAATTTTAAGTATATTTAAACAGATTAAATTGTTTTATTGACGAATAGTTTTTTCTTCTTCTGCAGGCGAGAACATACTGATAGAAGATCCAACTGCTCCTGCGCCAATGACATCGTAGTCTCTGTTACAACTGGAATTGTTTTAATTGTTTTCTTTATTACCATCATTGTAATATTATCGGTCATTGATCAGCTCATAAAACAGAAGGACCAGGGTGTCACCATCATGATCTTGCTTTTTGTCATGGGCTTTTGCATCGCGGGATGTTTCATCACCTGGAACGTAATGAGAAGCTGCCGCCGCAAATATAGACGCGAAGATGAAGAATGTAAAGTGTAAATGTCTTTTGGTGTAAATATTCAATGTAAATACCTTTTTGTGAAAGATATTCAATGTAAATATTATTCGATAAAAGTCATTTTGTGTAAATATTTAAATATATCGTATTTTGTGTAATAAAGTATTTTTAGCATATACAAGGGTTTTGTTCCTGAGTTAAATATAATTTTTATTTAATTATTTTTTGTTTGGCTTTAAGGAATTACCAACGATTTGATTTGCGGTTTTCTGCAACAGTTAAAATATATCTTCGATTTGATTACTAACCTTTCGTTAGTGATTGTGAATCTCGTTCACAGTACCCAAAATTATTGCTTGGTATTTTGTGAATTGCAGAATTTTCTGTCAACTATACATTTATCTAACCCTCTCAGAGCCCATCGAATCCATTTAATTTTAAAGAAATGGGGAAATGGGAATAAACATAATTTTTTACGAGCTGATTATGGAAGTAACTATGAAGAGTATATAAAAGTTAGTTATCTCTCAGTTCGAGAAAGGTTGACGTGATACGAGATATATTGAGTTGTAAGATACCTCATTATTATTAGAATAGTACCTTCTTTATTTGTGGATTGAAAAAATGTATTTGTCAAAACATAAGCAATTCATATTATTACATTTCATGAAAACAGTGGAAATGTTGCAAAAATATTCATTTTACAATGACTGATTTTGCAGCTATTTTGCTGCTTACTCCATATCTAAGCATGCTTATGTAAATCAAATGGTTAGGTAAAGTTAAAGTACAAGAAATTTTAGCAATAAGAATTTACACCACTCAATATGCTCAGCCATGCTCTTCAATATAACTGAAGTATAGGAATATTAGAATTAGTCAATTTTAAGTTAATTTTAAGATCTGCGTTATTTTGTAATAGCTGTTTATTCTATAATTTAAGTTAAAAGCACAATAATGCAGACATTTTAAATAATTTTAATATTTTAATTTTTCTGGACCATTACATTTGTGTATGTGAAAATAAAGTAGTCGGGAGAAATTAAATTATTGCTGGAATGATTCGTACTTTTATGTTTACATGACTATAAGTATAAAGGCATAAGTATAAAGGCAATTTGCACATAAATAGATAAAATAGACGGTAACCAAATAGGGATCAGGTAGTTGGCTGCCTAGACACGTGGTACAATCTAAATATATACTGACTAGCAATGTCCTAAATTAGATGGCAAAATTGAATTGTAAAATAAAGCAAATATAAACAACGACCTTTCTATTAATTCTTTAGAATAAAAATAGAAAATTTAAAAACTCTTTATTCAGCAAACTGTACAACAAAAATAATATAGTGCCCATCTTTCATTGTATGAATTTTAAATGAAAGATAAAAAAAATAACCGTCCCTAATTTCTAAGAGGACCAATATATTTCGAACTTGTACAGAAGCCTGGACAGAGAGCCCGGATTAAGACATGCAACTAACCAGATTAGTTACCATCAAACCTCGGCAATTGACAGTTTCGATAAGAATATGAGTTATGCGGCATAAAATCGGACACCATCTACTGTAAGAAAAACTAGATCCAGATATAAATGTTTGTAATTCTCATGAATGGAACTTTAATGTTATTTTTTTTATATCATTATTACTTTCTTTATATACCTAGTATAATGAGTAAGGAAATAATTGTGACGGGGTCGAAAATCCGAATTAGAGTTTTTTCGAAGGGAGAGCACAATTTAAGCATCCATGAACATGAATAAAAACATTTGGATGTGATGTCTCTCTCTGTGTGTGTATGCGTGTGTGTCAGTGAGTTTATGGAGAAGATATCTCACGAACGAATGGAGCTATTCGAACACAATTTGTTACACAAATTTTCTCACGAATGGAACTCGAATACAATACATAAATACTGGAAGACTATAGTTTTTATACGCAATCAACCTTTCAGAACCCCTTAAGTTTTCAATTAACATTTTGAAAATATCATTAAAAAATCACAACCTTTATTTAAGTTACATAAATAGTCATTTATTACGTAATTTCTTATAAAAATAATTCACGCAAATTTTAGAAAGCCAGCATGAGACGTTTTCGAGATATTGCACAGTTTAAAAAAAATTATCAAAAAATCATATAAAATAAAAAAAATCTTAACTATTGTGAAATATGTTCACATTTCATAAGTAATACCATACGATATATTTGGTGACATCATTCTCGTGGAACTAGCTCATTCCATGCACAAGAAAAGTTACTTTGTGTAATACTTTTGTATTTCAAGCCAATATTCATTTCTCTGCTGTAAGAATAACTTATTTCTCCGTCCATAACGCGTAGCAAGATTTTGGCGGAATTTCGCCAAATGGGCGACAATTTTATATGTTGCCAAATAAAGGAAAATATCGCCAAATTGATAAATATAACGGTAAATCAATGAAAATTGCGTCTCATTGGTGAAAGTTTAATATTTTGGAAAGAAGATAAAAGTAGACTATAAGAATAACTCATTTCTCTGTCCGTAACGCTTAATAAGAAAATTAAATGGACGTCGCCAACTTGGCGACTATTTTAAATGTTGTTAAAGTGACAAAAATGACGCCAATTTGATTAAAATGACCCCAAATGGGATGTAATGTTTCTCAAATTCTGATTTCAGTCATATGGCGGACATGCCTCTTCTAGTATATAAGAAATGCTCTTATCTCCGTTTGTCTCTAACATTTGCTGATGCATTTGCTGAACTTGGCGAATCATTTAGCAAAGTATCGCCAATTTGGCGATATTTCGCTCCAGATTGACCAAAATATCGTCAAAATTGCAAGAATGACGCTCAAGTAATGAACATGACGCCTAATTGATGAATATTATTGAAATATTTTAATATATGGACTATGTCGCTTATTAAGGACGCTATCAATATTGATAAGTGTTTATTTAGAGTTGCACGAAATATAAGTTTATTGGATATTTTGAAACAGTTTTACATGTTGTCATCCGGAAAATCCCCAAATACAAAATTCAACGATAAAAAAACAGTACCGTGGACATTATACATTATTTTTTGACTGTAAAAGTAACACATGCATTGAATTATATAAGGAAAGTCATGTAATGGCCACATCAGATTTTTTTATAACCGGAACAGCGATAGTATATGTCTATTGAGAAAGTTGTCAAATAGAACTACATTATGGATATTATGATATCAAAATATTTAAAATTACAACAAAAAAGCCAATTGCATCCAATGCATCGGCGTCATTAAGATGTTGTCAACTTGAGAAACGAAACTTTTAAATAAATTCTTTAAAGTATTTTCAAAGAATAACTATATCTGAAAAGGATGCACATTTTAATTTCAGTCATATATATTTTATTGTGATATTAGTAGATTTCACCACAATGGGATACGTATGCATGGGAAAAAACGAGAGGGACGCATTCCAGGTATTATACTATTTGCATTGCAATAGAGCAAAGTGATTGACAGCTCTGAGCACAACAATTTAAGCCGTAACCATGTGTGGGGTTTAGTATACAAAAGAGGTGAATGACGGGTGAGGTTCGAAGGATTACAAACCTCCTCTCCCTGTGTATTATCTGGAGATCATCCAAAGATCTATTGTATTAGAAGGTCATAGTTCTATACAGGTAAGATAGTTTTTAAAAATATGTACCAATGAGGTCAACCGTATTAAATGAACCGTAGAGTCTTAGAACAACAGCGATTGGTTTGGGCTTGACATGATCAAAACGCATTAATTGCACAGTCTAGGTCACTTGCATTTCTAGTTGGTTCTTGATCTGTACTATTCCTGTTCATATCAGTGGTGTGCTTGGTTATTATATCGATAGTGCTGTGAGCAATTGGTCTCGTGAATTTTTACAAGTTGCAGAACAAGCTTTTTTGGAGTACAAGATCTGTACATTATGTCGAGCTGCATGAATAACGAAGATGTTGCTGTTGAAGGAAAATATCTTATGTTGATTTGTGTAATAGTGTTTATTTGCATGACCTGTAGTATTTTATAATATTTATGTCTACTAAATCGCTCGTTATGCAGTTGCAATTAGAGGTCTGCATGTTCTTGCAATTAACAGTTTGTCTGAAATTTCAGACTTATAAGCAGTTAGACAGTACCAGTGTTTGTTTCAACTTCCTCCTGGTAATCTAGGGAGAAAAAAATTCTTATCTGTAGCTTTTCTTGTTTTTGGATTTTACTTTTAGTGTTTCTTCCAAAGAATAGATGCTATAGAGTGGAAGGTTTGTGATTTTTTAAAAGAAATCAATGAAATTTTTAGAAATATTTCTAATATATTTGTAAAATTAATACATTTCTTTCCGTTAAATATTAGAAATAGATTAATGAATTTATCGATTATTTTAAAATGCCCAATTCTTCTTCTATTTAACGACAATCAGCAAACAAGAAAATATTAAATCTGAATGAGATACATTTGAAGGACAGCAAAAATAATTTGATTTACGATATATATTAGTAGAAAATTATATAATGTAATAAATTTAGATTAATAAAAATTATTAATTTATTTTAATGAATTAATAACACATAGCTGCCTTTCCTTCCAAATTACCAGGAAAGTTTCCGATATTCCGATCGCTAACCGATTTTTTGTCCAGAAACCAAAACTCCCTACTTTTCCCGATTCCGCTACAAAAAATCACTAATATTTTAGCAAGATGTTTTCAGGTTCAGAAAATTACAAAATCGGTCCTGAAAATGTTACGAAGATCGAAGTTTTTTCGTTCTTACGTTTAGAAAATCCGTTTTCCGGCGACTGCTACATCGGCTCTCAAATGCGCGTCAGGAAAGACGATCAATTATAATTTTTGTTCCGAACTATTTGCATCGACTGAAAATTTGATAATTATTTCATACTACATAAAAAAACACAATTTTTACGATGTGTTATTAATGAAATGAAGAGCAATTTTTCAGAATTATCGCTAAAAATGGTATTTGTACGGGATTCTCCCTATATTTCGATTAAATGGGAAAATATTTTCCACTTGGAAATGTCTCGGACGGCAGCTCCTCTCCCCGGAAGAGTCGGACGGTCTGGGTCTTCAACTTAGCAATGTCTGTTTGCATCGACTAAAATTTTTATAAATATTGCGTGATGTATATAAAACCGCTATTTTAAACGCTACTTTTTAAACATATTTTTAATGAAATGAAGAGCTATTTTGCAACAGCATCATGGAATACTGCACTTGTACGCGGTCCTCGGTATATTATCGGTAGTCATAAAAAAAATCTTAAAATCGCATATAGAATATCCTGTAGACAACCTCATTTCATATTTTGAAAACGATTGACAAATTATTTTCATTTCAAGCTAAAAAATAAACTTAATAAAACTTTTAGTCAAATGGTAAATGTTTGTTAAACCAAATTATTTTTCACTTACATAGTACGATTGCGCTATAAAATTTGTATTTTCGTGTGTTGACGTGAGACTATTAGTATCTTCTGCCATCGATCTCCATCCCATAATTATTGTTCATTAGAATGACTAAATTAGCTTATTTTTATGTTTTGTTTAATTATTAATGGTAATTTTTTAATTATTTCACATAAATTGCACAATTCACTTTGTTTTCTCGTACTTTGTCGTGAGTCTACTAATATCTTTTTTACCTATCTCCATCTTCTAAATAATAAATATTAGACTGACTAAACTGACATATTTTCCTATTCTGGTTAATTAATGCAGTCCACACATGGGGTAGAGGGATACTATATTATTTACAATTCCTATGTTTTCTTTTTGGACGTTTCTGTTTATAGGAATACTCAGCTGTCACTCTTCTTTAATACAATTTAAACCCATTTAATGCGAACGTGACTCTTTCTTTTTGTTTCCGTCTGCAGTAAAATGAATACTGTTGGGAGCATAGAAATCCATAAAAGGAATGCGTGTCACTTTCTTTCAGTCATGCAACTATTTTGCATTCTTGACAAAATTATTACCTTATGCACGTGTTGAGAAATACACACCTGAAACTTGACGTTCTATGATATGTTAAAGTCGGTAGATGAAAGCCTTTTTCGGTTAATAAGGGTAAAGTTGTTCATTTTCATTGAAAAGAGCTCTAAATAAACATATAACTGCGTTGATGTAATTTTTTTCGTCATTGGAATTAAGATGCAATTTAATAAATCGCAACAAACGTTAGAGCTATATTTTTTGCAGTCACAAATCAAAAAAAATTTCTGAAGCTTGGGATGGGCAACTCCCCCCACCCAGATGATGCCCCTGTCTTATAGCATGGTGGGAATTTACATTACGATAATTTTTCAGAGCTTAGCTAATTTTTCCTGTAGTAAAATAACAGATTTTCAGTCATTCATAGTTGGCCGCTATGATAGCTTAAATTACTACAATAGTACATATTTCTCTCTCTCTCCACTTATAACATGCTGCAATTACTATAAAAAGTAATCTGCTCGGAAATAAAGGTATTTTAATGATATATTTAGAATATCTCATAAATATTATCTGGACATTCGACAACCTACATGCAGGTCCTGATTCACGCTCTGGCCTACGGGGCCGCGGCCCTGGGCCCTCAGACTTTAAGGAGCCCCAAAATTTTGTGTGTGATAAACAATTTATGTAGAAATAAATTTTTAATAAATTTAAAACTGATAAAAATTACAGTTATTCCAAATTATGAAATATTTTAATAGTTATAAATGGTATACATATATACTGCCTTGAAGGTAAAAGTATGGAAGTTTTCTTCACGTAGAAACGGGCATTTGGAGCTTTGATCCTGAGCCCCCAGATTTGTTATATATTAATTTTTGTATATGTTTCATATGCAGTGACAGTATGGGAGTCCTGTATATATGTCTAATGTTATTTACTTCGCTGAATAAATGTCTATATTTCAATTTTAGGTCTTAATCCTGCTCTACCATCAATCCCTCCAATGGTTCTTGAAACAGCTGAGTCCGGGAAGGTGTACCTGAAGGGCATCCTGAAAACAAAGACGACTGTTGGAAAAACTGACCCTTATAAGGATTTGAGCAAGTCGGAATTGAAGCCCGATGTTAAGAAAGTTTACTTTCGGGAGCCCACCCAAGACGACATTCGTTATTACAGACCAGACAGGTGAGTCTTGATCTAGCAACATCTCAATACATTTTAAAGTAATATGTAATCATTTATAGGAAGAAAGCGCACGTCATTCATGAGATATTATGGCCTTTTAATACCAGTTCCAATTCGAAAATATTCCAAAAATTAATATTCATGTACTGTCGTTCAATGAGTGAATTTTAAGTATATTTAAACAGATTAAATTGTTTTATTGACGAATAGTTTTTTCTTCTTCTGCAGGCGAGAACATACTGATAGAAGATCCAACTGCTCCTGCGCCAATGACATCGTAGTCTCTGTTACAACTGGAATTGTTTTAATTGTTTTCTTTATTACCATCATTGTAATATTATCGGTCATTGATCAGCTCATAAAACAGAAGGACCAGGGTGTCACCATCATGATCTTGCTTTTTGTCATGGGCTTTTGCATCGCGGGATGTTTCATCACCTGGAACGTAATGAGAAGCTGCCGCCGCAAATATAGACGCGAAGATGAAGAATGTAAAGTGTAAATGTCTTTTGGTGTAAATATTCAATGTAAATACCTTTTTGTGAAAGATATTCAATGTAAATATTATTCGATAAAAGTCATTTTGTGTAAATATTTAAATATATCGTATTTTGTGTAATAAAGTATTTTTAGCATATACAAGGGTTTTGTTCCTGAGTTAAATATAATTTTTATTTAATTATTTTTTGTTTGGCTTTAAGGAATTACCAACGATTTGATTTGCGGTTTTCTGCAACAGTTAAAATATATCTTCGATTTGATTACTAACCTTTCGTTAGTGATTGTGAATCTCGTTCACAGTACCCAAAATTATTGCTTGGTATTTTGTGAATTGCAGAATTTTCTGTCAACTATACATTTATCTAACCCTCTCAGAGCCCATCGAATCCATTTAATTTTAAAGAAATGGGGAAATGGGAATAAACATAATTTTTTACGAGCTGATTATGGAAGTAACTATGAAGAGTATATAAAAGTTAGTTATCTCTCAGTTCGAGAAAGGTTGACGTGATACGAGATATATTGAGTTGTAAGATACCTCATTATTATTAGAATAGTACCTTCTTTATTTGTGGATTGAAAAAATGTATTTGTCAAAACATAAGCAATTCATATTATTACATTTCATGAAAACAGTGGAAATGTTGCAAAAATATTCATTTTACAATGACTGATTTTGCAGCTATTTTGCTGCTTACTCCATATCTAAGCATGCTTATGTAAATCAAATGGTTAGGTAAAGTTAAAGTACAAGAAATTTTAGCAATAAGAATTTACACCACTCAATATGCTCAGCCATGCTCTTCAATATAACTGAAGTATAGGAATATTAGAATTAGTCAATTTTAAGTTAATTTTAAGATCTGCGTTATTTTGTAATAGCTGTTTATTCTATAATTTAAGTTAAAAGCACAATAATGCAGACATTTTAAATAATTTTAATATTTTAATTTTTCTGGACCATTACATTTGTGTATGTGAAAATAAAGTAGTCGGGAGAAATTAAATTATTGCTGGAATGATTCGTACTTTTATGTTTACATGACTATAAGTATAAAGGCATAAGTATAAAGGCAATTTGCACATAAATAGATATAATAGACGGTAACCAAATAGGGATCAGGTAGTTGGCTGCCTAGACACGTGGTACAATCTAAATATATACTGACTAGCAATGTCCTAAATTAGATGGCAAAATTGAATTGTAAAATAAAGCAAATATAAACAACGACCTTTCTATTAATTCTTTAGAATAAAAATAGAAAATTTAAAAACTCTTTATTCAGCAAACTGTACAACAAAAATAATATAGTGCCTATCTTTCATTGTATGAATTTTAAATGAAAGATAAAAAAAATAACCGTCCCTAATTTCTAAGAGGACCAATATATTTCGAACTTGTACAGAAGCCTGGACAGAGAGCCCGGATTAAGACATGCAACTAACCAGATTAGTTACCATCAAACCTCGGCAATTGACAGTTTCGATAAGAATATGAGTTATGCGGCATAAAATCGGACACCATCTACTGTAAGAAAAACTAGATCCAGATATAAATGTTTGTAATTCTCATGAATGGAACTTTAATGTTATTTTTTTTATATCATTATTACTTTCTTTATATACCTAGTATAATGAGTAAGGAAATAATTGTGACGGGGTCGAAAATCCGAATTAGAGTTTTTTCGAAGGGAGAGCACAATTTAAGCATCCATGAACATGAATAAAAACATTTGGATGTGATGTCTCTCTCTGTGTGTGTATGCGTGTGTGTCAGTGAGTTTATGGAGAAGATATCTCACGAACGAATGGAGCTATTCGAACACAATTTGTTACACAAATTTTCTCACGAATGGAACTCGAATACAATACATAAATACTGGAAGACTATAGTTTTTATACGCAATCAACCTTTCAGAACCCCTTAAGTTTTCAAGTAACATTTTGAAAATATCATTAAAAAATCACAACCTTTATTTAAGTTACATAAATAGTCATTTATTACGTAATTTCTTATAAAAATAATTCACGCAAATTTTAGAAAGCCAGCATGAGACGTTTTCGAGATATTGCACAGTTTAAAAAAAATTATCAAAAAATCATATAAAATAAAAAAAATCTTAACTATTGTGAAATATGTTCACATTTCATAAGTAATACCATACGATATATTTGGTGACATCATTCTCGTGGAACTAGCTCATTCCATGCACAAGAAAAGTTACTTTGTGTAATACTTTTGTATTTCAAGCTAATATTCATTTCTCTGCTGTAAGAATAACTTATTTCTCCGTCCATAACGCGTAGCAAGATTTTGGCGGAATTTCGCCAAATGGGCGACAATTTTATATGTTGCCAAATAAAGGAAAATATCGCCAAATTGATAAATATAACGGTAAATCAATGAAAATTGCGTCTCATTGGTGAAAGTTCAATATTTTGGAAAGAAGATAAAAGTAGACTATAAGAATAACTCATTTCTCTGTCCGTAACGCTTAATAAGAAAATTAAATGGACGTCGCCAACTTGGCGACTATTTTAAATGTTGTTAAAGTGACAAAAATGACGCCAATTTGATTAAAATGACCCCAAATGGGATGTAATGTTTCTCAAATTCTGATTTCAGTCATATGGCGGACATGCCTCTTCTAGTATATAAGAAATGCTCTTATCTCCGTTTGTCTCTAACATTTGCTGATGCATTTGCTGAACTTGGCGAATCATTTAGCAAAGTATCGCCAATTTGGCGATATTTCGCTCCAGATTGACCAAAATATCGTCAAAATTGCAAGAATGACGCTCAAGTAATGAATATGACGCCTAATTGTTGAATATTATTGAAATATTTTAATATATGGACTATGTCGCTTATTAAGGACGCTATCAATATTGATAAGTGTTTATTTAGAGTTGCACGAAATATAAGTTTATTGGATATTTTGAAACAGTTTTACATGTTGTCATCCGGAAAATCCCCAAATACACAATTCAACGATAAAAAAACAGTACCGTGGACATTATACATTATTTTTTGACTGTAAAAGTAACACATGCATTGAATTATATAAGGAAAGTCATGTAATGGCCACATCAGATTTTTTTATAACCGGAACAGCGATAGTATATGTCTATTGAGAAAGTTGTCAAATAGAACTACATTATGGATATTATGATATCAAAATATTTAAAATTACAACAAAAAAGCCAATTGCATCCAATGCATCGGCGTCATTAAGATGTTGTCAACTTGAGAAACGAAACTTTTAAATAAATTCTTTAAAGTATTTTCAAAGAATAACTATATCTGAAAAGGATGCATATTTTAATTTCAGTCATATATATTTTATTGTGATATTAGTAGATTTCACCACAATGGGATACGTATGCATGGGAAAAAACGAGAGGGACGCATTCCAGGTATTATACTATTTGCATTGCAATAGAGCAAAGTGATTGACAGCTCTGAGCACAACAATTTAAGCCGTAACCAGGTGTGGGGTTTAGTATACAAAAGAGGTGAATGACGGGTGAGGTTCGAAGGATTACAAACCTCCTCTCCCTGTGTATTATCTGGAGATCATCCAAAGATCTATTGTATTAGAAGGTCTTAGTTCTATACAGGTAAGATAGTTTTTAAAAATATGTACCACTGAGGTCAACCGTATTTAATGAACCGTAGAGTCCTAGAACAACAGCGATTGGTTTGGGCTTGACATGATCAAAACGCATTCCTTGCACAGTCTAGGTCACTTGCATTTCTAGTTGGTTCTTGATCTGTACTATTCCTGTTCATATCAGTGGTGTGCTAGGTTTTTATATCGATAGTGCTGTGAGCAATTGGTCTCGTGAATTTTTACAAGTTGCAGAACAAGCTTTTTTGGAGTACAAGATCTGTACATTATGTCGAGCTGCATGAATAACGAAGATGTTGCTGTTGAAGGTAAATATCTTATGTTGATTTGTGTAATAGTGTTTATTTGCATGACCTGTAGTATTTTATAATATTTATGTCTACTAAATCGCTCGTTATGCAGTTGCAATTAGAGGTCTGCATGTTCTTGCAATTAACAGTTTGTCTGAAATTTCAGACTTATAAACAGTTAGACAGTACCAGTGTTTGTTTCAACTTCCTCCTGGTAATCTAGGGAGAAAAAAATTCTTATCTGTAGCTTTTCTTGTTTTTGGATTTTACTTTTAGTGTTTCTTCCAAAGAATAGATGCTATAGAGTGGAAGGTTTGTGATTTTTTAAAAGAAATCAATGAAATTTTTAGAAATATTTCTAATATATTTGTAAAATTAATACATTACTTTCCGTTAAATATTAGAAATAGATAAATGAATTTATCGATTATTTTAAAATGCCCAATTCTTCTTCTATTTAACGACAATCAGCAATCAAGAAAATATTAAATCTGAATGAGATACATTTGAAGGACAGCAAAAATAATTTGATTTACGATATATATTAGTAGAAAATTATATAATGTAGTAAATTTAAATTAATAAAAATTATTAATTTATTTTAATGAATTAATAACACATAGCTGCCTATCCTTCCAAATTACCAGGAAAGTTTCCGATATTCCGATCGCTAACCGATTTTTTTTCCAGAAACCAAAACTCCCTACTTTTCCCAATTCCGCTCCAAAAAATCACTAATATTTTAGCAAGATGTTTTCAGGTTCAGAAAATTACAAAATCGGTCCTGAAAATGTTACGAAGGTTGAAGTTTTTTCGTTCTTACGTTTAGAAAATCCGTTTTCCGGCGACTGCTACATCGGCTCTCAAATGCGCGTCAGGAAAGACGATCAATTATAATTTTTGTTCCGAACTATTTGCATCGACTGAAAATTTGATAATTATTTCATACTACATAAAAAAACACTATTTTTAAGATGTGTTATTAATGAAATGAAGAGCAATTTTTCAGAATTCTCGCTAAAAATGGTATTTGTACGGGATTCTCCGTATATTTCGATTAAATGGGAAAATATTTTCCACTTAGAAATGTCTCGGACGGCAGCTCCTCTCCCCGGAAGAGTCGGACGGTCTGGGTCTTCAACTTAGCAATGTCTGTTTGCATCGACTAAAATTTTTATAAATATTGCGTGATGTATATAAAACCGCTATTTTAAACGCTACGTTTTAAACATATTTTTAATGAAATGAAGAGCTATTTTGCAACAGCATCATGGAATACTGCACTTGTACGCGGTCCTCGGTATATTATCGGTAGTCATAAAAAAAATCTTAAAATCGCATATAGAATATCCTGTAGACAACCTCATTTCATATTTTGAAAACGATTGACAAATTATTTTCATTTCAAGCTAAAAAATAAACTTAATAAAACTTTTAGTCAAATGGTAAATGTTTGTTAAACCAAATTATTTTTCACTTATATAGTACGATTGCGCTATAAAATTTGTATTTTCGTGTGTTGACGTGAGACCATTAGTATCTTCTTCCATCGATCTCCATCCTGTAATTATTGTTCATTAGAATGACTAAATTAGCTTATTTTTATGTTTTGTTTAATTATTAATGGTAATTTTTTAATTATTTCACATAAATTGCACAATTCACTTTGTTTTCTCGTACTTTGTCGTGAGTCTACTAATATCTTTGTTACCTATCTCCATCTTCAAAATAATAAGTATTACACTGACTAAACTGACATATTTTCCTATTCTGGTTAATTAATGCAGTCCACACTTGGGGTAGAGGGATACTATATTATTTACAATTCCTATGTTTTCTTTTTGGACGTTTCTGTTTATAAGAATACTCAGCTGTCACTCTTCTTTAATACAATTTTAACCCATTTAATGCGAAGGTGACTCTTTCTTTTTGTTTCCGTCTGCAGTAAAATGAATACTGTTGGGAGCATAGAAATCCATAAAAGGAATGCGTGTCACTTTCTTTCACTCATGCAACTATTTTGCATTCTTGACAAAATTATTACCTTATGCACGGGTTGAGAAATACACACCTGAAACTTGACGTTCTATGATATGTTAAAGTCGGTAGATGAAAGCCTTTTTCGGTTGATAAGGGTAAAGTTGTTCATTTTCATTGAAAAGAGCTCTAAATAATCATATAACTGCGTTGATGTAATTTTTTTCGACATTGGAATTAAGATGCAATTTAATAAATCGCAACAAACGTTAGAGCTATATTTTTTGCAGTCACAAATCAAAAAAAATTTCTAAAGCTTGGGATGGGCAACTCCCCCACCCAGATGATGCCCCTGTCTTATAGCATGGTGGGAATTTACATTACGATAATTTTTCAGAGCTTAGCTAATTTTTCCTGTAGTAAAATAACAGATTTTCAGTCATTCATAGTTGGCCGCTATGATAGCTTAAATTACTACAATAGTACATATTTCTCTCTCTCTCCACTTATAATATGCTGCAATTACTATAAAAAGTAATCTGCTCGGAAATAAAGGTATTTTAATGATATATTTAGAATATCTCATAAATATTATCTGGACACTCGACAACCTACATGCAGGTCCTGATTCACGCTCTGGCCAACGGGGCCGCGGCCCTGGGCCCTCAGACTTTAAGGAGCCCCAAAATTTTGTGTGTGATAAACAATTTATGTAGAAATAAATTTTTAATAAATTTAAAACTGATAAAAATTACAGTTATTCCAAATTATGAAATATTTTAATAGTTATAAATGGTATACATATATACTGCCTTGAAGGTAAAAGTATGGAAGTTTTCTTCACGTAGAAACGGGCATTTGGAGCTTTGATCCTGAGCCCCCAGATTTGTTATATATTAATTTTTGTATATGTTTCATATGCAGTGACAGTATGGGAGTCCTGTATATATGTCTAATGTTATTTACTTCGCTGAATAAATGTCTATATTTCAATTTTAGGTCTTAATCCTGCTCTACCATCAATCCCTCCAATGGTTCTTGAAACAGCTGAGTCCGGGAAGGTGTACCTGAAGGGCATCCTGAAAACAAAGACGACTGTTGGAAAAACTGATCCTTATAAGGATTTGAGCAAGTCGGAATTGAAGCCCGATGTTAAGAAAGTTTACTTTCGGGAGCCCACCCAAGACGACATTCGTTATTACAGACCAGACAAGTGAGTCTTGATCTAGCAACATCTCAATACATTTTAAAGTAATATGTAATCATTTATAGGAAGAAAGCGCACGTCATTCATGAGATATTATGGCCTTTTAATACCAGTTCCAATTCGAAAATATTCCAAAAATTAATATTCATGTACTGTCGTTCAATGAGTGAATTTTAAGTATATTTAAACAGATTAAATTGTTTTATTGACGAATAGTTTTTTCTTCTTCTGCAGGCGAGAACATACTGATAGAAGATCCAACTGCTCCTGCGCCAATGACATCGTAGTCTCTGTTACAACTGGAATTGTTTTAATTGTTTTCTTTATTACCATCATTGTAATATTATCGGTCATTGATCAGCTCATAAAACAGAAGGACCAGGGTGTCACCATCATGATCTTGCTTTTTGTCATGGGCTTTTGCATCGCGGGATGTTTCATCACCTGGAACGTAATGAGAAGCTGCCGCCGCAAATATAGACGCGAAGATGAAGAATGTAAAGTGTAAATGTCTTTTGGTGTAAATATTCAATGTAAATACCTTTTTGTGAAAGATATTCAATGTAAATATTATTCGATAAAAGTCATTTTGTGTAAATATTTAAATATATCGAATTTTGTGTAATAAAGTATTTTTAGCATATACAAGGGTTTTGTTCCTGAGTTAAATATAATTTTTATTTAATTATTTTTTGTTTGGCTTTAAGGAATTACCAACGATTTGATTTGCGGATTTCTGCAACAGTTAAAATATATCTTCGATTTGATTACTAACCTTTCGTTAGTGATTGTGAATCTCGTTCACAGTACCCAAAATTATTGCTTGGTATTTTGTGAATTGCAGAATTTTCTGTCAACTATACATTTATCTAACCCTCTCAGAGCCCATCGAATCCATTTAATTTTAAAGAAATGGGGAAATGGGAATAAACATAATTTTTTACGAGCTGATTATGGAAGTAACTATGAAGAGTATATAAGAGTTAGTTATCTCTCCGTTCGAGAAAGGTTGACGTGATACGAGATATATTGAGTTGTAAGATACCTCATTATTATTAGAATAGTACCTTCTTTATTTGTGGATTGAAAAAATGTATTTGTCAAAACATAAGCAATTCATATTATTACATTTCATGAAAACAGTGGAAATGTTGCAAAAATATTCATTTTACAATGACTGATTTTGCAGCTATTTTGCTGCTTACTCCATATCTAAGCATGCTTATGTAAATCAAATGGTTAGGTAAAGTTAAAGTACAAGAAATTTTAGCAATAAGAATTTACACCACTCAATATGCTCAGCCATGCTCTTCAATATAACTGAAGTATAGGAATATTAGAATTAGTCAATTTTACTAATATATTTGTTAATTTTAAGATCTGCGTTATTTTGTAATAGCTGTTTATTCTATAATTTAAGTTAAAAGCACAATAATGCAGACATTTTAAATAATTTTAATATTTTAATTTTTCTGGACCATTACATTTGTGTATGTGAAAATAAAGTAGTTGGGAGAAATTAAATTATTGCTGGAATGATTCGTACTTTTATGTTTACATGACTATAAGTATAAAGGCATAAGTATAAAGGCAATTTGCACATAAATAGATATAATAGACGGTAACCAAATAGGGATCAGGTAGTTGGCTGCCTAGACACGTGGTACAATCTAAATATATACTGACTAGCAATGTCCTAAATTAGATGGCAAAATTGAATTGTAAAATAAAGCAAATATAAACAACGACCTTTCTATTAATTCTTTAGAATAAAAATAGAAAATTTAAAAACTCTTTATTCAGCAAACTGTACAACAAAAATAATATAGTGCCCATCTTTCATTGTATGAATTTTAAATGAAAGATAAAAAAAATAACCGTCCCTAATTTCTAAGAGGACCAATATATTTCGAACTTGTACAGAAGCCTGGACAGAGAGCCCGGATTAAGACATGCAACTAACCAGATTAGTTACCATCAAACCTCGGCAATTGACAGTTTCGATAAGAATATGAGTTATGCGGCATAAAATCGGACACCATCTACTGTAAGAAAAACTAGATCCAGATATAAATGTTTGTAATTCTCATGAATGGAACTTTAATGTTATTTTTTTTATATCATTATTACTTTCTTTATATACATAGTATAATGAGTAAGGAAATAATTGTGACGGGGTCGAAAATCCGAATTAGAGTTTTTTCGACGGGAGAGCACAATTTAAGCATCCATGAACATGAATAAAAACATTTGGATGTGATGTCTCTCTCTGTGTGTGTATGCGTGTGTGTCAGTGAGTTTATGGAGAAGATATCTCACGAACGAATGGAGCTATTCGAACACAATTTGTTACACAAATTTTCTCACGAATGGAACTCGAATACAATACATAAATACTGGAAGACTATAGTTTTTATACGCAATCAACCTTTCAGAACCCCTTAAGTTTTCAAGTAACATTTTGAAAATATCATTAAAAAATCACAACCTTTATTTAAGTTACGTAAATAGTCATTTATTACGTAATTTCTTATAAAAATAATTCACGCAAATTTTAGAAAGCCAGCATGAGACGTTTTCGAGATATTGCACAGTTTAAAAAAAATTATCAAAAAATCATATAAAATAAAAAAAATCTTAACTATTGTGAAATATGTTCACATTTCATAAGTAATACCATACGATATATTTGGTGACATCATTCTCGTGGAACTAGCTCATTCCATGCACAAGAAAAGTTACTTTGTGTAATACTTTTGTATTTCAAGCCAATATTCATTTCTCTGCTGTAAGAATAACTTATTTCTCCGTCCATAACGCGTAGCAAGATTTTGGCGGAATTTCGCCAAATGGGCGACAATTTTATATGTTGCCAAATAAAGGAAAATATCGCCAAATTGATAAATATAACGGTAAATCAATGAAAATTGCGTCTCATTGGTGAAAGTTCAATATTTTGGAAAGAAGATAAAAGTAGACTAGAAGAATAACTCATTTCTCTGTCCGTAACGCTTAATAAGAAAATTAAATGGACGTCGCCAACTTGGCGACTATTTTAAATGTTGTTAAAGTGACAAAAATGACGCCAATTTGATTAAAATGACCCCAAATGGGATGTAATGTTTCTCAAATTCTGATTTCAGTCATATGGCGGACATGCCTCTTCTAGTATATAAGAAATGCTCTTATCTCCGTTTGTCTCTAACATTTGCTGATGCATTTGCTGAACTTGGCGAATCATTTAGCAAAGTATCGCCAATTTGGCGATATTTCGCTCCAGATTGACCAAAATATCGTCAAAATTGCAAGAATGACGCTCAAGTAATGAACATGACGCCTAATTGATGAATATTATTGAAATATTTTAATATATGGACTATGTCGTTTATTAAGGACGCTATCAATATTGATAAGTGTTTATTTAGAGTTTCACGAAATATAAGTTTATTGGATATTTTGAAACAGTTTTACATGTTGTCATCCGGAAAATCGCCAAATACACAATTCAACGATAAAAAAACAGTACCGTGGACATTATACATTATTTTTTGACTGTAAAAGTAACACATGCATTGAATTATATAAGGAAAGTCATGTAATGGCCACATCAGATTTTTTTATAACCGGAACTGCGATAGTATATGTCTATTGAGAAAGTTGTCAAATAGATCTCCATTATGGATATTATGATATCAAAATATTTAAAATTACAAGAAAAAAGCCAATTGCATCCAATGCATCGGGGTCATTAAGATGTTGTCAACTTGAGAAACGAAACTTTTAAATAAATTCTTTAAAGTATTTTCAAAGAATAACTATATCTGAAAAGGATGCATATTTTAATTTCATTCATATATATTTTATTGTGATATTAGTAGATTTCACCACAATGGGATACGTATGCATGGGAAAAAACGAGAGGGACGCATTCCAGGTATTATACTATTTGCATTGCAATAGAGCAAAGTGATTGACAGCTCTGAGCACAACAATTTAAGCCGTAACCAGGTGTGGGGTTTAGTATACAAAGGAGGTGAATGACGGGTGAGGTTCGAAGGATTACAAACCTCCTCTCCCTGTGTATTATCTGGAGATCATCCAAAGATCTATTGTATTAGAAGGCCTTAGTTCTATACAGATAAGATGGTTTTTAAAAATATGTACCAATGAGGTCAACCGTATTAAATGAACCGCAGTGTCCTAGAACAACAGCGATTGGTTTGGGCTTGACATGTTCAAAACGCATTCCTTGCACAGTCTAGGTCACTTGCATTTCTAGTTGGTTCTTGATCTGTACTATTCCTGTTCATATCAGTGGTGTGCTAGGTCATTATATCGATAGTGCTGTGAGCAATTAGTCTCGTGAATTTTTACAAGTTGCAGAACAAGCTTTTTTGGAGTACAAGATCTGTACATTATGTCGAGCTGCATGAATAACGAAGATGTTGCTGTTGAAGGTAAATATCTTATGTTGATTTGTGTAATAGTGTTTATTTGCATGACCTGTAGTATTTTATAATATTTATGTCTACTAATTCGCTCGTTATGCAGTTGCAATTAGAGGTCTGCATGTTCTTGCAATTAACAGTTTGTCTGAAATTTCAGACTTATAAACAGTTAGACAGTACCAGTGTTTGTTTCAACTTCCTCCTGGTAGTCTAGGGAGAAAAAAATTCTTATCTGCAGCTTTTCTTGTTTTTGGATTTTACTTTTAGTGTTTCTTCCAAAGAATAGATGCTATAGAGTGATTTGAGTGTTCGTGATTTTTTAAAATAAATCAATGAAATTTTTAGAAATATTTCTAATATATTTGTAAAATTAATACATTACTTTCCGTTAAATATTAGAAATAGATTAATGAATTTATCGATTATTTTAAAATGCCCAATTCTTCTTCTATTTAACGACAATCAGCAAACAAGAAAATATTAAATCTGAATGAGATACATTCGAAGGACATCAAAAATAATTTGATTTACGATATATATTAGTAGAAAATTATATAATGTAATAAATTTAGATTAATAAGAATTATTAATTTATTTTAATGAATTAATAACACATAGCTGCCTATCCTTCCAAATAACCAGGAAAGTTTCCGATATTCCGATCGCTAACCGATTTTTTGTCCAGAAACCAAAACTCCCTACTTTTCCCGATTCCGCTACAAAAAATCACTAATATTTTAGCAAGATGTTTTCAGGTTCAGAAAATTACAAAATCGGTCCTGAAAATGTTACGAAGATCGAAGTTTTTTCGTTCTTACGTTTAGAAAATCCGTTTTCCGGCGACTGCTACATCGGCTCTCAAATGCGCGTCAGGAAAGACGACCAATTATAATTTTTGTTCCGAACTATTTGCATCGACTGAAAATTTGATAATTATTTCATACTACATAAAAAAACACTATTTTTACGATGTGTTATTAATGAAATGAAGAGCAATTTTTCAGAATTATCGCTAAAAATGGTATTTGTACGGGATTCTCCGTATATTTCGATTAAATGGGAAAATATTTTCCACTTAGAAATGTCTCGGACGGCAGCTCCTCTCCCCGGAAGAGTCGGACGGTCTGGGTCTTCAACTTAGCAATGTCTGTTTGCATCGACTAAAATTTTTATAAATATTGCGTGATGTATATAAAACCGCTATTTTAAACGCTACTTTTTAAACATATTTTTAATGAAATGAAGAGCTGTTTTGCAACAGCATCATGGAATACTGCACTTGTACGCGGTCCTCGGTATATTATCGGTAGTCATAAAAAAATCTTAAAAACGCATATAGAATATCCTGTAGACAACCTCATTTCATATTTTGAAAACGATTGACAAATTATTTTCATTTCAAGCTAAAAAATAAACTTAATAAAACATTTAGTCAAATGGTAAATGTTTGTTAAACCAAATTATTTTTCACTTATATAGTACGATTGCGCTATAAAATTTGTATTTTCGTGTGTTGACGTGAGACCATTAGTATCTTCTTCCATCGATCTCCATCCCGTAATTATTGTTCATTAGAATGACTAAATTAGCTTATTTTTATGTTTTGTTTAATTATTAATGATAATTTTTTAATTATTTCACATAAATTGCACAATTCACTTTGTTTTCTCGTACTTTGTCGTGAGTCTACTAATATCTTTTTTACCTATCTCCATCTTCTAAATAATAAATATTAGACTGACTAAACTGACATATTTTCCTATTCTGGTTAATTAATGCAGTCCACACATGGGGTAGAGGGATACTATATTATTTACAATTCCTATGTTTTCTTTTTGGACGTTTCTGTTTATAGGAATACTCAGCAGTCACTCTTCTTTAATACAATTTTAACCCATTTAATGCGAAGGTGACTCTTTTTTTTGTTTCCGTCTGCAGTAAAAGGAATACTGTTGGGAGCATAGAAATCCATAAAAGGAATGCGTGTCACTTTCTTTCACTCATGCAACTATTTTGCATTCTTGACAAAATTATTACCTTATGCACGGGTTGAGAAATACACACCTGAAACTTGACGTTCTATGATATGTTAAAGTCGGTAGATGAAAGCCTTTTTCGGTTGATAAGGGTGAAGTTGTTCATTTTCATTGAAAAGAGCTCTAAATAAACATATAACTGCGTTGATGTAATTTTTTTCGTCATTGGAATTAAGATGCAATTTAATAAATCGCAACAAACGTTAGAGCTATATTTTTTGCAGTCACAAATCAAAAAAAATTTCTAAAGCTTGGGATGGGCAACTCCCTCCACCCAGATGATGCCCCTGTCTTATAGCATGTTGGGAATTTACATTACGATAATTTTTCAGAGCTTAGCTAATTTTTCCTGTAGTAAAATAACAGATTTTCAGTCATTCATAGTTGGCCGCTATGATAGCTTAAATTACTACAATAGTACATATTTCTCTCTCTCTCCACTTATAACATGCTGCAATTACTATAAAAAGTAATCTGCTCGGAAATAAAGGTATTTTAATGATATATTTAGAATATCTCATAAATATTATTTGGACACTCGACAACCTACATGCAGGTCCTGATTCACGCTCTGGCCTACGGGGCCGCGGCCCTGGGCCCTCAGACTTTAAGGAGCCCCAAAATTTTGTGTGTGATAAACAATTTATGTAGAAATAAATTTTTAATAAATTTAAAACTGATAAAACTTACAGTTATTCCAAATTATGAAATATTTTAATAGTTATAAATGGTATACATATATACTGCCTTGAAGGTAAATGTATGGAAGTTTTCTTCACGTAGAAACGGGCATTTGGAGCTTTGATCCTGAGCCCAAAGATTTGTTATATATTAATTTTTGTATATGTTTCATATGCAGTGACAGTATGGGAGTCCTGTATATATGTCTAATGTTATTTACTTCGCTGAATAAATGTCTATATTTCAATTTTAGGTCTTAATCCTGCTCTACCATCAATCCCTCCAATGGTTCTTGAAACAGCTGAGTCCGGGAAGGTGTACCTGAAGGGCATCCTGAAAACAAAGACGACTGTTGGAAAAACTGACCCTTATAAGGATTTGAGCAAGTCGGAATTGAAGCCCGATGTTAAGAAAGTTTACTTTCGGGAGCCCACCCAAGACGACATTCGTTATTACAGACCAGACAGGTGAGTCTTGATCTAGCAACATCTCAATACATTTTAAAGTAATATGTAATCATTTATAGGAAGAAAGCGCACGTCATTCATGAGATATTATGGCCTTTTAATACCAGTTCCAATTCGAAAATATTCCAAAAATTAATATTCATGTACTGTCGTTCAATGAGTGAATTTTAAGTATATTTAAACCGATTAAATTGTTTTATTGACGAATAGTTTTTTCTTCTTCTGCAGGCGAGAGCATACTGATAGAAGATCCAACTGCTCCTGCGCCAATGACATCGTAGTCTCTGTTACAACTGGAATTGTTTTAATTGTTTTCTTCATTACCATCATTGTAATATTATCGGTCATTGATCAGCTCATAAAACAGAAGGACCAGGGTGTCACCATCATGATCTTGCTTTTTGTCATGGGCTTTTGCATCGCGGGATGTTTCATCACCTGGAACGTAATTAGAAGCTGCCGCCGCAGATATAGACGCGAAGATGAAGAATGTAAAGTGTAAATGTCTTTTGGTGTAAATATTCAATGTAAATACCTTTTTGTGAAAGATATTCAATGTAAATATTATTCGATAAAAGTCATTTTGTGTAAATATTTAAATATATCGTATTTTGTGTAATAAAGTATTTTTAGCATATACAAGGGTTTTGTTCCTGAGTTAAATATAATTTTTATTTAATTATTTTTTGTTTGGCTTTAAGGAATTACCAACGATTTGATTTGCGGTTTTCTGCAACAGTTAAAATATATCTTCGATTTGATTACTAACCTTTCGTTAGTGATTGTGAATCTCGTTCACAGTACCCAAAAATATTGCTTGGTATTTTGTGAATTGCAGAATTTTCTGTCAACTATACATTTGTCTAACCCTCTCAGAGCCCATCGAATCCATTTAATTTTAAAGAAATGATATATGGGGAAATGGGAATAAACATAATTTTTTACGAGCTGATTATGGAAGTAACTATGAAGAGTATATAAAAGTTAGTTATCTCTCAGTTCGAGAAAGGTTGACGTGATACGAGATATATTGAGTTGTAAGATACCTCATTATTATTAGAATAGTACCTTCTTTATTTG
This sequence comes from Amaurobius ferox, assembly GCA_951213105.1. Lineage (NCBI taxonomy): Eukaryota > Metazoa > Arthropoda > Arachnida > Araneae > Amaurobiidae > Amaurobius > Amaurobius ferox. The sequence goes on from OX578152.1 coordinate 24,036,843, forward strand.
TGGATTGAAAAATGTATTTGTCAAAACATAAGCAATTCATATTATTACATTTCATGAAAACAGTGGAAATGTTGCAAAAATATTCATTTTACAATGACTGATTTTGCAGCTATTTTGCTGCTTACTCCATATCTAAGCATGCTTATGTAAATCAAATGGTTGGGTAAAGTTAAAGTACAAGAAATTTTAGCAATAAGAATTTACACCACTCAATATGCTCAGCCATGGTCTTCAATATAACTGAAGTATAGGAATATTAGAATTAGTCAATTTTACTAATATATTTGTTAATTTTAAGATCTGCGTTATTTTGTAATAGCTGTTTATTCTATAATTTAAGTTAAAAGCACAATCATGCAGACATTTTAAATAATTTTAATATTTTAATTTTTCTGGACCATTACATTTGTGTATGTGAAAATAAAGTAGTCGGGAGAAATTAAATTATTGCTGGAATGATTCGTACTTTTATGTTTACATGACTATAAGTATAAAGGCATAAGTATAAAGGCAATTTGCACATAAATAGATATAATAGACGGTAACCAAATAGGGATCAGGTAGTTGGCTGCCTAGACACGTGGTACAATCTAAATATATACTGACTAGCAATGTCCTAAATTAGATGGCAAAATTGAATTGTAAAATAAAGCAAATATAAACAACGACCTTTCTATTAATTCTTTAGAATAAAAATAGAAAATTTAAAAACTCTTTATTCAGCAAACTGTACAACAAATATAATATAGTGCCCATCTTTCATTGTATGAATTTTAAATGAAAGATAAAAAAAATAACCGGCCCTAATTTCTAAGTGGACCAATATATTTCGACCTTGTACAGAAGCCTGGACAGAGAGCCCGGAATAAGACATGTAACTAACCAGATTAGTTACCATCAAACCTCGGCAATTGACAGTTTCGAAAAGAATATGAGTTATGCGGCATAAAATCGGACACCATCTACTGTAAGAAAACTGGATCCAGATATAAATGTTTGTAATTCTCATGAATGGAACTTTAATGTTATTTTTTTTATATCATTATTACTTTCTTTATATACATAGTATAATGAGTAAGGAAATAATTGTGACGGGGTCGAAAATCCGAATTAGAGTTTTTTCGAAGGGAGAGCACAATTTAAGCATCCATGAACATGAATAAAAACATTTGGATGTGATGTCTCTCTCTGTGTGTGTATGCGTGTGTGTCAGTGAGTTTATGGAGAAGATATCTCACGAACGAATGGAGCTATTCGAACACAATTTGTTACACAAATTTTCTCACGAATGGAACTCGAATACAATACATAAATACTGGAAGACTATAGTTTTTATACGCAATCAACCTTTCAGAACCCCTTAAGTTTTCAAGTAACATTTTGAAAATATCATTAAAAAATCACAACCTTTATTTAAGTTACATAAATAGTCATTTATTACGTAATTTCCTATAAAAATAATTCACGCAAATTTTAGAAAGCCAGCATGAGACGTTTTCGAGATATTGCACAGTTTAAAAAAAATTATCAAAAAATCATATAAAATAAAAAAAAAACTTAACTATTGTGAAATATGTTCACATTTCATAAGTAATACCATACGATATATTTGGTGACATCATTCTCGTGGAACTAGCTCATTCCATGCACAAGAAATGTTACTTTGTTTAATACTTTTGTATTTCAAGCCAATATTCATTTCTCTGCTATAAGAATAACTTATTTCTCCGTCCATAACGCGTAGCAAGATTTTGGCGGAATTTCGCCAAATGGGCGACAATTTTATATTTTGCCAAATAAAGGAAAATATCGCCAAATTGATAAATATAACGGTAAATCAATGAAAATTGCGTCTCATTGGTGAAAGTTCAATATTTTGGAAAGAAGATAAAAGTAGACTATAAGAATAATTCATTTCTCTGCCCGTAACGCTTAATAAGAAAATTAAATGGACGTCGCCAACTTGGCGACTATTTTAAATGTTGTTAAAGTGACAAAAATGACGCCAATTTGTTTAAAATGACCCCAAATGGGATGTAATGTTTCTCAAATTCTGATTTCAGTCATATGGCGGACATGCCTCTTCTAGTATATAAGAAATGCTCTTATCTCCGTTTGTCTCTAACATTTGCTGATGCATTTGCTGAACTTGGCGAATCATTTAGCAAAGTATCGCCAATTTGGCGATATTTCGCTCCAGATTGACCAAAATATCGTCAAAATTGCAAGAATGACGCTCAAGTAATGAACATGACGCCTAATTGATGAATATTATTGAAATATTTTAATATATGGACTATGTCGCTTATTAAGGACGCTATCAATATTGATAAGTGTTTATTTAGAGTTGCACGAAATATAAGTTTATTGGATATTTTGAAACAGTTTTACATGTTGTCATCCGGAAAATCGCCAAATACACAATTCAACGATAAAAAAACAGTACCGTGGACATTATACATTATTTTTTGACTGTAAAAGTAACACATGCTTTGAATTATATAAGGAAAGTCATGTAATGGCCACATCAGATTTTTTTATAACCGGAACTGCGATAGTATATGTCTATTGAGAAAGTTGTCAAATAGAACTGCATTATGGATATTATGATATCAAAATATTTAAAATTACAACAAAAAAAGCCAATTGCATCCAATGCATCGGCGTCATTAAAATGTTGTCAACTTGAGAAACGAAACTTTTAAATAAATTCTTTAAAGTATTTTCAAAGAATAACTATATCTGAAAAGGATGCATATTTTAATTTCAGTCATTTATATTTTATTGTGATATTAGTAGATTTCACCACAATGGGATACGTATGCATGGGAAAAAACGAGAGGGACGCATTCCAGGTATTATACTATTTGCATTGCAATAGAGCAAAGTGATTGACAGCTCTGAGCACAACATTTTAAGCCGTAACCAGGTGTGGGGTTTAGTATACAAAAGAGGTGAATGACGGGTGAGGTTCGAAGGATTACAAACCTCCTCTACCTGTGTATTATCTGGAGATCATCCAAAGATCTATTGTATTAGAAGGTCTTAGTTCTATACAGGTAAGATGGTTTGTAAAAATATGTACCAATGAGGTCAACCTTATTAAATGAACCGTAGAGTCCTAGAACAACAGCGATTGGTTTGGGCTTGACATGTTCAAAACGCATTCCTTGCACAGTCTAGGTCACTTGCATTTCTAGTTGGTTCTTGATCTGTACTATTCCTGTTCATATCAGTGGAGTGCTAGGTTATTATATCGATAGAGCTGTGAGCAATTGGTCTCGTGAATTTTTACAAGTTGCAGAACAAGCTTTTTTGGAGTACAAGATCTGTACATTATGTCGAGCTGCATGAATAACGAAGATGTTGCTGTTGAAGGTAAATATCTTATGTTGATTTGTGTAATAGTGTTTATTTGCATGACCTGTAGTATTTTATAATATTTATGTCTACTAAATCGCTCGTTATGCAGTTGCAATTAGAGGCCTGCATGTTCTTGCAATTAACAGTTTGTCTGAAATTTCAGACTTATAAACAGTTAGACAGTACCAGTGTTTGTTTCAACTTCCTCCTGGTAATCTAGGGAGAAAAAAATTCTTATCTGTAGCTTTTCTTGTTTTTGGATTTTACTTTTACTGTTTCTTCCAAAGAATAGATGCTATAGAGTGGAAGGTTTGTGATTTCTTAAAAGAAATCAATGAAATTTTTAGAAATATTTCTAATATATTTGTAAAATTAATACATTACTTTCCGTTAAATATTAGAAATAGATTAATGAATTTATCGATTATTTTAAAATGCCCAATTCTTCTTCTATTTAACGACAATCAGCAAACAAGAAAATATTAAATCTGAATGAGATACATTTGAAGGACAGCAAAAATAATTTGATTTACGATATATATTAGTAGAAAATTATATAATGTAATAAATTTAGATTAATAAAAATTATTAATTTATTTTAATGAATTAATAACACATAGCTGCCTATCCTTCCAAATTACCAGGAAAGTTTCCGATATTCAGATCGCTAACCGATTTTTTGTCCAGAAACCAAAACTCCCTACTTTTCCCGATTCCGCTACAAAAAATCACTAATATTTTAGCAAGATGTTTTCAGGTTCAGAAAATTACAAAATCGGTCCTGAAAATGTTACGAAGATCGAAGTTTTTTCGTTCTTACGTTTAGAAAATCCGTTTTTCGGCGACTGCTACATCGGCTCTCAAATGCGCGTCAGGAAAGACGACCAATTATAATTTTTGTTCCGAACTATTTGCATCGACTGAAATTTTGATAATTATTTCATACTACATAAAAAAACACTATTTTTACGATGTGTTATTAATGAAATGAAGAGCAATTTTTCAGAATTATCGCTAAAAATGGTATTTGTACGGGATTCTCCGTATATTTCGATTAAATGGGAAAATATTTTCCACTTAGAAATGTCTCGGACGGCAGCTCCTCTCCCCGGAAGAGTCGGACGGTCTGGGTCTTCTACTTAGCAATGTCTGTTTGCATCGACTAAAATTTTTATAAATATTGCGTGATGTATATAAAACCGCTATTTTAAACGCTACTTTTTAAACATATTTTTAATGAAATGAAGAGCTCTTTTGCAACAGCATCATGGAATACTGCACTTGTACGCGGTCCTCGGTATATTATCGGTAGTCATAAAAAAAATCTTAAAATCGCATATAGAATATCCTGTAGACAACCTCATTTCATATTTTGAAAACGATTGACAAATTATTTTCATTTCAAGCTAAGAAATAAACTTAATAAAACTTTTAGTCAAATGGTAAATGTTTGTTAAACCAAATTATTTTTCACTTATATAGTACGATTGCGCTATAAAATTTGTATTTTCGTGTGTTGACGTGAGACCATTAGTATCTTCCTCCATCGATCTCCATCCCGTAACTATTGTTCATTAGAATGACTAAATTAGCTTATTTTTATGTTTTGTTTAATTATTAATGGTAATTTTTTAATTATTTCACATAAATTGCACAATTCACTTTGTTTTCTCGTACTTTGTCCTGAGTCTACTAATATCTTTTTTACCTATCTCCATCTTCTAAATAATAAATATTAGACTGACTAAACTGACATATTTTCCTATTCTGGTTAATTAATGCAGTTCACACATGGGGTAGAGGGATACTATATTATTTACAATTCCTATGTTTTCTTTTTGGACGTTTCTGTTTATAGGAATACTCAGCTGTCACTCTTCTTTAATACAATTTTAACCCATTTAATGCGAAGGTGACTCTTTCTTTTTGTTTCCGTCTGCAGTAAAAGGAATACTGTTGGGAGCATAGAAATCCATAAAAGGAATGCGTGTCACTTTCTTTCACTCATGCAACTATTTTGCATTCTTGACAAAATTATTACCTTATGCACGGGTTGAGAAATACACACCTGAAACTTGACGTTCTATGATATGTTAAATCGGTAGATGAAAGCCTTTTTCGGTTGATAAGGGTAAAGTTGTTCATTTTCATTGAAAAGAGCTCTAAATAAACATATAACTGCGTTGACGTAATTTTTTTCGTCATTGGAATTAAGATGCAATTTAATAAATCGCAACAAACGTTAGAGCTATATTTTTTGCAGTCACAAATCAAAAAAAATTTCTAAAGATTGGGATGGGCAACTCCCCCCACCCAGATGATGCCCCTGTCTTATAGCATGGTGGGAATTTACATTACGATAATTTTTCAGAGCTTAGCTAATTTTTCCTGTAGTAAAATAGCAGATTTTCAGTCATTCATTGTTGGCCGCTATGATAGCTTAAATTACTACAATAGTACATATTTCTCTCTCTCTCCACTTATAACATGCTGCAATTACTATAAAAAGTAATCTGCTCGGAAATAAAGGTATTTTAATGATGTATTTAAAATATCTCATAAATATTATCTGGACACTCGACAACCTACATGCAGGTCCTGATTCACGCTCTTTCCTACGGGGCCGCGGCCCTCGGCCCTCTGACTTTAAGGAGCCCCAAAATTTTATGTGTGATAAACAATTTAGGTAGAAATAAATTTTTAATAAATTTAAAACTGATAAAAATTACAGTTATTCCAAATTATGAAATATTTTAATAGTTATAAATGGTATACATATATACTGCCTTGAAGGTAAAAGTATGGAAGTTTTCTTCACGTAGAAACGGGCATTTGGAGCTTTGATCCTGAGCCCCCAGATTTGTTATATATTAATTTTTGTATATGTTTCATATGCAGTGACAGTATGGGAGTCCTCTATATATGTCTAATGTTATTTACTTCGCTGAATAAATGTCTATATTTCAATTTTAGGTCTTAATCCTGCTCTACCATCAATCCCTCCAATGGTTCTTGAAACAGCTGAGTCCGGGAAGGTGTACCTGAAGGGCATCCTGAAAACAAAGACGACTGTTGGAAAAACTGACCCTTATAAGGATTTGAGCAAGTCGGAATTGAAGCCCGATGTTAAGAAAGTTTACTTTCGGGAGCCCACCCAAGACGACATTCGTTATTACAGACCAGACAGGTGAGTCTTGATCTAGCAACATCTCAATACATTTTAAAGTAATATGTAATCATTTATAGGAAGAAAGCGCACGTCATTCATGAGATATTATGGCCTTTTAATACCAGTTCCAATTCGAAAATATTCCAAAAATTAATATTCATGTACTGTCGTTCAATGAGTGAATTTTAAGTATATTTAAACAGATTAAATTGTTTTATTGACGAATAGTTTTTTCTTCTTCTGCAGGCGAGAACATACTGATAGAAGATCCAACTGCTCCTGCGCCAATGACATCGTAGTCTCTGTTACAACTGGAATTGTTTTAATTGTTTTCTTCATTACCATCATTGTAATATTATCGGTCATTGATCAGCTCATAAAACAGAAGGACCAGGGTGTCACCATCATGATCTTGCTTTTTGTCATGGGCTTTTGCATCGCGGGATGTTTCATCACCTGGAACGTAATGAGAAGCTGCCGCCGCAGATATAGACGCGAAGATGAAGAATGTAAAGTGTAAATGTCTTTTGGTGTAAATATTCAATGTAAATACCTTTTTGTGAAAGATATTCAATGTAAATATTATTCGATAAAAGTCATTTTGTGTAAATATTTAAATATATCGTATTTTGTGTAATAAAGTATTTTTAGCATATACAAGGGTTTTGTTCCTGAGTTAAATATAATTTTTATTTAATTATTTTTTGTTTGGCTTTAAGGAATTACCAACGATTTGATTTGCGGTTTTCTGCAACAGTTAAAATATATCTTCGATTTGATTACTAACCTTTCGTTAGTGATTGTGAATCTCGTTCACAGTACCCAAAAATATTGCTTGGTATTTTGGGAATTGCAGAATTTTCTGTCAACTATACATTTGTCTAACCCTCTCAGAGCCCATCGAATCCATTTAATTTTAAAGAAATGATATATGGGGAAATGGGAATAAACATAATTTTTTACGAGCTGATTATGGAAGTAACTATGAAGAGTATATAAAAGTTAGTTATCTCTCAGTTCGAGAAAGGTTGACGTGATACGAGATATATTGAGTTGTAAGATACCTCATTATTATTAGAATAGTACCTTCTTTATTTGTGGATTGAAAAATGTATTTGTCAAAACATAAGCAATTCATATTATTACATTTCATGAAAACAGTGGAAATGTTGCAAAAATATTCATTTTACAATGACTGATTTTGCAGCTATTTTGCTGCTTACTCCATATCTAAGCATGCTTATGTAAATCAAATGGTTGGGTAAAGTTAAAGTACAAGAAATTTTAGCAATAAGAATTTACACCACTCAATATGCTCAGCCATGGTCTTCAATATAACTGAAGTATAGGAATATTAGAATTAGTCAATTTTACTAATATATTTGTTAATTTTAAGATCTGCGTTATTTTGTAATAGCTGTTTATTCTATAATTTAAGTTAAAAGCACAATCATGCAGACATTTTAAATAATTTTAATATTTTAATTTTTCTGGACCATTACATTTGTGTATGTGAAAATAAAGTAGTCGGGAGAAATTAAATTATTGCTGGAATGATTCGTACTTTTATGTTTACATGACTATAAGTATAAAGGCATAAGTATAAAGGCAATTTGCCCATAAATAGATATAATAGACAGTAACCAAATAGGGATCAGGTAGTTGGCTGCCTAGACACGTGGTACAATCTAAATATATACTGACTAGCAATGTCCTAAATTAGATGGCAAAATTGAATTGTAAAATAAAGCAAATATAAACAACGACCTTTCTATTAATTCTTTAGAATAAAAATAGAAAATTTAAAAACTCTTTATTCAGCAAACTGTACAACAAATATAATATAGTGCCCATCTTTCATTGTATGAATTTTAAATGAAAGATAAAAAAAATAACCGTCCCTAATTTCTAAGTGGACCAATATATTTCGACCTTGTACAGAAGCCTGGACAGAGAGCCCGGATTAAGACATGTAACTAACCAGATTAGTTACCATCAAACCTCGGCAATTGACAGTTTCGATAAGAATATGAGTTATGCGGCATAAAATCGGACACCATCTACTGTAAGAAAAACTGGATCCAGATATAAATGTTTGTAATTCTCATGAATGGAACTTTAATGTTATTTTTTTTATATCATTATTACTTTCTTTATATACATAGTATAATGAGTAAGGAAATAATTGTGACGGGGTCGAAAATCCGAATTAGAGTTTTTTCGAAGGGAGAGCACAATTTAAGCATCCATGAACATGAATAAAAACATTTGGATGTGATGTCTCTCTCTGTGTGTGTATGCGTGTGTGTCAGTGAGTTTATGGAGAAGATATCTCACGAACGAATGGAGCTATTCGAACACAATTTGTTACACAAATTTTCTCACGAATGGAACTCGAATACAATACATAAATACTGGAAGACTATAGTTTTTATACGCAATCAACCTTTCAGAACCCCTTAAGTTTTCAAGTAACATTTTGAAAATATCATTAAAAAATCACAACCTTTATTTAAGTTACATAAATAGTCATTTATTACGTAATTTCCTATAAAAATAATTCACGCAAATTTTAGAAAGCCAGCATGAGACGTTTTCGAGATATTGCACAGTTTAAAAAAAATTATCAAAAAATCATATAAAATAAAAAAAAAACTTAACTATTGTGAAATATGTTCACATTTCATAAGTAATACCATACGATATATTTGGTGACATCATTCTCGTGGAACTAGCTCATTCCATGCACAAGAAAAGTTACTTTGTGTAATACTTTTGTATTTCAAGCCAATATTCATTTCTCTGCTATAAGAATAACTTATTTCTCCGTCCATAACGAGTAGCAAGATTTTGGCGGAATTTCGCCAAATGGGCGACAATTTTATATTTTGCCAAATAAAGGAAAATATCGCCAAATTGATAAATATAACGGTAAATCAATGAAAATTGCGTCTCATTGGTGAAAGTTCAATATTTTGGAAAGAAGATAAAAGTAGACTATAAGAATAACTCATTTCTCTGCCCGTAACGCTTAATAAGAAAATTAAATGGACGTCGCCAACTTGGCGACTATTTTAAATGTTGTTAAAGTGACAAAAATGACGCCAATTTGTTTAAAATGACCCCAAATGGGATGTAATGTTTCTCAAATTCTGATTTCAGTCATATGGCGGACATGCCTCTTCTAGTATATAAGAAATGCTCTTATCTCCGTTTGTATCTAACATTTGCTGATGCATTTGCTGAACTTGGCGAATCATTTAGCAAAGTATCGCCAATTTGGCGATATTTCGCTCCAGATTGACCAAAATATCGTCAAAATTGCAAGAATGACGCTCAAGTAATGAACATGACGCCTAATTGATGAATATTATTGAAATATTTTAATATATGGACTATGTCGCTTATTAAGGACGCTATCAATATTGATAAGTGTTTATTTAGAGTTGCACGAAATATAAGTTTATTGGATATTTTGAAACAGTTTTACATGTTGTCATCCGGAAAATCGCCAAATACACAATTCAACGATAAAAAAACAGTACCGTGGACATTATACATTATTTTTTGACTGTAAAAGTAACACATGCATTGAATTATATAAGGAAAGTCATGTAATGGCCACATCAGATTTTTTTATAACCGGAACTGCGATAGTATATGTCTATTGAGAAAGTTGTCAAATAGAACTGCATTATGGATATTATGATATCAAAATATTTAAAATTACAACAAAAAAAGCCAATTGCATCCAATGCATCGGCGTCATTAAAATGTTGTCAACTTGAGAAACGAAACTTTTAAATAAATTCTTTAAAGTATTTTCAAAGAATAACTATATCTGAAAAGGATGCATATTTTAATTTCAGTCATTTATATTTTATTGTGATATTAGTAGATTTCACCACAATGGGATACGTATGCATGGGAAAAAACGAGAGGGACGCATTCCAGGTATTATACTATTTGCATTGCAATAGAGCAAAGTGATTGACAGCTCTGAGCACAACATTTTAAGCCGTAACCAGGTGTGGGGTTTAGTATACAAAAGAGGTGAATGACGGGTGAGGTTCGAAGGATTACAAACCTCCTCTCCCTGTGTATTATCTGGAGATCATCTAAAGATCTATTGTATTAGAAGGTCTTAGTTCTATACAGGTAAGATGGTTTGTAAAAATATGTACCAATGAGGTCAACCGTATTAAATGAACCGTAGAGTCCTAGAACAACAGCGATTGGTTTGGGCTTGACATGTTCAAAACGCATTCATTGCACAGTCTAGGTCACTTGCATTTCTAGTTGGTTCTTGATCTGTATTATTCCTGTTCATATCAGTGGTGTGCTAGGTTATTATATCGATAGAGCTGTGAGCAATTGGTCTCGTGAATTTTTACAAGTTGCAGAACAAGCTTTTTTGGAGTACAAGATCTGTACATTATGTCGAGCTGCATGAATAACGAAGATGTTGCTGTTGAAGGTAAATATCTTATGTTGATTTGTGTAATAGTGTTTATTTGCATGACCTGTAGTATTTTATAATATTTATGTCTACTAAATCGCTCGTTATGCAGTTGCAATTAGAGGTCTGCATGTTCTTGCAATTAACACTTTGTCTGAAATTTCAGACTTATAAACAGTTAGACAGTACCAGTGTTTGTTTCAACTTCCTCCTGGTAATCTAGGGAGAAAAAAATTCTTATCTGTAGCTTTTCTTGTTTTTGGATTTTACTTTTAGTGTTTCTTCCAAAGAATAGATGCTATAGAGTGGAAGGTTTGTGATTTCTTAAAAGAAATCAATGAAATTTTTAGAAATATTTCTAATATATTTGTAAAATTAATACATTACTTTCCGTTAAATATTAGAAATAGATTAATGAATTTATCGATTATTTTAAAATGCCCAATTCTTCTTCCATTTAACGACAATCAGCAAACAAGAAAATATTAAATCTGAATGAGATACATTTGAAGGACAGCAAAAATAATTTGATTTACGATATATATTAGTAGAAAATTATATAATGTAATAAATTTAGATTAATAAAAATTATTAATTTATTTTAATGAATTAATAACACATAGCTGCCTATCCTTCCAAATTACCAGGAAAGTTTCCGATATTCAGATCGCTAACCGATTTTTTGTCCAGAAACCAAAACTCCCTACTTTTCCCGATTCCGCTACAAAAAATCACTAATATTTTAGCAAGATGTTTTCAGGTTCAGAAAATTACAAAATCGGTCCTGAAAATGTTACGAAGATCGAAGTTTTTTCGTTCTTACGTTTAGAAAATCCGTTTTTCGGCGACTGCTACATCGGCTCTCAAATGCGCGTCAGGAAAGACGACCAATTATAATTTTTGTTCCGAACTATTTGCATCGACTGAAATTTTGATAATTATTTCATACTACATAAAAAAACACTATTTTTACGATGTGTTATTAATGAAATGAAGAGCAATTTTTCAGAATTATCGCTAAAAATGGTATTTGTACGGGATTCTCCGTATATTTCGATTAAATGGGAAAATATTTTCCACTTAGAAATGTCTGGGACGGCAGTTCCTCTCCCCGGAAGAGTCGGACGGTCTGGGTCTTCAACTTAGCAATGTCTGTTTGCATCGACTAAAATTTTTATAAATATTGCGTGATGTATATAAAACCGCTATTTTAAACGCTACTTTTTAAACATATTTTTAATGAAATGAAGAGCTATTTTGCAACAGCATCATGGAATACTGCACTTGTACGCGGTCCTCGGTATATTATCGGTAGTCATAAAAAAAATCTTAAAATCGCATATAGAATATCCTGTAGACAACCTCATTTCATATTTTGAAAACGATTGACAAATTATTTTCATTTCAAGCTAAAAAATAAACTTAATAAAACTTTTAGTCAAATGGTAAACGTTTGTTAAACCAAATTATTTTTCACTTATATAGTACGATTGCGCTATAAAATTTGTATTTTCGTGTGTTGACGTGAGACCATTAGTATCTTCCTCCATCGATCTCCATCCCGTAACTATTGTTCATTAGAATGACTAAATTAGCTTATTTTTATGTTTTGTTTAATTATTAATGGTAATTTTTTAATTATTTCACATAAATTGCACAATTCACTTTGTTTTCTCGTACTTTGTCGTGAGTCTACTAATATCTTTTTTACCTATCTCCATCTTCTAAATAATAAATATTAGACTGACTAAACTGACATATTTTCCTATTCTGGTTAATTAATGCAGTTCACACATGGGGTAGAGGGATACTATATTATTTACAATTCCTATGTTTTCTTTTTGGACGTTTCTGTTTATGGGAATACTCAGCTGTCACTGTTCTTTAATACAATTTTAACCCATTTAATGCGAAGGTGACTCTTTCTTTTTGTTTCCGTCTGCAGTAAAAGGAATACTGTTGGGAGCATAGAAATCCATAAAAGGAATGCGTGTCACTTTCTTTCACTCATGCAACTATTTTGCATTCTTGACAAAATTATTACCTTATGCACGGGTTGAGAAATACACACCTGAAACTTCTTCCCGGCCGTCCAAATAGCTGCTCTTAGTCCTCTGGACGAGTCGGACGGTCTGGGTCTTCAACACCTGAAACTTGACGTTCTATGATATGTAAAAGTCGGTAGATGAAAGCCTTTTTCGGTTGATAAGGGTAAAGTTGTTCATTTTCATTGAAAAGAGCTCTAAATAAACATATAACTGCGTTGATGTAATTTTTTTCGTCATTGGAATTAAGATGCAATTTAATAAATCGCAACAAACGTTAGAGCTATATTTTTTGCAGTCACAAATCAAAAAAAATTTCTAAAGCTTGGGATGGGCAACTCCCCCCACCCAGATGATGCCCCTGTCTTATAGCATGGTGGGAATTTACATTACGATAATTTTTCAGAGCTTAGCTAATTTTTCCTGTAGTAAAATAACAGATTTTCAGTCATTAATTGTTGGCCGCTATGATAGCTTAAATTACTACAATAGTACATATTTCTCTCTCTCTCCACTTATAACATGCTGCAATTTCTATAAAAAGTAATCTGCTCGGAAATAAAGGTATTTTAATGATATATTTAGAATATCTCATAAATATAATCTGGACACTCGACAACCTACATGCAGGTTCTGATTCACGCTCTTTCCTACGGGGCCGCGGCCCTCGGCCCTCAGACTTTAAGGAGCCCCAAAATTTTGTGTGTGATAAACAATTTATGTAGAATTAAATTTTTAATAAATTTAAAACTGATAAAAATTACAGTTACTCCAAATTATGAAATATTTTAATAGTTATAAATGGTATACATATATACTGCCTTGAAGGTAAAAGTATGGAAGTTTTCTTCACGTAGAAACGGGCATTTGGAGCTTTGATCCTGAGCCCCCAGATTTGTTATATATTAATTTTTGTATATGTTTCATATGCAGTGACAGTATGGGAGTCCTGTATATATGTCTAATGTTATTTACTTCGCTGAATAAATGTCTATATTTCAATTTTAGGTCTTAATCCTGCTCTACCATCAATCCCTCCAATGGTTCTTGAAACAGCTGAGTCCGGGAAGGTGTACCTGAAGGGCATCCTGAAAACAAAGACGACTGTTGGAAAAACTGACCCTTATAAGGATTTGAGCAAGTCGGAATTGAAGCCCGATGTTAAGAAAGTTTACTTTCGGGAGCCCACCCAAGACGACATTCGTTATTACAGACCAGACAGGTGAGTCTTGATCTAGCAACATCTCAATACATTTTAAAGTAATATGTAATCATTTATAGGAAGAAAGCGCACGTCATTCATGAGATATTATGGCCTTTTAATACCAGTTCCAATTCGAAAATATTCCAAAAATTAATATTCATGTACTGTCGTTCAATGAGTGAATTTTAAGTATATTTAAACCGATTAAATTGTTTTATTGACGAATAGTTTTTTCTTCTTCTGCAGGCGAGAACATACTGATAGAAGATCCAACTGCTCCTGCGCCAATGACATCGTAGTCTCTGTTACAACTGGAATTGTTTTAATTGTTTTCTTCATTACCATCATTGTAATATTATCGGTCATTGATCAGCTCATAAAACAGAAGGACCAGGGTGTCACCATCATGCTCTTGCTTTTTGTCATGGGCTTTTGCATCGCCGGATGTTTCATCACCTGGAACGTAATGAGAAGCTGCCGCCGCAGATATAGACGCGAAGATGAAGAATGTAAAGTGTAAATGTCTTTTGGTGTAATTATTCAATGTAAATACCTTTTTGTGAAAGATATTCAATGTAAATATTATTCGATAAAAGTCATTTTGTGTAAATATTTAAATATATCGTATTTTGTGTAATAAAGTATTTTTAGCATATACAAGGGTTTTGTTCCTGAGTTAAATATAATTTTTATTTAATTATTTTTTGTTTGGCTTTAAGGAATTACCAACGATTTGATTTGCGGTTTTCTGCAACAGTTAAAATATATCTTCGATTTGCTTACTAACCTTTCGTTAGTGATTGTGAATCTCGTTCACAGTACCCAAAAATATTGCTTGGTATTTTGCGAATTGCAGAATTTTCTGTCAAATATACATTTGTCTAACCCTCTCAGAGCCCATCGAATCCATTTAATTTTAAAGAAATGATATATGGGGAAATGGGAATAAACATAATTTTTTACGAGCTGATTATGGAAGCAACTATGAAGAGTATATAAAAGTTAGTTATCTCTCAGTTCGAGAAAGGTTGACGTGATACGAGATATATTGAGTTGTAAGATACCTCATTATTATTAGAATAGTACCTTCTTTATTTGTGGATTGAAAAATGTATTTGTCAAAACATAAGCAAATCATATTATTACATTTCATGAAAACAGTGGAAATGTTGCAAAAATATTCATTTTACAATGACTGATTTTGCAGTTATTTTGCTGCTTACTCCATATCTAAGCATGCTTATGTAAATCAAATGGTTAGGTAAAGTTAAAGTACAAGAAATTTTAGCAATAAGAATTTGCACCACTCAATATGCTCAGCCATGCTCTTCAATATAACTGAAGTATAGGAATATTAGAATTAGTCAATTTTACTAATATATTTGTTAATTTTAAGATCTGCGTTATTTTGTAATAGCTGTTTATACTATAATTTAAGTTAAAAGCACAATCATGCAGACATTTTAAATAATTTTAATATTTTAATTTTTCTGGACCATTACATTTGTGTATGTGAAAATAAAGTAGTCGGGAGAAATTAAATTATTGCTGGAATGATTCGTACTTTTATGTTTACATGACTATAAGTATAAAGGCATAAGTATAAAGGCAATTTGCACATAAATAGATATAATAGACGGTAACCAAATAGGGATCAGGTAGTTGGCTGCCTAGACACGTGGTACAATCTAAATATATACTGACTAGCAATGTCCTAAATTAGATGGCAAAATTGAATTGTAAAATAAAGCAAATATAAACAACGACCTTTCTATTAATTCTTTAGAATAAAAATAGAAAATTTAAAAACTCTTTATTCAGCAAACTGTACAACAAATATAATATAGTGCCCATCTTTCATTGTATGAATTTTAAATGAAAGATAAAAAAAATAACCGTCCCTAATTTCTAAGTGGACCAATATATTTCGACCTTGTACAGAAGCCTGGACAGAGAGCCCGGATTAAGACATGTAACTAACCAGATTAGTTACCATCAAACCTCGGCAATTGACAGTTTCGATAAGAATATGAGTTATGCGGCATAAAATCGGACACCATCTACTGTAAGAAAAACTAGATCCAGATATAAATGTTTGTAATTCTCATGAATGGAACTTTAATGTTATTTTTTTTTATATCATTATTACTTTCTTTATATACATAGTATAATGAGTAAGGAAATAATTGTGACGGGGTCGAAAATCCGAATTAGAGTTTGTTCGAAGGGAGAGCACAATTTAAGCATCCATGAACATGAATAAAAACATTTGGATGTGATGTCTCTCTCTGTGTGTGTATGCGTGTGTGTCAGTGAGTTTATGGAGAAGATATCTCACGAACGAATGGAGCTATTCGAACACAATTTGTTGCACAAATTTTCTCACGAATGGAACTCGATTACAATGCATAAATACTGGATGACTATAGTTTTTATACGCAATCAACCTTTCAGAACCCCTTAAGTTTTCAAGTAACATTTTGAAAATATCATTAAAAAATCACAACCTTTATTTAAGTTACATAAATAGTCATTTATTACGTAATTTCTTATAAAAATAATTCACGCAAATTTTAGAAAGCCAGCATGAGACGTTTTCGAGATATTGCACAGTTTAAAAAAATTATCAAAAAATCATATAAAATAAAAAAAATCTTAACTATTGTGAAATATGTTCACATTTCATAAGTAATACCATACGATATATTTGGTGACATCATTCTCGTGGAACTAGCTCATTCCATGCACAAGAAAAGTTACTTTGTGTAATACTTTTGTATTTCAAACCAATATTCATTTCTCTGCTATAAGAATAACTTATTTCTCCGTCCATAACGCGTAGCAAGATTTTGGCGGAATTTCGCCAAATGGGCGACAATTTTATATGTTGCCAAATAAAGGAAAATATCGCCAAATTGATAAATATAACGGTAAATCAATGAAAATTGCGTCTCATTGGTGAAAGTTCAATATTTTGGAAAGAAGATAAAAGTAGACTATAAGAATAACTCATTTCTCTGTCCGTAACGCTTAATAAGAAAATTAAATGGACGTCGCCAACTTGGCGACTATTTTAAATGTTGTTAAAGTGACAAAAATGACGCCAATTTGATTAAAATGACCCCAAATGGGATGTAATGTTTCTCAAATTCTGATTTCAGTCATATGGCGGACATGCCTCTACTAGTATATAAGAAATGCTCTTATCTCCGTTTGTCTCTAACATTTGCTGATGCATTTGCTGAACTTGGCGAATCATTTAGCAAAGTATCGCCAATTTGGCGATATTTCGCTCCAGATTGACCAAAATATCGTCAAAATTGCAAGAATGACGCTCAAGTAATGAACATGACGCCTAATTGATGAATATTATTGAAATATTTTAATATATGGACTATGTCGCTTATTAAGGACGCTATCAATATTGATAAGTGTTTATTTAGAGTTGCACGAAATATAAGTTTATTGGATATTTTGAAACAGTTTTACATGTTGTCATCCGGAAAATCCCCAAATACACAATTCAATGATAAAAAAACAGTACCGTGGACATTATACATTATTTTTTGACTGTAAAAGTAACACATGCATTGAATTATATAAGGAAAGTCATGTAATGGCCACATCAGATTTTTTTATAACCGGAACTGCGATAGTATATGTCTATTGAGAAAGTTGTCAAATAGAACTACATTATGGATATTATGATATCAAAATATTTAAAATTACAACAAAAAAGCCAATTGCATCCAATTCATCGGCGTCATTAAGATGTTGTCAACTTGAGAAACGAAACTTTTAAATAAATTCTTTAAAGTATTTTCAAAGAAAAACTATATCTGAAAAGGATGCATATTTTAATTTCAGTCATATATATTTTATTGTGATATTAGTAGATTTCACCACAATGGGATACGTATGCATGGGAAAAAACGAGAGGGACGCATTCCAGGTATTATACTATTTGCATTGCAATAGAGCAAAGTGATTGACAGCTCTGAGCACAACAATTTAAGCTGTAACCAGGTGTGGGGTTTAGTATACAAAAGAGGTGAATGACGGGTGAGGTTCGAAGGATTACAAACCTCCTCTCCCTGTGTATTATCTGGAGATCATCCAAAGATCTATTGTATTAGAAGGTCTTAGTTCTATACAGGTAAGATGGTTTTTATAAATATGTACCAATGAGGTCAACCGTATTAAATGAACCGTAGAGTCCTAGAACAACAGCGATTGGTTTGGGCTTGACATGTTCAAAACGCATTCCTTGCACAGTCTAGGTCACTTGCATTTCTAGTTGGTTCTTGATCTGTACTATTCCTGTTGATATCAGTGGTGTGTTAGGTTATTATATCGATAGTGCTGTGAGCAATTGGTCTCGTGAATTTTTACAAGTTGCAGAACAAGCTTTTTTGGAGTACAAGATCTGTACATTATGTCGAGCTGCATGAATAACGAAGATGTTGCTGTTGAAGGTAAATATCTTATGTTGATTTGTGTAATAGTGTTTATTTGCATGACCTGTAGTATTTTATAATATTTATGTCTACTAAATCGCTCGTTATGCAGTTGCAATTAGAGGTCTGCATGTTCTTGCAATTAACAGTTTGTCTGAAATTTCAGACTTATAAACAGTTAGACAGTACCAGTGTTTGTTTCAACTTCCTCCTGGTAATCTAGGGAGAAAAAAATTCTTATCTGTAGCTTTTCTTGTTTTTGGATTTTACTTTTAGTGTTTTTTCCAAAGAATAGATGCTATAGAGTGGAAGGTTTGTGATTTCTTAAAAGAAATCAATGAAATTTTTAGAAATATTTCTAATATATTTGTAAAATTAATACATTACTTTCCGTTAAATATTAGAAATAGATTAAAGAATTTATCGATTATTTTAAAATGCCTAATTCTTCTTCTATTTGACGACAATCAGCAAACAAGAAAATATTAAATCTGAATGAGATACATTTGAAGGACAGCAAAAATAATTTGATTTACGATATATATTAGTAGAAAATTATATAATGTAATAAATTTAGATTAATAAAAATTATTAATTTATTTTAATGAATTAATAACACATAGCTGCCTATCCTTCCAAATTACCAGGAAAGTTTCCGATATTCCGATCGCTAACCGATTTTTTGTCCAGAAACCAAAACTCCCTACTTTTCCCGATTCCGCTACAAAAAATCACTAATATTTTAGCAAGATGTTTTCAGGTTCAGAAAATTACAAAATCGGTCCTGAAAATGTTACGAAGATCGAAATTTTTTCGTTCTTACGTTTAGAAAATCCGTTTTTCGGCGACAGCTACATCGGCTCTCAAATGCGCGTCAGGAAATACGACCAATTATAATTTTTGTTCCGAACTATTTGCATCGACTGAAATTTTGATAATTATTTCATACTACATAAAAATACACTATTTTTACGATGTGTTATTAATGAAATGAAGAGCAATTTTTCAGAATTATCGCTAAAAATGGTATTTGTACGGGATTCTCCGTATATTTCGATTAAATGGGAAAATATTTTCCACTTAGAAATGTCTCGGACGGCAGCTCCTCTCCCCGGAAGAGTCGGACGGTCTGGGTCTTCAACTTAGCAATGTCTGTTTGCATCGACTAAAATTTTTATAAATATTGCGTGATGTATATAAAACCGCTATTTTAAACGCTACTTTTTAAACATATTTTTAATGAAATGAAGAGCTATTTTGCAACAGCATCATGGAATACTGCACTTGTACGCGGTCCTCGGTATATTATCGGTAGTCATAAAAAAAATCTTAAAATCGCATATAGAATATCCTGTAGACAACCTCATTTCATATTTTGAAAACGATTGACAAATTATTTTCATTTCAAGCTAAAAAATAAACTTAATAAAACTTTTAGTCAAATGGTAAATGTTTGTTAAACCAAATTATTTTTCCCTTATATAGTACGATTGCGCTATAAAATTTGTATTTTCGTGTGTTGACGTGAGACCATTAGTATCTTCTTCCATCGATCTCCATCCCGTAATTATTGTTCATTAGAATGACTAAATTAGCTTATTTTTATGTTTTGTTTAATTATTAATGGTAATTTTTTAATTATTTCACATAAATTGCACAATTCACTTTGTTTTCTCGTACTTTGTCGTGAGTCTACTAATATCTTTTTTACCTATCTCCATCTTCTAAATAATAAATATTAGACTGACTAAACTGACATATTTTCCTATTCTGGTTAATTAATGCAGTCCACACATGGGGTAGAGGGATACTATATTATTTACAATTCCTATGTTTTCTTTTTGGACGTTTCTGTTTATAGGAATACTCAGCTGTCACTCTTCTTTAATACAATTTTAACCCATTGAATGCGAAGGTGACTCTTTCTTTTTGTTTCCGTCTGCAGTAAAAGGAATACTGTTGGGAGCATAGAAATCCATAAAAGGAATGCGTGTCACTTTCTTTCACTCATGCAACTATTTTGCATTCTTGACAAAATTATTACCTTATGCACGGGTTGAGAAATACACACCTGAAACTTGACGTTCTATGATATGTTAATGTCGGTAGATGAATGCCTTTTTCGGTTGATAAGGGTAAAGTTGTTCATTTTCATTGAAAAGAGCTCTAAATAAACATATAACTGCGTTGATGTAATTTTTTTCGTCATTGGAATTAAGATGCAATTTAATAAATCGCAACAAACGTTAGAGCTATACTTTTTGCAGTCACAAATCAAAAAAAATTTCTAAAGCTTGGGATGGGCAACTCCCCCCACCCAGATGATGCCCCTGTCTTATAGCATGGTGGGAATTTACATTACGATAATTTTTCAGAGCTTAGCTAATTTTTCCTGTAGTAAAATAACAGATTTTCAGTCATTCATTGTTGGCCGCTATGATAGCTTAAATTACTACAATAGTACATATTTCTCTCTCTCTCCACTTATAACATGCTGCAATTACTATAAAAAGTAATCTGCTCGGAAATAAAGGTATTTTAATGATATATTTAGAATATCTCATAAATATTATCTGGACACTCGACAACCTACATGCAGGTCCTGATTCACGCTCTGGCCTACGGGGCCGCGGCCCTGGGCCCTCAGACTTTAAGGAGCCCCAAAATTTTGTGTGTGATAAACAATTTATGTAGAAATAAATTTTTAATAAATTTAAAACTGATAAAAATTAGAGTTATTCCAAATTATGAAATATTTTAATAGTTATAAATGGTATACATATATACTGCCTTGAAGGTAAAAGTATGGAAGTTTTCTTCACGTAGAAACGGGCATTTGGAGCTTTGATCCTGAGCCCCCAGATTTGTTATATATTAATTTTTGTATATGTTTCATATGCAGTGACAGTATGGGAGTCCTGTATATATGTCTAATGTTATTTACTTCGCTGAATAAATGTCTATATTTCAATTTTAGGTCTTAATCCTGCTCTACCATCAATCCCTCCAATGGTTCTTGAAACAGCTGAGTCCGGGAAGGTGTACCTGAAGGGCATCCTGAAAACAAAGACGACTGTTGGAAAAACTGACCCTTATAAGGATTTGAGCAAGTCGGAATTGAAGCCCGATGTTAAGAAAGTTTACTTTCGGGAGCCCACCCTAGACGACATTCGTTATTACAGACCAGACAGGTGAGTCTTGATCTAGCAACATCTCAATACATTTTAAAGTAATATGTAATCATTTATAGGAAGAAAGCGCACGTCATTCATGAGATATTATGGCCTTTTAATACCAGTTCCAATTCGAAAATATTCCAAAAATTAATATTCATGTACTGTCGTTCAATGAGTGAATTTTAAGTATATTTAAACAGATTAAATTGTTTTATTGACGAATAGTTTTTTCTTCTTCTGCAGGCGAGAACATACTGATAGAAGATCCAACTGCTCCTGCGCCAATGACATCGTAGTCTCTGTTACAACTGGAATTGTTTTAATTGTTTTCTTCATTACCATCATTGCAATATTATCGGTCATTGATCAGCTCATAAAACAGAAGGACCAGGGTGTCACCATCATGATCTTGCTTTTTGTCATGGGCTTTTGCATCGCGGGATGTTTCATCACCTGGAACGTAATGAGAAGCTGCCGCCGCAGATATAGACGCGAAGATGAAGAATGTAAAGTGTAAATGTCTTTTGGTGTAAATACTCAATGTAAATACCTTTTTGTGAAAGATATTCAATGTAAATATTATTCGATAAAAGTCATTTTGTGTAAATATTAAATATATCGTATTTTGTGTAATAAACTATTTTTAGCATATACTAGGGTTTTGTTCCTGAGTTAAATATAATTTTTATTTAATTATTTTTTGTTTGGCTTTAAGGAATTTCCAACGATTTGATTTGCGGTTTTCTGCAACAGTTAAAATATATCTTCGATTTGATTACTAACCTTTCGTTAGTGATTGTGAATCTCGTTCACAGTACCCAAAATTATTGCTTGGTATTTTGTGAATTGCAGAATTTTCTGTCAACTATACACTTATCTAACCCTCTCAGAGCCCATCGAATCCATTTAATTTTAAAGAAATGATATATGGGGAAATGGGAATAAACATAATTTTTTACGAGCTGATTATGGAAGTAACTCTGAAGAGTATATAAAAGTTAGTTATCTCTCAGTTCGAGAAAGGTTGACGTGATACGAGATATATTGAGTTGTAAGATACCTCATTATTATTAGAATAGTACCTTCTTTATTTGTGGATTGAAAAAATGTATTTGTCAAAACATAAGCAATTCATATTATTACATTTCATGAAAACAGTGGAAATGTTGCAAAAATATTCATTTTACAATGACTGATTTTGCAGCTATTTTGCTGCTTACTCCATATCTAAGCATGCTTATGTAAATCAAATGGTTGGGTAAAGTTAAAGTACAAGAAATTTTAGCAATAAGAATTTACACCACTCAATATGCTCAGCCATGCTCTTCAATATAACTGAAGTATAGGAATATTAGAATTAGACAATTTTACTAATATATTTGTTAATTTTAAGATCTGCGTTATTTTGTAATAGCTGTTTATTCTATAATTAAAGTTAAAAGCACAATCATGCAGACATTTTAAATAATTTTAATATTTTAATTTTTCTGGACCATTACACTTGTGTATGTGAAAATAAAGTAGTCGGGAGAAATTAAATTATTGCTGGAATGATTCGTACTTTTATGTTTACATGACTATAAGTATAGAGGCATAAGTATAAAGGCAATTTGCACATAAATAGATATAATAGACGGTAACCAAATAGGGATCAGGTAGTTGGCTGCCTAGACACGTGGTACAATCTAATTATATACTGACTAGCGATGTCCTAAATTAGATGGCAAAATTGAATTGTAAAATAAAGCAAATATAAACAACGACCTTTCTATTAATTCTTTAGAATAAAAATAGAAAATTTAAAAACTCTTTATTCAGCAAACTGTACAACAAAAATAATATAGTGCCCATCTTTCATTGTATGAATTTTAAATGAAAGATAAAAAAAATAACCGTCCCTAATTTCTAAGTGGACCAATATATTTCGACCTTGTACAGAAGCCTGGACAGAGAGCCCGGATTAAGACATGTAACTAACCAGATTAGTTACCATCAAACCTCGGCAATTGACAGTTTCGATAAGAATATGAGTTATGCGGCATAAAATCGGACACCATCTACTGTAAGGAAAACTAGATCCAGATATAAATGTTTGTAATTCTCATGAATGGAACTTTAATGTTATTTTTTTTATATCATTATTACTTTCTTTATATACATAGTATAATGAGTAAGGAAATAATTGTGACGGGGTCGAAAATCCGAAATAGAGTTTGTTCGAAGGGAGAGCACAATTTAAGCATCCATGAACATGAATAAAAACATTTGGATCTGATGTCTCTCACTGTGTGTTTATGCGTGTGTGTCAGTGAGTTTATGGAGAAGATATCTCACGAACGAATGGAGCTATTCGAACACAATTTGTTGCACAAATTTTCTCACGAATGGAACTCGATTACATTGCATAAATACTGGAAGACTATAGTTTTTATACGCAATCAACCTTTCAGAACACCTTAAGTTTTCAAGTAACATTTTGAAAATATCATTAAAAAATCACAACCTTTATTTAAGTTATATAAATAGTCATTTATTACGTAATTTCTTATAAAAATAATCCTCGCAAATTTTAGAAAGCCAGCATGAGACGTTTTCGAGATATTGCACAGTTTAAAAAAAATTATCAAAAAATCATATAAAATAAAAAAAATCTTAACTATTGTGAAATATGTTCACATTTCATAAGTAATACCATACGATATATTTGGTGACATCATTCTCGTGGAACTAGCTCATTCCATGCACAAGAAAAGTTACTTTGTGTAATACTTTTGTATTTCAAGCCAATATTCATTTCTCTGCTATAAGAATAACTTATTTCTCCGTCCATAACGCGTAGCAAGATTTTGGCGGAATTTCGCCAAATGGGCGACAATTTTATTTGTTGCCAAATAAAGGAAAATATCGCCAAATTGATAAATATAACGGTAAATCAATGAAAATTGCGTCTCATTGGTGAAAGTTCAATATTTTGGGAAGAAGATAAAAGTAGACTATAAGAATAACTCATTTCTCTGTCCGTAACGCTTAATAAGAAAATTAAATGGACGTCGCCAACTTGGCGACTATTTTAAATGTTGTTAAAGTGACAAAAATGACACCAATTTGAATAAAATGACCACAAATGGGATGTAATGTTTCTCAAATTCTGATTTCAGTCATATGGCGGACATGCCTCTTCTAGTATATAAGAAATGCTCTTATCTCCGTTTGTCTCTAACATTTGCTGATGCATTTGCTGAACTTAGCGAATCATTTAGCAAAGTATCGCCAATTTGGCGATATTTCGCTCCAGATTGACCAAAATATCGTCAAAATTGCAAGAATGACGCTCAAGTAATGAACATGACGCCTAATTGATGAATATTATTGAAATATTTTAATATATGGACTACGTCGCTTATTAAGGACGCTATCAATATTGATAAGTGTTTATTTAGAGTTGCACGAAATATAAGTTTATTGGATATTTTGAAACAATTTTACGTGTTGTCATCCGGAAAATCGCCAAATACACAATTCAACGATAAAAAAACTGTACCGTGGACATTATACATTATTTTTTGACTGTAAAAGTAACACATGCATTGAATTATATAAGGAAAGTCATGTAATGGCCACATCAGATTTTTTTA
Organism: Amaurobius ferox; assembly: GCA_951213105.1. Taxonomy (NCBI): domain Eukaryota; kingdom Metazoa; phylum Arthropoda; class Arachnida; order Araneae; family Amaurobiidae; genus Amaurobius; species Amaurobius ferox. Next base: position 24,062,351 of record OX578152.1, read on the forward strand.
TAACCGGAACTGCGATAGTATATGTCTATTGAGAAAGTTGTCAAATAGAACTACATTATGGATATTATGATATCAAAATATTTAAAATTACAACAAAAAAGCCAATTGCATCCAATTCATCGGCGTCATTAAGATGTTGTCAACTTGAGAAACGAAACTTTTAAATAAATTCTTTAAAGTATTTTCAAAGAAAAACTATATCTGAAAAGGATGCATATTTTAATTTCAGTCATATATATTTTATTGTGATATTAGTAGATTTCACCACAATGGGATACGTATGCATGGGAAAAAACGAGAAGGACGCATTCCAGGTATTATACTATTTGCATTGCAATAGAGCAAAGTGATTGACAGCTCTGAGCACAACAATTTAAGCTGTAACCAGGTGTGGGGTTTAGTATACAAAAGAGGTGAATGACGGGTGAGGTTCGAAGGATTACAAACCTCCTCTCCCTGTGTATTATCTGGAGATCATCCAAAGATCTATTGTATTAGAAGGTCTTAGTTCTATACAGGTAAGATGGTTTTTATAAATATGTACCAATGAGGTCAACCGTATTAAATGAACCGTAGAGTCCTAGAACAACAGCGATTGGTTTGGGCTTGACATGTTCAAAACGCATTCCTTGCACAGTCTAGGTCACTTGCATTTCTAGTTGGTTCTTGATCTGTACTATTCCTGTTGATATCAGTGGTGTGTTAGGTTATTATATCGATAGTGCTGTGAGCAATTGGTCTCGTGAATTTTTACAAGTTGCAGAACAAGCTTTTTTGGAGTACAAGATCTGTACATTATGTCGAGCTGCATGAATAACGAAGATGTTGCTGTTGAAGGTAAATATCTTATGTTGATTTGTGTAATAGTGTTTATTTGCATGACCTGTAGTATTTTATAATATTTATGTCTACTAAATCGCTCGTTATGCAGTTGCAATTAGAGGTCTGCATGTTCTTGCAATTAACAGTTTGTCTGAAATTTCAGACTTATAAACAGTTAGACAGTACCAGTGTTTGTTTCAACTTCCTCCTGGTAATCTAGGGAGAAAAAAATTCTTATCTGTAGCTTTTCTTGTTTTTGGATTTTACTTTTAGTGTTTCTTCCAAAGAATAGATGCTATAGAGTGGAAGGTTTGTGATTTCTTAAAAGAAATCAATGAAATTTTTAGAAATATTTCTAATATATTTGTAAAATTAATACATTACTTTCCGTTAAATATTAGAAATAGATTAAAGAATTTATCGATTATTTTAAAATGCCTAATTCTTCTTCTATTTGACGACAATCAGCAAACAAGAAAATATTAAATCTGAATGAGATACATTTGAAGGACAGCAAAAATAATTTGATTTACGATATATATTAGTAGAAAATTATATAATGTAATAAATTTAGATTAATAAAAATTATTAATTTATTTTAATGAATTAATAACACATAGCTGCCTATCCTTCCAAATTACCAGGAAAGTTTCCGATATTCCGATCGCTAACCGATTTTTTGTCCAGAAACCAAAACTCCCTACTTTTCCCGATTCCGCTACAAAAAATCACTAATATTTTAGCAAGATGTTTTCAGGTTCAGAAAATTACAAAATCGGTCCTGAAAATGTTACGAAGATCGAAGTTTTTTCGTTCTTACGTTTAGAAATCCGTTTTTCGGCGACAGCTACATCGGCTCTCAAATGCGCGTCAGGAAATACGACCAATTATAATTTTTGTTCCGAACTATTTGCATCGACTGAAATTTTGATATTTATTTCATACTACATAAAAATACACTATTTTTACGATGTGTTATTAATGAAATGAAGAGCAATTTTTCAGAATTATCGCTAAAAATGGTATTTGTACGGGATTCTCCGTATATTTCGATTAAATGGGAAAATATTTTCCACTTAGAAATGTCTCGGACGGCAGCTCCTCTCCCCGGAAGAGTCGGACGGTCTGGGTCTTCAACTTAGCAATGTCTGTTTGCATCGACTAAAATTTTTATAAATATTGCGTGATGTATATAAAACCGCTATTTTAAACGCTACTTTTTAAACATATTTTTAATGAAATGAAGAGCTATTTTGCAACAGCATCATGGAATACTGCACTTGTACGCGGTCCTCGGTATATTATCGGTAGTCATAAAAAAAATCTTAAAATCGCATATAGAATATCCTGTAGACAACCTCATTTCATATTTTGAAAACGATTGACAAATTATTTTCATTTCAAGCTAAAAAATAAACTTAATAAAACTTTTAGTCAAATGGTAAATGTTTGTTAAACCAAATTATTTTTCCCTTATATAGTACGATTGCGCTATAAAATTTGTATTTTCGTGTGTTGACGTGAGACCATTAGTATCTTCTTCCATCGATCTCCATCCCGTAATTATTGTTCATTAGAATGACTAAATTAGCTTATTTTTATGTTTTGTTTAATTATTAATGGTAATTTTTTAATTATTTCACATAAATTGCACAATTCACTTTGTTTTCTCGTACTTTGTCGTGAGTCTACTAATATCTTTTTTACCTATCTCCATCTTCTAAATAATAAATATTAGACTGACTAAACTGACATATTTTCCTATTCTGGTTAATTAATGCAGTCCACACATGGGGTAGAGGGATACTATATTATTTACAATTCCTATGTTTTCTTTTTGGACGTTTCTGTTTATAGGAATACTCAGCTGTCACTCTTCTTTAATACAATTTTAACCCATTGAATGCGAAGGTGGCTCTTTCTTTTTGTTTCCGTCTGCAGTAAAAGGAATACTGTTGGGAGCATAGAAATCCATAAAAGGAATGCGTGTCACTTTCTTTCACTCATGCAACTATTTTGCATTCTTGACAAAATTATTACCTTATGCACGGGTTGAGAAATACACACCTGAAACTTGACGTTCTATGATATGTTAATGTCGGTAGATGAATGCCTTTTTCGGTTGATAAGGGTAAAGTTGTTCATTTTCATTGAAAAGAGCTCTAAATAAACATATAACTGCGTTGATGTAATTTTTTTCGTCATTGGAATTAAGATGCAATTTAATAAATCGCAACAAACGTTAGAGCTATACTTTTTGCAGTCACAAATCAAAAAAAATTTCTAAAGCTTGGGATGGGCAACTCCCCCCACCCAGATGATGCCCCTGTCTTATAGCATGGTGGGAATTTACATTACGATAATTTTTCCGAGCTTAGCTAATTTTTCCTGTAGTAAAATAACAGATTTTCAGTCATTCATTGTTGGCCGCTATGATAGCTTAAATTACTACAATAGTGCATATTTCTCTCTCTCTCCACTTATAACATGCTGCAATTACTATAAAAAGTAATCTGCTCGGAAATAAAGTATTTTAATGATATATTTAGAATATCTCATAAATATTATCTGGACACTCGACAACCTACATGCAGGTCCTGATTCACGCTCTGGCCTACGGGGCCGCGGTCCTGGACCCTCAGACTTTAAGGAGCCCCAAAATTTTGTGTGTGATAAACAATTTATGTAGAAATAAATTTTTAATAAATTTAAAACTGATAAAAATTACAGTTATTCCAAATTATGAAATATTTTAATAGTTATAAATGGTATACATATATACTGCCTTGAAGGTAAAAGTATGGAAGTTTTTTTGGAGCTTTGATCCTGAGCCCCCAGATTTGTTATATAATAATTTTTGTATATGTTTCATATGCAGTGACAGTATGGGAGTCCTGTATATATGTCTAATGTTATTTACTTCGCTGAATAAATGTCTATATTTCAATTTTAGGTCTTAATCCTGCTCTACCATCAATCCCTCCAATGGTTCTTGAAACAGCTGAGTCCGGGAAGGTGTACCTGAAGGGCATCCTGAAAACAAAGACGACTGTTGGAAAAACTGACCCTTATAAGGATTTGAGCAAGTCGGAATTGAAGCCCGATGTTAAGAAAGTTTTCTTTCGGGAGCCCACCCAAGACGACATTCGTTATTACAGACCAGACAGGTGAGTCTTGATCTAGCAACATCTCAATACATTTTAAAGTAATATGTAATCATTTATAGGAAGAAAGCGCACGTCATTCATGAGATATTATGGCCTTTTAATACCAGTTCCAATTCGAAAATATTCCAAAAATTAATATTCATGTACTGTCGTTCAATGAGTGAATTTTAAGTATATTTAAACAGATTAAATTGTTTTATTGACGAATAGTTTTTTCTTCTTCTGCAGGCGAGAACATACTGATAGAAGATCCAACTGCTCCTGCGCCAATGACATCGTAGTCTCTGTTACAACTGGAATTGTTTTAATTGTTTTCTTCATTACCATCATTGCAATATTATCGGTCATTGATCAGCTCATAAAACAGAAGGACCAGGGTGTCACCATCATGATCTTGCTTTTTGTCATGGGCTTTTGCATCGCGGGATGTTTCATCACCTGGAACGTAATGAGAAGCTGCCGCCGCAGATATAGACGCGAAGATGAAGAATGTAAAGTGTAAATGTCTTTTGGTGTAAATACACAATGTAAATACCTTTTTGTGAAAGATATTCAATGTAAATATTATTCGATAAAAGTCATTTTGTGTAAATATTAAATATATCGTATTTTGTGTAATAAACTATTTTTAGCATATACAAGGGTTTTGTTCCTGAGTTAAATATAATTTTTATTTAATTATTTTTTGTTTGGCTTTAAGGAATTTCCAACGATTTGATTTGCGGTTTTCTGCAACAGTTAAAATATATCTTCGATTTGATTACTAACCTTTCGTTAGTGATTGTGAATCTCGTTCACAGTACCCAAAATTATTGCTTGGTGTTTTGCGAATTGCAGAATTTTCTGTCAACTATACATTTATCTAACCCTCTCAGAGCCCATCGAATCCATTTAATTTTAAAGAAATGATATATGGGGAAATGGGAATAAACATAATTTTTTACGAGCTGATTATGGAAGTAACTCTGAAGAGTATATAAAAGTTAGTTATCTCTCAGTTCGAGAAAGGTTGACGTGATACGAGATATATTGAGTTGTAAGATACCTCATTATTATTAGAATAGTACCTTCTTTATTTGTGGATTGAAAAAATGTATTTGTCAAAACATAAGCAATTCATATTATTACATTTCATGAAAACAGTGGAAATGTTGCAAAAATATTCATTTTACAATGACTGATTTTGCAGCTATTTTGCTGCTTACTCCATATCTAAGCATGCTTATGTAAATCAAATGGTTAGGAAAAGTTAAAGTACAAGAAATTTTAGCAATAATAATTTACACCACTCAATATGCTCAGCCATGCTCTTCAATATAACTGATGTATAGGAATATTAGAATTAGTCAATTTTACTAATATATTTGTTAATTTTAAGATCTGCGTTATTTTGTAATAGCTGTTTATTCTATAATTAAAGTTAAAAGCACAATCATGCAGACATTTTAAATAATTTTAATATTTTAATTTTTCTGGACCATTACACTTGTGTATGTGAAAATAAAGTAGTCGGGAGAAATTAAATTATTGCTGGAATGATTCGTACGTTTATGTTTACATGACTATAAGTATAGAGGCATAAGTATAAAGGCAATTTGCACATAAATAGATATAATAGACGGTAACCAAATAGGGATCAGGTAGTTGGCTGCCTAGACACGTGGTACAATCTAATTATATACTGACTAGCGATGTCCTAAATTAGATGGCAAAATTGAATTGTAAAATAAAGCAAATATAAACAACGACCTTTCTATTAATTCTTTAGAATAAAAATAGAAAATTTAAAAACTCTTTATTCAGCAAACTGTACAACAAATATAATATAGTGCCCATCTTTCATTGTATGAATTTTAAATGAAAGATAAAAAAAATAACCGTCCCTAATTTCTAAGTGGACCAATATATTTCGACCTTGTACAGAAGCCTGGACAGAGAGCCCGGATTAAGACATGTAACTAACCAGATTAGTTACCATCAAACCTCGGCAATTGACAGTTTCGATAAGAATATGAGTTATGCGGCATAAAATCGGACACCAACTACTGTAAGGAAAACTAGATCCAGATATAAATGTTTGTAATTCTCATGAATGGAACTTTAATGTTATTTTTTTTTATATCATTATTACTTTCTTTATATACATAGTATAATGAGTAAGGAAATAATTGTGACGGGGTCGAAAATCCGAATTAGAGTTTGTTCGAAGGGAGAGCACCATTTAAGCATCCATGAACATGAATAAAAACATTTGGATGTGATGTGTCTCTCTGTGTGTGTATGCGTGGGTGTCAGTGAGTTTATGGAGAAGATATCTCACGAACGAATGGAGCTATTCGAACACAATTTGTTGCACAAATTTTCTCACGAATGGAACTCGAATACAATACATAAATACTGGAAGACTATAGTTTTTATACGCAATCAACCTTTCAGAACCCCTTAAGTTTTCAAGTAACATTTTGAAAATATCATTAAAAAATCACAACCTTTATTTAAGTTACATAAATAGTCATTTATTACGTAATTTCCTATAAAAATAATTCACGCAAATTTTAGAAAGCCAGCATGAGACGTTTTCGAGATATTGCACAGTTTAAAAAAAATTATCAAAAAATCATATAAAATAAAAAAAAAACTTAACTATTGTGAAATATGTTCACATTTCATAAGTAATACCATACGATATATTTGGTGACATCATTCTCGTGGAACTAGCTCATTCCATGCACAAGAAAAGTTACTTTGTGTAATACTTTTGTATTTCAAGCCAATATTCATTTCTCTGCTATAAGAATAACTTATTTCTCCGTCCATAACGCGTAGCAAGATTTTGGCGGAATTTCGCCAAATGGGCGACAATTTTATATGTTGCCAAATAAAGGAAAATATCGCCAAATTGATAAATATAACGGTAAATCAATGAAAATTGCGTCTCATTGGTGAAAGTTCAATATTTTGGAAAGAAGATAAAAGTAGACTATAAGAATAACTCATTTCTCTGCCCGTAACGCTTAATACGAAAATTAAATGGACGTCGCCAACTTGGCGACTATTTTAAATGTTGTTAAAGTGACAAAAATGACGCCAATTTGTTTAAAATGACCCCAAATGGGATGTAATGTTTCTCAAATTCTGATTTCAGTCATATGGCGGACATGCCTCTTCTAGTATATAAGAAATGCTCTTATCTCCGTTTGTCTCTAACATTTGCTGATGCATTTGCTGAACTTGGCGAATCATTTAGCAAAGTATCGCCAATTTGGCGATATTTCGCTCCAGATTGACCAAAATATCGTCAAAATTGCAAGAATGACGCTCAAGTAATGAACATGACGCCTAATTGATGAATATTATTGAAATATTTTAATATATGGACTATGTCGCTTATTAAGGACGCTATCAATATTGATAAGTGTTTATTTAGAGTTGCACGAAATATAAGTTTATTGGATATTTTGAAACAGTTTTACATGTTGTCATCCGGAAAATCGCCAAATACACAATTCAACGATAAAAAAACAGTACCGTGGACATTATACATTATTTTTTGACTGTAAAAGTAACACATGCATTGAATTATATAAGGAAAGTCATGTAATGGCCACATCAGATTTTTTTATAACCGGAACTGCGATAGTATATGTCTATTGAGAAAGTTGTCAAATAGAACTGCATTATGGATATTATGATATCAAAATATTTAAAATTACAACAAAAAAGCCAATTGCATCCAATGCATCGGCGTCATTAAGATGTTGTCAACTTGAGAAACGAAACTTTTAAATAAATTCTTTAAAGTATTGTCAAAGAATAACTATATCTGAAAAGGATGTATATTTTAATTTCAGTCATGTATATTTTATTGTGATATTAGTAGATTTCACCACAATGGGATACGTATGCATGGGAAAAAACGAGAGGGACGCATTCCAGGTATTATACTATTTGCATTGCAATAGAGCAAAGTGATTGACAGCTCTGAGCACAACATTTTAAGCCGTAACCAGGTGTGGGGTTTAGTATACAAAAGAGGTGAATGACGGGTGAGGTTCGAAGGATTACAAACCTCCTCTCCCTGTGTATTATCTGGAGATCATCCAAAGATCTATTGTATTAGAAGGTCTTAGTTCTATACAGGTAAGATGGTTTGTAAAAATATGTACCAATGAGGTCAACCGTATTAAATGAACCGTAGAGTCCTAGAACAACAGCGATTGGTTTGGGCTTGACATGTTCAAAACGCATTCCTTGCACAGTCTAGGTCACTTGCATTTCTAGTTGGTTCTTGATCTGTACTATTCCTGTTCATATCAGTGGTGTGCTAGGTTATTATATCGATAGAGCTGTGAGCAATTGGTCTCGTGAATTTTTACAAGTTGCAGAACAAGCTTTTTCGGAGTACAAGATCTGTACATTATGTCGAGCTGCATGAATAACGAAGATGTTGCTGTTGAAGGTAAATATCTTATGTTGATTTGTGTAATAGTGTTTATTTGCATGACCTGTAGTATTTTATAATATTTATGTCTACTAAATCGCTCGTTATGCAGTTGCAATTAGAGGTCTGCATGTTCTTGCAATTAACAGTTTGTCTGAAATTTCAGACTTATAAACAGTTAGACAGTACCAGTGTTTGTTTCAACTTCCTCCTGGTAATCTAGGGAGAAAAAAATTCTTATCTGTAGCTTTTCTTGTTTTTGGATTTTACTTTTAGTGTTTCTTCCAAAGAATAGATGCTATAGAGTGGAAGGTTTGTGATTTCTTAAAAGAAATCAATGAAATTTTTAGAAATATTTCTAATATATTTGTAAAATTAATACATTACTTTCCGTTAAATATTAGAAATAGATTAATGAATTTATCGATTATTTTAAAATGCCCAATTCTTCTTCTATTTAACGACAATCAGCAAACAAGAAAATATTAAATCTGAATGAGATACATTTGAAGGACAGCACAAATAATTTGATTTACGATATATATTAGTAGAAAATTATATAATGTAATAAATTTAGATTAATAAAAATTATTAATTTATTTTAATGAATTAATAACACATAGCTGCCTATCCTTCCAAATTACCAGGAAAGTTTCCGATATTCAGATCGCTAACCGATTTTTTGTCCAGAAACCAAAACTCCCTACTTTTCCCGATTCCGCTACAAAAAATCACTAATATTTTAGCAAGATGTTTTCAGGTTCAGAAAATTACAAAATCGGTCCTGAAAATGTTACGAAGATCGAAGTTTTTTCGTTCTTACGTTTAGAAAATCCGTTTTTCGGCGACTGCTACATCGGCTCTCAAATGCGCGTCAGGAAAGACGACCAATTATAATTTTTGTTCCGAACTATTTGCATCGACTGAAATTTTGATAATTATTTCATACTACATAAAAAAACACTATTTTTACGATGTGTTATTAATGAAATGAAGAGCAATTTTTCAGAATTATCGCTAAAAATGGTATTTGTACGGGATTCTCCGTATATTTCGATTAAATGGGAAAATATTTTCCACTTAGAAATGTCTGGGACGGCAGTTCCTCTCCCCGGAAGAGTCGGACGGTCTGGGTCTTCAACTTAGCAATGTCTGTTTGCTTCGACTAAAATTTTTATAAATATTGCGTGATGACTATAAAAACGGTATTTTAAACGCTACTTTTTAAACATATTTTTAATGAAATGAAGAGCTCTTTTGCAACAGCATCATGGAATACTGCACTTGTACGCGGTCCTCGGTATATTATCGGTAGTCATAAAAAAAATCTTAAAATCGCATATAGAATATCCTGTAGACAACCTCATTTCATATTTTGAAAACGATTGACAAATTATTTTCATTTCAAGCTAAGAAATAAACTTAATAAAACTTTTAGTCAAATGGTAAATGTTTGTTAAACCAAATTATTTTTCATTTATATAGTACGATTGCGCTTTAAAATTTGTATTTTCGTGTGTTGACGTGAGACCATTAGTATCTTCTTCCATCGATCTCCATCCCGTAATTATTGTTCATTAGAATGACTAAATTAGCTTATTTTTATGTTTTGTTTAATTATTAATGGTAATTTTTTAATTATTTCACATAAATTGCACAATTCACTTTGTTTTCTCGTACTTTGTCGTGAGTCTACTAATATCTTTTTTACCTATCTCCATCTTCTAAATAATAAATATTAGACTGACTAAACTGACATATTTTCCTATTCTGGTTAATTAATGCAGTCCACACATGGGGTAGAGGGATACTATATTATTTACAATTCCTATGTTTTCTTTTTGGACGTTTCTGTTTATAGGAATACTCAGCTGTCACTCTTCTTTAATACAATTTTAACCCATTGAATGCGAAGGTGACTCTTTCTTTTTGTTTCCGTCTGCAGTAAAAGGAATACTGTTGGGAGCATAGAAATCCATAAAAGGAATGCGTGTCACTTTCTTTCACTCATGCAACAATTTTGCATTCTTGACAAAATTATTACCTTATGCACGGGTTGAGAAATACACACCTGAAACTTGACGTTCTATGATATGTTAAATCGGTAGATGAAAGCCTTTTTCGGTTGATAAGGGTAAAGTTGTTCATTTTCATTGAAAAGAGCTCTAAATAAACATATAACTGCGTTGATGTAATTTTTTTCGTCATTGGAATTAAGATGCAATTTAATAAATCGCAACAAACGTTAGAGCTATATTTTTTGCAGTCACAAATCAAAAAAAATTTCTAAAGCTTGGGATGGGCAACTCCCCAAACCCAGATGATGCCCCTGTCTTATAGCATGGTGGGAATTTACATTACGATAATTTTTCAGAGCTTAGCTAATTTTTCCTGTAGTAAAATAACAGATTTTCAGTCATTAATTGTTGGCCGCTATGATAGCTTAAATTACTACAATAGTACATATTTCTCTCTCTCTCCACTTATAACATGCTGCAATTACTATAAAAAGTAATCTGCTCGGAAATAAAGGTATTTTAATGATATATTTAAAATATCTCATAAATATAATCTGGACACTCGACAACCTACATGCAGGTCCTGATTCACGCTCTTTCCTACGGGGCCGCGGCCCTCGGCCCTCAGACTTTAAGGAGCCCCAAAATTTTGTGTGTGATAAACAATTTATGTAGAATTAAATTTTTAATAAATTTAAAACTGATAAAAATTACAGTTATTCCAAATTATGAAATATTTTAATAGTTATAAATGGTATACATATATACTGCCTTGAAGGTAAAAGTATGGAAGTTTTCTTCACGTAGAAACGGGCATTTGGAGCTTTGATCCTGAGCCCCCAGATTTGTTATATATTAATTTTTGTATATGTTTCATATGCAGTGACAGTATGGGAGTCCTGTATATATGTCTAATGTTATTTACTTCGCTGAATAAATGTCTATATTTCAATTTTAGGTCTTAATCCTGCTCTACCATCAATCCCTCCAATGGTTCTTGAAACAGCTGAGTCCGGGAAGGTGTACCTGAAGGGCATCCTGAAAACAAAGACGACTGTTGGAAAAACTGACCCTTATAAGGATTTGAGCAAGTCGGAATTGAAGGCCGATGTTAAGAAAGTTTACTTTCGGGAGCCCACCCAAGACGACATTCGTTATTACAGACCAGACAGGTGAGTCTTGATCTAGCAACATCTCAATACATTTTAAAGTAATATGTAATCATTTATAGGAAGAAAGCGCACGTCATTCATGAGATATTATGGCCTTTTAATACCAGTTCCAATTCGAAAATATTCCAAAAATTAATATTCATGTACTGTCGTTCAATGAGTGAATTTTAAGTATATTTAAACAGATTAAATTGTTTTATTGACGAATAGTTTTTTCTTCTTCTGCAGGCGAGAACATACTGATAGAAGATCCAACTGCTCCTGCGCCAATGACATCGTAGTCTCTGTTACAACTGGAATTGTTTTAATTGTTTTCTTCATTACCATCATTGGAATATTATCGGTCATTGATCAGCTCATAAAACAGAAGGACCAGGGTGTCACCATCATGATCTTGCTTTTTGTCATGGGCTTTTGCATCGCGGGATGTTTCATCACCTGGAACGTAATGAGAAGCTGCCGCCGCAGATATAGACGCGAAGATGAAGAATGTAAAGTGTAAATGTCTTTTGGTGTAAATATTCAATGTAAATACATTTTTGTGAAAGATATTCAATGTAAATATTATTCGATAAAAGTCATTTTGTGTAAATATTTAAATATATCGTATTTTGTGTAATAAAGTATTTTTAGCATATACAAGGGTTTTGTTCCTGAGTTAAATATAATTTTTATTTAATTATTTTTTGTTTGGCTTTAAGGAATTACCAACGATTTGATTTGCGGTTTTCTGCAACAGTTAAAATATATCTTCGATTTGATTACTAACCTTTCGTTAGTGATTGTGAATCTCGTTCACAGTACCCAAAAATATTGCTTGGTATTTTGTGAATTGCAGAATTTTCTGTCAAATATACATTTGTCTAACCCTCTCAGAGCCCATCGAATCCATTTAATTTTAAAGAAATGATATATGGGGAAATGGGAATAAACATAATTTTTTACGAGCTGATTATGGAAGCAACTATGAAGAGTATATAAAAGTTAGTTATCTCTCAGTTCGAGAAAGGTTGACGTGATACGAGATATATTGAGTTGTAAGATACCTCATTATTATTAGAATAGTACCTTCTTTATTTGTGGATTGAAAAATGTATTTGTCAAAACATAAGCAATTCATATTATTACATTTCATGAAAACAGTGGAAATGTTGCAAAAATATTCATTTTACAATGACTGATTTTGCAGCTATTTTGCTGCTTACTCCATATCTAAGCATGCTTATGAAAATCAAATGGTTAGGTAAAGTTAAAGTACAAGAAATTTTAGCAATAAGAATTTACACCACTCAATATGCTCAGCCATGCTCTTCAATATAACTGAAGTATAGGAATATTAGAATTAGTCAATTTTACTAATATATTTGTTAATTTTAAGATCTGCGTTATTTTGTAATAGCTGTTTATTCTATAATTAAAGTTAAAAGCACAATCATGCAGACATTTTAAATAATTTTAATATTTTAATTTTTCTGGACCATTACACTTGTGTATGTGAAAATAAAGTAGTCGGGAGAAATTAAATTATTGCTGGAATGATTCGTACTTTTATGTTTACATGACTATAAGTATAGAGGCATAAGTATAAAGGCAATTTGCACATAAATAGATATAATAGACGGTAACCAAATAGGGATCAGGTAGTTGGCTGCCTAGACACGTGGTACAATCTAATTATATACTGACTAGCGATGTCCTAAATTAGATGGCAAAATTGAATTGTAAAATAAAGCAAATATAAACAACGACCTTTCCATTAATTCTTGAGAATAAAAATAGAAAATTTAAAAACTCTTTATTCAGTAAACTGTACAACAAATATAATATAGTGCCCATCTTTCATTGTATGAATTTTAAATGAAAGATAAAAAAAATAACCGTCCCTAATTTCTAAGTGGACCAATATATTTCGACCTTGTACAGAAGCCTGGACAGAGAGCCCGGATTAAGACATGTAACTAACCAGATTAGTTACCATCAAACCTCGGCAATTGACAGTTTCGATAAGAATATGAGTTATGCGGCATAAAATCGGACACCATCTACTGTAAGGAAAACTAGATCCAGATATAAATGTTTGTAATTCTCATGAATGGAACTTTAATGTTATTTTTTTTTATATCATTATTACTTTCTTTATATACATAGTGTGCCGATTATTAATTTTGTTGATTAAAATTAATATTGTCAAAAATGCATTTTACATTAAATTAATTATTTATTAGTATATTAATTATACATGTAATCTGTTCTAAAACTTACTGCTGTGTACATTGCGTTGGTGGCCGCAACACCCACCTATTTCTGTGCTTAACGGGATACTAAGTTAACAAACTAAAAATTAAGGTTAATAGTAAAGGAACAAACATTTATTTATCACATACTCAATTTACACTCTTTAGTTTTACAAATTAAATAAATATCACAATAGTGGAATACATCTCAATGGTAGTTCGGGGGGTGTAATGCCAGATGAATTGATATTTGGTTGGAGCACGTGGTGGGATGCATTAATTAGCTTTTCCTTAAAAACACAAATTTAGACAAAGAGGTTATCCTCATATAGTTTAATTGTACGGTACCTGATCTTCGTTCATATAACTTGGGTAACACCGATGCTTTGTCACACTTTACACTTGCAATACCAGATGAACATGAGCTCTCCTTCGAATTCCTATATCAGAGACGCACACACAACTCTTAACTCTGCTACCGCCGCTTCTTCTTGACTAGTCTAACTCCAACAGCCTGCCTTGACCAATTCTGACTCCCACTTCGAGCAACTCTCACTTATATCCCTTTTTCGGTCCGCGGTCCACGTGCTGAAATGCAGAGCTGAGGGCTAATCCGTAGACATGGCGTCGCCGTCTCGGTTGCCGCCCAACGGCTTAGCGTGGTATGTAAACATGGGCGTGGTATGTAAGATATGGGGCCACCTGTATATTATCGCCCATCTTCTTAGCGTGGGGATAATCCGCACGCATTCCTGGTTCCATTATTTTTTAATCCTTCCAAATATTTATTACTTTACATTTCTGGCATTACATTCTCACCCCCCCGCGAAAAAAAAGTCCAAAAGTTACTCTCCCACAGTTTCACCCCAGTGGTAAGAAATTAAGTTCACAATGGTTCCTCGCAAACACATATGTTCATCCATCGTGAGAAAGGCTGAGTTCCACTTTTTAGCCTCGTACAACTCATAGCTTTGATAGTTCTTTGTAGTTTCTTGATAGTTCCCTGTCAAGTTAGTCCATTATTCATAATTGACATAATGTACCATAAATTACATGAGGATTACCAGCATTCACATTATTATTAAATTGTAAATTTTGATATATATTATTTGCAATGCATAATTTTCATTTCTCCTTTTACATAATTATTTACATACGACATATCATTACATAACAGCATTCATTACTTTATTATTATTATACATTTTCTTGTTATCATTTCATTTTGTAACATATTGTAGTAGTGCAACTATCAACTTCCGATTCTTGGTTATGGTTGAATTCCATACCACCATATTATTTATAAATTACTTTGTTATTTCACTTTTTTTTTTTTTTTTTTTTTTTTTTTTTTTTTTTTGAACTTGCCATATATGTAATGTCAGAAATACATAACATACTTTTTGAAATATACTTATATCCACAATTTAAAACATATACATATACACTCAATTATCACTTTCTATTTATGACATTAATTACAAACTTTTTACATATTTTTCATATTCTTTGTTTTATGAAATTACTATTTACAACAATTCGAGGGCGAAAATTATACCCTCTGGCATTATAACAAACCTCATCATCATTTCTATTATTTTCACAGTTTAATTGCTTTTCTTTAGTGACCTTCCCTTCCTTAATTTGACTTTGATCATTATTTCTAATCACTTTCTCATTTTGATTTTTTTCTTTGTCCTGTGTGTGTGTGTGGTTTGATTCGCTTTCGTCACTATCTTTCAAATATTGTTTTCGCTCCGCTGCCATGTATAGTTTATTTATGTGCACTTTATAAGTTTTATTTTCATCACTTTTAAGACATATTATAACATTATTATTTCGGACTAATTTCGTAATTCTAAATGGTCCATCATATCGATCCTCTAATACCCTTGGTTTTAGGAACTTTTTTAGGTACACTGTCGCTCCTATAAATATATCGTTTTTTCTCACTATTTTATATTTCTTTATTTGTTTGTCATTTACCAGCTTTTGTTGTTCCGATGCGTCTTTCACTACTTTATCTATATTTTTTAAATGCTGTGCCACATAATTTTTATAATTATTTACATCACTATAGATTATATCTATTT
The DNA here is from genome assembly GCA_951213105.1 of Amaurobius ferox. Taxonomy (NCBI): domain Eukaryota; kingdom Metazoa; phylum Arthropoda; class Arachnida; order Araneae; family Amaurobiidae; genus Amaurobius; species Amaurobius ferox. Next base: position 24,078,298 of record OX578152.1, read on the forward strand.
CTTCCTTACTTGGTATGTTTGTTTGTTTAATATTTTCAAATGGCAATGATAAATCTCTAAGATAGAACAGGAATGAAGGCTCAAATCCTGTATTACTGTTAATAGTGTTATTCACATAAAACTTAAACCATTTTAAAGATTCATCCCATTCAAACGTAGTCTTTGACAAACACATTATACATTGTTTCATGTCTCTGTGTATTCTTTCACAACGACCTAAAGAACTTGGGAAATAAACCGAACTGTATCGCCTTTCAATATTTAATGCATTTGTAAAATCTATGTATTCTTTACTTTTAAAAATTTGAGCATTATCGCTTTGAATAATAATTGGAAGGATTAAAAAATAATGGAACCAGGAATGCGTGCGGATTATCCCCACGCTAAGAAGATGGGCGATAATATACAGGTGGCCCCATATCTTACATACCACGCCCATGTTTACATACCACGCTAAGCCGTTGGGCGGCAACCGAGACGGCGACGCCATGTCTACGGATTAGCCCTCAGCTCTGCATTTCAGCACGTGGACCGCGGACCGAAAAAGGGATATAAGTGAGAGTTGCTCGAAGTGGGAGTCAGAATTGGTCAAGGCAGGCTGTTGGAGTTAGACTAGTCAAGAAGAAGCGGCGGTAGCAGAGTTAAGAGTTGTGTGTGCGTCTCTGATATAGGAATTCGAAGGAGAGCTCATGTTCATCTGGTATTGCAAGTGTAAAGTGTGACAAAGCATCGGTGTTACCCAAGTTATATGAACGAAGATCAGGTACCGTACAATTAAACTATATGAGGATAACCTCTTTGTCTAAATTTGTGTTTTTAAGGAAAAGCTAATTAATGCATCCCACCACGTGCTCCAACCAAATATCAATTCATCTGGCATTACACCCCCCGAACTACCATTGAGATGTATTCCACTATTGTGATATTTATTTAATTTGTAAAACTAAAGAGTGTAAATTGAGTATGTGATAAATAAATGTTTGTTCCTTTACTATTAACCTTAATTTTTAGTTTGTTAACTTAGTATCCCGTTAAGCACAGAAATAGGTGGGTGTTGCGGCCACCAACGCAATGTACACAGCAGTAAGTTTTAGAACAGATTACATGTATAATTAATATACTAATAAATAATTAATTTAATGTAAAATGCATTTTTGACAATATTAATTTTAATCAACAAAATTAATAATCGGCACATTTGGTGCCGTGACCAGGATGCATTTTACATTAAATTAATTATTTATTAGTATATTAATTATACATGTAATCTGTTCTAAAACTTACTGCTGTGTACATTGCGTTGGTGGCCGCAACACCCACCGTGCATTTTACATTAAATTAATTATTTATTAGTATATTAATTATACATGTAATCTGTTCTAAAACTTACTGCTGTGTACATTGCGTTGGTGGCCGCAACACCCACCTATTTCTGTGCTTAACGGGATACTAAGTTAACAAACTAAAAATAAAGGTTAATAGTAAAGGAACAAACATTTATTTATCACATACTCAATTTACACTCTTTAGTTTTACAAATTAAATAAATATCACAATAGTGGAATACATCTCAATGGTAGTTCGGGGGGTGTAATGCCAGATGAATTGATATTTGGTTGGAGCACGTGGTGGGATGCATTAATTAGCTTTTCCTTAAAAACACAAATTTAGACAAAGAGGTTATCCTCATATAGTTTAATTGTACGGTACCTGATCTTCGTTCATATAACTTGGGTAACACCGATGCTTTGTCACACTTTACACTTGCAATACCAGATGAACATGAGCTCTCCTTCGAATTCCTATATCAGAGACGCACACACAACTCTTAACTCTGCTACCGCCGCTTCTTCTTGACTAGTCTAACTCCAACAGCCTGCCTTGACCAATTCTGACTCCCACTTCGAGCAACTCTCACTTATATCCCTTTTTCGGTCCGCGGTCCACGTGCTGAAATGCAGAGCTGAGGGCTAATCCGTAGACATGGCGTCGCCGTCTCGGTTGCCGCCCAACGGCTTAGCGTGGTATGTAAACATGGGCGTGGTATGTAAGATATGGGGCCACCTGTATATTATCGCCCATCTTCTTAGCGTGGGGATAATCCGCACGCATTCCTGGTTCCATTATTTTTTAATCCTTCCAAATATTTATTACTTTACATTTCTGGCATTACACATAGTATAATGAGTAAGGAAATAATTGTGACGGCGTCGAAAATCCGAATTAGAGTTTGTTCGAAGGGAGAGCACAATTTAAGCATCCATGAACATGAATAAAAACATTTGGATGTGATGTCTCTCTCTGTGTGTGTATGCGTGTGTGTCAGTGAGTTTATGGAGAAGATATCTCACGAACGAATGGAGCTATTCGAACACAATTTGTTACACAAATTTTCTCACGAATGGAACTCGATTACAATGCATAAATACTGGATGACTATAGTTTTTATACGCAATCAACCTTTCAGAACCCCTTAAGTTTTCAAGTAACATTTTGAAAATATCATTAAAAAATCACAACCTTTATTTAAGTTACATAAATAGTCATTTATTACGTAATTTCTTATAAAAATAATTCACGCAAATTTTAGAAAGCCAGCATGAGACGTTTTCGAGATATTGCACAGTTTAAAAAAAATTATCAAAAAATCATATAAAATAAAAAAAAACTTAACTATTGTGAAATATGTTCACATTTCATAAGTAATACCATACGCTATATTTGTTGACATCATTCTCGTGGAACTAGCTCATTCCATGCACAAGAAAAGTTAGTTTGTGTAATACTTTTGTATTTCAAGCAAATATTCATTTCTCTTCTATAAGAATAATTTATTTCTCCGTCCATAACGCGTAGCAAGATTTTGGCGGAATTTCGCCAAATGGGCGACAATTTTATATGTTGCCAAATAAAGGAAAATATCGCCAAATTGATAAATATAACGGTAAATCAATGAAAATTGCGTCTCATTGGTGAAAGTTCAATATTTTGGAAAGAAGATAAAAGTAGACTATAAGAATAACTCATTTCTCTGCCCGTAACGCTTAATAAGAAAATTAAATGGACGTCGCCAACTTGGCGACTATTTTAAATGTTGTTAAAGTGACAAAAATGACGCCAATTTTATTAAAATGACCCCAAATGGGATGTAATGTTTCTCAAATTCTGATTTCAGTCATATGGCGGACATGCCTCTTCTAGTATATAAGAAATGCTCTTATCTCCGTTTGTCTCTAACATTTGCTGATGCATTTGTTGAACTTGGCGAATCATTTAACAAAGTATCGCCAATTTGGCGATATTTCGCTCCAGATTGACCAAAATATCGTCAAAATTGCAAGAATGACGCTCAAGTAATGAACATGACGCCTAATTGATGAATATTATTGAAATATTTTAATATATGGACTATGTCGCTTATTAAGGACGCTATCAATATTGATAAGTGTTTATTTAGAGTTGCACGAAATATAAGTTTATTGGATATTTTGAAACAGTTTTACATGTTGTCATCCGGAAAATCGCCAAATACACAATTCAACGATAAAAAAACAATACCGTGGACATTATACATTATTTTTTGACTGTAAAAGTAACACATGCATTGAATTATATAAGGAAAGTCATGTAATGGCCACATCAGATTTTTTTATAACCGGAACTGCGATAGTATATGTCTATTGAGAAAGTTGTCAAATAGAACTGCATTATGGATATTATGATATCAAAATATTTAAAATTACAACAAAAAAGCCAATTGCATCCAATGCATCGGCGTCATTAAGATGTTGTCAACTTGAGAAACGAAACTTTTAAATAAATTCTTTAAAGTATTTTCAAAGAATAACTATATCTGAAAAGGATGCATATTTTAATTTCAGTCATGTATATTTTATTGTGATATTAGTAGATTTCAACACAATGGGATACGTATGCATGGGAAAAAACGAGAGGGACGCATTCCAGGTATTATACTATTTGCATTGCAATAGAGCAAAGTGATTGACAGCTCTGAGCACAACAATTTAAACCGTAACCAGGTGTGGGGTTTAGTATACAAAAGAGGTGAATGACGGGTGAGGTTCGAAGGATTACAAACCTCCTCTCCCTGTGTATTATCTGGAGATCATCCAAAGATCTATTGTATTAGAAGGTCTTAGTTCTATACAGGTAAGATGGTTTGTAAAAATATGTACCAATGAGGTCAACCGTATTAAATGAACCGTAGAGTCCTAGAACAACAGCGATTGGTTTGGGCTTGACATGTTCAAAACGCATTCCTTGCACAGTCTAGGTCACTTGCATTTCTAGTTGGTTCTTGATCTGTACTATTCCTGTTGATATCAGTGGTGTGCTAGGTTATTATATCGATAGTGCTGTGAGCAATTGGTCTCGTGAATTTTTACAAGTTGCAGAACAAGCTTTTTTGGAGTACAAGATCTGTACATTATGTCGAGCTGCATGAATAACGAAGATGTTGCTGTTGAAGGTAAATATCTTATGTTGATTTGTGTAATAGTGTTTATTTGCATGACCTGTAGTATTTTATAATATTTATGTCTACTAAATCGCTCGTTATGCAGTTGCAATTAGAGGTCTGCATGTTCTTGCAATTAACAGTTTGTCTGAAATTTCAGACTTATAATCAGTTAGACAGTACCAGTGTTTGTTTCAACTTCCTCCTGGTAATCTAGGGAGAAAAAAATTCTTATCTGTAGTTTTCTTGTTTTTGGATTTTACTTTTAGTGTTTCTTCCAAAGAATAGATGCTATAGAGTGGAAGGTTTGTGATTTCTTAAAAGAAATCCATGAAATTTTTAGAAATATTTCTAATATATTTGTAAAATTAATACATTACTTTCCGTTAAATATTAGAAATAGATTAAAGAATTTATCGATTATTTTAAAATGCCCAATTCTTCTTCTATTTGACGACAATCAGCAAACAAGAAAATATTAAATCTGAATGAGATACATTTGAAGGACAGCAAAAATAATTTGATTTACGATATATATTAGTAGAAAATTATATAATGTAATAAATTTAGATTAATAAAAATTATTAATTCATTTTAATGAATTAATAACACATAGCTGCCTATCCTTCCAAATTACCAGGAAAGTTTCCGATATTCAGATCGCTAACCGATTTTTTGTCCAGAAACCAAAACTCCCTACTTTTCCCGATTCCGCTACAAAAAATTACTAATATTTTAGCAAGATGTTTTCAGGTTCAGAAAATTACAAAATCGGTCCTGAAAATGTTACGAAGATCGAAGTTTTTTCGTTCTTACGTTTAGAAAATCCGTTTTTCGGCGACTGCTACATCGGCTCTCAAATGCGCGTCAAGAAATACGACCAATTATAATTTTTGTTCCGAACTATTTGCATCGACTGAAATTTTGATAATTATTTCATACTACATAAAAATACACTATTTTTACGATGTGTTATTAATGAAATGAAGAGCAATTTTTCAGAATTATCGCTAAAAATGGTATTTGTACGGGATTTTCCGTATATTTCGATTAAATGGGAAAATATTTTCCACTTAGAAATGTCTCGGACGGCAGCTCCTCTCCCCGGAAGAGTCGGACGGTCTGGGTCTTCAACTTAGCAATGTCTGTTTGCATCGACTAAAATTTTTATAAATATTGCGTGATGTATATAAAACCGCTATTTTAAACGCTACTTTTTAAACATATTTTTAATGAAATGAAGAGCTATTTTGCAACAGCATCATGGAATACTGCACTTGTACGCGGTCCTCGGTATATTATCGGTAGTCATAAAAAAAATCTTAAAATCGCATATAGAATATCCTGTAGAAAACCTCATTTCATATTTTGAAATCGATTGACAAATTATTTTCATTTCAAGCTAAAAAATAAACTTAATAAAACTTTTAGTCAAATGGTAAATGTTTGTTAAACCAAATTATTTTTCATTTATATAGTACGATTGCGCTTTAAAATTTGTATTTTCGTGTGTTGACGTGAGACCATTAGTATCTTCTTCCATCGATCTCCATCCCGTAATTATTGTTCATTAGAATGACTAAATTAGCTTATTTTTATGTTTTGTTTAATTATTAATGGTAATTTTTTAATTATTTCACATAAATTGCACAATTCACTTTGTTTTCTCGTACTTTGTCGTGAGTCTACTAATATCTTTTTTACCTATCTCCATCTTCTAAATAATAAATATTAGACTGACTAAACTGACATATTTTCCTATTCTGGTTAATTAATGCAGTCCACACATGGGGTAGAGGGATACTATATTATTTACAATTCCTATGTTTTCTTTTTGGACGTTTCTGTTTATAGGAATACTCAGCTGTCACTCTTCTTTAATACAATTTTAACCCATTGAATGCGAAGGTGACTCTTTCTTTTTGTTTCCGTCTGCAGTAAAAGGAATACTGTTGGGAGCATAGAAATCCATAAAAGGAATGCGTGTCACTTTCTTTCACTCATGCAACTATTTTGCATTCTTGACAAAATTATTACCTTATGCACGGGTTGAGAAATACACACCTGAAACTTGACGTTCTATGATATGTTAAAGTCGGTAGATGAAAGCCTTTTTTCGGTTGATAAGGGTAAAGTTGTTCATTTTCATTGAAAAGAGCTCTAAATAAACATATAACTGCGCTGATGTAATTTTTTTCGTCATTGGAATTAAGATGCAATTTAATAAATCGCAACAAACGTTAGAGCTATATTTTTTGCAGTCACAAATCAAAAAAAATTTCTAAAGCTTGGGATGGGCAACTCCCCCCACCCAGATGTTGCCCCTGTCTTATAGCATGGTGGGAATTTAATGAGCAAACTTACTACTAATTTATTTGTAAATTTTAAGATCTGCGCTATTTTTTTAATAGTTGTTTATTCTATATATATTTTTATGTTAAATGCATAATCATGGGCACATTTTAAATAATTTTAATTTTTCTGGACCACTACATTTGTGTATGTGAAAATGTAGTAGTCGGAAGAAATTAAATTATTGCTGAAATGTTTTGCACTTTTAATTTTACTTGACTATAAGTATAAATATAATAGTCGGTAGCCAAATAGGGATCAGGTAGTTGGCTGCCTAGACAAGTGGTACAATCTAAATATATACTGAACAGTAATGTCTTAAATTAGATGGCATAAGTGAATTGTAAAATAAAGCAAATAAAAACAAAGTTTCTTTTTATTAATTTTTTAGAATAATAATAATAAATTTAAAACCCCTTTTTCAGCAAAGTGTACAATAAAATTAAAAACTTTTTTAATTCTGTCAATAAAATGCATTCATTTCACTAAAAGTCTCATCTACCATTAAAATTATTTACATTAAATTAACTTTTGTTAAACTGTTCTACATAATATTTGTTCTCCCCCACTGGGTTCCGGTCTAAATTGGGTGGCACTTCCCGACCGTCCAAACAGTTACCTTACACCTTTCTGGTAGGTCGGACGGTCTGGGTTTCAACAACAACAACATAATATTTGTTGTGTTCCTTTTAAAGCCTATAAACTACAAATGCGGATATTTAGAATATACACTTTTAAATGTATACACACAATATTCTGAAATTACACGGCATTTTATAAAGTGGGATGGATATAGAAGCTTTTGGATGTTTCATGCTTTTAAGTTGAAGCACAAATTATGTGTGTTGTACAAAAATGAGTATTTAGTAGCATGCTCAAATTAACTTTAAAGCAGAACAAAGTTTTGAAAAACTTGTGAAAATGAACATGTAGCTACAATTAGAACATTAGTGGCAAACTCGTTTAAGCTGTAGGCCATTTATGTGTACCTATGCAGCCTAGATATGATCTACAGATCTTACTTGCTAAGCCTAAAGATATTGCTTAATTGCTTAGTTGTTTGTTATTGTTATTGATACTCTTAACTAAAAATGCCCTAAATATCCCAATTTAGGGCATTCTCAGTATCCCAATTTCTCAAACTTTACTTTTTAAAAATGTGTTTCTTTGCAAATCAACTAGCTTCATTTATATATAAAAATAGCTATCTCAACATTAAATTAAACAAGCTGGCCAGTCAAGTGGTTAATAAATTTATCGTATAATATTGCATGTGAAAAGTGAACATATTCCACAATAGTCAATACTTTTTTTTTAATTTTATGCGATTTTTTTATACATTTATATGTAAAACTGCAATATTACGAAAATTTTTCATGTTAGTTTTCGAAAGTTTGATCACTTTCTAATAAAAAATTACATAAGATATGATTATTTAGATAGAAATATTGAAGTTTTTGACTTTTAAGTGAGTTATTCAAAATTTTATTCGAAATTTTGGAGAGAGAGACTTTCGAATATTTGATTGTGTTTAAAACCATTAAGCCTCCGTTATTCATTGATTCTATCATATGTATCAAAGTTTTGTATCATATGAAATTCTCCATACGTTCGAGAGATGCCACCATAGACTTACACAAGCACGAACACACACCCACAAGTCCGGCCACTCAAAGAGTTACTACAAACCCTAGGGTCAGTAGAAGGGTCTGGGTTTGCAACACACACACACACGCACACACACATGCACAAGCACTCACACGCACACATACACACGTAGGAAAGCATACGTACACAGACATGCGCACACACGTACACACAGATACATACACATACACGTCGAAAACTGGAATTTTAATTTCGGTCCTCGTCACTATACTTTCCCTACACACTACGCTATGCATATAGGGAAAGTAAAAAGTGACATTGAATCTGCATTTTAACTTTTAAAGGAAGGATGGAATTTGTGTTAGATAAGGTCAAGAAACGATATTTTTGACAATTACAGATATTTTATAAGATGCTTCTATATAGGAAGCTCTCTGTGATATACGTATGAAAAATACACTAAAATCTAACATGAATTGTACAAAACACCATATTTGTTGCAAGTCAAACATATCAGATACGTGCCTGAAAACCATATTCTGCTTGACCAGATGTTCTTACACCAAAATTCGCTTGAAAAAAGTTGTGAATTTCGTTTTGAATTTATAAGAAAAATTAAATATATCTGTATCACAGGTCCAAATAATTAATTATGGCCTGTAATTATTTTAAAACGATTGAAAAAATATTTCGTTTGATGCCATGTTTGACAAACGTAAATTACGCCACATACACAAATATTGTATCACAATTATTTTTCATTACGATGATGGTAAATGTTAAGTTTCTTAATCGTTAAGCCATAAATAACACCTTTTATGCATAATTATGTCAAAGTTTGAAGTCTGCTGCCATATTAGGGCAATATAAAATTTCGAATAAATATCCAAGTTTTCGCTCGAATTTCATAAAATCATATCTAGTTCTAGATTTTTCAAAAAAAAAAAAAAATACTGACAAAGTTTTATGAAAATACATGATAATTTACTACATGTATTATGTACACAATGTATCGATCACAGAAAAACGACAGACATACGGTCATCACTCTAAATACAGTCAAAACGTAGTCTGGAGGTCTTAAAAGATATAATAACCTAAAAACTCGAAGTCGAAAATTTTCGTGAAAACATTACTTTTTTTATACTATATTTCATAGCTTGAGATAGTAAAAAGAGCCCTTTCCGCCTTCCTCAAACACGTTGCGAAGAATATGCCAACTCAACCTATCACGGGAACACTGAGCGTGATTTGTAAGACATCGCACACGATTGGATCCTGTGGATATCACTAGGTCATCACTAGCTAGCTCTAGTTCAAATACGGGGGAACCGTGTAGAGAACAATCATATAACATCATAACGTGCGATTCTAGCTTCAAGACCCGGATATTGTAATGTATATGGGGAGACATGACTCATGAATATGAGAGACCGGACGGACATATCTGCGCTGCTCAGTTGGCCAATGACCAGCACGTTATATGGCCGAATCATAACCACACATAAAACACCACGATATCTAATATTCATTGTTTGCTGTGCTTTTAATAATATTGATTCTCTGAATGAAATATAAACCGGTAGCTATATTTTAGTTATTTAAAATGAGTTTCTTTCCTAGATATTTGCGCACAATCGTATTTATCAACAATACTTCAGTCTGTTTGATAATATACATGTACTGAAAAAAAAAAAAACTACGGAGATATTTTCTATAGAAATATTTTTATTTTATTTAAATAAGTTTTCACCCATCAAAGATTCTAAATATCATATATTTCTATTATAAAAAATCTGATATGGGCAGCACATGACTTTCCCTGCAGACTTATATCCACGTTCTCTTTATTTTAATTAAATTTAATTAACTTTTAATTCAATTTTCGTTCTTATTTGATAACTGGACGTATTTTCAAAGGTGACGTGGAGAAAATACGAAAAAAACTAATATATCTCGAGAACGGCTAGTCTTAGTTTAATGGGGTTGGTTTTATTCTTTTCTTCATTAAAAGTTACGTTTTAAACAAGCATTTAATGGATATATTTAAGCATACGTAGCTTTTTAGTTTAGATTTTGACAATTTTTGGGGGCCATTTTGCAAAAAAAGGCAGGTTATTTTTTTCCGAATCGTACCAAAATCTAATCTGCACCAAGGTGACCTATAAGTGGCTCATCTACTGAATTTTGTGAAATTCGGTCCGTTAGTTTTTCAGATAGAGTAGATACAAACTTTTGCGGGCCATTTTGCAAAAAAAAAAGCCGGTTCTTTTATCCCGAATCGTACCCAAAACTAATCAGCACCAGACTCGCCCACAAGTGACTTACCTACCAAATTTTGTGAAATTGGGTCAATTACTTTTTTAGTTAGAATGGATACAAAATCTGCACAGACAGGCAGACAGACACACAGACACACACACAGACGTCACGCTAAAAATAGTTTTTTCGTATTCTAGAGGTCTCGAAACGTGTAGATCCGTCGAAAACTCGAGTTGTGATTTTCGGCATGATTCCAATACTTTCCCTATACATTACCATGTATTGCAGGGAAAGTAAAATGTCACTAGCGTCAAATTTTTCTGGACTGGAAATAAATTAGAAAAATACATTTTATATACAATTATGAGAAAAGTTTGTTATCATAACTTTCTTGGTATTAGTTTGTTCCTTAAACGAGAAAAGATACTCGCTTAATAATTTTGTATTTTTATGGCCAACGATTCGCAATAGTCATTAATATATAAGACAAGCTTATCTTCTCTCCGTCATTCTGTAACGCTTGGCGATAAATCAGGTGAGTTTAGTGAATCTTTTTGCGAAATTTAGCCAACTTGAGGATATGTTGCCCAGACTGAAGAAACTATATTTAAATTTGCAGAAATGATACTACGATAACGAAAATGACTCCAAATGGATGAAGATGAATAATATGGGATAAATATTTTAATATATGGACAGTATTGCTTATTGCGAATGCTATAAATATCGATAATTGTCAATTTAAAGCTGAACTAAATATAGGTTAATTGGGTACTTCGTAAATGCTTTATATATTGTCATCCAGAAAAGCGTCAAATATAGTTCAATGTGAAAAATATGGTGCCGTGGATATTATACTTAATTTATTTACTTCGTAAGAAGTAATTTAATTGCATTATATAGGTAAAGTCACGTACTATCCGAATCAGATATTCTGTTATCTATCTATCTATATATACTGATTCCAAGTGTCTGTCTGTCCGTCTGTCACGCTTTTTTAGACATTTTCCAAGTAGATAGCGACTTGTAATTTGGTACACGGGTCGATCGTTCGATGGAAATCCCTGGAAAAATCGAATTTTTCGAGAAAATGTTCTGTAGAGGGGATACTCCACGCCAAAACGTTCGAAAAGTGAAATAATAAAAAAGCATGCTTTGCTCTGAGACAGAGACTTGGTGTACTGGTAAATCGTTCGAATGGAAAAAAGTGTGCGATTTCGGATTTCCAATATTTTTTACTTAAAGGGGCGCCGCACACCAAAATACTCGATTTGCCGAGTAAATGAGACACGACTCTTTTAAAGTTTGATAGAGGCTTGAAATGTGGTATATGGTCAAACATTTGATGAAAACAAGCAAAGAAAACAAAAATTATGTACAAAGATGAAAAACATATTTACTTTTCGTAAGTTATATGATGACTTCACATTTGGGTCATTAACAAAATTATGTTTAAAGACAAAGAAGCCAAACGCAACTTACATTAATAATAATATGGTATGTGACCACCCCGGACCTTCATACAAACTTTACAACGATTTCCCATGCTTTCAATGAGGTGATCAACAACAGCAGATGCTAGCAATGGCCATTCATTACTCCAATATTACCGTTTCCAACTCTCTGAGATTGGCTGGAGGAGGTAAACGCGTTGAGATAGCACACCCAAGGGCATACCAAAGGTTTTCAATGGGATTAAAATCGGGGAAATACGTCGGCCACTCCATACGTGAAATGCCCTCACTTTCCAGGTATACCTGGGCATTTTCGTTCATAAGGAGGAAATCAGGACCAACTGCTGCAGCGTAGAGTCTAGCAATGGGGGTCTAAGATTTCATTCCGATACCGTCACTTAACCGCCTGTAAAGATGTGCAACTCTGTGCAATATCCCATTGAATTTCCAGCCCACACCATGACGCTGAATACGTGATGCTCGATGATGTTCTTGGCCTGATTGCGTATGCCTAGTTCTCTCCAGACCATTACACGCTTATTATTTGATTCCAGAGCAAATCTGGATCCGTCCGTAAACAGGACATTGCACCAATCTGAGACAGTCCAATTGACATGTTGACGACACCACTTTAATGTTGTCCCTCTGGCTGTACGCTTAGTGCAAGACAAAAATGTGGTTATCGGGTGTACGGTCCCTTCACGTGAAGCCTTCGGCGCACAGTACTGGCAGATATTGTCTTACCAAGTGCCGTTGCAACCATGGATGTAACAGTTGTGGAGGTCGCTCGTTGATTTCGCTTGGCTACTATAGCAATATACCGATCATCAGAGAAAGTGGTAACCCTTGGATGACAGGGAACATGCATGTCTCCGGACAACTGTTTGACTTATTTGGAATTGTCTCCATAATTGAGAAATTACCGAATGATCAACGCCAAAGAAAATAGAGACATCTTTGATTGACTGTCCTGCTTCAATGCGTCCGACAGCACGCCAGTGCTCACTATTTGTCATTCGTCTTCTTTCATCCATAGAAATATGAATATCATCAAAAGCAATCCTACAAAAGTTATAAACACATCGTACCAGCATTTAAATGCACCTCCTGAAACCCTTCAGAATGCTGGCGTCTTCAACTAATTAGCATATATCCAGACAGTCAATCGTGATTGGCTGTAATATACGATATGTGCTTACTGCCATCTACATCCGCAGCGAATTTCAGTCCCTCAAATTCAAATACGCTTTCAAAAAATGAAAATTTGCATTGCGCGCTTAAATGGAAGTCAGTGTCGAGGTTAAAAATTTTATAGTAAAATTTAGATGGTCAATCACTCTGGTCTAACAATACAATCCTAGCCTCACAATGATAAGAATTAGGCCTCATATACGTCACGTCTGTACAGGGTGAATAATAAAAGATGGGCTTCCAAACTTCACGAAGTGGTAGTACACACTAAACCAAGAATTTTTCGTCCAAGTTTACAGGGTCGTTAATGAAACGTGAAGGAGTCACAGGGCGCTTACTCTTTGGAAAGCGGCCGCACCGCAAACATAAAAGCGTCATTCTGGTTGTTATTTTCTGGTTGAAGAAGAAAACCACGTATGCAAATTTCATCTGGGGAAGAAGAAGAACCCTTATGCAAACTTTTCGTAGCACCGAATGTACAGCCTTATCAGTTTGCAGCAGTTCGAAGCTCCAACTTTTCAGAGACCGATCGCCCGATCTGTCTTGTCTTGACATCTTTTTGTGAGGATATCTCAAGAGTACCGTCTATGACACTCCCCTTGAATCTGAATCTGAAGAGGAACTCGTCTGTAGAATTTTGGCAGCTGCTGTCGAAGTGCGCGACATGCCTGATCTGTTCGAGAGAGTTCGCCAATTCTTCATCACCGCTGTTAGACGTACATTCAGGTTGGTGGCCGCTGTTTTGACCCATTACTGTAATTATTGTTTATTAAATGTCATTTTGTAGCTTCTAAGTCATTCTTGTGTCTTCGCCTCATCTCATCGGTTTCACCATTAAGCGCCCACTGGCGTCTTTACGTTTTATTTCCGGCCCGGTAAACTATGACGAAAAATGATTGGTTTGGTGTGTATTACTACGTCGTAAAGTTTGGCCCATCTTTTTTCAATTGCCCTGTTTACATTAAAGCAACCATGCTGAAACAAATAAGAGTGATTGCTTCGCCCCTAGCGTAAAATTGAAGAAATTAAGAACACAAACTCGTCAAAAAAGCGAGAAGAATATACCAACTACAAAGTTTTAGAAAATTAATTAATAGAAATCTGCATAAGTAACACCCGAAACGCGTATATAGAAAGCAATATTTACCTGTCCTACTCCATTGGTTGTTAATGACCAGTCACTAATTATAAGTAATTTCTTTCTCGAATTCAAATGTGAATTATTATGTCCAAAGATATTTTGAACAGGATTCAGACTAGATTTCTGCGCATGAAAGTGCTATTTATTGTATCCTTACTGAAAACAGCATTAATCTGCCTAAAACACTATTGTGTCGAAAAAATGCCTTCTGTAGTCATTAATCTGCCTAAAACACTATTGTGTCGAAAAAATGCCTTCTGTAGTCATTAATCTGCCTATAACACTATTGTGTCGAAAAAATGCCTTCTGTAGTCATTAATCTGCCTATAACACTATTGTGTCGAAAAAATGCCTTCTGTAGTCATTAATCTGCCTATAACACTATTGTGTCGAAAAAATGCCTCCTGTAGTCATTAATCTGCCTATAACACTATTGTGTCGAAAAAATGCCTTCTGTAGTCATTAATCTGCCTATAACACTATTGTGTCGAAAAAATGCCTTCTGTAGTCATTAATCTGCCTATAACACTATTGTGTCGAAAAAATGCCTTCTGTAGTCATTAATCTGCCTATAACACTATTGTGTCGAAAAAATGCCTTCTGTAGTCATTAATCTGCCTATAACACTATTGTGTCGAAAAAATGCCTTCTGTAGTCATTAATCTGCCTATAACACTATTGTGTCGAAAAAATGCCTTGTGTAGTCATTAATCTGCCCATAACACTATTGTGTCGAAAAAATGCCTTCTGTAGTCATTAATCTGCCTATAACACTATTGTGTCGAAAAAATGCCTTCTGTAGTCATTAATCTGCCTATAACACTATTGTGTCGAAAAAATGCCTTCTGTAGTCGAGTGCCAATTCCTACGAATCAGACAATACTCTACAACTCTGTTATTAACATTTTCTTCTACTATATTGCTTCGTAGCGGAGTTCTTCTCTGTAAGGGGCGCTGCAATCACCTTTATTCGATCGGGCATGCTCACTTTACTAGACCTAACGTGTATTCTCGTGGACCATTTATTCCCAAGTTCTTGAGCGGTGTTTAGAGATTTTTCTAGAAACACTGTATAGTGATAAAATATCACAATATTAATACTAACCGCTGTAAAAATGGGCTATATAGTTGTGTGGCAGCAGTAGACTCTGCTCCTGCCAAAGACATCGATCGACGCTGTTAGGAATCAGTATCCGAATTATAAGTTCGGACTGGAAGCTAGCTTTTGCTCTAACCTTATAATGTCGGTCTTGCAACCACGGGGTCCGGAGTTCGGGTCTGGCTCGGGACATCAATTCCTACAATGATGACCCTGGACGTACGAGCACGCAACCTTCTCTCTCCAACGATCTCAACACGAGATGGCAGCACCACGCTGAGCCACAGGTGCCGACCACTCCCTTTCTGGTTGACCACGACTGACGTCACGCCTGAGGTGCGACACGCCTTCTGGCTATTCAGCTCTCGACTGAGTTTCGGGATGGGGACGCGAAGGGGGTTTTCTGGGTGGGCCCCTCCTCACCGAAATTCGACTGACACACACTCCCCCCCTCTCATCAGGGGGGGTGGAGTGTGTGGCAGCAGCCGACTCTGCTCCTGCCAAAGCCATCGATCGAAGATGCTAGGAATCAGTACCCGAATTATAAGTTCGGAGTGGAAGCTAGCCTTTTCTCTAACCTTATAATGTCGGTATTGTAACAACGGGGTCCCGAGTTCGGGCATGGCTCGGGACATTAATTCCTACAGTTAAAAAAGTACATTGTTTTCCATATAGTCTATTTATGAGAAGATTTATGGTTTAAAATATTTCATACAGAAAAATAACGTTCATTAACCATTTCAAAACGAGTTTTTTTTTTGTCTCGCTAAGAAAAATGGAATTAAGGTAACGAACTTTGAAAAATCGATTCTAATAGACTGGTAAGAACTTCCTGGTGTAGCTTCTCTGTTTTTTGATACGGACAAACCAATTTCATTATTAAAATCAGTTGATACTATTAATTTTCCTATATACCGCTTTAAAAATGAACTATTTTACACTGGGAACCTTTTATGTTGTGGTTAAACTAACTTAAAATCAAATAGCATCAACGCATTCCATACGATATATTTATACCGAAAGAGCCTAATATATATAAATAATTTTAAATAAAATCTTTGCATCTCATAAATAATATTATGCAGAATTTAAATATTGAGAAACAGCTGAGGTAGAAACGAAAAAAATAATTACAGTAATAAAAAATTACATAATTTCACAGCATGTTTCCGTTAATAGATTAAATAAAGATAAGAAAGATCAATCACGCTTAAAGCATTGATTATGAAACACTTTCGAACTTCAATGTAATTTTATTTAAACAAGTCTAAAATGCGATACATTCCTCGGTAATATTTTAAAACTTATCACAATACTACATTAATTTATTATATCTGAAAACTTAAACCTTCATCGAAAAAAATGAACTTCATTCAAATGACGGCATTGAAATATAAATTTCCTGGTTTAAACATCTCTAAAACGCGATACATTCCTCGGTAATATTTTTAAAACATCATAATACTACGATAATTTATTATATTTGTAAACTTCATCGAAAACAACTAAAATTCATTTAAATGACGTCATAGAAAAAACAAGAAAGATCAATCATGCATAAGCATTGATTATGAAACACTTTCCAACTGAAATGCAATTTCATTTAAAAAATTTTAAAATGTGATACATTCAGTGGTGATATCTTTTACATTATCACAGTACTACAGTAATTTATTATACTTAAATATTTAAAACTGTATCGAAATATAAATCATCTGATTCTTTATGCAAAATCAATGAATATTTCATTCATATAACTTGTATTCCAGACTCCAGAGCTAAATAAATTTGTGTGAAAAAATTCAGCAATTCTTATGTAACTCACCTTACAATCGCTTCAGATATTTGCATTCTGCTTAAGTTAAAATTAGGCTTCGTTGAAGAAATAATAAAAGTTTAGGGATCATTTAAAATCAGAACTATTGTAATTGCATAGGCACGGAATTTAGATACACAGATAATACACAGGTACGCAGATAATATATGTGTGTGTGTGTATGTATTCAAAGTATTGGAATCGTGCCAAAGATCAGAACTCGAATTTTCGAAGGATCTACACGTTTTGAGACTTCTAGAACACGAAAAAACTATTTTTTGGAAGACGTCTGTGTGTGTAAGAGTGTATCTGTGTATGTTTCTGTGTGTATGTGAGGATATTACATCCACTCTAATTGAAAAACTAATGGACCGAATTTCATAAAATTTGGTAGGTATGTTTTTTGTGGGAAATCCTGATGTTCATTAGATTATAATACGATTCGCAATGAAAGAATCTGCCTTTTTTGCGAAATGGCCAGCAGAAATTGCCTTTATCCACTCTAGCTAAAAACTAATGGAACAAATTTAACAAAATTTGGTGTATAATATTTCAATGACCTACAAGTGATTTATATACCAAATTTAACAAAATTTGGTACATAAATCATTTGTAGGTTATTCTAGTACGATTCAGGAAAAAGGAACGGAATATTTTTTCGAAATGGCCCGCAAAAATCGTTAAATATAAAAATAAAGGTCTACGTGTGCTCAATTATATCAATTAAATTCCTATTTTATACGTGATTTTTGACAACAAAAAGAATAAGACTAACCCCATTACTCTAAGACTAGCTGTTCTTGAGATATTCTAGTTTTTTCGCGTTTTTGCTACGCCACCTTTGACAATAAGTCCAGCTATTAAATGAGAACCAAATTTAAGTTTAACGTACAAATTCAATGTCATTTAAAATACTTATGGCTGTTATTTTGTGCAGATAAACTCAAATTATTATTGAAGTTATAAAGAGAACGTGAATATGAGTCTGCAGGTAAAGACATGTGCTGCCCACATCAGAATTTTTAACGATATTACAAGAATGATTTATAGAAGTAAACGGGGATTATTTGCAGGCCATTTCGAAAAAAAATGTATGATCTATATTTAAAGATCCACCAAATTTTTGTAGAATAAAATGTTCAACAAATTTAAGCTGTGTACCAAATTTTAACTCTGTAGGACGTAGGAAAGTGCATTAGAAATGCCATCAAATAAGTATATCCTGAAGAGTTATATAGAATTAAATAAAAAAATTGAAAAGTTGTTATCTACCAAATTTATTTTAAAATGTGAAGTCTAAGTCTTGGAAAGATATTTATTATATAATATATTTCTTTTTTCTTTCTGGAGGATATCCCAAAAATCAGAATTTAATTGAATTTGTTTTTTTCCCTATATTAAATAATTTTTAATTAAAAAACTACTTAACATATTTTACTGAAATTTTTTTATATATATTTTACGGGATAATATTAATATTTCCTAAAAATTTCGAAGCAATTTGTGAATTTTAAATTTGCTTAAAAAATGTTTGAAAAATTAGGTCCCATAGGGTTCAATGTATTTCATTTTTTCAACCCGGGTTCAATAAAAAACTAATTGGGTGATATTATTTATTTATATTCCCATAGGTCCCACAGACCGTCTGAAAAACATACTAAAATTTCATTTTGATAAAGTCATTTTTACGGCAGTTATCGTGCTAATGGACAGACAGACAGAATGAACAAAGTCATAAACACTTTTCAACTATGTTGTAAAGTGTTAATAACACTCCTGGATCTCTCTATAAAAACAGCATTTCCTTCATAGCATTTTCCCATTCATTTCATTCATCACAATGCTATAATAATTTATTTTATTTAGAAATTAAGACCATGGAGCTACAAGTAATTAAACTCTATGCTTAAAACTTCATCGAAAAAAATCGTACTTCTCTTTGTAAAATCAATGAATATTTCATTCATATTAGCTATGCAGACTCTATGGGCTAAATAATTTTGTGTTACAGAAATACAGCAATTTTAATACAACTCATTCTACATATTTTGCTGTTTACATTTTACATAAGTGAAAAATAGGCTTCGTTGTAGAAATAATCAAATTTGGATGATCATTTAAACTCAAATATATTGTAATTGAGTTGTTTCAGTATGTAGATGCACAGAATTTAAGCAAAAATTAAGTGGTTTTAGGACGGATACAACACTCAATATGAATTAAAAATAACTTAAAAAATCACGATTTTGAGACAAGATGGATGCCATATATCATTTTGAAGTGGGTCATGTGATCTTTTCATATCATGGTCACGTGATCACTTCATATAAGAGATGCAATTAATATTTTAATTTTTATTTAAAAAACTACTGAATATATTTCGCTGAATTTTTTTTTTATATATATTTTATGGAACAATTTGAATATTACCTAAAATTTTCGAAGCAATTTGTGAATTTTAAATTCGCTTAAAAAATGTTTGAAAAATTAGGTCCCATAGGGCTCAATGTATTTAATTTCTTCAAACCGGGTTCAATCCAAAACTAATTGGGTGATATTATTCATTTATATTCCCATAGGTCCTACAGACCATCTGAACAACATACTAAAATTTCATTTTGATTAAATCATTTTTACGGCAGTTATCATGCTAACGGACAGACAGACAGTCAGACAGAATGAACAAAGTCATAAACACTTTTTAACTTAAGCGTTAAAAAAGAGAAAACTTTTGCAATTTGCAAATTTATGCAAATAACATCGACCTGATTTTGATAGAGACTGGGGTTTTCTTGCTAAATTTAAAAAATAAATTGGGAAAATTTACTATTTTATTCTCTTACTAGTTTATTAATTTTAGAAATGTCGCTATTTTCTATGAAGGGTGATGCACACCCTCACCCCCTGTAAAAAAAAAAATGTCAACAGCTAGTTTGATACCCATGCAATAAAACACAAAACAAGGATATTTGGCCAGCAACAGTAAATAAAACACACTGCTGCCAGAATTTGAGCATTTTATTTCAACATATATAAGTAACACACAACTACTTAACTGAATATTGAATTTTTGCACTGAAATTCTGAAATAACAAACCAAGGTACTAAAAACCTGCATATAACAAAACAATATATCAAAATACAAAACAAATAAAATAGTAAAAGTAATGAGTAACTTTTAACCCAAAGCGAAATTTATCACATACAGCTGAGTTGTATGAAAATATGTGATGCAAAATGCAAGGCACATCTGTATATCCACAATGAATATAATTGCTGCTCGTGTGACTGCAAATGATACACAATACTTCAATAAAAGCAGGAATATGAAAATGAGTAGTCATCTAGTTTTATATGCCTGCTTTTATTAAGGAAATACATATCATTTATAGCAACTGTATTTATTGTTAACTTATTTATAATATTTCTTTTTATGATTGATTCAAACATGATTGAAATATTAGAAGATCTAAAAAAAGAAAAATATAATTCCTAAGAATGAGTTAATTATCTATCTATTTTTAAAAAGAGTAAAATTAGAAGTATATTGTATAATTATTTATAAAAACTTTCAGTAAGCTTTTTCAGTCACAAATAAGAATCAATAAGTATTATAATTAAAAACAAAATCCTATATGTTTTATAAAAATACAAAGTCAATTTTTGATTTATCAATAAAAAAAACTTAATAGCTGTATATGCTCATGTGCATAAGATAGATTATGATTTTGTTAACCATGTCTTGGTTTATGACACTCCGGTCAACTTAACCTCATCTTGCAGCTAATTGGTCAGAGACCTACAGTTTAAATAAAATTGTGAACCACTATAAACATCTAACCAGGATCAGGTATTACCATTGTTACATGTGGAAATCGAACCCGTGGGCCTTGGGCCCGGTGGCAAACATCCTTACCATTCAGTTGCAAGCTGGCTGTTTAAGATATAAATACATAGAAGAAAAAAATTATTTTCATGTTATTAGTTCAAAGGGTTTATTTGTGAGGGAATGCAATATATTTAAAATATCTTTATCATGGCAAGTGTCTGTAGCAAACACTCATAAGGCAGTATTAAATGTCTTGAGCTGGAGATGTCTTTAGCTCAATGCTATGATACTGACCTACCACGCTTTGGCCCCGAGATCAAGCCAAGATCACTGCCAAGTAGGTGATTTCACATTCTAGCTACCTGTCCTTACCACTCAGCCATCGAGCTGGCTGTTTAAAATAAGACTAGTCTTCCAATACATATAAATGCATAGAGAAAACAATTATTTTTTTCATTTTGTTAGTATAATTATTTATTTGTGGGAAGGGTGCAACATATTTAAAATACCTTGAAAATTTTGATTAGCTGAAATGACTAAAATGCAATCAAGTATGTTAAACAGAATAGAAACATACCAAAGGGGGTGGGGAGCATCCATAGTTGCCAAGCAATGTTGTTGTAACTAAAGCAAACATTGCATTAATACATATCATGATTAAGAAACAGATTTACCATACATTCCTGATAAATGTTATTTGACAAAATAATGATACTGAATAACAAATATAAGGAGTATGAAGTGTTGAAATTTGTGATTTATTGTTATGTTCCTACAATTAGGCAGTGCCAGGTCTTAAACTTAAGATATTATACATTTTGGATTTTTAGTAAATGGGTGTCATTTTACTCAAAAGCTGGGAATTTAATGTAATATCAAGTCACTTATGCATTATCTTTTTTTTTATTATATTTTCATATGATCAGAAAAATTTGAACTGACCTTTTTCATCTAAATGGCCCACAAAAATCAACAGAATCTGAAATAAGTAACTAAATATGTGTTACTTTGTTAATTATATACTTGCTGCAAATGGGAAATAAGTTAGTTAAAAAACATTTTATTAATATTACTTTTTTTGTGATAATTATTTTAATAATTTTAGCATAAACCAGAATAAAATATAATGTTAAAAAATAATATAACTCTACCCATGCAACCCTAAGCCATGGCTTAAGTTGGCCTAGTCATAAACCTAGCCCTGCACGTGGGTGTGACATCTGTTGTGGAAAAAACAATAATGCACCAATATGCACTTGTCATTTATAAAATGAGAATATTTATTTACAGCTTTATTGCATTTTTAAAGAATGTTTCCAATTAAAGTAGCGAGGTTGATGTATGTATATAATGGATTTACACACGTGAGGATATACAGTACTTAAAATATATGTTTAATCAAATTGGATTGAAACTCTTCTGCAAGTTTCTATACATAAATATGAGTAAAATGTCATCTAAATATTTCCAAAAAAAAAAAAAAAAAAAAAAAAAAAAAAAAAAAAAAAAGTCAATAACTAATCTGATTAGCTGAGATAATTCTAATAATTATTCTATGGGTACACACAGATTATTTTTTATAGGACTTGAAAACATGTTTTGGGGGAATGATGAAATTTTGATTATGTCATAGAAATTACAAATTCACCAGGCCATTTTATATATTGCTATTCCATAGATATCGCTGGAATTAGATCACTTAATCAGTGGGAAAACTAAAAGGTAAAATTACTTTGCTAAAAATCCATTCTAGAGCATATATAGTGTTTGAACAGAATTAACAATAATTATGATAAAAACTGTGGATATCAAAACCGAATATGTAATTATACACGTGATCAAAAAGTCACAAACATCAAATTTTAAAATCATATAATATATCGAGAAATTAAAATAGTAGAATTTTTTTTCAGTTAGGTAGCACTGATGGACCTTAAAAAATATATTAGAAATGTCGCCTGCTGTTTTTAAATATGTCAGGCGATCATTACAGATCTCTTTCCTTATCAATCAAAGAACATGACATTTTCCAGAGACTGAAAGAATTTTTATTTTAGAGCAAAATTTCTCTAGCAGTTTTTATGAGAGTGTTATTGAAGAGTTTCAGAAGAAATACTCATACTCTAAAACCCCTAACAATGTAAAGCATTTTTGAGGAACTAGATCTATTACAGACAAAGTGAGAATAGATAGGCCTTCCATTTTAACCCAGAATAAACTGTCTGAAATAAAGAGTGCATTACTGAGACTCTTCAATGATACTCTCATAAGAATGGCTAGAAAAATATTGTTTTAAAATAAAAAGAAATATTGTTCTAAAATTCTTTCACTCTGGGGAAACACCATATTCTCTGTTTGATATAAAAGAGGTTTGTAATGCCTGCCTGACATACTAAAAATAGCAGACAATATATCTAATACATTTTTGAGGATATATTAGTGTTACTTAACAAACAAAAAATTATATTTCAATTTCTTGGTACATTATATGATTTTAAAATTTGATATGTGTGACTTTCGGATTCTCCTATATTACAAAACCTATATTACAAAAATATTTGCAACTAAGACATTTATGATCATCTATTTTCAGAGTCAAATTGCTCTTACATGCATATATATGTTCAGTCAGTAAATAAGTTTCTTTTAAATTACATTGAATAGAAAAGGGAGGAGTAAACGACATCATAAATCTGAGGGTACCCATAGACAGTAGCTTATATTGCAATTAATAATAAAACATTTTTTGCTACATAAAAAAAAATAATATCTAATATAAAAGTGAAATAGAAAATATATACCTTTAAAATTTGTTTAAAGATTTTTTCCAAATGAATTACTACTTTCATATTTTTCATTTTAACATAACTATAACCTTTTGTTTTAAAATAAGGAACACTAGTCCATGAAATTCAATACTATCAAAGTCATTGATAGAGGGAAACAGATAATATGCTCTGGTCTCTATTGTTACTTATAATTACCCTAAAAGTTTTTATTTCAGTAGTTTGTCCTCTAAGCATACATTTATGTTAAAATTAAAATGTTGAAAAAGTTATAAAATGGTAGTTTTTAACCCTTTGGCCATAAACTTTTCCCATTTAGTAGTTCTTTGCCCAGTTGAAGATTTTTTGCAATTCACAGCTCTGTTCTAAAATAGTGAACTTTTTATTTCTATCATAATTGGATAGAATTTTCGTTATAAATAAAAGGGATGCAAAATATGAGAATACACATTTTTATTTGCATTCCAAACCAAATTACTCTAGATTTTTTTTTACTATGTGGTATATTTTAAAGCATTGTGAAATGCATATTCTAACTTGGCATTTTTAGTAGTACAGTTTAGTTTATTTTTGCACTTTTTTTCTCCCCTGTTTTTGCAGTGGTTTTTAGCAATTTTAACCACATGAATACACAAGAAAATAACAAAACTGTTGTCTTCGATTATTTCACAAGCATGTGTGCATATTGATTACTTCTGTTCCCAGTTTCTACAGCATATAATGAATGATCTGGACATGTTGAAAGCATCTAGTATGTTTATCAGATGATATAAAATAGTATACCAATGTATTTAACATTTCATAATGTCAAAAAAAGTGAGACATACACTTTACGTGCATGCACAATGGCCAAAGGGTTAAAGAATATGTAGCATAAAATATAAAATTAAATAAATAGAATTGATTACAATAAATTATTTCTGATTTGCACTCTTTTGTTTTAAAGGAATGAGCAGTACAAGAAATGGTATATTTTCATACACCATCCCATCATTATTTTAAAACAGACTTAGGGACTGTCAGTGTCTCATTTGTCCCAGCTGTAAGCATGTTGGGAAAATACAGATTTTTCAACTCAAAACCAATATTATGAAAAAAATAAACACATATTTTCTCTTAATATAGAGATCACATACAAATACACGTGTTTTGAATAATCTTGTGCAAATACTCTTTCATATGTATAGCATTACAAAAAATCACAGAATACTACTTTCAAGTATGATACATAACAAAATTGCAATTCTAGTACAATAAATAGGTATATGACTTATTTAAAATGACCACATGTAGGCCAACATAAAGTTAAAATAGGAGTTTGTTGATATGTTTAAAAACTAACTCAATTGTGAAAACTTTAAAACAGTGATGCCACACTTGCACGGAATTAGGCATCGCTGTTTAGACAATGCATGCTAAAATTTACAATAAAAGTATACATTATTTACAATATGTCAAATTTCAAAATATTGAATTTGAGTTATGAATACAGAAACTTTAAAAGAAGCACAACAATAGTAAAGAAAAAAAAAGTTGGGGTTTAACTGTGTAATAAGGATCTAGGTCTAATCATAGTCAGTGGCGAAGCATGATACAATAATTTGGGGAGACATAAAACAAGAGACCAAAATTAGCAAATAAAAACACTTCATGCTGTATATTTGAGCAAGGTTACAAGTAAAATAAAATATAACAACTGAATTATAATGAAAAAAAATTAATGACATTATACAATTTTGCTATCAAAGTGGAACCCTTGTTACATATTTCTGGAATCACTTCTAAAACATCATATACTGGAAAGCACAATATGCACAAAACTCTATTTTAACTAATATATAAAAATCAAGGTAAACAAATAAGAAAATAATTACTCACCAAGCTTTACATTTTCACTTATTAAAAGTTTAATTTATGATTCACATAGAAAAATATCATATACAAAATGTCAAACTTTTTATAATTGAGTGATTTTCTAAATAAAATTTGCTATTAACTATTAAAATTACTCCCCAAAGTTCTCAGAAAATAAACACCATGACTGCACAAATAAAACAACTCAGGGAAGAAAAAAAAAACACCATGAAGAGGGAAAGGCAATCTTTACTCCTTTCAAAAATTTCCACAGGAAAATTATGGAATTACTAAGACACATCTACTCAGGTCTATACAGTAGTAAAATGATAGAATTACAGACACATACACTTTTAATTCCATTTACAGTGCAATATCACCTGACAAGGTAGATAGGTAGATATTTCAACATGCCTCTTTTGAAAAATATGCCATTCCTTGAGGAAATGGTGTCAATCATAGCAAAAATATGTCTGCCTCTTCTTCATTTACTTTACTTCATTAAGAAAGCATTTATGTATTTATTTCAAATAATACACAATTAAAATAAAAGTTACTTGGTTGTAAATTATTTGGGTAGACACCGTCTGCTTTGTCTGCCCTGATGCTTTGCCACTGATCATAATACAAAAGCAAACTTACTATAAGAAACAGGAGAAAGTAATTCATATTTGAACATGGTGAAATACAAAAATTAACTGATTTGTAATAAAAAGTAACTAATTTAATAAATACACATAATTATTTTTTATATTATATTTAATTTGTTTGTAAGAATATAGTGTTTACAGATATTGTTGATGTTTTCAATTGCTTAACACTAGAACAGTAGAAGCGTTCATTTTGACTGCATAACTACTTTGAGAAACAATTTCTTCAAAATGGCTAATCCCAGCCCATTAAAATTTTATGATTTTTCTTATTTTCTTAAAGTCATTGAAAACACAGAAAAAAATTATTCTAGGTTTTATAATAAGTTTTATAATATCAACGATTAAAAGTACGACATAGTTCAAAATATCCATTGTTCTAGTTTTATTTCATTTATTCCATTTTAGTATATGATTCCAAAATCTTGATTGCATTTATCTGTTTTTAGCAACAAAGTTGAAATATTAATGGAATTACTAAGAACTACTTATTTTAGATGATACATTAACAAAATAAGATTGACATTTTCTGTAAATTTAGTAACAATAGTAGTCAGAATGTTTTATTACTTAAGAGTTATAATATTGCACATGAATTCAAATATCTATAGAGCAGATATTCTTATACCAGATGTATAATGAAAAGTAACTGAAAGAATATAAAAGCAATGGTTAGTTGTAGAAATAAAGTGAAATATGAAAAATAATCAGCAAACAGAAGAAAATTCAGCTATGATAGTTATACCCACCAGACTGATAATTTCATAAAAATTTGAAATTTTATTTTTTGTACAGTACCACCCAATAATAAAATGTTAATTAGTAAAGTTCGCATTGCACTTAATTAGGACAAAATAAATTTACCTGGTACCCTTTGAAAAAAAATTCATTGAAAAATTCTTGACTTATTCTACCTGAACTGCAAGTGCGAATAGTTAACTTTCTCTGAAATTAAATATGGGGGACATCTACATCTATGGGGGACATCTAACAGAAAAGCTGAAATTTTGTCTTTTGAGACATTACACGAGTTTGATTTGATGCTTATAGAGAAAAAGGCAGATTTTATTAATTATATTTTATTTACTACAAATATGACAACATTACATCATAAAAGGATTTGGTTGGCGTTTCCAAATTTTATTAAATTTCGAACAATTTTTTTGTTGTTGGTTCCTTGTAATCAAACAAAATATATCTAATAATAATAATTGGGATATCTCAGCAAAATTTTCATTAAAAGGTACCACGCAAATTTCTATCTACCTAATTAAGTGTGGAGAAAATTTTACTAATTGACATTTTTTTATTGGTGAGTGGATGGCATATAAAAAGATTAAATTTTGTATTTTTATGAAATTATTAGTTTTGAAGAGTGCAACCATCATAGATAAATTCTCTATTTAACTTAATATTTTTCATATTTCACTTTATTTCTATGGCCAACTGCGGATTATATATTCGAATATTGGATTCAGACACCTTTCATGAAACACCAGATATACAATCCCACTCCTTTTCATATTTTGTAGAACAAGGGAACTTTTGGAATAAAAATATGTTTTGTATGATTTTATATTTGCATATTATCTGGATCTTGGCCAAAGTTGCACATCTCTGTTAATATGGAATGATTGAGTACGAAAGCTAGAGGATTTTTGAATTAAAAGCTGTTAACCAAACATTTATTTTATGTACATAAATACGTTTTCAGTGTGAATATAGCAGTATTAACATTTGCTCGTATGAATGATAGTTTAACAAAGATTGTAAAAGAATATCGAGATCATGGAATGGACATTGAACTTAGTACTGTATAAATTAGTTTTAATTAATATAATTGGTTAGCTATACTGATTACCATAGACATATTAGTACCACAAACCACATTACAACAGTCTCACGAATACATACAATGTAACATCACATTTTTTTTTTATTTTGTACGCAATTCACAAATTGTATATATAATATATTTAAGGCATATTTATTGTTTTCTATTAATGTTATTTCTTTTAGCAGTAATTTATAAAAGAATTCATTGTGTCATAATTGTCATAGCAATTGTTTTAAAAATGGATGTAGATTTGGCACAAAAATTATGCATTTTGAAATTATTCAAAGGAAGCCCAGTATGATATATTTGAATATTGATAAACTAAACATTTTAATGTATTGCTATTAGTAAAGAATAATTCTAGAAATAAAATATTTAAAACATTTAAATACTACCTTAAATAATCATTCCTTAAAACAAGTAGAAATATATATGTAACCTTATTTAAGGACCAATTTTCTTAGATTCCCCAGTAGGTAATCATTTCTGAAAGGTTTAAGTTACATAATACAGAGACAATTCTTTTGATTAAAACAAAATTTTCAAATGATTTCAAGTTTCTTAGAACTAAGCACAATTAAAAATAAGTATTTCAGATAAAAATAAAATAAGAGTCCAGCAGAGAAATGGGCGATTAAAAATAGATGGCTATTTTAAATAGCCATTGATTTGAATTATTTAGATTAAAATACAACAAAATAAAATAAAACTCAGCTCAAAATCTTCAATGATTTGCAAATTTATTTGGCCAAGTCTTTAGAATGTTCATTAATAAACTTCCAAACATAAGGTCTTCAACAACATAGTTTGTCAGTCATGTTTAGAAAAATGACACCTTTCAGGTGATCATGCACAGACATTGATCAATTCATGGACAAACATTCTTTGTATTTCCGACTTTATAGACCCTGGCGATAATAGCTTCATTCTGTTGAAACCAGATAATCTGAGGAACTCTTAATGCTCCATGGTCACTAAATGATATAACATGGACAACAGAATATATCCGGTTCTCTCTCCATTACCATACCAATACAGATAAACTGTTACATCAAAACAGCCTATTTCCCTGCCAGCATTTGTATATAGCTATTTTAATTCAAAGACAGTATTCAGTTATAACAAAAGAAACAACACATTTTTGATTAAAATATAACAGAATAAAATAAAGATCAGCCCAAAATACTCAATGGTTTGCAAACTTTTTTGGTCAAGACATACGGTTTTATGTTCAACATAATGGCAGCACAGTTTCTTCTGATATGAATATTCATAACATAATGTTTGGCAATGAATATTTTTGGTTTATTTCTGAATAGCCCAGCCATTCGGGTTCTAGACCGAACATGTACACAGATCAATTATTCAGTATAACCTAAAAACCAATGCTTTAAACAAAAAGATGTAACACTGGTTATAAACAAAGAAGTTTTGTTATGAAACATATAAACAATTAACAAAATTTAGCTAACTTTTTTTCTTAAATCCTTTTTCAGATAGTCTATAAAATCAAAAGTTCGACATGATTAAAATAAATATTTTTACTAAAACTCAACAAATGCCTATTTCAAGTCAAAACAAGCATGTAACAAAATATATATACATTTTTGATTTAAAATACAAAGAAAAATAAAAGTTCAGGAACTCAAAGCTGTGCAATTTTGATAACTATAAAAACAGTTAATGTACAGTTAAAACCATCAATTTTGTATATGAAGTTAAAAATAATCAAAGGCTAGTGCAAAAGTTAAAGATGAGACTTTATAATAAATCAGATTTAATTAAACAATAAAAAGCACACAAAAGTATTTTAGTTCTTATCAGATTGAAACAAAACACATATTTAAGAGCACAGGGATCTGTCCAGCTTTTGATGTGAATAACGTCTGGGGTGAATACTAATATGGTCAATACTAATGGGATCTGAGGTGAATATATGAATAATGTCTGATGTGAATGAGGGTTGGGGGGGGGGGGGGATTAAGCTGAAATCAGAATGTTAAGATAAATGTCACTTATATAAACACTAATGTAAATGTAAACACTAATGTTTACATACATATTATGTAAACACTAATGTAAATGTAACACTAATGTAAATATAAACACTAATGTAAATGTAAACACTGTGACACTTATGTCTTTGAACTTAACAGATAAAAATATAAACAGTTTATACCTGTTTTGTCAGAAATAGGGTATCATTCATGAATATATAAAAAATAATTTCAATATGTTATATTTTGGACTATATGTTACATTTTATCTTTTCGGAGAAAAAAAAAAAAAATAAAATAAATAAATATACTGTTTTTGTTCAAGTAAGTTTTAATTTTACTTTGTTTACTTTTAAAAATGTCAAAGTACTAAACAAGAAAGTAACAAGACTGCTAAATGACTGTCTCTTGGAAATTCAACAGTTTTGAATATCACAGATAATACCTGTGGATACAAAACTTGTTTATATATACATAAAACTATAAACAAAAATGTAAACAAGTCTCTTTCATCAGGATAAAAAAGACAGAGCAAACGTAGGAAAAAATCAATCCATAAAACAAAAAATAAGGCATGAAATGAATTAGAAGATCAAATATGTTTTTTTCTTGGTCAGGTTATCAGATAGCATACAGCTACTTCAATAAAAGCATTAGAAAGTCCGTCATTTAACAGGAAAAACTCTGCGCTGATCAGACTTTTTCCTGCTTTTGCTGCTTACTAGCAGATACCATACAACTTTCTTTTTTCTGTTTTATTACCAAAGATTTGTATCCACAGGTCAACAGTAATGTGAGCAAAATATCGAAATCACAGATATTTTTTTATTGCATTTAGCTACTCTACTGTATTGCCTGCATTGTTTAAAGAAAACATCTGGTAAAAGGTTCTTAGCAAGCATTCTCTTTGAGCATGGCATTTAAAAAAAATCGATCAGGTGTTTTATTTTGATATATTGTGAAAACTTCATTCTACAAATACAGAATTCGATAAAAGACCAGTCTTTGAAACTTTAAAGTTTCTGAAGCGTCCTATTTTTTAAGCATTGAATATTGTGAAGAAGCCTCCTGCATTGAGTCTCTTTTTAAAATGTGTAATTTTATGAAGGATCCCCAAAACAGAATTATAGATTTTTATGTGAATAAGTCTATGGTTGGGGTATCTGTCTGAAATACGAGGGTACAAAAAATGTAACCACTTTGTATGCTTATATCTCCAAACCTAATAGATATTAATGTAAACAATTTATAATTTTTTGTCATAAATTGAGTATGATTTATGAATATAAGAAAATAATGTAAGTATTTTATTATTTTGAACTTTTTTTTTTAAATAAATAAATAAATAAAAAGTTTTTGTCCAAGTGAATATTTGCTTCACTTTGCTTATTACATGCGAAATCTAAGCTATAAAAGATAGATATAAACAGTTAAGTGGCAAAAATGCTTAGTAGGAAATCCAGTTTGTAGTTTAATAATTCATTTTTATAAAGCTTTTATAGTTTTTGAGTAATCATCTTGTTAACTTAAAGAAGCTGGAAAATATTCTGCTTTAATGATTTTAACGTAAAAATAAAAGTAGCTATGAACAATAAGCGAGTAATTTGTAGCCCTTTGTTAAAAAGTCGAACAAGGATAAATAATTGAATTTTGGGTTGGGTTCTTATTTTTCAAAACATAGTGGTTATTGTTCTGATATTTAAAAATATTTTGAAAAGATAATTTTAATTTTACAATACGTTATTCAAGCAAAACCATTTCGGCAAAACCACATATCAGAATGGAGACACAACAGTTTTTTTCTGGACAGACCCCCTTGAATAGAATAGCAAATGAGCATTCACTGTTTAGACCTGTTGGTAGAGTAAGACATTCAAGTCTAAACATTACAAGATTGTGATATAAATTAGTTCCTCTCAAAATTTGAAAGGCCACTTCTTGGTTCAGTCTCACAATTACAAAAGTTTTTGAATTTCTGTGAGCTAATTTAAAAAAGTACAAGAGTATTAAAATTGCATGCTAAAAATGTATACACAATTATAACAACCTAATTCTATTTAAGAAAATTTTTACATTCCTGTAAATATGAATTCGCTATTAACAAAATGAATAACTTAAAAAATAATAAACTTTCTTTTATAGTGGAAAGTGGGGCACCTTAGGACACCGTAAATTTTAAAATTGGGTTTATGATTAAAATGTTGTTATTTTATGTACTACTAGATGGCCTTTCTCTGCATTTGCTACTGCACTTTGAAAGCTCAATTGCAATTATCAAATGCTTAAATTTTTATAAGAGTAAAA
Source organism: Amaurobius ferox (assembly GCA_951213105.1). Taxonomy (NCBI): domain Eukaryota; kingdom Metazoa; phylum Arthropoda; class Arachnida; order Araneae; family Amaurobiidae; genus Amaurobius; species Amaurobius ferox. Next base: position 24,110,955 of record OX578152.1, read on the forward strand.
AAAACTTTCATTTAAATTTTGTACAGTAACAGTAGGATTAGAATTTAATTTATATAAATAAAACTACACATATAAGAAGCAGGTATGTTTATTGTGAAATTAGATATAAAATGGCTATGGTAGAGTTACGTATAAACATATAGGAGCCTTCAGGAAGAATCTAGCCAATTTGGACATTTTGAGAGACATCTGATGGATTTTGTATTTGGTGACTGTTGTTATGTAATGATTTTAATTTGTTGGAGTTGTTTGATTTAAGTCTTTGTTACTCAAGATACCTCTAAAATTTTCATTTGTTAAAATGTTAGATTTTCCCCCCAGATTTTTCATACATGCTGTTCAATACATGTTCAATACAATTGTTTCTGAATAAATTCCCTACTGAGTTAGGTACTTAAATTGGGCAATATAACCAACAATTTGTATCAGAAAAGTTGACAATTAATAACATTTTACCCATTGAAGGCACTGTCCCAAGATGCTCCATTAGGTGGAACACATTGGGACACTAGAAGGGTTCTGAAAAAAAAAAAAAATATATATATATATATATACAAGACATTTGAAGAATATTATACTTTTATTTTATGCAGAATTGTTCATGATCATGTGTGTATGCTTTATTATATTAATTTATATGAGGTAAGTGTTTGGCTAAAATAAGTGTTCTAAAGTGCCCCACTCTCCCCTAGGTAATAAGTATACTCTTAGCAATACTGATGCATGTTACACTAAATTTATATGCAACATAGAATCATAAATAGAAAATGAGACCAAGAAAAATTCTTGAGACAGTAGACGGCATGTACTCAGAGCCTAGAACACTGATGGTTTTTGCTCCATGTTCGTACGAAAAAAAGTATGATTTCATTCTTAGAACAAGTCAGAATAAATAAGGTGATGTGTATTATCAAGATTATATAAATATAATACAGACTAATCATGCAGAGACTTCAGATGCTGGACCTTGGATATAATCTATATTTTCTATAAAAAAAAGTCAAAAATTTTAGAATGTAAAAATTATTTTATAGCATATTCAAGAACATTTTTTATTTTACATACTAGCAAAATATATGGGGAAAGCATTGTGACAGGGTAAAAATTTAAAACTTGAGTTCTTGATGGAAGAACATGTTTTAAGCATCCTTGAAATGAAATTCAATGTTTCGAGGTGATGTCGGTGTCTATGTGTGTATCGATAAATCTATGGATGCGATATTTTACAAATGAATGAAACGTTTCAAAAATAATTTGGTACAATTATTAAAATCAGTAAATATAGGAATCCTACACAGTCCAGTCCATGGGCCTAACGCCATGGACCAAGCCTCAGCCTGTGCATACCTTTAAGACCCTGCAATTTTTTTTAACAGCAGAGTGAACACTAATTAGTTAAATGTCAATTGCATTTTAATTTGCTCACGACCGGTGAGTGAACAAAGAAGCCTTCCCGCGAAAACACACGCTTAAGAATCGTCTGCTACTCCAGGCCCAGGCACTTTTGGATGCTAAGCCTAACGTGGCAAAACAATTACATTAAATAAACTTTGCCTTAAAATACATCTACCATTATCACAAAAATACATGGGTGTTATTGGATTTGAGGGACTTCGACTCCACCATTGTTTTTCTAATGGGAATCTTGAAAATTTGTTTGTTTCAATGATTATTACTTGTATAATATCATCACTGAAATATAGATTAAAGAATTCATTTCTTTTAATGAGGTTTTCAACTGTTCATATTTAGTCCAGAGTTCAGAAAACTGAATAGATGACAGATCTTCAACATTTGAATTCTAATTATCTGCACAAAAATATTAACAACATTATTACACACAACAGTGTCTTTTATATAAGCTTTCACACTAAAGTGCAACAAACTATTTCCTTTTATTCACTTATACCAGTATGAGATTCATTCATCAATTGTAAAATCTGACGTTTGGAAAAATATTGCACTTTTTTCACCATAATTATTACAATTATTCTGACCAAATTCTTTCTAGCTCATACCCACTCCTCCTGAATACCAGCAATAAGAATTCCAAGCTCTAAACTTCTTCTAATCATACCATTCAAGACCCTCTTCATTAAAATAAACACAAAGTAACTACCATGAAAGAAATCACACGCTTAAATCTCTCAGTGTTTCAAGTAACTATCTTTTGAAAATTTACTGGATTATAGCGCCATTTAGTGTTATTTAAAATTTTGATCAAAATGTTTCAGCGGCTGGTTGCTTGTATACATCAATGGGCCACAGTGGCCATCTCATATTCGTTGAGCAGGCGCATTGATGGGCAAAGAAAGGAGAAAGCTCTCTGTTGCATATATGCACCACAGGTCCTCAAGGGGTTAATGAAGATTTTGCAAGGGAGATGAATAAGTCATTGTGTTTGGATTAAAAGCCACCCAAAGTGCTAATTTCAATTTACATGATGTTAATTCAATACAAACAACAATCTGGAATGGCTTCATTTATTTATATGCACATTTGGCAACTTTACAAATCCTGATTAGATGGCTATCAGAGTAATGACATAATTTGGAATTTAATTTTTCAAATTAAATTTAATTTTTCAAATTAAATTCCAAAAAGTTAAATGCATTATTGACATATGAATAACATTATTAGAACCTGAATGTGAATATTAGGCATCCATTGATTTGAACTCGAACCATTGATTTTACATAATAAAATATTAGTTTCTTTTGCTTAAAATTATTTAATATATTGACTCTATTGCTCAGTGGATGTTAGCCATTTTCCTAACTGTCAAGTTAGATTTATGCAAAATATAAAAGCAACTTAGAAATAGTTGTCATTGAGAAAATCGATAACTGTTAATTTACAATTCAATGCTAAGAACATTGTGCAGTGGATTTTGTACACTATTGTTTAACTGTAAAAGAAGTAAAGTCATTGCATTATGTAGTAAAAGTCATGATTCATATTTTTTTTGCTATTAAGAAAATTTTGTCAGAACTGAAAATCTATAAATTCGGCTCTGCATGACATATTTTGGGTGAAGTAAATATTTGGAATATGAGTTTCCACTTGACTTTCCCTTACATAGATATAGGAGGGGGACGAAAGGCCATCTTCCCATTGGTGAAACATTAGCATAAGGTTTTTATGCTCATATTAGAAAAAACAAAAATCCAACACTGGAACCCCCTTTCCGAGATCCTGGCTACGCTTATGCTCCCATACAGGCATATTCCATAGTATTTAGTTCTACATACTTAAATCATAATCATTATCAGAATGAAAAACTATGTATCTTTTCAGATTTAGTACTCAAGTTATTCATTTAAATTTTTTAAAAGTTTATTTTCAATTGGCAACAATTTATTGATGCCTATGGATGGATTTGACTTATCTTTGTCTAATATACACCATTCCTCTACCATTAGCATTCACACCACAGTAGAAAAATGATCAATTTTCCCCATATACAATATACTACCATCATTGTTGAAGGAATTATCATTGTTTTTCATAGAAAATAATGCCATGAAAATCTTAAAATGTGAATAATTTGAGTTCTAATCATGAAAATTATTAAAATTTTTTTTAGTTACAGTTTTAATGAACCTACAGATAACATTTGATAGCAGAAATGCAATCGTTCTTGAGTTATCATGTTCACCCCTCACATACACTTAAGACATTTTTCAAGAGTGTTCAAAATGAGTTCAGGAGGTCTTAAAATGTATTTACCTGTTAAACTCTCAAATGCAAAAATTTTCAGGAAAATAATACTATCTCTATACATGAGCATACCTAAAAAGGTACATCAGTAAAACTTCCATGCAACATCTCCCATACCCCCCCCCCCCCCCACACACACACACACTCCTTTAAAAAAAAATTTAATCATAAAAAAATCCATGAATTAATTTGAAAATAAACACTTACCTTTGAATAAAAAAGTTTATACTGAAAAAATGTACATCAGTAAAATTGCCATGTAATTGAGCTTCATAAAATAAATAAATAAATAAATAAAATAATAATAATAATATGCATGGGACAGAGGTGTCCTGGGGTTGAGATTAGAGTTGATGTGTCACTAGTTTGACCAATCTTGGTTGCAGTTAAGTGTTAGGTAAAAGAGAATGCCGAACAAGGTAGTCACAGAGATTGCTTGGGTTTTAAAGATCCATGAGTCGTGTTTACTGGCAGAAGTCCCATCATTATTATAAAAAGGAACAAAAAAGGGAGGGAGAGTATAATCGGGGGAAAATGCACAAAAATATGGTTATGATCAGTAAAGATGTAAAAAGTAATCAAAATGTGAAAATTTTATGCGCAATGCATAAAAGTTAGCAAGTATGGCAACTTTTTTTAGTATGAGAAAGTAAATGTGTATTTAACCACTTTTTTTACAGATATATGAAAATTTTTCTTATTATTGAAATGTATTGAAAATTTAAACACTTACTCAGAACAGTATCAGTAATTGTTTTCAGGTGCTCTGTGGAATTTCGGTTTGGCATAGTTCTGGGACAAATATCTATTTCATAATCAGGGCCATATCTCATCAAATACTGAAAGAATAAAGTCAAACAAAATGCAATCATTTCAATAATACATATCTGATGATCACAAAGAAAAAATTAGAAATATACACAAAGTATTTTTACTAGATTAATGTATAATTTTTTTATAACCCTAAAATCTATGGAGACATGTCAAAACATTAAATTTCAAAGAATAACAATAATAAAAGTTTTTATTTAATCGCATAAGACATTAAAATTGGAGAGCTTTCAGACATCAGATGTCTAACACCAGTGACATCAGTGGGAAAAAAAAGGGGGTGGGGATACATAGGCTCAGTTAAAATCCATGAACAAAATTTGCATATGAATAGTCAGATTACACAAGGAAAATTTTTTCTAATGAAAAACATTTAATTATACTATACAATTCATACAGTAGAAGTAAAATACAAATGTATTTTACTTCTATCGTGTGACTTGTATAATTGTAACCATTTTTCTCAACTCTTTGCATGGATGAGAGAGCTTGTGGTTGTTAAATGTAACACACACATAATAAAAGTTTTGAATACCAAAAACCATTTCAAATTTGAGCATAAAAATCATGTACATTTTATAATTCTGTTAACATAGAAATTTCAATATGTATAAAAAGTATTTCATCTCTGATCACTTGTACGTTGCCTCCTTTTTAATGTTTTCAGGCATTTAAGCTAACAATCAATTAATTATAGCATTCTTATTCAATAGTCTACCAGCAAACTTCGTACTTGAAACATAACTTGATTACTATAGTTACCACAATAGAATCAATAACTATAAATTCCTTGATAAAATATAATAAAAAAATTGCCTGCTGTAACAATATATAAAAATATCTCAAGAACATTTGATTGTACATCAATATAGTTAATAAAGAAAATTTAGAATATTTTTACTGTAAGATGGTATAAAAACATATTTTCTTTGTCTAGATGTTATCAAGCTATGCTAAAAGAATGCTAAAACAAAAAATTCAGTGATTTATGAATTTTTTAAACAAAATTTCAAGATTTTAGATTTTTTTCAATGCTTATAAGCCTAGTTCCACATGTACGTAAAGTTTCAAGTTTCTACCTTAAGCAGTTTGGGCTGTGTAAATTATTCACCCCTTAGTCAGTCAGTCACACTCAGCTGTAAGATATAATTATTTACTTTTTACAATAACAGTAATTATATTCAAATACAGTGAAATTTGTTTAAAACAATTACATTGGACTAAAAAAAAAACTGTTACAAGTACTAACACATATTTTTTTCTTAATATACAATCTGATTTTCAGGACTATAAGAGTTTACATATGTATAATTCTGTCTTAGCAGATTCTGTTTTATGTAAATGTCATTTATTTACTAATTCACTAATACACAGTAATGTCAACTGCTTCTTGTGCTCAAAAGTTTACATTTTTATGGCTTTGAAAGCAAATTAGAATTATTTTAAATGGAACAGTATATAACATATATATTTAAAAAACAATTATAATATTCCATAAAATAAAGCTTTCATCATCTGGTTATATGGGAGGGGGAAAAAAAAAAAAAAAAGAGTATCAAAATATTTGAATTTCTCTATTAGTTTAACAAAATATGAAGCCCCGCAAACATTATTCGAAAACACTTGATACCTAATTAGTGATACTCACAATGTATAAATCAATTGAAATTTTTATCTCATTACATTTTTGACACTATAACATTACTTTCCTTTTGCATGTACAGGGTGATAATATATAATGAAGATAAACATTTTCTAGTATAAATTTATTACAACAGGGAAAAATAAATTTTACATTGTAGCATAATAATATATGTACTGTATATTTTTTAATACAATCTGATCAGTGTATATGCCGAGAATGTAATTCGACTGGAAAATATGTCACCAGATTGGAAACCTATATAAGACAAATTTAAAAAAATTTGCCAAAAGTACGAGGCACATTGCCAAATCTTTTGAATGATAGCCCCCAATCACACCCCAATGGTCATATCGGTATTATTGAAGCTTATTAGGAAAAGATCACTTGCATCATATCTCCCTCCTTCAGACACTTACAAACGTGCACAAGTTTTAATGAACGGATATGATAACATCAAATTGACATCTGAAGCTTGATGACTACAAGCTAAGTGTAATTGTGCAAGCACAAATGCTCATTACAACTAGGTAAACAAATATTACAGACTGGTTGCTGACAGGGCAAAAAATGAAAAAATTACACGTATATATACAGAAATTAAAACATAAGAAAGAGGAAAAGCAATTTAACATGTAAAATTATAAAGTGTGTTATACAAACTGGTAAAATTTTGGAGTAAACATGTACTTCAATGCATACCTGATGTATAATGACACATTTTGGCAAACTGTGAAATGGGATTTGAATGATTTTTTATAAAATTATGAAGTGTTTGAATGCTGATCGATGACTGTGTTAGTGAGTTAGGACGGGTGGATTGAAAAACAAGTATAGAACTGCTGAAATGCAAGATTTTTCCTGTCATATATTCAGTGTTATTGATTTTTCTGTGTGCACTAATTTTTTAAAGTTATCCTTGACTCTTATATAAGCTAACCTCTCTACTTTAATAGTGAAAGAAAATTTAAAAAGAATTGGCTTATACACGGAAGTATATGGTTTTAAAAAATAATTTCAATCATTTTCAAAATGACCTCCTTAGGCTTTAATTCAAAATTCAAGATGTTTAACGAAATTTGAAGCTATTTGCCACAACTCATAGAGCATTATTTTGCCCTATTCTTCACTGCTTTAAGACTTTTATGGGGTTTAACAAAGGGATTGAGAAATAGATGATATATATTGAAAACCACTGAATTCAAGTCAGGGCAAAATGGAGGCCATTAATCAGGACTAATGAATTCTGGTAAATTTGCTCGATACAACTTTTGTATCTCTTTTCCTGTGCCTTATAAGAAGGAGATGAATCCTGCTAAAATATCAAGTGCTGATTACCAAAGTACTGTTGAGCTCATTAACGTAGCACTGGCTCTAAAACATCACTACAGTACACATTTTTATTCAATTTTATCTCCACTTTGATAAAAACAAAGTGTTCTCATGGTGATTGAATTCCTGCCCAAAGCAAGACAGATTTAAAATACTGACTATGAAAACCAATTGAAAGTGTTGCTGCTTGTTCCCTACACTAATTCCTATTACTCAGCCTTATAAAAGGGTTGAAGCTTTGAAGAAATTAAGTGTTGGCTGAATAGGAGAAAATAATCTCTTGAAGAATTGTGGCAAATATTTTAAAATTTTGCATTAAAGCCAAAGGTGATCATTTTGAAAATGCCAGAATAAATTATTTTTTAAATACATATACTATATTCTCAAAAGCATTCAGATACCTTTACCAAGGCCACCAGGGCCATAGCCAGAGAAGAAATTGAAGAGGGGTTGGAGGGATATTCAAGAGGTGCTCAATAGTCTTAAAGGAGGGGCTCACCAAAAACACAATCATTAGCTCATTAGCATTTATAAACCATAATAGTTACTATTACATATTTCAATTTATATAAATTACTAACAAATAATTACATATTTATATTTGCCTGATTATTATTATCCATATAGCTACTATACATCAATATTTATAATTACAATTGATTTTAATGTAAGTATTAATGAGTAATAAAGCTGTTAATAATTTGTAGAAATCTTCTGAAAGTTAATACAAGTTAATGCTTAATATTAACTCTTACTTACTTATCCGTTGATTTTGACTCTATAATGTATAACAGTGAATCCCACAATGACACAAAAGTATCCTAAATACTATTGTCATAATTTTTAAATTAAAAATGCAATAAATTGATCATTAGTATAACCACAAATTCAGCTAAATTAAAAAATCTTTAAAACAAAGTAATGTATAAAAAATTTTTATGCAAAATTTGAATGTCATTTTATATGAAATTTCATATCACTACTAAAAATTTAATATTTTTATCAGGGGGGCTGATTATACCACTTGGGGGGGGGAGACTTAGCTCCCTCCAGCCCCTGCCTGTCTACGGCCCTGGAGGTCACACATTATATATTCTGGAATGTTTTCTTTTGCAGCATGACTTCAGCCATTGGTTTTTGAGACTATAAAATTGAATTCAATGTATTGCCAGTTATTATGGGCTCTTTTGCCTTAAGGACACTTTTAAGGATTGGATTGTTTCCTCTTCTACCTTTTTAAAACTTCAGTGGGAATAAAAGTAGTTTGTGGAAACAGAAATAGAATTATTAAGCAAGTATGTTTAAAACTTACTTTTTACACATTAACCCAATAGAACATTCTGGGGCAAACAGAAGCTTGGACAATCTTCTTATAAGAATCAGTGCTTTGGAAAATTATATAAGCAGAGATCAAAATAGGAGCTTAATTTTCCATTCAGAGGTATTTTATGGTGTTACAATCCTCTTCAATTCTTGCTAATTGAGAAAATTGCTGTTCTGTTTATTCTGATCATTCTTACGCTGACATCTGTCACTGATTTATAAATCAAATATCTCTATCCTAGGTTTATGTAACAGAATTTAATGTTGAAGGCCCAGACCACACGACCAACCCAAGGGTTTTCGGTAGCAAAGTGTGTGGCCGGGAAAGACAGAATTTAAAGTAAAACTATTTATAGAGATTACTGAATATTACAAGTTATATGACATGATCATGAATCCCATTCCCATCACTCTTTTCTCTTCCAAGATAACTTAATGACTGTCCCCCACTTTTACTTACTCTTGCTGGCCTCCTCACTTCTACTAAGTCAATTCCCATTTAACAGTTTGTTGGTATGGCACCCCCACTATCAAATTATGAGTACCAGCCATGGAGATACCTATAGACTTCAGCCAACATGGTTAACCAGATATAACCATTGAGTATCGAGTATCATTGAGTATCATTGAGTCCAACATTTCCATATTAATTTTTACAAATTATTTTCGTGCAAACCGTGAAGGTGAGGAACTCTACTGGGCTGGTAAAAACAACTATTCATTCGATAAAAATAGCACAACGCTGAAAGTTCAGAAATATTTAGAATATTAGAAAAATCATCAAATCCCAGGCTGCATGCAAACAACAGATCTAGTCCCATGCAGCTGGAACAAGGCATTTCTTAACCCACAACATGAATTCTGTAAAGTGTCCGAATACTTTTGATAAAATAGTGTATGTAAATATTTTACAATGTGAAAATTTTCTCTTTCTAATGATGTTATATTAGAAAACCCGTATCTTTGTTATTTATTATTACCCACACTATGCATTGCAGGGAAATAACATTTATAATAGCATGTTAAAATACCCTATTCAAGTTTGTAGAAAATTTACCTTATGATCTGGTATATCTGAATCAACTGTTTCATCAAGAAGCAGAGATAAGAGATAAGTCCAACATCTAGCAGTGTTTACAGCATTATAACCACCTAAAATTAAAGAACATTAAATTTGAGGACCACAAGGTTTTTCTATTTACAGTTAACCATAAAATATGGGACACATTCTAAATTATCAGATTGATTTTGTTTGATTTGCATCTACTTGGTTTTAAAAGACTGACTTGGTTAGTTAAAGTCCACTTCATTTACCCACTCTATTCTACCACAATTATTGGGAAAGAAAATGGAGCAAGCTCTAATTAAGAGTGGTACTTTTTGTGTACCAAAAAATTTGTCTTATCAAAAACAATCCAAAATAAAAGTTTTAGGGTTTTGTGGAAAAACTGTTAACAGGTAATGAAAGTTTGAGTTCTCTAATATTATTTTGTCTCAGGAGATTATCAGCTATATCTTGGTGAAATATCTGTAGTGTGTCTTCTCTACTCGACTTTCTCATTTCTATTCATATTTCATAATAATTAGTTCACTTGTATCATAATCAGTACCAGAATAAAAATAAAAAATACACCTGTTTTAGATTTTGCACAGTATATTTTATTCTTTTAAAATATTTCACAAACATTCTTCAAAAATTTATTTTTTGAAGATGGTTTAGCTTAATCATGGTGATGAAATGAATTCATTTGGTGTATCTGTGCTAATAAATATTATTTTACAATTAATATCAAAGTGTAGTTGAAATTATCATTTTCCTCCTACAATATATTCTCTATCCCTGTTCCAGAAATTTATCACTGTTTCCATAGGAAATAATACTTTGAAAATTTTAGACATCAAATAATTTGAATTCTAATCATAGACATTTCTAAAATATTCGATCTAGTCCTAGTTATTCATCTGAACATTAATTCGATAGTAGTAGGTGCATTTGTTTTTCAGTTTTTGCATCTATACCTCACAGACATACACACATTTATATTTCCAGAAGTGTTAAATGGACTTTCACACATAGGTACCCATCCGGCCACACATTAAACTACTATAAGCCTTAGGGTTGGTTGTGTGGTCTGGGCCTTTAACACTCCTGTAATATGGATACCCATAGGGGAGGGCAAATAACGAAATTTGAAGACTGTACCTCGAAAACTTTTACACTTTTAGGAATTTTAATTTTGAGCAATATGTCAAATTGTTGTAGAGGTGAAAGCTTCTATCAAAACACTGATTATTTCAGGGGCTGCTTACAATACTGTTACAATCTTATATATAAATATTCAAATTTTTATTTGTAAAACTCATAATTTTAAATTTCTGAATTTTAAATCCTGTTAATGAGGTATCAGCTGTCTGTAAAGAGGAAAGTGTTTTCGTATTTCCAGTTCAGCGAGAAAAACACTATGATCTTGCAGCATAAAAAAAGATGTGTTTTATAACATTTTTCGTGATTTTCAAAAATCTGTATAACAAAATGATTGAGTTTATCAAAATTCTGACTTCTAAAGAGTGTCCATTTTTTGTAGGAGGACATATGTTTTGTCAAAGCCCTCTTTTTATGCTTATTTTGGAGGATTCTTTTTAGATATTTTAAAATCTATCAAATTTTTTGAATTTTTTAAAGTTTTGGGATTATCCTACATTTAGAAAAAAACCTACATTTAAGTAAATAAAAAAATTGAGCTTCTAGATCAAGTAGAGGCTTTGGAATAATGGTTACATACATACATATATAGAAAGATACATACATATGCGGGCAGATTTTAATGGTATAGATAACTTGAGTACCTACATATTTTTTTCATTTTGATAATGATTGCAGTACTACAAGTAGAACTAAACATTATGGAATATGAATGTATGAGAAAGTCGAGTGAAAATTCACATTCCAAATATTTCATCAAGTAATTTAGGTAAAAATAAAACGGTTATTTATCAAATATGAATATTTATAAAAATCTTTTCAATGACAAAAAGAGAAAGCTGCTCTAAAAGTAATCCTGATTATTTAGAATCATTCAAATCTTCATATACCGTTCTATTTAAATATATGGCTTAGTTTATGTAAATAAAACTGAAAAGCTGTCTGTGTGCTTGTTTGTTCTCATCATTACAGGAGAACTGCTGCACAAAATTTCATAAAATTTTGTGGGTAGCCATGGAATAGCCCCACTTCAAATTGAGTCCATGTTTCAAGTTTCCAGGACCTGGGATTGTCGAGATATAAATAAAAACAAACCTTCTATAGAAATAGGATGATATTTATGTGGGAGATATTTATATCTCAAATTTATTTGAAAAAAATTACATTATGTTGCTCAGCAATGAAAGGAAATCAAATGTGTTTATACGGCAGACAATTTTTATTTATTTTTTACCTGATTAAAATAATAAAGAAATGGATATAAAAATGAATATTATAAATGAATGGTATTACATTTTTGACTTGATTATATCAATTATGACCCTGGGGTTTAAAAATTATGAGAATTATTGATATTTTTAATTTCATACATCACCTGTTTTGATTTGGCAAAGATTTTTTAAACTCGTATATTGTGTTTAGCCAATTGTAACAGAACGAAAATGCTATAGGAATATCTATTAGTACTATTTTAGCATATCTTGATTGAATTTCATATATTTTTTTAATTTGCTTGAAAATGGGACTAGAATGTTCTATCCTCCAAATTTGCCTGTTGTTGAGACCCAGACCATCCAACCTACCAGAAAGGCCAAATTTGCCTGTGAAGATAATTCTGTATACCGATGAACATAGATTCTCATATTTCCTTTTAGGAGAATTAAATTGGATAGTTTAGAATGTTTTGAATAACAATGTCACTTAGAATGCTACAGGAATGTGTACATATTTTAAATCATGAGCAACACTGGGTATATCTACTATTATCTATACAAATAAAATTGTAAGTTGTACTTTTATCTCTGTTTATAATCTCAGCAAGAGAGAATCCTCTTTCCTTCTTGTTAGAATTACTATAAAATATCTAAAGGAAAGACTCTTAAATATTAAAAGTTCACCATAAGTTGTGAATTTTAAGTTTCTTTGTATTATAATATTTCATATCAAGAATGAGTATGTTGTTATTTGATAATTGTCAAATTTCAGGTTTAAAATTTTTTTTTTCAACTTTATAGTTTCTAGAAACTTATACTTGAAATAAGTTGTTGGAAATGTCTTTTAAGGTTTCTAATGTATAACAGAGCTGCTTAGTATGATAAATGAATTTGAATGCATATTCATTAAGTTATTGTGCCCAAAATATCGAAGACAGAAATAACGTACGGGTTTGTTTTTATTCTGCATGAAAATTTAACTAACATTGAGAAATGACGTATGCACTATGCATAACTTGTTTTTATATGCTAATAGGAGACACAGTATTTTTATAATTTCATTCATATTAATAATAATTAAATGCATGCCAGAAATGGTGGGTAATAAATATATTCATCAAAATGAGTGATAAAATTGTGTTTTTCATTTGCATGTTAATAACTAAGTTTCAAAACATAGATGCAGAACAAAACTATAAATAGTGCTCTTAAACTAACTTAAAACCATTGCTGTCACCATATGGTGGATGAAAAAGATGATTTTTCTGACAATACCATAATATCACCAATTCTCAGTGACCAGCAATTTCACAAAATAATATTGTCAAAATTGTAAATTAATTAAGAGATGAAAACTCAACTTATCACTGGAGGACAGTGACAGAAATAACAAATTTTCCTTTTTTATGAAGTCAAAACTACATTTAATATTGAAGTTGAAAAATATTTAGAATAGATTGTATTCTAAACAAATATTGCAAAAAATATCTATCATATTTATTATTATTATTTTAAAGCTGAAGGGACATAAAATTGAAAATTATATCAGATATTTAATCATTATCATACTCTTAAAACATTCTGCTATCTAAAATATATTTTACTTGATGTATTTTATAAAAAGAACCGAGTAAAAAATACTAAATTATATTCAGACAACTATGGTACAATGTCTGCAGGAAAAGTAAAAGATTATATATATATATACACACACACACACTATATGGTCAAAAGTATCCGGACAGTTTGGATATTAGAATGTTTTTCAAATTTCTAAACAGATACTTGGCGAAATGCTCTGTAACTTTGGCGATGTGAAGAACATGCATGAACACACACTTTTCAGTAAAGTTTTGGTGACATGTGCATTTAGGAGATCACCAAGGTACTGAAAAAGGGGAAAAATATATTTGATCACCCTGTATCATAAAAAGCTTGAAATGATTTGTAACTTTCACAAAATAGTTAACTAGCTTTGTTCAATGTGTATAAGCATTTTCATAAAACAAAAAAGTGCAGTCATGAAGATATAAACGTTTCTTAAAAAAAAAAAATTGTTACATGTTTTTTGCTTACAATATCCATAGGTTTCAATTATCACGAAACTTACAGAACATTTGTTAATGTCCAAGAAAAACATTATACTTCAATTGAAAATTAAAGCTTTGAATATACGATGGGATATAAGTATTTGAAGAACCTAAGTTTTTACTGTGCAGGCACGAAACATAGCAATAGTTTTCTTTCATGATTTTGTAGTGAATACTGTAGGGCAACTTCTAAAAAAATCCACTGAAATATCATGAAAATTCACAAAGATATCAATGATATAGTGATCAGTTTTTCTCTGACTCTCTGAAAGTACCTGGATGATAAGAGGTTTCCACAAATTGACATTTTACAAATTCATCAGACACCCCTGTTCTGAAAATGAACTAGTCCAATTTTATGCAAATAATGATCAAAAGTCTCCGGACACCCCTGTATGTGGTGATCATTATTTGCATAAAATTGTTACAAATCATTCCCAGCTTTTTATGATACAGGATGATCAAATATATTTTCCCCCTTTTTCAATATCTTGGTGGTCCCCTAAATGCACAAGTAACCGAAACTTCATTGAAAAGTGTGCGTTCAAGCATGTTCTTCACATCACCAAAGTTACAGAACACTTCGTCAAGTATTTGTTTAGAAATTCGAAAAACATTCTAACATCCAAAGTGTCCAGATACTTTTGATCATATAATGTATATATATACAGTTAAACCTGTCTAAGTTGGACACTCATGGTTCCCCCTAAAAGCATCCAACTTAGACAGGTGTCCAACATAGACAGTGTGATGAAATTTCATTTTCCCTTTTCAATAAAGCACAAGAAAAGACTTCATTTTTAACATATAGAAAATACTAATAAGCCAATATTTTTAATTAAACATTGTAATTACTGTTACAAAATACTTATGATACAGATTTTGTTTCTTGTTCCAGTGCAGTTCAGTTCCCATGCATGTATGAGATCAGATTTGTTTGTCTATTGTTTATATTGGAAACAGTAGATTTTAATATGCCAAACTCCTCTGCCAACTTTCTGCAGTTGTCACCTTTGTCTAGGCGATCAAGAATTATTTTCTTCTTTTCAATAGTTAGCTCAATTAGTTTACGTTTGCTCATTATTGAAAACTAATGTGCACGTTACTAAAATCACAGTCACCTTTCCAGAATGCACTGAGAAACAAATGTGACTTTTGAGGGTAGAGAAACCTTTTTATTCAGAAGATGCAGAAATCTAATTGGACAATGCAAAAATGGGATAGGGAAGCTATAAATGTCCATTATTCAAGTGTGTTCTTGTGTGTGTTGTTGATTGTTGTTGAAACCCAGACCGTCCGACCTACCAGAAAGGTGTAAGGTAACTGTTTGAACGGTAGGGAAGTGCCACCCAATTTGGACCGGAACCCAGTGGGGGAGGCATCCACAGAGACCGTACCCTCCTTCCCCTACCACCAACCTCTCGGAAGGACTTTCGGACCCACATGTTTAACGGGATCGTACTCCGCATGAACACGGCGGCAGTTTTGGCAGTGGCTGGAATCGAACTCGGGCCTACCGAGTGCAACTCCAGCGCGCTAACCAATGGGCTACCGCGCCGCTGTTCTTGTGTGTGTGTGTAAACAAACTGATAACAAAAAGGTTGTGATACATAATTGAGGGCTGTGGATTGGTGGGGAGGGACGGCCCCTTTAGCAACATTAAGGAGGAAATGTGAGCAGATAAGAGCTTCCTGGAAGTGATAACAACAACAAAGGAATACTTCTGGGGATCAACAACAAAAGATAATCCCTGGGGATAGATAAGGAAGATCAAAAGTGGTAGGTTGCTTCCTTTATGCAAATGCCAATTTTAAGGAACTTGTCCAACTTAGTAGTGTAAACTGCGTCCAACTTCCAAGATAGACAGGTGTCCAAGTTAGACAGTATTATATACATGTTAAAATATAGGAATTCGTTCCGTTCTACCAAATTGTGTCCAAGATAGACAGGTGTCCAACATATAGAGGTGTCCAACTTTACAGGTTTTACTGTATATATATATATATATATATATATAATAAAATATAATATGAAAATCCAATGACAGAACAGAGAAGTTGTAACTCTCTTGTTCCTTTCAATAATTCTATATTTCAAGGTAATAAATTACACTTACAAGTCTCAGGGATTCCACAAGGTGGCTGCAGTAGCAGTATGTTAGCTAATTTATACTTTTATGATTAAGAAAAATCTTTTACTTCAACAGATTATAAAATTTACAGATATGTTGATGATCTGATTTGTTTTGTATTTACTGATAACTATGTCATATAGATTTTTATCTGGATAATTTGGAATTAATTCCTAATGAAGCGACTATTAGTAATAATATTAATTTTTTGGATTTAAATCTAATTATTGAATCTACTAATGGGATAGTTACTAATTTATATGATAAAAAGGACTATTTTAAATTTAACATTAATAAAACATTACCATTTAATTCCTGCAACTGGATTCAATTGTTTAGAAATATTATACTTAATCAACTTTTTAGAATTTATAGATTATCGGATAAAAAATTTCATGCTATGCATATTAATAACCTAAAAATTACCAGTAAATTATATAAATATCCAGCATATTTAGTAAATAGTATAGTTAAAAAGTTTGGATTAGCTGAATATTCATAAATTTTTCTCCTTAGTATCTAATATTAGCCAAATATCAACATTATCTTGAATAAACATTACAATGTATTTAAATCTTTTTATATTTTAGCCTCTATGTTTTCAATTATATTACAAGCCTCTTTATTTTGTAGCTTTTACAGTAGAATATATACAGTAGAATATATTTTATTGCCTTTTCGCAATACTGTTATTTATTTCTCACGATTGGCAACAGTACTTATCTACTTTTATCTTTTGTGATTGGTAACATTTATTGCATGAATGGATTGGATATTTGCAGTGTATTTGAGGTATTCTAGTTTTCTATATAATTTTTCAATCTTTATGCTTGCAGTCAAAGTATTGAGAGTTTATAGATATAATCTATCTCTCAATTCAGAAACAAGTGTATTTTGTGTTCATTTTGATTAAATACTTGGACTTGACAAAGAATTTTTTCGAAATGAATTTTTTAGGCCTAGTGCTTATCTATGTGTATAGCTTTAATGCTTGGATATTTTTTGTTTTTCTATTTTCAAATCCACACTATTGAATTTTGTTGATTATCTTTAGTGTGATGACTAGAAGCATGTATTTTACTTTCCTAATTATTGATGATTCTATATTTAATGCTGCTTTTTAATTTCTAGGCATATTTTAAGTTAGGGTTATTTGAGTTACAACTTCTCTCTGTTCTATCATTGGATTTTCATATTATAATTTCATTATTGAAATCATTTTATTTATAAGGTGCATTTGCACAATAAATTACATGTATTTTGCATCGTCATTCTTAATTACTTTAATAACTTTAGTATTTCTAACTATTCATATTTGCAAAGTATCCCTAACTCTTTTAGTATGCTTTGGTATCCATATATATATATATATATATATATATATATATATATATATATATATATATATGTATGTAATAAAAGTTTAAAAATCCAATGAAAGAATAGAGAGAAGTTTCAACTCCAAAAACCTCAACATTACAAAATGCCTTACGATTAAAAGTATCAAACAGAGAATCATCAATCAAGTGGAAAATAAAAATGCAAACCTCTAGACATCAAGCTGAAGACAAAACATCAATGGAAAGGAATCGATAAAATAATACCAAATAAAATATCTAAGCATAAAAGCTTTGCATCTGGACAAGCCCTAGGTCTAATAATGAATTGTTCATTTCGATAAAATTCTTTATAAAGTCCAAGTGTTTTATAAAAATGAACACAAAATGCATATTTCTGACATTAGTGATAGATTGTATCTATAAACTTTGTTTTCGAATTTTTATGGTCTATTTATTAATAATTTGTTTAATTAAATTAATAGAACAATATTTAAACCTGGAGAAATACTGCAAAACACATAAAACTAATTATACAAAATCATTAAAACATTAATATATATATATATACATACATACAGTAAAACCTGGTAAAGTGACCACCTTGGTATATTGACCACCTGGCTAAAGTGACCACTTTTCTCAAAGTGATCATACCATTTTCATAAAGTGACCACTTTTCAAGGTCCCAAGGGTAGTCACTTTAACCAGGTTTCACTGTATATATATATATATAATTTTAATAAGTCAACAAGTCAAAGTCTTCTTACCTCCTCCTAAAGCTAACAATGGAACATCCCATGATTTAAAAAGTTTTATACACTCCCCAGGAGCTTTGAGTGTGAGGTTAAATGCAGCAAAAGGATCCCCAGCAAGGGTGTCCGCACCACATTGGCAAACAACAACATCTGGCTGAAACTTCTTGAATGTCTTGGATAATAATCTAGAATCAAAGAATATGCCTAGATAAAATTTCACTTTCAAATAATTAAGGATTTGATATATTATATTAAATACATTTTTTAAAAATTTACACCGATTTGCTATTAGGCAGAATAAATAATAAATTTTGTAATATAAAAATAATTGAAATATTTATTGATAAAATTCCATGCCATTCATAAAAGGATGCTAATTTTCTGAAAAATTTTCATTAGGCATGATGTAAGATCATTGTAACGAAATGAAAATATAATATAGTGGACACAAGATAGCTGTCTAGTTTTACTTTCCTTATATACAAAATGTATAAGGAAAGTACTGTGATGGGATCGAAAATTTGAATTCGAGTTTTCAACGGGAGAGCACATTTCAAGCAACCCTGATCATGAATCGAACATTTTTGAGGTGATGTCTGTGTGTGTGAAAGTATCTGTGTGTGTCAGTGAGTTTGTGGAGATATCTCATGAACGAATGGAGCGATTCGAGTGAAATTTGGTACAAAAATCACAATCCACGAACACTGGAAGCCTATTGTTTTAAAACACAATCGAATGTTCAGAACTCCCCTAAAGTTTTGAGTGAAATTTTGAAAAAATCATCAAAAAATCAAAACCTTTAATAAAGTTATGCAAATAGACATGTTTTTTGTAATTATTCCTTAGAAAACGATTGACATAAACTTTAGAACACTAGCATGAACCGTTCTCGAGATATTGCAC
Source organism: Amaurobius ferox (assembly GCA_951213105.1). Taxonomy (NCBI): domain Eukaryota; kingdom Metazoa; phylum Arthropoda; class Arachnida; order Araneae; family Amaurobiidae; genus Amaurobius; species Amaurobius ferox. The sequence continues at coordinate 24,130,439 of OX578152.1, forward strand.
ATTTTTCAAATAAATTTATCCAAAAAATCCTATAAATTAAAAAAAATTATTAACTGTTGAGAAACATGTTGACTTTTCATATGTAATATCATGTGATAAATTTGGTGACATCATTCTCATGGATCTAACTCGTTCCATTCACGAGAAAAGATACTTTGAGTAATACTTTTGTATTTGAACGTCAATAGTCATTTATCCACTGTAAGAATAACATATTTCTCTGTCCATAACGCTTGGAGAGATTTTGGCGACGAATTTAGCGAAATGTCGCCAACTTGGCGACATTTATAAATGTTGCCAAATTAATGAAAATCTCACCAAATGGATAAAAATGACGCTAAATCACTGAAAATGATGACTAATTAAAGAAAATTCAATGTTTTGGAAAGAATATAAGTATCTACTATAAGAATAACATTTTTTTAAACTGTATAAGTAGTAAATTCATTGCATTATATAAGGAAAGTCATGTGTTGCCCACATCAGATTTTTTTTTAAATAATTTTATTTTTATTTGGTGAGTTGATGAATTTTTTAATGAAACTAACTAGCCCCAAAATGGAAATATTTTGAATACAGTTTAATCTATAATTTTAAAATAATTTCCTTTTCATTTGAGGGTTTAGCATATTTTAAAAAGAAGACAAATAGCTAAAGTTCCCAAAACTAAAATATCTAAAGAAATATTCCCTAACAGAATGGGCGTGGTTACACTTATATTACTTTAAAAATTAAATAGAGTGTGGCTCAACTCGACTTTCTCACACCATAATCAAATTTTAGGGTCATTTTTTTTTTTCAAATTTTATAAGAAAAAATTCCGAAAAATAAGAATCGTAAGTCCAAATGATTACCAATATAGCATGTTACCCTTCAAGTAGAAAAATATCTTTTGATTGATACCATACTTGACAATGTACCTCCAGGGTGGTAACTTTCCTCCTGAGGAGGAGGGGAAGGGGGGAGGACATCACGAACAAAAAATGGATCGCAGCTATTTTTCACAACAATGATTGAAACTATTATGTCTAAATAAACCCTTTTATGCATATTTATGTCAAATTTTGTCCAATGCTGCCATCTTGAAAAAAAATATAAAATTTCAAAGTTTTCGCTTGAATTTAAAATTTTTTTATCTAGTTCTAGATTTTGTGATAACAAAGTTAGAAAGAAAGTTTCATGAAAATCCATAAAATTTGTGGCTGCTATTGTGTACGTATGAAATTGACCACAGACAGACAGAAGGACATCAGTCAAAAAAAGTCAAAATATGTTCAGGAGGTCTTTAAACATATATTAGCATCAATATTATGAATTTGAAAATTTTCATGAAAACAATACTTTTACTATACTTTCTATTACATACTTTTTCTATACTTTAGTGAAAACTATATACTTTAGTGAACTTTCTATACTTTAGTGAATATTCTATTACATAGTATGAGAAAGTAAAAATCTCATATGGGCAGCACATGACTTTTCTTATATAATGCAAAGATTTTACTTCTTTCACAGCAAAATTATGATGTGCAAGATGCACAGTATGTTCCTAGCATTGAATTAATGCCACATACATTAAAATTGAGCTCTTTGTCAGCTTATTATTCTAAAAACAATGATTTACTCCTACTCACGTGCAAAATCCTCAACAAAATGCTATTGACATTTGATTATTATCCCATGAAATAAATGCTTAATGGTGAATTCTTTGTCAAAATATAAAACTAATATAAAAAGTGTCTTCTCCACTGAATAAAACAAACTATATCTATGAGAATAATTTTAACAGATTTGCTACATAATATTGCATACGGAAAGGGAACATATTTGATAATACAATTTTTTTTTTTCAATTTTATGCAATTTTTCTTTTATAAATTCATTTGAAAAATATGCAATATTTCAAGAATAGTTCATGCTAACATTCTAAAGTCCTTGTCATTCCTTTTATAATGAAAAATTACATATGAAAGAATTATTTATTCAACAGTAATAAAGGTCTTGAATTTTTGATGATTTTTTTTCAAAAATTCATTTGTAAATCATGCAATATCTTGAGTACAGTTCATGCTAATGTTAAGCTTGTGTTCTATGTTTTCTAATGAAAAATTACATCTGAAATTATTATTTATTTTTCAATAGAAAAGGTCCTGATTTTTTCTTAAATTCATTCTAAAGTAGGAGAGGAATTTTCCGAACATTTGATTGCTTTTAAAATCAATAGTTGTATTCATAGATTGTAATAATTGTACCACTTATGTTTGAAACTCTTTATTTGTTCATGAGATATTGAGTTTACAAATTTACTAACAGACACTAACATACACACTAATATACATACATGCACACACACACAAACATCACCTCAAGAATGTTCTATTCAAGTTCAGGGATGCTTAAAATGTGCTATTTCATAAAAAACTAGAATTTGAATTTTGGGCATTGCCAAAATATTTCCCTATACAATATGCTATGTATATAGGGAAAGTAATTGCACACAAAACAGGCATTTAATTGATATAGTTCAGCATATTTAGTCTTTCTTTTTTCTTTTTGGATTTTCAAGGAAATGAAAAAAAGGCCACATCTACTGTTTTGATTTAAATCAAAATGCTACAGTCTAGAAAATTACAAAATTTTATGAAAATCTGTTAAACAGCTTTTGAGCTATAGTGGATATATACTATATACTTTGTCAGATGCAGACATCATGCTCAAATCAGTAGATTTATGGTTTAGGGTATACCCCAAACAGTCAATTCCATTAAAAATTCAAATTTGAATATTCTGACCTCCCTACAATACTTTGACTGCACAAGCCAACAAATGAGAAAGGACCGCATTTTGTAGAGTATTAATTTGAATATATAATGACATATTTTGGATAAAATCTTCACAGTATCGAAATATTGCACAGATAATTTTAAAACTGTATTAAAATCTACCTACATAAAAATTAATAAATAAATTAATTAATTTTATGACGCTTTCTCTCAACGAAGCTTAATAAATAAAGCAAATGTTAGAGCACTTGTCTGAAAATTAAATAAATGGTTGCAGGTTCCAATCTAGTACTGGGCAAAACATCATAAAGTTTTTTTTCCCATTTACACTAACAGAAATCTAAACATTGTAGTTATAAAGCATTAGCAGATATAATTCTAATAAAATACTTAATTCCTATAAAAAGATGCATAAGAATCTCTGTTTTCGCTTTATAAAATTATATTCACAGGCAGATCTTCAAGTTTGTTAAACATACACCAAAATTAAGAAATTATAACTGTAGAAGATATACCCATACCATTTTTATTGTCTTTTAACATTCGGTTAAACACAAAATAATATATGAATTGGAAAAGTCTTTGCGAAAATAAAACAATTTACTTAAATTGAAAATGTCTTATATTCCAAGGCAGTAACTCCCCCCTCCCCCCCCAATCAAAAATATAATATTGTTCATTTATAAAATTTATATTTCTATTATTATTTTTTATTATTTAAATCATATAAATTAAATAGAAATAGTCTGCTGAATAAATACATTTGATTTAATTCCATTGCTAAGCAACATATAATATTTGTCAAATAAATTTTTGGAAAATAATCTTCTTCACAATGCTATTTCTATGGAAATGAAACAAACAAATATACATATACAAGGTGTCCAACAAAGAACTCCCTGAATTTAAATAAATAACATGAAAACAAAGATTGATAGAAGAATGCAACAAACGGTATGTTTATTGTGAAAGCTGTAAGAATTTTTACAGAAGTTTTGAAATAATGGTTACAAAAGCTGCTACCAGATGGAGTTGTAATCACAATAAGTAGTGCCTATAAATAGTGCTCCGAAGCCCAGAGCGATCAGTTCTACCATTCAAACATGAAAGGAGGTTAGTGTACCGAAGGAAGAGGTTGAAATCATGTATTCCATTGAAGAATGTGTGTTTTGGGTACTGGAATATCACAGGTTAGAACACAGTATTACGGCAACAAGGCGCAGTTTTCAAACACGATTTAATGTTCCAAAAGGACCCGATGCGAAAACCATTCGGAAGCTCTTCGCCAAATTCGAACGCACAGGCAGCGTGGTTGATGTTCTAGTGGGGAATGTTGGCCCCAGGCCAACTGTAGTTACTCCTGAAAATGTCGCCACAGTTTCTGGAATTATTCAGCAACATCTGAGGAAATCCATCCAAAGAATTACAGCAGAGACTGGTTTGAAGTGTTCCAGCACACGTACAATACTGAGAAACAGTCTACACATGTTTATATTCAAAATCCAAAGTGACCACGTCATATCCATATCAGCTGTGCGACAAAGGGCTGACTTTGTGAACCAGATTCTCATAATGATTGATTATGAAGGTGTTGTGACACATCACAACACTTTATTTTATTATTCTAAATTAACATTTTTTTTATAAATCATTAAATATTATATTTTTATTTAATTTATTATTCCAAATTATTCTATTCAAAATTGCTTTTATTTTATATTTTCATTAATAGACCAATTGTTTCTTTTATTAATTTTAATTATAGTGTGCTGCAGTATTCATATTCTCATGTATGGTGTATGACATCCACTTTCATACTGCGGTAGAATGACACCTGTTTTCGACAATTGGTAAATCCGGTTTCAGGTGAGACATGGATCCTTTTAATCTCCCTGGTTGAACAGGAGTTTTCTTTTCTTGGCATGGCAACGGTGTGTGGCTTCAGCCAATCACAGCGTGCCAAGTTAGGCGGGAAATTCTTCCTCGGTGCAATAAGTGCTGAGCCATTCTCTTCTCTCTGAAATTCTTGCATGTGAAGGTTATTGTATGTTCGTAGGCAAAGGGGCCTTGGCCCTTTGCCTTGCCATTTTCTTTTTTACTATTCATTAAGTTTTAAGCACTGAAGATGAAATTATTTACGTCTAAAAAAAATATAAATTATATATTTGTTTTTTGGACATATGTCATGAATCAAGTCTGATTTCTGTGGAATGTATAGAAAGTGTGAATACAGTAATTTGCTATTCTAAAGTGGATTTCTTGTAATTGATTACTACATCAAATACTTCAGTGATTATCATTATTAAAAATTATTGAGTCAAGTTGAAGAAATTATATTTATTTCCCAGTTTGACAGCAACATTTTGCCTCTATGGACAATTTCAGTGAAATTCCTCTATTGTCTATTAATATGCAAATTTGAATTATGGAGTAATCGACATGTTGGTTATTGATTCAACATAATTATTATAACCTTCTTTCACCTGTCTTTTGTGGATTATTCTAAAAGAATTGTTCTCAGATATAGAACCGAGTTTATAAGTCATCATGAAGATAAGAAATATTTTGTCATTTGATCTACATTGGGAAAATATATTATTATACAGCAAAGTGCATATTGGTATTTCCGTGTACAGTTTCATTATACATTGTGGAATTGCGTCCAGACATTATTCCATTATTTTCTTTTGCACTATGTGTTTAAACTTTAATGAAAAATGGGGCTCTGGATGTAGTCATCACCATTGTGGTACATTTTGGAATTGTATTCTGCTATTATTTTCATTTTTTTTTTACAAAGAGAATGAACTTTGAGTATAGTTAAAAAGGACTTTAGATTGTGGTCATTACCATGATGAATATGTGTGATTTTGCTTCATCCGATTGGTGAAGTGTTTTCAGCATTAATTATGTGACACCTTACACTATTCATTAATTACAAGTAAGTAATTTTAAGGCGCTCACATACAAGTATGGTTTAATATTTAATTACACAACGCAATGCTTTATATTCAAAATTCTATTCCCTACTTTACGATCCCCTTCCATTAAGTAACTAACTTTTAATTCAATTAATTTTCCCTTATAATTGTATGTGAGTGTCCGACCCAATCAGGTGTTGAGATATGATCATTCGATTGATTTTATTCTTTAATTAAGTCTTTTGAATGGTTGTATCACAACATCTGGTTACTCTTTCTTTGGTGCCGTGTGTTTTTATATTTATATGTATAGGTTACTAAATTCTTTGATGAAATTTAAAATTTAGAATTGATAAATAATTTTGATTAATAAAAAAAATTAAAAAAAAAAAAAAAAAAAAAAAAATTAATGATAATTTAATATAATTGACATTCGCATAGTGTTTTAATATTTTATTTTGGTCAATGTATATTTTTAAATTGATATTATGTTTATTTAATTACACATTTTGATTTTATTGATGTCAATAATTTTGTTTTAAGCTAGAAATATGCTTCTTATTGTCAAATTTAAAGTTTTACATAAATTGATAGTAAAAATTTTATTTTAATGTATTTGAAATATAAGATTTAACTAGACTTTTGAATGGTGCATAATTCTTGATTTGATAAAATTTGAAAATTGATATTTTATTATTTTAAGCATCAATAATTTTTTTTTGTGATTAACTTTATTTATGTAACATGTTAAGTATCGTTCATTTGTGTATTATAAAATGTTTAAATTGATATATTTTTACCTTAACAAAATCAAAAAAATTTTTAATGTCATTCTTGATTTTTTTGTGGATAAAATCAAACTGTTTTATTTATAAAGGGTTAGGATTGGTAACGAAAATTTTATTTTGATGAACTTTATATCTTTAGATATTCGAAATTCAAACCGTATATATATATTTAAATTTATCTTTTGAAGCTGGACTTCAATTGTGTAAATTATTTCTAACTTAATTTGCTCAATTTTGAAGAGAATAGTATCCCTTCATTTTGTTTTTTTTTTGTGAGGAATATGCACTTCACACTTAGGTCTATTTTATGGATAAATTGAGCAAAATAAACTAAAATAATAAATTTGCTAGAAAATTTTTTTTTTCAGCAATAACAATAGAAAATTTTAAATACTAATTAACTATTAAATATAATAAAGTAAAATATAGGTATAAAATAAGTAGAAGTGTTTAATTGTTTTTATTTATATGTTTTAATTATAATAGTAGTAAATATTTAGTTTACTACAAGACATGTGATTTTTTATATATTGTGATAAATTCAGTAGCTGGTGTTTTCTTGTCAGGTCTTTCGCATACATGAATAGGCAAGGCAATGGGCCATCTTTGCTGATTTTAAATCATTCACATTTCATTTTTGTGTAATTTTAGCAAAAGTAGTAAAATCATTCATTTTTGCTACAAATTTTGCATTGTATGTGATTTTTTTTTACTTCAAATATTCTTAGCGGCTTTTGTTTTGAAATTCTTCTCATTCATGAAAATTTTCACTTGAAACAAATGCTAGTGCTTTTTTTTTGCTCTTATTGCATTTCACTCTCAATCAGAGAGTGAAGCAATAAACAAATGCTTATTTGAGAGTACTCATGATCACAGTTATTATTGTATGTATGATCAGTTAAAAAACCATAACTGATATTTATTAATTACTCTAGATATGACATTTGTATTGTATTTTGTATTTAATTGTATTTATTATTGTGTTCTTTATTTAAATTTAAAAAGAAGGTAATCTAAAATTAATTTTAATTGGCTAAATTAAAAGTGTAGCAATCAATGTTAATGCTTAAAACAAACAGTATTAAAAGTTATTCTAAAAAAAAAAATTAATCTCAGTTAATTTAAAATATTAATTTAAAATAATTAATCTAAATATTGTTTACAAAAATTTAGGTCAAAAGCTGTTGAAATTGTTTGGTGTTTTTTTTTATAAAATAAGATTAAATTCAATGTTTCAAAATATTTATTTTGTAAACTTTTATTGATTTTATTTGCATAATTTAAAAATTCTGAGTAACATTTTGGATAGGTACAGTTGCAGTTTGTCGCAAATTTTTTTTGTTTAATTTAAAATTTATGTAAATTAAAAGTAAATTTTCTGGCAAGGAATATTTCTATTAAATCGAGTGCTTATTTATATATGATTCATGTTTATTAAATAATTAAAGGTCTGTATGTCAAAGAGTGACATTTAAAAAAAAAAAAAATGATTTTTAGAAAAATATATGTGTATAAATTAATAATGGCCTAATAATCCCATGGAGCAAAAGACTCCAAATAATATTGTTGTTATTGTGTTGTTTTAGTATTGAGGTTAATAAAACTTCAAAATATTTAGTAATATGGGATAAAATTGATCGATTATTGTATTATGTGTTTGTTGTTTAAATATGGCAGAACTCGAATTAGATTATTATATGGAAAAGTTTTGATTGTTTATTTTATATATTTTCCTTGCATTAATTTTAAAACTTACCACCGAAACAAATTATTTTGATAAATTAAACTTTTAGTATTGCTGAAAGCAATTGTTTTCTTTTATATTTTGAAGAATTGAGTTAGGATTTGTGTAAAATAGATTTTTTTTTATGATGAAGAACTTTAGAATATTGATAATTTAATATAATTTAATTTATGAACTTTTATAGGTTATTCAAAACTTCTTATTGAAATTTTTCTTTTATAAGCATTTTTCAGAAAATTTAGCATTAAGCTCTGAACTTCTTATATTTATTTTGGTTATTTATTGCATGTTGAAGGAAAAATTTTAAATTTCAAATTGGTAATTTTATTCAATTGTATTATAATGTCTGGTTTTTGTTGAACATATGTGGGTATCTTCCGACTCTATCTTTTTTTTAATTGCATTTGATGATTCATCCATATCATCAAATTTTTGCTAGGGCTCATTTATAGCTCCGACCCGTTCTCAATATTTCAGTATTTATATTTCTGATTGAAAATCTTGATAGCATCTCCGTTAAGTTTTTTTTTTATCAGATAATTAGAATACATCTCAGCTATTTATTTCATTCTCTCTTGTCAGTCTTTAATTGCAAATTCTGAATTATTGTCTTTATTCCTCATAAGACATAATCTTTTTGTAATTAATCACATAATCTTTATTCTCTACCTGCAGTTTTATTCGAATATGTGAATATGTGTGACTTTTGATTTCAAAATTTTTTTTATTCATTTTTGTTTGAAATTCATTTTACATTGTTGAATATTTTCATTTTATGATTCAAATTTGTTAATGGTTTGTTTATTTTTCTAATGGTTTATTTTCAGGTTTCTGAGGTTAAAATTTGATTTGTACTAATTTTGTTTTTAAATTTATTATAGTTTCAGCAACATATTGCTCGGGAATGGAAGTGTTGGAATCTTGATACAGAATTGGTTGCCAGTTTCATCTTACTTGATATATTCATTGAGAATTGGGATAATCTGCTTTCTACTCTAGAGGGGAGCAGTTTCTTTGGTCTTTTCTGTCCTGATCAAGCAGAACAGTCTTAGAAGTGTCTCGGTTTTTATTGATTTCTGTTGGGGAAGTCTGACATTTGGTAACATTTTCTTAAAATTTCATTTTATTGAGATATTTCATTTGTTAATATAATTCATTGATTCATGGAATTTCATTTATTGATAAAATTTCATTTTGATAGGATTTCATTTTATTTATAATTATTTCATTCATTAGTAACATTCTTTACATTGATATTTTTCATTTCTTTGCTTTCAATTAGAATATTATTATTTTGTTTTGGTAAAACAGTTCAGTTTTGAAAAATTTTGTATGAATCGAGTATTTGGAAATTTTAGTGAATTGATAGTAATTGTTTATTTTTCTTTTAATTCATTTATTCTTACTTGAACTTCATTGGAAGATTTTGGTTTATTTTAAACTTTGTATTGAAATTTTGAATTTCATTTTTATATTAACATTAAGGACATTATTTTTTGCATTTTGCATTCAATGTTGTGGTTGACTTATGGTCTGATTTTACGGTTCAAATATTGTTAATTATTCTCAGAGACTTAGAATTTAAAATATTTTTTTTATATATTCACTGGATTTATTAAGTTCATTTGTATTTCTTGTTTTACGAATTGTCCAAATTTTGGATTATAGTTCATTTACGTTAAATTTATTGTAGTTCATAGAAGTTAAAATTTTTATGGAATTCATTCTTCATCTTTATTCGAAATTTTATTTGTTTTAATTGAAATTTAGAAAAATTTTTAGGATTTTTTTTGTGGTAGTTAAATAATATATTTTATAGTGATGATTTTTTTTCTTTAATGGTGGTAATTAATTCTTTTATGTGGCAAAATTTAATGAAAATTTTTTTTTCTTTTATATACTTGCAACTGCACTCATTCAGATTTTTTTTTATATGTACTCATATCGAAAACAAAAAATTCTTTACATACTTATTCATACTTATTTATATACATTATTGATTGTACTCATTTAATTACATTTTAATATCATACTTGTCTCAGGATAATGTTGATTATATTATGTGATCATTTACATGCACTTAGTAGTAATGGATTCATAGAAATTATGTTCATCTACTGTATTCATCACAGATTGTTTTTATATATATGTTGTATCAGGCATTTGTCAGATTTTGATTTTTTTTATGAAATTATCAGAATTTTTTACTATAAAGTAAAATTCTTTTTTTTTCTCTTTTTTTTTTTAGTGAGGAGTTGTAATGTTGTGACACATCACAACACTTTATTTTATTATTCTAAATTAACATTTTTTTTATAAATCATTAAATATTATATTTTTATTTAATTTATTATTCCAAATTATTCTATTCAAAATTGCTTTTATTTTATATTTTCATTAATAGACCAATTGTTTCTTTTATTAATTTTAATTATAGTGTGCTGCAGTATTCATATTCTCATGTATGGTGTATGACATCCACTTTCATACTGCGGTAGAATGACACCTGTTTTCGACAATTGGTAAATCCGGTTTCAGGTGAGACATGGATCCTTTTAATCTCCCTGGTTGAACAGGAGTTTTCTTTTCTTGGCATGGCAACGGTGTGTGGCTTCAGCCAATCACAGCGTGCCAAGTTAGGCGGGAAATTCTTCCTCGGTGCAATAAGTGCTGAGCCATTCTCTTCTCTCTGAAATTCTTGCATGTGAAGGTTATTGTATGTTCGTAGGCAAAGGGGCCTTGGCCCTTTGCCTTGCCATTTTCTTTTTTACTATTCATTAAGTTTTAAGCACTGAAGATGAAATTATTTACGTCTAAAAAAAATATAAATTATATATTTGTTTTTTGGACATATGTCATGAATCAAGTCTGATTTCTGTGGAATGTATAGAAAGTGTGAATACAGTAATTTGCTATTCTAAAGTGGATTTCTTGTAATTGATTACTACATCAAATACTTCAGTGATTATCATTATTAAAAATTATTGAGTCAAGTTGAAGAAATTATATTTATTTCCCAGTTTGACAGCAGCATTTTGCCTCTATGGACAATTTCAGTGAAATTCCTCTATTGTCTATTAATATGCAAATTTGAATTATGGAGTAATCGACATGTTGGTTATTGATTCAACATAATTATTATAACCTTCTTTCACCTGTCTTTTGTGGATTATTCTAAAAGAATTGTTCTCAGATATAGAACCGAGTTTATAAGTCATCATGAAGATAAGAAATATTTTGTCATTTGATCTACATTGGGAAAATATATTATTATACAGCAAAGTGCATATTGGTATTTCCGTGTACAGTTTCATTATACATTGTGGAATTGCGTCCAGACATTATTCCATTATTTTCTTTTGCACTATGTGTTTAAACTTTAATGAAAAATGGGGCTCTGGATGTAGTCATCACCATTGTGGTACATTTTGGAATTGTATTCTGCTATTATTTTCATTTTTTTTTTACAAAGAGAATGAACTTTGAGTATAGTTAAAAAGGACTTTAGATTGTGGTCATTACCATGATGAATATGTGTGATTTTGCTTCATCCGATTGGTGAAGTGTTTTCAGCATTAATTATGTGACACCTTACACTATTCATTAATTACAAGTAAGTAATTTTAAGGCGCTCACATACAAGTATGGTTTAATATTTAATTACACAACGCAATGCTTTATATTCAAAATTCTATTCCCTACTTTACGATCCCCTTCCATTAAGTAACTAACTTTTAATTCAATTAATTTTCCCTTATAATTGTATGTGAGTGTCCGACCCAATCAGGTGTTGAGATATGATCATTCGATTGATTTTATTCTTTAATTAAGTCTTTTGAATGGTTGTATCACAACAGAAGGATTTGATGTTGGCTGTATCTGGTTCACAGATGAAGCACACGTCTACCTGAATGGATACGTGAATAAACAAAACTCGTGATTTTGGGGTTCCGAAAATCCCCATTTGTGTGAAGCGAAACCACTGCATTCTCCCAAAGTTACTGTTTGGGCTGCGGTATGCAGCAGAGGCATTATCGGCCCTTTATTCATGCGAGAAATGATAATTAGTGAACATTACATTGCAATTTTGGAACAATTTGTCACCACACAGCGAGTGTTGGAGGATCGACCAGGCACCGAGTCGATCATGCAAGATGGGCTCCGACCACATCGCATCAGACAGGCATTTCGCTTTCTTGATGAATACTTCGGGAATAGAGTCATTGCGTTAGATTATCCCAAATTTACTGGCGCAGGCATGGATTGGCCTCCATATTTGCCCAATCTGACTCCTTGTGACTGCTTTTTGTGGGGCACATTGAAAGACACTGTCTACCGGAACCAACCCACCATGCTGGATGAGCTTGAATCGTCGATCTGTGTGGCATCTGAATCCATTTCCGTTGAGACACTACAAGATGTGATGGCAAATTTCATTGTTTGTTTGCGCCACCTCTGTGCTGCAAGCGGTGGACATTTTGAAAAGATTGTGATGTGATTGCAAAGATTGCTTGCAGAGGACGAGTTTATTTATGCATGCTGATATGAGCTGTACAGCTTACAGCACCATTTGTTAGCAGCTTTTGTAACTACTATTTCGAAACTTGCAAAAATTTTTACAGCTTTCACAATAAACATACCATATGTTGCATTCTTCTATCAATCTTTGTTTTCATATTATTTAATTTTAAATTCAGGGAGTTCTTTGTTGGATACCTTGTATATATATATATATATATGTGTGTGTGTGTGTTGATTTCATTTAATAGAAGAAACATAAGTTATGACTTGAACTTAAGATTTAAGCTAACAAATATAATGGAGTTAGTATAAAAACAAAAAGAAATCAGAAAATACTTACGGAACAACTAATTCTATATATTGAGCATCTTGAATGCCATCATAAAGAGGTACGTTGACAGTGTAGTATTTGCCCTTACCAAACCCAATATCATCCAGTACTCCTGTACCTGAAAAAAAAATATAAATATTTCTAAATGATAAATATTAGAGTGAGAAGCTGCATTTAATCTTTTTATACATTCATTATTATAGATCAGATGAACTTTCAGATAACTGTCTATTCATTCCTATAGTTTTTAACAGATTCATTTAAATTATGCATTAACTGAATATTAAAGTTTTGTTGCATCAATCATATCTTTAACCCCCAGATTCCAGGGTAATTTGCGTTGAGTGTTCTGTAGGATGCCCTTAACATAAAAGGAGAAGACATTGGTTATTTCGAAAACTTGAACTTAAGGGTGAGAGTCAGTAAATCTTCTGCCCTATCCACACTTTGCTAACTTTCGCAGAACACCTTTTTCGCCGAAACTCTGCTCAAACAGTTGAGAAATATTTTCTGAAAGATAAAATGCAATGCTTAGATTATATTAAAACTGAATTTAATTCTCAATAAAATACAGAATATATTTTTTATTTTAATCCAAAATATTTTTGCTGCTGCCATCTGTTGTCATAATGTAATTCATACCAATTATTTTTATTTTTTAATGAACATTTTTAAATATCTATTCCTTCTAATACAGTATTAAATACAACAACAGATCATATATAATAATGCCACAATCATGGAAAGGTAATTTCTTATTCTATAAATTCGATAAGGGGATGTACATGAATGAGGACTGTAGCTTTGTCTTCAAGTCCAAGTTCAATTACATTTCCGTGACTGTGGCATTATTATGTATGATCTGTTGTTGTATTTAATAGAGTATTAGAAGGAATAGACATTTAAAAATGTCCATTAAAAAATAAAAATAGTCAGCACCAAAAATATTTTGGATTAAAATAAAAAATATATTCTATATTTTATTGAGTATGAAATTTAGTTTTAATATAATCTAAGCATTGTATTTTATTTTTCAGAAAATATTTCACAACTGTTTGAGCAGAATTTCAGCAAAAAATGTGTTCTGCGAAAGTTAACAAAACACGGATAGGGCAGAGGATTTACTGATGCTCACCCTTAAGATGAAAGGGGGAACAATGTACTCATGAGCTATGCAGGTGGTGTCAGTCGGCATCAGTGAACAATATGTCCAAAACCAAGACTTAGCATGACACAAACCTATGCATGAAAAAAGAGGTAACCGAGGAAGAAGATGGCAGTGATTACAGCATATTTCATCCTAGCATTGCTTATGCAGAAGTAGAGTATTTCACAAATAATGGAAACAAACAAGAACATTGATCCAAAAGAAGCACAGAGAGAAACATTTTATTCCACTTAAAATGAAACTTTATTTGAATTATCAGTATTCAGCGGTTTGGTTTTTTTAGGCACTTTTTTTGACAATTAGAAACATGTTGTGACACACAAGCTTTCTCCTGAGAAAGCGAGACAAGTGCTTTTCTATTCTATGTCCAAATGATCATTGTCACCAGAAAGCATGTGAGCAGTACTTTACCCACAAAAATTATGCATTCACAAAATCTCAATTTAGAAAAAGTTGAAAAAAAACATTAACTTTGCAATTCCCAGAATAAAAGTGGTTCCTTGAAAAAATATCATTCAATTATAAAATTATTTGAAATCAATTTATTTTTATTATTTACATATCTATTACTGATATTGCAATCATATTTACAAAATATGAGATTTTAATGTGAAATGTGTTATTTTACCATATGTTACGATTTTGATTTTCTGCCATAAATACAAATTGATGGATCACTCTCCCAATGCAAATAACAACATCCATGGACCAGTTTTGCACTCACTATACACTCTTCCGCATGGAATAGTCAAAACCTCCAATGGCAACACGAACACTATCTGTGCCACAATTTTTCAAACCTCTTTGAAGACTGACAAATTCAATTCTACTAACCAGCAAGATTCAAATTTCATACAGATTGAACTCAGGCAGCATAAGGCTGAAACAGCCAAGTTCATATTCACAGAACCTGCTGACAGGAGACATTCCCAAAGTTATATTCCTGCTTGCTGTGTGCCATAATTTTGTGAATTTCTATAGAGGCCAAAAAATTCCAATTCTATCATGCATCTTGACAGGAATGCCCATAGGGGGAATGGATACCACTCGAGTGAGGACCAGGTACTAGGGGGTTGGGGTCATCCAATATTTTAGGAAGGGAAGACATGAAGGATTCATGGGAGGAGGAAAATCTAATATAGAGGGGTGCTTGTGATAATTGTAAGGTAGCAACAATTTGTATAGGCCCTGCAGCCGGCTTCAAATTTCTTTAAAATTGAGCTCTGGCTGTATCAGCCTGCATTTCTGTTCATGGTTCATGGATGCTGGTATCTAATTCGTGAGCATAATTCTAAACTTGGGAACACATACCATATAGATAGGTTCCATGAGTAGATACAAATTAATGATTTCAAATTCACGATAAAAATTATGATTGACACTTATAAAACACAATTTTATCTCGAACATTTTATGTTGTCAAAAAAAGCAACTCACTTTATATTAAAAAGTTGTAGTTTCTATTAAAACTGCCATTTATCAACAAAATGTGTTAAACATATTCATGCCATTTGAGTTAAAATGCACTGAAAAGACTCTTGCTATTATTATGAGAAATATCAGTAAAGATGGTGTGCTGTGTAAAAGTATGGTAGTACATATGTGGTGGTCTGCAAGAAAAGGGTCTAGTTGTCAGTAATTTTACTTCTGAGATAATGTGGTATTTAGCTATTATACTGACAACTATGCATTTATATATTTTAGTGGATTTTGGTAGCCACATGCTTTTCAAAAACAGGAAATGTTTCCATTACGCCAATTCCAAAAAATTAAACTTGATTATCAACCCAAAACTTTTCAAGCTGTTTTTATCTGTTTTAATATTTTCACTTGATTAATAATGCAAAAATTCACTGAGATGAATGAATGAATCATATGAAGGTGGGTGGCTCCAGAAGAGCCTAGCACATCGACCAGAGGTCTATTGTACTAACCCAAAAAGAAAATGAAGATCCCTAAGAAAAGAGACCAGTAGCCGATGCGAAAATAAGCAGGCACTTGACAGGAATGTCGTTCAGCTCCCATGGTTCAATCACATGACGACCAATGTGTTCGAATCTGTGAGCAGAGTAGGCCTCACAATCACATAGAATGTGAGTTGCAGTTTCTTCGCTGTAATTGCAGCCTCATTCACTGAGATAGTATTTCATATTTAGATTTTTCTTCTTCTCCAGCTTCAAAATTACATTTATAGGAGCGGATGATTTTTGAATTTTAAAATTTATATTAAAAGCATGTATTTGGATAAAATAGAATTTTATCAAAAGTAAATTGAGCGGTATTATCTGTATTTGTATTATTTATGCAGCAGATGCTTATTTTTGGCATGGGCAGTGCCGGATAATTCATTCTAGTGTTCAATAAATAATTACCCATGTTTATTTTTTTTTTTTTCTAAATTCCTAGATGAAAACTAATGCCCATGTTAAATTTGAGGCTGCCTTATATTCAGGCTAATACAGAATTAAAGATTTAAGACAGTAAATATTTGAAATGTGACTGCATATAATATGTGATAAATGTTTTATAGTGATAAGTCTTAAACACATTTGTAGATCTATAAGGGAGACACATTACCTGGTGAAACAAACAAGGTAAATTTATTTTACCTGGGTAAAACCCAATTTCATTCTTGTGAACTGAAAAGCATAGTACTCTAGAAGTGTGAGCAAAGGCATCTTCAACACCTAAAAAATTAAGGGAAAAGAAAAGAGTTAAGTTATTTAATTTAAATATTTCCATTATTTTCAAATAAGAAACTATATTTCACTTGTAACTATGTCATGACAGTAGCTCAGGAGTTTCAGAACTATGGATTTTACCAGTAAGAAACACAAAAAAAAAAAAAATAAATAAATAAAAAAAAAAAAAAAAAAAAAAAAATGACTTTCCTTACACACTAAACTTTCTTAATTTTGTGGAGAAAAATAATAAAAATAAAATTTTTGCCATGATTCAATTCCATTGAAAATTAATTTGCTTTTGCAATTGCCAATATATAATCATACTAAATTTTATCTTAGCCATTTTTCAATTATTCTCCTTTATCTGTAGGCAGAATATCTCTCTCAAACAAATTGAATGATTCAAACAAAATTAGGTAAGATTATTTAAACTGGTAACCATAAGCATGAAGATTAGAGGGTAGGAGGGCAATCCATAACGGCTGTTCTCCAGAAAAGTGAGAGCACAAACTGATTTGATTATAGTTCATATTTGGTGGTGCTGTTGCTCTTTTACGCAACGTTGTTAATGATTCAGCCCATTCAATAACATTGAGTAGACTGTGAATTGCTACGCTTCATGTGTATCAATTAATATTTTTATTGCCTGATCTTTTGTTTTTTCAAAATATAGGTGGAAGTAGTGTTACTCAATTAAATGGATATCAAAAAAGAAAATTCTATACCGGGTACAGGCACAACGGGCCTTCCCTTGTATATGCAGCTACACACATTTATATAATAGGAATACTAGAATTAGTTCTAATTCCATGATTAGCTCACTTCCCTGGTATCTCATGTAATACAACCATGTGTACAATATATTTCATTTGGAATCAAGGAGATTAATTATACTCAGTGTTTCTTTCAGAACTTTTTGGTCGGGGAGGGGGGAAGTTTTCTATTTGTCCTATATAAATATATTTAAATGCTGTCACATATATAAAAAGTAGGTTAACATAAAATGTTTCTGGGGGGGGGGGGGAGACCCCCTGTATATATGCCTGAAAGTAACACTGATTATACTATGAATAAATACTAAAACTCATTCATTACATTTTTTTATATTATAGAATACAGAATAGGAGAGGTATTGTTTTCATGAAAATTTTCGATTTTGAGATTTTGATGCCAATTTATGTTTTAGGATGTCCTGAGCATGTTTTGACTGTTTTTTATTTCAAGATACCATAAAATATAGTATAAAGAAAGTATTGTTTTCACAAAAATTTTCGATTTCGAGATTTTGATGCCTATATATGTTTTAGGACACCCTGAATATGTTTTGATAGTTTTTTTATCTTAAGATACTATAGGATATAGTATAGAGAAAGTATTATTTTCACAAAAATTTTCGATTTCGAAATTTAATGCCAATATATGTTTTAGGATCTCTTGAATACTTTTTGCCCATTTGTATTTTCTCATACTATAGAATATAGTATAAAGAAAGTATCGTTTTCAGGAAAATTATCGATTTTGAGATTTTGATGCCAATATATGTTTTAGGACGTCTTGAACATGTTTTAACTATTTTTTATTTGAAGATAGTATAGAATATAGTATGGAGAAAGTATAGTTTTCAAGAAAATTTACAATTTTGAGGTTTAATACAAATATGTTTTATGATCTCCTGAACACTTTTTGACTATTATTACTTTCTCATACTATATAGTACAGCAAAAGTATTATTTTCATGAAAATGTTCAATTTCAAGATTTTCAAACCAATATTTATTTTAGGATGTCCTGAACATATTTTGACTATTTTTACTTTCTCGAACTAGAGAGTATAGTATAGCGAAAGTATTATTTTCAGGAAAATTATGAATTTTGAGATTTTGATGCCATTTTTAGGATGTCCTGCACACATTTTGACTATTTTTACTTTCTTATACTATAGAATATAGTATAGTGAAAGTATTGTTTTCATAAAAAATTTTGATTTCAAGATTTTGATGCCAATATTTGTTTTAGAATGTCCTGAACACATTTTGACTGTTTTTATTTTTCTATACTATACAATATAGTATAGAGAAATTATTATTTTCACGAAAAATTTCAATTTCGATTTCGAGATTTTGATGCCAATATATGTTTTAGGACATCCTGAACTTGTTTTGACTGTTTCACTTTTTCATACTATAAACTATAGTGTAGAGAAAGTATTGCTTTGATTCGATGAATGAGTATTGCTTTGATTCAAGTGCAATTCAATTAATTCAACTCACTTAAAGGGATACTATCTAAAAAGCAAATTATATATCTGGTTCAGGTACACTGGGCCTTCCTTTGTGCATACAACTATATATATTTGTATAGTAGGAATGAAAGAATTAGCTCAGTTCCCTGGTATTTCATGTAATACAATCATGTGTGCAATAGATTTCATTTCGAATCAAGGAGGTTAATTATACTATGAATATATACTGAAACTCATTAATTTTATTATGCATAGGGCATTAAATTTCAGTGCTTGCTTGCGATATATAATTTGTAGAAAAAAAATCAAAAATCTGTGAAATAAACAAAATTTCTAGTTATAATGCTTTCAAAATGAAATATTGTAAGGTTTCTATATAATCACTACACATAATATTGAATATCCCTTTGATTTTTGTAGTTCTATTTAAGTAAAGTACTTCAATAGTGGTATAGTTAAAATACATTCAAGAATATCAAGTAAATTTTATAAAAAAATTGTTACACATGAGAAAAATAGTTTAAATAATATTTTCAATGTACAAATTCTCCATTTTTAACCCTTATTTAAAAGTTATATAATATAGCAAGGGATAAAATATATTTAAATAAATGCCATACCATAAGCTCATTGGAGCTGAAATTATCTTTTAATTTTGGGAGTATGCATTAGATGGTGCTAACATCAATTTACACTATATTGTACCGAAAGAATCTGCCATTATCAGCAATGACGTTTCCATTCCTATTTTCTACCTTCATGCTATAAGACTGATTTTCAGGGAATTCAGATCAAGGGAAGACTCTTTATATTTTGAAAATTTGTATTTAAGAAATAAATACAATTTGCTATAAATTTTTTTAACAAATATTCCTTATATATATATATATTACCCTTAGTCTTGGTCTATAGTAACTTATTTGTAACAGATATGCTAGAGATGGTTTTTTTTTTACTTCTTATCGTAGTTTATGCATAGTTTTCGATTAAAAATTTCAATTTTTATTTATATATATATAGGGTGATTAAAAAATGATAGGCCAAACTTTACGAGGTGGTAGTACACATCAAACCAGGCATTTTTCGTCATAGTTTGCAGGGTTGGAAATGAAACATAAAGGCACCAGTGGGCACTTGAAACCAATGAGGTGAGGCAAAAAGACAAGAATTACTTAGAAATTATACAATGACGTTTAATAAACAATAATTACAGTAATGGCTTAAAAGAGCGATCACCAACCTGAATGCACATCTCACAGCTGTGATAGAGAGATTGGTAAACTCTCTCAAACAGAAAAGGCATGTCACTCATTTTGGCAGCAGCAACCGAAATTTTGGCAATGAATTCCTCTTCAGATTCTAGGGGAGTGTCATGAACAACACTTTTGAGACATTCCCACAAAAAAAGTTAAGACATGGCAGATCGGGCGATCGTGGGGGCCAAGTTACGAAACCACCTCGCCCAATCTATCAGCCCAGAAAAGTGATGTTCAGATAGTTCCTTACTTCTTGCCCAAAATGGACTGGTGCTCCATTGTGCTAAAATCTCATACGCCGTCAGATGTCTGTTGAAATAACCTCCAGTAATTCTGGCAAAACCCACTGCAGGAAAATATGGTACATTCTTCCATCAAGTCATTCCGGCCCTAATAGGCAGTTGCCGATGGTTCCTGCCCACAGACTGATGGAGAATAGTCACTGATGTGCATGTGGATATGTTTCATATGGGTTCAGACTCACCCACACATGTTCATTATGGATGTTAAATGTGCCATCACGTGCAGATGAGGCTTCAGCCATTAAAAGCACAATTACCAGAAAATCTGGCTACGTCACATTCTGTCCCAGGAACCAGTGGGCGAACTTCACAAGATGAGGATAATCCACTGCAGTCATTACTTGGATTCACTGGAGATGGTATGGGCTGTTGTTATTGAGATCCAGACCATCCGACCTATCAGAAAGGTGCTGAAGACCCAGACCATCCGACTCATCCTAGGACTTGAGCAACCATTTGGACGGCCAGTACCAGAAAGGTGTAAGGTAACTGTTTGGATGGCCGGGAAGTGCCACCCAATTTAGACCGGAACCCAGTGGGGGAGGCATCCACAGGGACCGTGCCCTCCTTCCCGTACTACCAAACTCTCGGAAGGACATATAGACCCATATGTTTAATGTGATCATACTCCACATGAACACGGCGGCAGTTTTGGCAGTGGCGGGAATCAAACCCGGGCCTACCGATTGCAATTCCCGAGTGCTAACTATTGAACTACCATGCCCGTGGAGATGGTATGGGTGTAACTGTTCCCTATGCAGAACCCACCATAACATGGATTGTGGCCCACCAAGAATATGCTCCATTCTTCTTGTACTTGTACCTAGCCGAAATGCTACTGTGTCCAGAATCGCATGTTCAACACTTGAAGTTCTAGCACTCCTTGCATGACCTGCATCAGACCTGGTAGTGAGAAAGGATTCCGATTCACAGAGCTGCCGATGCAAGCGTTCAAATGTTTTATGACTGGGCAACCACTTATGGGGGCTTCTTCATCTCCAGGTGAAATTTGCATACATGGTTTTCTTCTTCAACCAGAAAATAACAGCCAGAATCAAGCTTTTAAGTTTGCAGAGGAGCCACTTCCTAATTAGTTAGCGCCCTGTAATGCCTTTACCTTTCATTTCTGACACAGTAAACTATGACGAAAAATGCTTGGTTTGGTGTGTATTACCACCTTGTAAAGTTTGGCCCATATTTTTTAATCACCCTGTGTATATATATATATATATATATATACATACAAGGGATCAAAAAGTTTAGAGACTGTGCTGATATCTCCAACCCTAATTGGAGGAGAGGGGGAACTACTTTACCATGGCGTAGAGGCACATGTGAAGCGAGATGTGAAAAAGAAGAAGCAGGGTTTTTCAGACATTGCATGTCAGTCAACTGTAGTTGTTTGCATTCATCAAAAACAGAAATGGCATTTGAAAAACAAAGTGTGAATATCAAATTCTGCCAGCGTTTGGGGAAATTGCAGACAGAAACATTGCACCTGAAATGTTATTTCCGTTCACAACGAATGCGAACGACTACAGTTCTCTGACACGCATTGTCCAGAAAAACCCTGCACTGCAGATCTGCTTTTTCCTTTTCGCATCCCGCGTCACATATACCTCTATGCTACAGTAAAATAGTTCCCCTCTCCCCCAATCAGGGTTGGAGATATCAGCACAGTCTCTGAACTTTTTGATCTTACCTTGTATATATATATATATATATATATATATATATATATATATATATATATATATATATATATATATATATATATAAAATATAAATATAGAGAAATTGAAAAATCGGAAATAAAAATGTTTTAGTAACTTTTGCGCAAGGCAGCATGAGGGTACCAAACACTATATATATAGAAAAATTGAAATATACAAAGTGAAAAAAAGGAAGGAAGGCTCGGCAAAAAGCTTACATTATGGCGGTAAGGGGTTGTGACCTTACTCCCCAGTTCAACGAGCTCGTCAAAAACGCCGCGGCATTTTCACTCCTGGTCGCCAGCCATGGCCCAAGCCAACCTCCGGAGTGACTTTGAAATCCTCACGAGACCTGGATAGAGAAGTGCACGAGAGTCATATCACCTCAAATAAAGCCAACTGAATTGCCGACTCAAATGAAATGTAGTGCCAGCTGCGGTCCTGTGATCACAGTGCGGTCCTGTCATATGGAGGGTTCGATGATTTTGTCTCTAATTGAACTCAAAAAAGACTTAAGTCTTACACCATATGCAAAATTGGTTCTGTATAAATTATCAATATTTTTACGCATAAAGGAAATTGGATATTTATTAAAAAATGCTTGTTTTAAAAATTCTTGATCAAAATTGATACGTAAATGTTCCTCTTTGATAGTTCTTTTTATTCTGATTAAACCTCCCAAGAATACATTGCGAAACACATTCAAATGTATGTTGGAGTTCCAATGTATAATTCCAATAATGGGTATTTTAAATTGTTTTCTTTTATCACAGATGGTGAATATGAGAGGGATTTGACAATAGTTGATATTCAAATCCAAAAATTCGACCTCGTTGTTATTTCTAAGAGGGTTTTCCTTCAAGATTAGGTTTGGTGGATAAAAATCAAAGTTCATTGTGTAGTTTTCATTCTCATATCCAATAATTACGTCATCCACATAACGTAGGTAGATGATTTCGTTGTTTATATGTGATCTTCTTTCATAAAAACTAAGATATATATCAGCCAATATGGAAGAACATCCCCCCCCCCATGGGGATGCCCTTAATTTGTTGATAAATAGATAATCCGTTGTAAAGGTAATTTTCTTTAATAACTATTTTGATTATAGACTTGAATTTATTGAATTCCAGACTCCTTTTCAAGTCATATTCTTCAAACAAGCTGTAAAGTATATTTGTCATGTCATCAAGATCTATAGTATTAAAAAGTTCCTGGAAATCATAAGTTCTTAAGTGCAAAGGATGTTTATGATCTTTCAATATATTGATCACTTGTAGACTGTTTTTTATAATATAGCTTCCTTGGTTATTAAGTTTCAGCAAAATAGGTTGTAAAAGCTTCATTAACATATTATTGGCTTTCGTGAGATAGGTATTGCATCCAACAGTAACTGGTCTGAAAGTAATAGGACTTTTATGTAGTTTCGGAATATTAATCAGATACGGATACTTGATAATTCCTGTATATTTGATACCAGTTAATAAATACAAAGCTTTGATTTTATTTGAGATTTCCTTAAGGGAGAGGTTGATTTTACTGTAAAGAACTTCATTTTCATATTTTTCTCACGAAAGCCAATAATATGTTAATGAAGCTTTTACAACCTATTTTGCTGAAACTTAATAACCAAGGAAGCTATATTATAAAAAACAGTCTACAAGTGATCAATATATTGAAAGATCATAAACATCCTTTGCACTTAAGAACTTATGATTTCCAGGAACTTTTTAATACTATAGATCTTGATGACATGACAAATATACTTTACAGCTTGTTTGAAGAATATGACTTGAAAAGGAGTCTGGAATTCAATAAATTCAAGTCTATAATCAAAATAGTTATTAAAGAAAATTACCTTTACAATGGATTATCTATTTATCAACAAATTAAGGGCATCCCCATGGGGGGGGGGGGGATGTTCTTCCATATTGGCTGATATATATCTTAGTTTTTATGAAAGAAGATCACATATAAACAACGAAATCATCTACCTACGTTATGTGGATGACGTAATTATTGGATATGAGAATGAAAACTACACAATGAACTTTGATTTTTATCCACCAAACCTAATCTTGAAGGAAAACCCTCTTAGAAATAACAACGAGGTCGAATTTTTGGATTTGAATATCAACTATTGTCAAATCCCTCTCATATTCACCATCTATGATAAAAGAAAACAATTTAAACTACCCATTATTGGAATTATACATTGGAACTCCAACATACATTTGAATGTGTTTCGCA
Source organism: Amaurobius ferox (assembly GCA_951213105.1). Lineage (NCBI taxonomy): Eukaryota > Metazoa > Arthropoda > Arachnida > Araneae > Amaurobiidae > Amaurobius > Amaurobius ferox. The sequence continues at coordinate 24,155,140 of OX578152.1, forward strand.
ATGTATTCTTGGGAGGTTCAATCAGAATAAAAAGAACTATCAAAGAGGAACATTTACGTATCAATTTTGATCAAGAATTTTTAAAACAAGCATTTTTTAATAAATATCCAATTTCCTTTATGCGTAAAAATATTGATAATTTATACAGAACCAATTTTGCATATGGTGTAAGACTTAAGTCTTTTTTGAGTTCAATTAAAGACAAAATCATCGAACCCTCCATATGTCAGGACCGCACTGTGATCACAGGACCGCAGCTGGCACTACATTTCATTTGAGTCGGCAATTCAGTTGGCTTTATTTGAGGTGATATGACTCTCGTGCACTTCTCTATCCAGGTCTCGTGATGATTTCAAAGTCACTCCGGAGGTTGGCTTGGGCCAGGGCTGGCGACCAGGAGTGAAAATGCCGTGGCGTTTTTGACGAGCTCGTTGAACTGGGGAGTAAGGTCATAACCCCTTACCGCCATAATGTAAGCTTTTTGCCGAGCCTTCCTTCCTTTTTTTCACTTTGTATATTTCAATTTTTCTATATATATATATATATATATATATATATATATATATATATAAATAATCTGAAATAATAACTAATAGCAATCAATTATTGAAGATACACTATCCACAATAAATTATTCTAAAATAGATATAATGTGTCTATCATGCTGAAACATGTGCCTTTTTTAAGATACTTCATTTTATAAAATAAAAAAAAAAAAAAAAAAAAAACCAAACATGAATATCTTTCCTATTATCAAATGAATAAATGCTTCATAAGTACTTTTAACAAAAAATATATGGATTTGATTTTCAAGTTATCATGAGCTATGTTTGAAGTGTTAAATATTTTATTTTTCCACAGGGAGAGTAATATCTCTTGAAAAAATCAGATTACTTCTATGTAATTCATGCTGTTGACATAAGGCCAAGCAGTCAATGTTTGAGTAAAATTAATACTTTAAGTCACTTATGATGGATTTTATCATACATAAAGGAAGATTTTGAGTGTGTACAGTCTGTAGCGGGAAATCTAAGCATCATACAGCTATGTAATTTGGTACACAGGTACTCTCTTCTCTGCATACACAGACCACCTCAGTGATATTTTTTTAAAAATCCATATTAGTTTTTTAGTTATTTTATGATTTAGTACGATTTTGAGCGATATTCATGATTTTTACAAAAAATAGTTTATAGTTACTGAAAATATCATCACAGAGTTTCTGTCCTGACATCATCGGAAAGATCAAACAAACCTACCAATGCTGTTTGATCCATATTCATAGGACGATTCCTTCATATTTATTTCTTTCAAATACATCAAAGATTGTGTCTTTTAACACTTTCAAACATAGTTGCAAAGTGTTTCTAGGTTTTGGTTCATTCTGTCTGTCCATTCGCACGATAACTGCTGTAAAAATGACTATATCAAAATGAAATTTTAATATGTTGTTGAGATGGTCTGTGGAACGTATGGGAATGTAAATGAATAATATCACCCAATTAGTCTTGGATTGAACAGGGGTTGAAAAAGTGAAATACATTGAACTTCATGGGACCTAATTTTTCAAACATTTTTTTAACGAAGTTAAATTTCACAAATTGCTTCAAAAATTTTAGGAAATATTCAAATTATACTATAAAATACATAAAAAAAAATTTCAGCAAAATATGTTAGGCAGTTTAGTAAATAAAAATTTAAATAATAATTGCACCCATATTATATGAAGAGATCATGTGACCCACTTCAAAATAAAATATGGCATCCATCTATTTTTCCCAGTGTAAAAATTATGATTTTCAAAGTTCCTTTAAATTTATATTTAGTGTTGCATTAGGCCTAAAACTGCTTTATTTTTGCATATTTTCTGTGCATCTATATTCTGTGCCAATGCAATTACAATATTTTTTAGTTTAAATGATCATCAAACTTTGATTATTTCTACAACGAAGCCTAATTTTAATAGATGCAGAATGTAAACAAGTGATTTTAAGATGAATTGTATAAGAATTGTTGAATATTTTTCACGCAAAATTATTTAGCTCTGGAGTCTGGAATAAAAGTGATATGAATGAAACATTCATTGCTTTTACATACAGAGCCAGATGATTTATATTTCGATGACGTCATTTGAATAAAGTACATTTATTTTGATGAAATTTAAAGTTTTCAAATATAATAAATTATTGTAGTACTGTGATAATTTAAAATATATCAGCTCTGAATGCATTGAATTTCAGAGATGTTTAAATAAAATTGCATTTCAGTTGGAAAGTGTTTCATAATCAATGTTTTATGTACGATTGATCTTTCTTGTTATGTTATATGATACTTCTTTTGCCACATCTGAAAAACTAAGATTAGCACAATTCTTATAGTTTAAAAAAAGTTGCAAATATATCTTCACATTCTAACAAAATATCTTTTTATTTCATCTGTGATTTTAATTTTGGTGACTTTTTAAGTGATCACATTAAAGCAACAAATGCTATCTTGCTCATTTTCTCCGGCAACATTTCCCCCCCTCCCCTCCCCCCCTGCTCGATTATGCATACCCAACTCTTGCAGAGAATCAAAAGGTGAGCTATAGCCATCACTTCTTTCTAATTGCTTCTTTTATTTTTTTGCATTCCATGGAAAGAAATTCAAATGCATTCAAATACAGTTTCAAATGTATTATTTAAGTAGCAGGTACTTCCTTAATTATTTATAAGTAGTGGCTGCTTATTTAGGACCCAGGCCATGCTGGGCAGTTCGTTCCAGTGCATATTAATAAGGCAGTTTCCACTTGTGATAAGTATCTGATCTTTGGTTGGGAAAAACTAAATGACACAAGCTGATCAGATGCAAAGGTGGCTATGTTGTACACAATTGGCCAAAAGAGATGGTAGCACTAACATATCTCTAGCCTCCCATCTTCTACGTGTTTCGGAATAGAATTATTTAATTAAGGTGATTTCATAGGTTAAACTATAAAAAGATCTACAGTTTAAATATTAATATATAATTTTTAACCTTCATTTACAAAGGTTTAGTTAGAATAACTCTGGGACTTATTTTGGAATCCTTTACAAAATTACCACTATAAAAAGGGCAAAAATCCAAACATGAAAAAAAGTGTCCTTCACAAAATTCCAAACATGAAAAAAGAATTCTCGTAAAATTTCAAACTTGAAAACATAAATATTACAAAATTCTGTATATATATAAAAAAATAAATTTCATACAAAATTTTAAATATAAGAAACGATCCTTCAATTTAAGAAAATCCAAACTTGAAAATAAGATCCTTTGCAAAATTCCAAATGTGAAAAAAAGGTCTCTTTACAAAATTCCAAATGTAAAGATAGGACCCTTTATAAAATTACAAATGCTTTTTACATTTGTAATTTTGTGAAGGACCATTCCCCAAATTAGAAACATGAATATAAGATACTTCCCAAAATTACAAAATGTAAATAAAAAAAGCCAAGCTTGGATACAGCTTGCAGATCCTCTGGTTACCCAGTGGGCCAGGGCTCATTGGATTTATATTTTTCCCTTATGGATAATGTATATGATAGGCTGAAATTGAAAGGGCTGATCATGCCTATTTTTACCTAGGATGATCTCAGCAGTAGCGTACCCAGGATTTCTTTAAGAGGGGTTCATCCTTGAGATAGTTTTCCCCAGTGACGTTATGATATATATATATATATATATAATAATAATAATAGTTTGAAAGTCCAATATATATATATATATATATATATGTTTGGGTGTGTAATTCTTTTATAATAAATCGTTTATTCGAATTATACTTGTAAATCCGTTCGGGCATTTCCCATTGGGCATTGGCAATGCATGTTGATCTGACGCCAGTACAGTATATACAAATGGCAAATTTATTTATTTATATAAAAACTCTTTTGGTGTTAAGAATATACTACATGCATGTATTTGCAATAAGAAGCCCAAGGCATAGGTATTAGAAAATAACATAAAATAAACTCACCCACCAGGTGATCAAAGGAGAAAACTAACATATATTCATATCTGTAAATTATATGTATAGCATCAGAATAATATAAAAGTTATTTTTTTAGTTCTAATAGATTATGTGTGTGTGTGTGAAAGAGTTAATTCTCAATACTTATGAGTCAATGCATGGATTTGTCACTGTGCACTTCATAGGTTATAAGGCAATGTCCAGTCGACGAGGATTCTTTGCAAGTTCATTTAATACGTCTTCTGCAGTTGGGGTATGATTTCTGTAAATATTCAGAAGAGCTAGACTGTTCATTCTTGTACTTCCAATGGAATTGCGTAGGTACGTCTTAAGACGGCGAATGGTTGAGAATGATCTTTCGCTTGTGCAAGTAGAAACTGGAAGGACAGCTAATATTTCCAGAAGTCTAAATATATTAGGCATAATATTTTGGTTGCATATAGCCAGACCTTCTGTAGTAGTTTTCGGGGGTCTAACTTTATCGTGTCCCCCTGCTCTCATAATTCTTTTATACCACAGTGTTAGCTCAGAATTTAAGTTTTCCTGGCAACCGTCCAAATCGTAAGCATAAAACTGTGTGAGCGCTGCGAATACTTCAAGCTGTGAAGGTTGCAAAACTGAAGGATCAGTTGGTAGAATGCACTGGAATCCTTTTAAAATTTTTCGGTGTGTTAGGAAGCGTAAATCCAGCTGGGACAAGAAAGAATCGAGAAATGGAATGAAAATGCTGGCACGGAAATATGTTTCTGGTGTCGCTGTTGTTACGTTGACATGATTCGTTTGTCTTCCAGCCACACGAGGAATTATAATGGATAATCCTAACTTCTCTAAGGCTTTCGAGGCAGAAATAAATATTTTAGAGAATTTTTCATAGGCATTTTCGTGCAAAGATTTTATTTCCCTACTAATGTCTTCCGCCAGGTTCACTGCTTCTCGTAAGTCTATCGTAGACTTCTGCAGAAATCTGCACAAATGCACAGTTAAGGAGAACACTTTGTGAATGCAAAAGAGCGAAATCACAAACTGGCAATTTGTTACAGTGCACAGCAGAGAATTAATTGGCTTGTGCTGACGAATCCTTATCTATCCAGTCTGATATTTTTTGGAGTGTTTCAACAACTGGATCATAAAGCTCTATTACTGCTGTTACAGAGTCATACCTTTCCAACCATCGGGTTGCACAGAGATGTTTCAGTTGTTCTCGTAGCGAAGTAGATGTTTCCATATCATTTATTGCAGTCGTGAGTACATGTTGTCTTTTTGGAGTGTTCAGGAATTCATACAAGGTTGCTATAGTCCCCATGCAATTTCTTATTGCTGTGACCTCACATGCTTTTGATACTGCCAAGTTGAGGCTGTGGCCAGAGCAGTGTACATAAAGGGCGGATGGAATCACTTCCCTCACATAGGCTTGCACACCATTTAGTCTTCCGCTCATTGAGGCTGCTCCATCGTAACCTTGGCCACATAACTTCTTGATCTCCACATTTAATGATTTCAGCTTGTTTATTATTGTCATTGCAATTCCTTTACCTGTTACATCATGGATAGGAATGAATTGCAAAAAAAATTCTTTCACAGAGAATTTTTCCCTGTCAATATAACGAACACATAGTGATAATTGTTCTACACCTGCTATGTCAGTTGTTTCGTCGGCGAGGATGGCAAAGAAAGTTGAATCATTTATTTCACAAACAAGCTTGTGAAGTATCAAATTATTACAGGTTTCAATTACTTCATTCTGGATTTGGGGGCTGATATACTGCACATTTCCACCACTGTATTCCAACATTTGTTCCAGAATGGGGGTCATACTTACTTCGGAAACGAAGCAGTGCTCGAAAGTTTCCGTCATTCTCATCTGGTTTTTCGGTCACTGCAATTCTCCCTGAATCCCTGTGCCCTCTCAACGCGAGTCCTTGCTCTCTACAAAACAAAACTGTTTCAATGATTGGTATGATATTGTTTCAATGATTGGTATGATATTTTTTCTGTTTTCTAATTTTTTTTCTCACTGCCGCAGTATCCAATTGTTCTTTCACAGACTTTTCTTTCCATACGTAATGTCACTCAAAGTTCCAGCAAACTCTATTGATTGCTTATGATAGTGACACTTTTCATGCTGGGAAAATCGCTCGACGGCATCTTTCCAGTTATCAAATTTAGCTTTACATAACTGACCTAAGAGCTGCTTACCAGATCCGACACCATCATTAGGGGCAAAAAGTGCACAAAATTTGCAAAAGGCTCCACCCAAAAAGTCTGAATAAGCAAGCCATTTCCATTGATAAAGCCATTTACACTGAAATCGCAAATTTCTATTTCCTTTTGTTGGAAAAGCAAATCCTGGATCGGGTTCCCAGACGTTGTTGAGTATGCCCAGTTTTTTATCATTCGATATATCTTTCGCTACAAATAATCCAATATCATATGGGTGTGCTTCAGTAAAGCTTTGAGAGACATTCAGGATCGTTTCACATTCATCGGGTTTAGATGACACACATGGCTTTGCACTGTTATTCGATTCCGATATAAGTGGGGGCGACTTCACTAACAGAACCAGAGAAATTGTCAATAAAAGCACCACATTCATACTGAGTGGAAGAAGAAGCACTTGGGATGGATGGCGTTATGTCTGCATTTGCACTACTCATGCAAGAGTCATTTACACGTGGCTTTTTACCAAAGAAATGTAAAACTGAAGTATGTGATCATTTAGACATACCGAGCAGTATACAGTAATTTAGATTATAATTTAAAAATAGAATTCAAATATCAACGCCACTGATTTAATGAGCACAATTTGTGATTAACTGACGAAAATTTGAAGCTTGAATAAAAAGCACCAGCTTGGGGGTCAGAGTCAGAACTGAATAACAAAAGAACAAAAAGAAACAATTAAAGTTCCTTTTTTCTTATAGCTGGGTTTGATGCTTACTACGTCAGACGATACTGGTTTCAAGGCGAGTACAATCCACTTTGTACTGAAGAATTTCATGAAATTTACAGAAATTTTGTGACAAAAACTGCACGTGACATAAGCACATACACCAACCGCTCTCACAGATTCTTTACTGCTACATTACTCCAGTAACCGGAATCCAGTTGCCTCCCACCCCTCACCCCCCAACTTTTGAGGTCTTCCAAAAGAGCTCTGTCAATCACAGAAACTGGAGGTTCCATTGTCAACTTGGGTAGGTGATCCAGCGCAAGGGAAAATGAGAGGTTTTTTTTTTTTTTTTTAGCTTTACAGGGGCAGTTTTCAAAATCACTAAAAAATAATCTTGAAAGTAACTTAAATCCTGGCACTATATTTTGGCTCAAAGGGGGGGGGGGTTAACCCCATAACCCCCCCCCCCCCCCCTGCGTATGCCACTTGATCTCAGACATCTAGGCCTGCACTGCACAAAATTACAAACTTAAAAATAAAGCAAGTTGTAAAATTATAAACTTGAAAATAAAGAATGTTGCAAAATTACAAAAGTGAAAAAAGGAACCTTGAAATTAGAAATATGAAAGAGAAGCCTTCATAAAAATCCAAACAATATAATAATAATAATAAAACCTCACACAATTTTAATTAAGAGCATTATACAGAGACACCAACCAATTAATGAAATTTCAGTAATGAAGAAAAAAAATAGCAGTAGTTTTAAGGCTTTTCAGTAGTCAGGTTAAAAAATGAAATATATATGCTCACATAATACAAAAATGAATAACCTTAAAATTATTTAAGTATAGGTATAATTATGGATTAATATATATATTTATATTTACATTATAAATTTTTTTTCCATTGAAAATGAAAATTATTTTATATTGAAAACAAATATTTACATTTGGTAAAACACAAAATTTTCACTAAAAATAATAAAAAATAAAACATAGCAATATATTAAAAGAAGTGAATATATTAATTTTAATATATCCCTGCCAAAATGGTTGCTTTTTTGTTTGCCTAACTCATAGTTTTAATACCAATTTTTGGAAAGTATCTCTTCAAAGGGTTCATATTCATTTTTCAAAATAGGAAAAAAATGTATTATGAAAAATAATTAAAAAAATAACTTTAATAATTAACTAGAATATGAAAATAAACTAGTTTGGTCAATCTAATATGCAACATTTAGTAGATGAAGATGGATGGGAGATACCAATCGACTTTCAGCGATTCACAAATTCACTTGCACAATCATGCTATTTATGCAAAAATAATTATTTCTTCCCTTATCAATAATGTATCTGATGGGTCATGAAAGGGCCGATTATGCCCTTTTTTTCTTGGGATGATCTCGGACATCATATCTGGGCCAACACTGTACAAAATTACAAACTTGAAAATAAGGGAAGTTGTAAAATTACAAAAGTGACTCTTAAAATTAAAAAAGAACTCTTCACAAAAAACCAAACAGCATAATAATAATAATAATAATAATAATAATAAACCTCACAATATCTCAATTAAGAGTGGCATATTTCTTGAAAAACTATAAAATTCAACATTTACTATTAATACAATAAATACACAGAAATTAAATTTTTTAATAAAATAAAAATAAATGTACATGAAAATAAAATATTTTATTACCATCTCCATGGTGCAAATCTAAATCTATATAAAGGACACGCTTGAATTTCTGTAACAACTGCAAAATACCTAAGACAATATCATTTACATAGCAAAAACCATCAGCTTGATCCCTAAAAATATAAATATATATTACAGAATGAAGTCCAAATTGCTGATTTAAGACAATGCTGATCAATAAGAAATAGGGTATCAAAGCATCGAACTTGTACAATTCAAATTTTAAAGAAACTGAAACTAAACAATATAATTCAAGATATTATTTTTATCTTTTGTAAAAGACTATATCTTCAGGGTACTTGTTTATGCAGCTGAAAACTGATAGGAGAAATTTGCCATGATGTCTGTAAATGGCATATAAAGGGTTGCCATAAGATGGAAAGAGAATTATTTGAAAATTGGAACTCACTGTATGGAATGTTATTGTATGATATCTCACTCACTGTTTTATTTACGTTAAAATTATTTTATATAGTATATCTTTATTAGTTCTAAATAAACATATTTAATTATACAGTACACATTTTAATAGCTTTAATTTAACAAGAACCAGAACTACAATTATTAAGGTGACCACAACAGAAGCATCATGGGTATTAAATGTTAATTAAAGAATTTGACTTTATTATGAAAAAATTTACTTTCCAAACATTATCTACCTTTTTAAAGTTAAACATTCTATAAACACTTTGGACTACAAAGTGGTCCAAATCTCAAAATAGTGTACTGGCAAGCATGCTATGAAATCTCTAAATCATGCAAAATAATTTAAAACTGTAGTTCTTTAACTGCTTTTCTTTTTCATTTTATCTGCATCTTCACTATTGTATTCCATAACTATTGTATTCTATACTTTTGTTAATTTTAGTGACATTTTCAAACTGCTAAAACTAGAAATGCATTGATGGTTAAATTGCATTTAAAGTAAATTTGAGATATAAACAAAGTTTCAAAACAAAGATATTTCTATCTGCATATTTAAAAAAATTCTTATTAATAAATTAAAAGTGGAGTTTTTAGGAGATGCTTACAAAATGGTCACCACATTAGCATGTCTTTTTTTCCTTGCAATGCTTCAATTACTTTTCTTTTCCTTCAGTCATTACTTATTGAACAAAAGTGCTGAGCAACACAATTGGCTAGTAAGTATGTTTCTGTATTCTTACAGCAGGTGCAATAAAAAGTACTACTAAAAATAATGTACAATTGACCAGGAACTTAAGAAATAGTCTAAATGACTCCATTTTTTGGGAGGCATAATATAATTTCTTATTTAGCTTATACTATCAGTTTTGGCTACACGTCCAACAAAATTTAAAATTATTAAAAGTTTTAATTTAAACCATTAAAATTTTAATTACAACATTTTAGATCCCAAACTTTAGTGTTTTGGGGTACCATATGTCCACCATTAGAAGACAAATGAATACATACAATATTACAGTTAGATGGTAAATACAGCCCACACAGTTACACACTAAAGGAAATTAAAATTAGCATAAATCAGTATATTTAGAGTGAAATGAAATACATTTAAATTACAACAGGATAAATACAATATAAAAAGAAAATTGAAAAGTTAAAATGACCTAAACATATACAGTTCTTCTTAGTGTTCATGCTACATAAGTTAAAAGAAAATATTTCTTAATCAATTACCTTAAACAATAACTTAAAAAACACTTCGTGCAAAGGATAAGGAAAACTTGTGCACATTTAAACACAAATAAAATAATAATGCAGCATACAGCTGTTTCGAGGATACACTGGATCACTATCGTCAGTGTAAGAGAACCAACAAACCCGAAGTCAAAAAGATGAAATGTGTACAAATAGAAGAAAAAGAGGGGTTTAAAAAAGACCTGGATTATAAGTCTACCCGAGACAGCCAATCAGAAACCCAAAGAATTAAACAGTTCAGCCAATACTAAATAAGAAAAAAGATTGGCATGTGCCAAAACTCAAAAGAAATATCCCAATGAGTCAAGTCAGAACAAGAATAAATGAGGCCTATCTAGAAAAAAAAAAATAAGCCAAAAATGACACATAAGACACCCACCTCCCAGTCGTCCAAACAGCTGCTCATGTCCTAGGACGAGTCGGACGGTCTGGGTCTTCCACATGAGACACTCAAATGCTAAGAAATGGAACAAAAATTATAGGGCACTCCACCAGACCTAGGACAAAAATGAAGTACTGGACAAATCATTAACTAAATTACTAGAATTATTCTGGATATGGAAGACTTCAAAGAAGGCAAGATCATAGACCAACATGCATTTTTATATGATCCTTGAAGAAAACTCTATAGCAATATTGAGCAAGATTTATTAAAGTCTTGGGTTTTTTTTGACATAGTTTCAGGTTCCTTAATACTAAATTTAAAAGTACATTCAGTCTGACCAATATAAGAAAGATCACACTGACAAGAAATACTGTAAATGCCCCAATTACTAAAAATTTTTAAAGAATCTTTTAGATTAGAAAATGAGTTTATTAGAAGGATTAAGCATAATATAGCCATGCTGAGCAATTGCAGTTTTATTAAATTCATGTTTTTGGCATAGTTTTCATGATTCTCAATAAGAAATTTTAAAGCATTTTTAGTTTGACCAATATAAAAAGACTACACTGACAAGAAATACTGTAAATGGCCTAACTATTAGAATTTTCTAAATGATCTTTTAGATTAGAACATCTGAGTTTATTAGAAGGATTAAACAAAATATAACACTGTTGAGCAATTGCAGGTTTATTAAATTCATGTTTTTCGACATAAATTTCATGATCCTTAATAAGAAATTTTAAAACATGTTTAGTTTGACCAAGAAATACCACACTAACAAGATATACTGTAAATGCTCCAACTATTAGAAATTTCTAAAGGATCTTTTAAATTAGAACATCTGAGTTCATTAGAAAGTTAAAATACAATATTAAATTTGAATTTTTAAGGATTAACAAGGATGGCCAGATTATTGTTTTGAATAAAAACATGTATGTTGAAAAACTTGCAAATTTAATCAATGAAGGTCCATATGTGCTATTAGCAAAAATCCTTGTAATTCTAATTTAAACAAAATTAGACAAGTCATTAAATCTTTATATATAATTCCTGAAAATGGTAAAAAGTCCCTAATTCTTGCTGTGGCTAATTATATATGCATTATTTTGAAGTTAAGCTTTTTGAAATATCCATTTTATTTTTTATACACATTATATTTATGACAATTTTGCTCTTCCGGATCACTTTTTTAATGTTGTTGATGGTATTTTGGATATTTTGAATTCCATTGCTCCTTGCATTCAGTTTACCAATGGAACGGTAAACAATAATCATTTTGTGTTTTGGGATGTCTTGATCATTCACAACAATAAAATCTTTCCTAAACTATTTTCAGTTTTTCTATCTTCACATAAAAATTTCTGCTATTCACCTAACCAGAAAATTGCTGCTTTCAATATGTTTGTTTGTCCACCATGCTTTAAATATTTATTCTACTATAAATTTGCCCAATTCTGAGATCAATGACTCAAAAGCCATTGCTGTCAATTATGGTTTCTCTCCCAACATTGTTAATCATGCTATTAAAATTTTTCTAAACTTTCCTCTAAACTTTATTCTGAAAAGGATTTCAATAACATTATCATTTTATCATTTTTTCCAAAAATCCATCAGCAGATTGCTAGAATCCTTAAAAAATTCAATTTTAATATTGTATTTAAACCTTCTAATAAACTCAGAATTTCTAATCGTAAAGATCCTTTAGAAATTTCTAATAGTTGGGCCATTTACAGTATTTCTAGTCAGTCTGATTTTTCTTATATTGGCTAAACTAAAAGTGCTTTAAAATTTTGTATTAAGGAACATGAAAATTATGTAAAAAAAAAAAGAATTTAACAAATTTTCAATTGTTTAACATTGCTATAATTTTGACCACCATTTTGAGTTTTGTTCAGCAAAGATCATACAAAAATGCATGTCAATCTAAGATCCTGACTTTTTTGAAGCCTTAAATATCCAGAAAAATTCTAGTAATTTAGTTAGTGTCCAATTGCCCAAGTATTTGTCCTAGGTTTGGCGGAATGCCCTATAATGCTTTCTATTTTTTTTTTATCCTTTGAAGGGGGGGGGGGGGGAGGAGATGCGCCATTTTTGACTAATTTTTCATCTTGTTGGGTCTAATGTATTTTTGTTCAGATTTGACTCGCCTTGTCAGGATATATCTGTTGAGTTTTGATATACACCAATCTTGTGTGTTACTTCTCATTTCAGATTGGTTGGACTGTTCTTCATTATGTTTTCTAATTGGGTCTATCAGGAAGGACATTTAATCCAAGTCTTGGGTATATAAAGCCCCCCTCTGTTGTTGTTTTTTTATTTGTGCCCATTTTATCTTTTTGACTTCGAGTTTGTTAGTTCTTTTGCATTAATGAAGGGGAGGCAGCTTATTCACGAAATAGCTGTCTGCTGCATTATCACCTTATTTGAGTTTAAATACGTTGCTCAATTTTTTCAGTAACTTTAATATAAGGTATTTTCAGAAAACTGTGTCTTTAACTTTTTCTACAATTTTTAACCGATTCTTCTAAAAATTTTGGAGGCAGGCTTAATATGAAATTATGGTGTACCATCTGCAAAATTGAGTCAATCACATTACACTCTAGAGCAAATGCACATTGCTTTTAGAACTTTTAGTTATAATACTTACCGCCTAATTCTATGGCATCACACTTTTATCCAACATTAAATGACATAACAATTGATAGAAAGAGATAGATTGAGACACTGATGGAGAAAAGAAACATGATAATCTGGCAATCATTTTGTAAATGCATACCATGATTACACTGATAATTTTTATAAACCTAAAAAATCTTTGCTTGGTATGGGACTTCTTGGGTTTATACTGGAATACAAATAAAAAGTTGAAAAACTCTGTGTGAAGTTAAGGAAACAGAATTAGAGAGTTGATAGAACATTTGCCAAGAGTACACTAATAAATACACAAGAGTTTGATGATCACGTATTAACATACAAATTTGCTATGATTAACACACAAATTCGCTAGGATTAACACACAAATTCAAAAGAGTATAAAAATTCACTCAATCTCCTGTTTAAAATAAACTGAAATTTAAATATTTCATTAGCAACAGTATAAACAGTTGATTAAAAGTATTAAATGGTTTTAAAAAAATGCCTTTTTGCTATTGCCAATGTGGTTGCTGTACTTTTATCTTAAAAAAGAAGGCTGTCCTTTGCTTCTGAAACTGGTGAATATTTTTAATCAACTGTTTATACTATGACTAATGAAATATTTTAATTTATGATTCAAAAGATTTTAACCTATTTTATGCTTGCTGACAAAATAAATATATAATTTAAATCATGTCATCAATTTATTTTTATTAAAAATGGAAAATCTGAAAAATAACTAACAAAAATTTCCATTTACTATTCTTTCACTAAAAACATACAAATAAACCATTCAAAATAATACTTTTTAAAGACAATTCTATCTCATTTATCACATTTTAACAGAAAAATGCTCCAAAAAGTTTGATAAGTACTTTTTGGCATGGTGCCAACCTCCACCCCAGTTGACAGCAATTTGATATTTGCCACTGAGTAAGGCTTTGGCAGCAGTTACAGTGGCTCCACCAATCACAGATGCAGCATCAAATATCTGAAGAATGAATGGGCAGTCATAACCTAAAATTAACATTGGACTTATCAGCATAATGTCTGATTAAGCATAAGTATTTAGCGTACTTAGAAGAACAGTTCGGTGAAGAATGAATAATCATTATGAGGGACAATGCGTTTCTGCTACTTGCTTTACAATATCTATGCACAAATACTATAAAATAAATTTATAGCATTTGTGCGTACACTTTACAAAGTATACAATGAATGTTCAAATTATGTATGTACCATGCTTTTAATGTTTAATGTTTTACAAAAGCATTTATACATAAACAAAGTGAGTTTAGTGCAATAACTGATAAGTATGCCCAAAATTGAACTTTAAGGGGTTAAAATGTTTTTAATTTCAAAAAGATTTGCTTTCAGTGGGACTAACATTTTTAGTTTAAAATTCAGTTAGTATTCAGTTTCAAACAGATTTTACTGTACAAAATAATATTTTTAATAAAGTCTATTTAGTATAAGTTTTTGTATATTTTAATATTTTCACTGTTTTATATCAAAAGATTCACAAAAATAGTGAAATTATGCAAACATTGAACTGTAGAGTCATATTATAAACCACCAGATTTAGCATCCATCATGATAATATAATGAATGTAAAATAATCAATTCAATTAAATAGTAATATAGTAATATTGCTTGCCCATGTAGGGGCGGGTTGTAGAATACCCCCCCCCCCCCCCCCCCCGTGTTTCGTAAAAGGCGAAAAATGGGGCCCCAGTGCCTGGGGGATAGCCAGGTACCCTGCCCCTGGGGATTATATCAGGGGACTGGTCCTCCAGGTTAGGAGTTGGGCGTGGGGCTAACAACTCCACCCCAGAAAAAATTCTTGTTACGAAACCTTAAAGGAGGTCTTGGCCCTACAAGGGCTGTAGTACCATGATGATGATAGTAATATTGCAGGACAATATAATGCATGTAAAATAATCCATTCAATTAAATAGTAATATTGAATTTGGCTACAACAGAAATTTAACACCTTTCTTTTATGTTGCCAACCCTTCCACTTCTCACGGAACTAAATGAGTTTATTTTTATTTTCCCTATAATACTTGGTAATGTATAATAGAGAAATTATATTGGAAACATGAAAAAAATTGCAACTTAAGTTTCTAATGGATCTGCACATTTTAAGCATACTAGAATTTAAAAAAACCATTTTTAGCATGACATCTGTGTTAGAGGTTTCTATAGCTCAGCTCTTACCCATTGGTTTAGGTCTAACCTGGCCCAATGGATTGGGCCGAATTTTAAGTACACTATTTAGAACCAGGCTGGGCTTGGTTCATATTTTTATTAAATTCAGATTAGATCAGATTGGGACAAAATAAATAAGAAAGCCAAAAATAGATCAAAATTGAAACAAACATTTGAACGAACAGAAAAATTTGAAACAAATGAAACCATACGTTTCATTTGCTTGAAAATATATATAACAAATATTTGTTGAAAACATATGTTATATATGAAACAAAATTCTCCATAAATTGATGAAAATTTCCCTAACCCATATTAAGTAATAAAAATTTGCTCTGTACAGAGAACACAGATGATTAAATTAAAACTGGATATAGAAAAGGGTTAATTTCAGATAAGATTTTTTAAAACTAATTTATTCAGACTTTATGGAGTCAAAATAAAATATTGTTCTTTGCAACTTTCGCCAATTGATTTGAATAGTTACTTTCTGGACTAGTACTTGAAGAATCAAGTTTCTTGAAACTACAGTAATGCAACAACAAAATATGTTCTGGTCTGGATGCAGAAAATAAATATACGATGCCAATGTAGCAGATCTCATATTTCATAACATCGTCTGAGTTATGAATTTAATAGGAAGAAATCACATTCCAAATTTAATTTTTGAGTATATGATCATTCAGTTTTAATCGCTGGTCAAGTGAGAGCTGCAATTTGTTATATTTTTAATTTATTGCTACAAAATTTACTTGTTTCTGTACTGTGATTGCTTGACTAGTAGTGAAAATATGAGATCCAACAAGTACTGTTTACTTTAAAATTTAATAATATTTTATTTGCATTTTTACTGTAATTTTAATTTCAGTTATTAGATTCTGAATAAAATTATTAAATTTAAATAAATTCTATACTTTAAATGCAGTTCCGTCGATTTCTTTCAACAAATATTGAATGAAAATTTATTTAAGCAGTTAGAATTTAAAATTAATATACGGATAAAATGAATTATTGTCTTTGAATGTATGCTTGTATTCTAAACATCTTACACTTTCATTTTAAAATTATAAAATTTTAAAAATATTCATAACTATGTTATAATCGAAAAGGTAATGAATACAATAATTGAAAATGTTTTTAAAAACACTAACAATTGTAGCATATGACATGTTTGTTTTGTTACCACTGCAGACAAGCAGACAAGAACATTTGGTATTGATGAACTCTAACAAGAGGGGCACTGTATTGTTTGTTCACTGATAACTTAAATCGATGAAGAGTGCATTTTTTTAAGTAAAATCTCAGTGAAGAGTCATTTTGTTATTTCATCTCTAATTATTCAACTAAAATGTTGAATGAAAATTCACTTTATAGAATGCTCATTCTTGATTTGTACAGACTTTTCAAATTTGGGGTCTCTATGATTTATTACTTTATATGTAATACAATTTGTGATTCCGTAAGTGGTAAATTCTGACCATGATACAAAGCAATAGTGCCTTAGCTTTATACAGGTTTCAATATATTATAAAAATATTCGGACTGGAATACATCAGGATGGGCTTTGAGTCTTTTCAGGCTAGGTCAAATCTTTATATTTTGAGGCTCAGTCAGGTAAAAATTTTAAAATTAGGCTTGTGCAGACCTCTTGTCCATGTGTGTATCCACTCTAGTTCAAAAACTGATTGACCAAATTTTACAAAATGCGATAGATAAATTACTTATGGGTTACCCTGGTGCTAATTAGATTTTTGAATGATTAGTAAAAAAATAATATATATATATATACACCTTATATTGCCAAGTGACCTGCAAAATTGTTACTCTAACTACTTGTGGGTTACCCTGGTGATTGGATATTTGGTATGATTCCGAAAAGAACCTGTCTTTTATTGTAAAATGGCCCACAAAAATCATCTAAAACTAAATTAAAAGTATATGCTCAAATGTATCAATTAAATTTTTATTTCACACATAATTTTTGAGGATAAAAAGAATAAGATCAACCTCATAACTCTAAGACTAACCATTCTCGAGATATTTTCTTTTTACATATTTTTGCCACTTCACCTTTGAAAATATGTCCAGTCGCCAAATAAAAATAAAATAAAAACTGAAAATTCAATGTAATTTCAAATAATTATTCATGTTATTTTATGCAATTAAATTAAATTTAATGAATTATGAAAGAAAGAGAAAATGAATTTCAGTTTGTTGGAAAAGTCATGTGCTGACATCAAATTTTTCTTAATATCACCAAGAGTGAGATAAACAAAATGGATCTGCATACATTTTTATGCAAACAAAATTTGAAGTAAGTGGTTAAAGTAAACATGATAAATAAAAATAAAATAAAATAAAAATTACTAAAAAAATAATAATAGTAACTTATTGAAGATTACAGGTTTTAAATAATATAAGGTAAGCATGCTATGATTGTATATTTAGGAATGAAAGATAGATATGTATTTTGCTTCCTATCAGAAAATTATTTGAAAAATAAGTCAATAATTAAGAAAATTTCAGCATATAGCCTCTAAGACCAGTTATATTTTTTAATGAGCTTGTGGGACTTTAAACTGACAGTTTTAATTATAGATGTTTTTTAATACAAGTATAATAATTTTGAAGATTGACCTCCACACTCCTAAAAAATGTTAGGTTTCAGGCCCATTACAAAGACACATCTCTGAAAATACATCTATACTCTATTGATAATTTTTACTTATTAAAGGGAACAGCAAATAAACAAAAGCTTTTACAAATGAGGCATTATAAAATGGAAAACATAAATCCTACAGCTTTAAGTAAAAGCTGCTGCTTTCAAATAAAAATCTGCAATAAACAAGAAATTTAAATGCAACATCTTTGCTTTTAAATAAAATATTTCAATAGACATGATTCTAATACTCGAAATATTTTTACTTTCAGGTAAAAGTTTGTAATAAACATGATTCTAAATTTAAAAAAAATAAATAAACAAATAAAAAGAAAATTAATATGATTAAAAATAAAAATTTGTACAATATAAAATTTCATGCAGATGCCTATTCAATTTTAAATTTGTACTTGGATCTTATACTTGTATTTGAATCTTATTTCCTATTTTTACAAAATATAGCAAACTTGATTTATTTATGTAATAAAACTAAATCAGATAAATCACTGCAAATTATGCAATTGAGAATTTTTTTTAATTTTAACATTATTATGGATACTTCAATAAAATTTATGTCAAATTTTTTACCTATTAAAAGAACGCATGAATGATTAAAGAAAAACTTATTCAAAACAATTTAAAAAAATCCAATAAATATTCAGCTGTTAATTTTAATATAAATAAAATCAAAATATATTTTAATATTTTTTTTTATTTAACTTTAATTTAAAACAAAATTTTCAAATTAAAAATTTTCAATTGTACATTGATTCTTGGATCACTTTAAATAAAACACATATTTCAAATTAAATTATTAAAAATCAATGCAAACACATTTTTAGATTTTTACCAATGCCAAATTTTTCCATTTCTTCCTCCTCTTCATCTAAAAGCTCTTCTTCAGTAAGATTATTAATTTTTCTCAAAAATTCAATATATTCTTCTGAATGAAAGGATTTAAGCTCTTCTATTGTAGCAAACTGGGGAGGAATAACATTTACATGCTTAAGCAGTTCATACGCTTTTATTAAATTGTGAGTAACAGTGACCTACAGAAAACAAAGAGGAATTTAATCAATTGCATTAACAAGAAGTTTCAATATATATTTAATTCAATTACATGTATTACAGGGTTTTAATGGGGAAAAAATTATAACAATAAAAAAAAAACATCCTGAATTTTAAAGGTAGATTTTAGCATTTTCTCAGATGAGTTAAATTTTTAAAATTTCAAAATTACATAAACCATACATTGGAATGTCTTGCCAATTTTAACTTCATATTTTATTTTTGAAATAACTTTAGATTATCTAAAATATTAATATGATGCATATTTTAAAACACATTCATATTTCACTATTATCTTTATATTGCATTCAAAACTTTTATTACGTAGAGAGGAGAAAAATTGTAATATACAATCATGGAAGGAAATTTCCTTGGATTTTCCAGGGTTATTTTAAACTCATTTTTAAATTCATGAATTGGCAATCTTGATTTTAGCTGAAATTTGTTTTTCATGTAATTCCCTTTTAATTCATAAATGTGTTTATTATTCGACGGCATATTTTATCACAGGTGAATTGTTTCTATGAAAAATAAATCCATAAAATTACGCACCGAAAAAAAAACTCAATTTACAATACAAAATATAATACAAATCGCAGCCCCCTCCCCATTAAAAATATAGCATAAATAAAATATTCTGTGAAGTTTATAAGTCATGAAACTTTAATTAAATTAATAAATGCAATTATTTACCCGGAATTTATTATTTCCAGTAAATTATTGTAATACACAAAATTATATATTATAAAATAATCGTAAATTATCATAAAAAATATAAACATACATTTTTTTTCTTTTATCTTTAAAAAGCAATTACGTGAAACACTTTGTTAAAAAAAAAAAAAGAAAAAAAAATATTAATTACATTTCACATATATTTATAAAAATGAAAAATATTTATAAAAACAAAACAGAAAAATGTAACGCTTTCGATGACCTAAGATATGAAAATCAATTTATGCTGCTTAAAACTGAATTATCTAAAATACTCACAGCTCCATATAATCTGGGATGTTTATTTAGATGCCTCTCAAATTCTGTACTATGAATATACACAACATTACACGATTCATTTTCTTCTAATGCCATAGCGCCAGAATCATAAGGTGCGTTAGAAGTACTGTCAGCATCTGACTCAATTTCCATTTTAATAAACTTTAAGTGACAAGCTCTAGTTATTTAAATTGTAGTAAAACCGAAAACCTTTGTTTTCATTCTAATATCATTACAATTAAAGCGCTTCTGACAGCGAACGGGTACAGGGAATGCTATCTTCATAACATGTGTTAAAAATTACTCGATTGGATCTAGGAGATTGAAATAGTTTCAAACGAACATCACAACCGGCGTTTCGTCTGCTAGGCATCCAGCCTGTAGGTATGTTTTCGTAGTATCCCCAAAGTATGGGCCAATATTAAAACTAACTTGAAATCAGGCTATGGTACGAAATTATCACATGATTACTGGTGTTCTTCCAATGAACCACTGAATATGTATGGATATACAATATTATATTTTACTGATTATGTGAGTAAGTATTATCTTCTATTTATGCATTATTAAAAAAAATGTTCCCATAAATTGAATTCATTAGTCTGAAAAAATTATTTATATACACAGTCGTGTCACATTATTGTGATCACTAGTTATATCCGGAGTAACCTCCGTGTGCAGTCCGGGCATCAGCTACACAAGCTGGGAGTGACTCAATAAGGTGCTGGAAGGTGTTCACATGTATGTGGAGCCATACGGACTGCAGTGCATCTGTCAGTTGCTGGAGGGTGTGTGGTGGAGAATCTACAGAGTGAACAACTCGATCGAGGTAGTCCCATAGATGCGGGGGTCAGGAAAGTACTTCGAAGCTCACATCGTGCTCCTCCAACCACTCTCGGACAGTTCTCGCTGCGTGACATGTCGTACTGTTGTGCTGGTAGATCCCATCTGCACCATGGAAGACAATGAGTATGTATATGTGCACGTGGTCTGAAAGAATGGATTCATATTCATGGATTCATTCTGCCTCCACCGCCTTGTGTTCTTCTACCAACGATTGATAAGTGTTTGTTCTCCGATCTTTCACGCCTTATACAAGCTAACATTCACCCGTTCGATGAAGCAAAAACGTGACTCATCGGAGAAGGCAATCTGTTGCCAATCAGCGGAGGACCAATTTCGATACTGCTGTGCAAATTGTCGATGTACCTACGTTTTCATAGATGCAGTGACCATTCGTTTGCTTCGGAGGCCCATACTCAACAGGGTTCGCTGAACTGTCGTTTGAGATACACTTCTTGTAGCCTCCTGATTCATTCGGCCAATAAGTTGCTCCATTAGCCCTCACGAACCTTTGGAGCAGACGTTCATCTCTCACATCAATGTCATGTAGTGTTTCGCAGTTTCCCCGTCGCTTATTCGCAATGGGGCCATTTCTGCAACGCCGATGCACTTTAACCACATCAGCACGCGAAAGGTTCACAAACTACGCTGTTTCGAAAATACTACTACCCTTGGCCCTAAACCCAATAATCATCCATTTTCCAAATCTTCTAGATCGCTCCCTTTATCCATGACAGAAGCGAGTAGTATATTTTCGGAATGGCTACACCGCACGTTATATACTCACTAAGCCAACTCACGACATGTGCCTTCTTTCATTGGTTACGCGCTGTTGATATTAAAAGTAGGAGGTGGTCACAGTGTGATTCACCCTTTAAATAACAGTGAAATAATCTCATGTGGGCAAAGCATGACTTTCCTTACATAATGCAATTAATTTACTTCATTCACAGTGTAAAAAATGAAAAAAAGATCCATGGCACAGTGTTTGTAACGTTGAATTGTATATTTGACGCTTTTCGGGATGACAAGTAAAACTATTTAGTACGCAATTAAATTATATTTCACGTAACTCTAAATTAACAATTTCCAATATTGATATCATCCTCAATAAGCAATATAGTATATATATTAAAATATTTTAATAATAAACTCATTGATTAGGTGTTATTTTCATTAGTTTGGGTTCATTTTTGCAATTTTGACGATGTTTTCATCAATCTGAGGATAAGTATCGCCAAGTTGGTGACATTTCGCTAGACTATTCGCCAAGTTCGCCAAATGTATCGTCAAGTGGTACAAATAAGCAGAGAAGAGCATTTCTTATATACTAGAAAGTAATCCTGTTATATGACGGAAATAAAAAGTTGCAAAACATTGCCTCCATTTAGCGTCATTCTTATCAATTTGGAAACATTTTTAACAATTTGGCGACATTGTCGTCAATTTGGCAACATGGCAACATATAAAAAAGTCCCAAAGTTGGTAACATCCCATCAAATTTTTCGCCAAGCATTACGGACGGATGGAGAAATGGGTTATTCTTAAAGTTGAATCTTATGGTCTTTCAAGATATTGAATTTTCATTAATAAGTCATCATAGTCATCATTTTCATTGATTGGGTGTCATTTTTATGAATTTGGCGACAATTTTCGTCCGGTTGGCGTTATTCCACCCAAATTAGTCACCCGAATTTCGCCAAGTGTTACGGACGGAGAACTAGGTTATTCCTATTGTATATTTTTATATTCATTCCAAGATATTGAATTTTCATCAATCAGTCGTCATTTTCTTTGATTTGAAGTCATTTTTATCAATTTAGCGACATTTTTGTCAATGTAACAATATTTAAAGAAGTCGCCAAGTTGACGATTTTCCGTCAAATTTGTTGTCAAAACTTCGCCAAGCATTATGAACGGAGAAATAGATTATTCTTATAGTAGACTAGCAGAATACCCGTTCTTCGTACGGAATATATAATATAAAAAAAACTTATAATTCGCAATCATGTGCAAATTCTGTTAAAATATTAAATTTATTGCTCCTAAGGAGAAGTTTAGGAATATCTGTTCTCACTATGCAAAATTATCTTCATGGGCAGATCTGAAGAATAAAACATCCTGGCCCCTATTGTAAGCAAATTTACAAAAAAAAAGGAATTGTATCAATATATGCAACCCCGTAGTACTTATTTTGTCGCAGATTAGAGAATATGCCAGTGTGCTAGTAGAAGATTACCCGTATTACAATATGAGTCTCAAAAATATTTGCCAAAATAAAAGAGATGACGTAATAAATTGGAAATATCAATAATCCCCGTAATCTTTATACCAGAAGGCGTAATTGATTCCAATATATGCCAATATATAACAAAATATATGCCAATATACCTGTACAACTTATATTCTCATAGATTAGAAGATATAATGCATTTGTAGAAGATTACTCGTACATAGATTACTCGTACATAGAAGATTACTCGTACTATATACGAGTTTCAATAATTTTCGTCATAATAAAACAATGGCATAATAACTTGAAAATATCAATTATCCCTGAATCAACAGTCCCCGACAATATCAATTATAAGAATGTTTAAACCTGAAGACCGTAATTGATATTATCCAGTCAAAAATGCAATGTCAATGACATTTATTTTATATACATATCTTTATTATTCAAATCGGAAAAGATTTAATATAAAATCGTATGCGGCATAACACATTGGATCCGTTGCTAACCGACATGATATCATTTGCTTCAAATAAATTGATGGAAATCATATCGTCTGAATAATGCGATCTCCATGGAAGGTTTGGCGACATTTTAGTCAATTTAGCGATAACTTAAAAAATCGCCAAATTTATCGACAAGTGGGACTGTAGAACAGATAGACCCATTTTGCGACAAATTGACGAAACATCATCACAATACTATCCCCTAACAAAATACAATTATTTTCATTTATTAAGCGCGATTTTTTCAATTTCAGGATATTTTTATGGACTCACAAATACTTTTATCAATTTCGTGATATTAAAAAAATTCGTTAAATGTGTTACTAAGTAAGATGGATGGATTAATCGACAAATGCTACCGAAACATCATTTCAGTACTCTATTCTAAAAAACAAATCATTGATTTGCGCCAAATTTATAAATTTGGAAACATTTCCGCTAATTTGGTAAAGTTTAAGAGAAGTCACCAAGTTATTTAGAGATATTCCGCTAAATTCGTAGCTCTTAATTTGCAGATCTGAAGAATAAAATATCCTGATCCCGTTTGTATATACTAAATGAAAACACTAAAATTGTATTATAAGATACACCCGTTCTAATCTTTTTCTGCTTCAACTATCGGCTAAATGAATTTATTGGGTAAACACAATATATGAGTTTATTAGCTAAACACAATATATGAGCTGGAAACCACTTTGCTAAAATAAATGAAAGTCATGTACGCGGTCGTCAATTTATATAATTAAAAGAACAATCAAACCGTTCATTTAAAAATATATTTTTACATCCATTTATTTATTATTCAAGTAGAAAAAATAATAATAAATATTAGCAATACATTTAATTTCATTCCGTTGCCGAGCAACATGATATAAGATAGAATCTTCCTCATAAAATGCAAAATTTAATAGCCATTTTTATTTCTTTATACTTCTCATTTTTCAGTAAAAGCTTGTATAATATAAACCAAGGAGATAGATTTCCCATTTAAATCATGTTTTAAACAATTGATGTTTTCAGAAAGTGACTAATTAGTGCAAAAAATCTCCCCCCAAACTCTGAGATACAGTTTTAATTCACTTTCAAACGATTTTCAAGCTTTTCGTTTGGATAAACCACGGAGTTAGAGAGGAGAACTCCTAAGAAAAAGTTTCGTTTTTCATTAATATCTCGACAACCCCTGGTCTTAGATACTCGAAACTTGGGCTAAATTTATGGGGGGCTATTTAAAGGCTATTCACAAAGTTTCATCAAATTCGATTCAGCCGTTCTCCCGTGATGATGAGACAAACGAAAATATCGTTTTTTTACTAATATCTCGAGAACCACTGATTGTAGAAACTCCATATATGGACTAAATTTTAAGTGGGACTATTTCCAGGCTACCCACAAAATTTCATCAAATTCGGTTCAGCCGTTCTCCCGTGATGGTGGGACAAACAGACAGACAGACAGACAGACAGACAGACAGACAGATTTTCATTTTTATTTATATATAGATAAAAGACTAATGGCGTCCAAATACAAAACTATTACCCAAAGCATATTTCTTCTCTCGAGAATGGACGAGCTAGATCCACGAGAATGATGATAACAAATTTATTGCATAATATTACATGTTTGTGTATCCATACACACTACACAATTTGCACATACATGTACACAACTTGCAATCCGATTTAGAACAAACAGAACAGCGGTTCCCAACCTTTATCCCCTTGAAAACCCGCGCCTGTTTATTTTCTTAAATCGCACCCGCCCCCCCCCCCCCCATTTTTGGAATGTAATAAAATTTAATTAATAAAATGTAATGTAATAAAATTTAATTAATATAAAATGTGCGGGATTAAATCCTGTTAGATTTTTCAAAAATTACAAGAACATCATTAGAAAATATATAAAGATACAAATAACTTGCTGTAAAATGAAATGAATAAATAGTATACTGTACTTACTTCTTTTAAGATTTAAAAATCCTACATAATGGAACTTCATGAACTAAACTAATGTTTCAAAAAAGAAGTGCATTTTCCCAAATTAATATAAATTTTACAATGTTGACTACTTTAAAAGAAAATGTTTGATTAAAGTTTGCATTATTCAACCTTAAAAAAAAAGAATATAAATAAATTTTGAAAATATAAGTATAAATGTACTTTTAGTCATTAATTTCTTAATAAAAAATATCTTTGGTTTAATAAAATAATTTAAATGAGTCCTATTCTTCAATACTGAAATTTTTGCATGTATCTGAGGTTGGGAAACACGACTCTAAAATATACATTTAATTTCGAAAAGAACACTTATTTATTCACATAAAAAAAGCTAATATTACCTGGAATTTAAGATGCAAATCTTTGATTACAATTCTAGTTGAACTTGTAAGAAGTCTTCGAAAACAAACAAACACTTTAAAAACACACCAGTTTAAAACAAAAGACAAAAAAACCCCGCGCGCCACTTTGTGCCGCGCGCTGCAAGTAAACTCAATCTGACGTCACTGATAGTGTTCGTGGCAGAGGAGTGGTACCACCCTGGCGGAGCCCCCTAGTTGAAGAAATAAAGAGACTGTGAATTTGAATATGCAGAGAAAGTCATGTGCTGTCCACATCAGTCTTTTTACTTTTCCTGCAATATATAAGTAATGTATACGAAAGTATTGAAATCATGCCGAAAATCGCAATTCGGCGGATCTATACGTTTTGGGACCTCTAAAACACGAAAAACTATTTTAAGCGTGACGTCTGTGTGTGTGTGTGTCTGTCTGTGCAGATTTTGCATTCACTCTAACTGCAAATCTAATTGACCAAATTTCATAAAATTTGGTAGTTAAGTCCTTTGTGAGTGACCCTGGTGCTAATTAGATTTTGGTGCGATTGGGGATAAAGAAAACTTGCCTTTTTTTCGAAATGGCCCGTAAAAATTGACTGTATCCACTCCAGCTTAAAAACTAATAAACCACATTTCCCAAAATTTTATAGAAGAGTCACTTGTAGGTTAACCTGGTGCTGATTAGATTTTGGTACGAATCGAAAAAAAAAAGAACCTACCTTTTCTTGCGAAATGGTCCGCAAAAATTGTTAAATCTGAAAATAAAAGACTACATATGCTCAAATATATCAATTAAATGCTTATTTTATACGTAGTTTTTGACGAAGAAAAGCTTAAAACCCACCCCATTACTCTAAAACTAGCCATTCTCGAGATATTTTAGTTTTTTTTTGCATTTTCGTTACGACACCTTTGAAAATAAGTCCAGTTACCAAATGAAAACGGAAATCGAAGTAAAAGTGCAAATTTAGTGTAATTTAAAATAATTATTTATGTTATTTTGTGCAATTAAACTTAATTTAATGAATTACTGAAAAAATAAAGAGAACGGGATTATGACTCTGCAGGGAAAGTCATGTGCTGCCCATATCAGATTTTTAAATTTAGAAAAGGCATCGTTGGCATCGACATTGTTTGTGAGTATTGACAAACAGCGGATAGCGATTTTATGTAGCTAGAAAATCTATTTTTTTTTCCATATTCCAGAAAAATGTATCAAACTCCAGAAAAATGTCTTCAATCCTGGCACTAAATTCTTTTACACTCTCTTTATATGAATGGTAAAGATAAGAAATATTCTTAATTGTCTGAAGGGTCTAAGGAGGACATTATATTTTGAATACTCGCGGCATTTCTGAGAAAATTCTAAAATTCGTGGGAAAAAAAAATCGAAGAAATTCACGCCAAGAAACAAAATTCTAAAAGTTTTAATAGAAATTAAGCAGCCATAGGAAAAACATCTTAAATTCTCAAATATATATTTGATATTCGCGAAATTTCAGAAACCCCCATAAAAATCGTGGAAAAAATCGCGAAAATCCGCGCCGCGAAATAATTATTACCCTAATTATGGAGCGCCATGGTACTAAGTTTGTGGCCACGCAGTAAGTACCGATATTGACATTTCCTGGCACATCTACAGTTATTTAATGCTAACCAAGTCAACTTCCTGATTTTACTGCAGGGTTTACTGCCTTCATTTTTTTCACAACTCTCATGTGTTTTTATATTTACTTAAAAGTTTCGCTTTTTGATGTTGGTGACACGTGCGACGGAGCCGGCCGCCCGAGCCGCACATGTCTCCATCACTTCTCGGGCACACTTAAGCACTCGCTGAGAAATGAGATGTCATCCGCTTCCGGACCGAGATTTTTTAGAGGAGGAGTTGCGGAAGTGCCAAAATCGTTTCCGTATTCGGATAAATCAGGTCTTTTTATTTCGGCAGAATTACCACCGAATATGGGAGTGCGGTGAACCCCGCATTTTCCCGATGTGGAGGAGTTGTTTGGTGCTGTAGAAAAGTTCTTCCTTATTCAGCAACTAGCTCCAGGAAGACACTCCCCACTGCAGATATCCATGGACCAGTCTCGAACTTGGTCCTTTCAGCTTCGTGTATCCCGAACTTAAATTGCATAAGAATTTTATGCCGGCTACGTGGAGGGACTGAATTTGTCAGTTCCCATGGAAGTTCTCAAAATTGAGGCAAATAGCAAGGATTTTTTTTTTTTCCCCCCCTCCCACTGTAGCTAACGATTATTCCATGCTGACGAGCGTAAAGTTTTAAGCGTAGGTCAAGTTTTTAAAACTTTTGATTTTCACCTTTACAGGACACTGTAAGCCTTTATAAAAATGTCGGAATCTGGTGTATAGATGTATATGATAAAACAATATTTTAATAACGATCTTTGTCCCAAGTGGTGTGAGATGTTCTGATTTTTTTGTTTTTTTTATTAATATCTCAGAAAACTCATTGAGAGGTCAAGTATAAAAACACTAATTAAAAAAACTGATAGTTAAAATCAGTAGCTAAAACACTCCACATATTTGGAGTTATCTTCAATAAAAACATATACACACAGAGTGGAACTAGGAACAGGTAAAAAATGTAGGTAAGTGTATACAACATTTAAAATACACAATATATAAAGATTTTCAAATAGGTTTGAACCAGCCAGGTCATATGAGCATGTCCCATGAGTTGATTCATCCCCCCCCCCCCCCCCTAGGAGAATGACATTGCTCTGGGTCCTGGGCTGATAGATATATATTTTTGACTTCTATCAGTTGTGTGCATTACATAGATCTTTGAGCTATATAAGCGCGAAACCGGACCATGGATACTTTTATCTGCAATGAGAGTGTCTTTCTTATTTTAGAAAACGTCCCTTTCTGGCGGGTCCTTGTGATTTTGAACTAACTTCAGGGACGGATTTACTGATAAGAGGACTAGAGCCCCTAAATTACACAAGGCTTTCCAAAACTGACGATACCCTTTATTAAATTTGAAATTATTACCAAATTTTACTGAATTAATTGAAGCATGAATGAATTGAATTCATTCATTTAATTTTTCGAAACTCGTAGTCGCGACACCGCCCCCCCCCCCTCACTTTTTAAAGTCCGAGATATTCCCTTGTGTGGATACACCGCTTCTGGAGCGCCTAGCCCACTGGGCTTCATCTCCTGTAATGATATATGCAATGAAAACAATACTTTAGCGGGATATTGTACTGGATTGTATAAAATCAAAGCTAAAATCAACTGCTGTGCAAACCGCACGTGGAAAAACGGTAATGTTAAAATAATAAATGCTATCTTAGCGAATCTTCATCAGAACTTTGTCATTTTTTAGCACAGTACTTATAATGATAATATAATACTATATTAAAGAAAGAAAAATTAGAATGATATATTTTGAATTCGCAAAGTCAGAAAACTGATAAATAAAATCCACTTTGTAGAAATTTTGACGTATTTTCGGCTTTAATTGTTCACAAGTTTTAAACTAATTAGATTTTTAAAGGAAAACCTCTCCGAGGTGCATCGTCCGAAGACGCACCGCTGTCCGACGTTTCGATTTTCCGCTACGGACGCCATAGATAGACACACATATGCAACAGTCATATTTTATTATGTAAGTTAATTATCTTTTATAAGTAAGGAAATAATGGAATTTTAAAATATTGAAACATTCTGAAGACATCTTCGACTTACGGTGGCCCTAAAATGTGTCGCCAGATCCCTTACAATAAAAAAAAAATCTGATGTGGGCAGCACATGACTTTCCCTGCAGACTCATATTCATGTTCTCTTTATTTCTTCAATAATTCATTAAATTCAGAATTCAGTTTAATTGATTAAAATAACACATAATATTTAATTGATTGATATTTTAAATGACACCGAATTTGCACTTTTAGTTCAATTTTCGTTTCCATTTGCAAACTGGACTAATTTTCAAAGGCGGCGTACGAAAATGCGAAAAAACTAAAATGTATCGAGAGCGACTAATCCTAGAATAATGGGGTTGATCTTAATCTTTTCGTCGTCAAAAATCATGTATAAAATAAGCCTTTAATTGATATATTTGAGCATACGTAGTCTTTTACTTTTAGATTTAACGATTTTTGCAAGCTAATTCGTAAAAAAGGTAGATTCTTTTATCCCGAATCATACCAAAATTCAATCAGCACCAGGGTCATATACATGAGACTTACATACCAAATTTTATGAGATTCGGTTCATTAGTTTTTGAGTTAGATTGGATACATACATTGAAGAGATAGACAGACAGACACACAGACGTCACTCTAAAAATATATTCTTCGTACTCTAGAGGCCCTAAAACGTGCAGATCCGTCGAAAACTTGAGGTGCGATTTTCGTCATGATTCCAATACATTTCCATGTATTACAGGGAAAGTAAAAATCTGATATGGGCAGCACATGACTTTCCTTACAGATTCGAATTCAATTTCTCTTTATTTCTTTAATAATTTACTAAATTAAGTTTAATTGCACAAAATAACACTACATTTGCACTTTTAATTCAATTTTTATTTTTACTTAGTAACCGGACACTTTTTCAAAGGTGGCCAAGAAAAAATGCCAAAAAACTAAAATATCTCGAGAACGGATAGTCCTAGAGTGATGGGATTGAGTTTATTCTTTTCCTTGTCAAAAATTACGTATAAAAAAAATCATTTAATTGATACATTTGAGCATACGTAGACTTTTATTTTAGATTTTGGCAATTTTTGCGGTCCATTTCGTAGAAGAAAACAGGTTCTTCTTTTCCGAATCATACCAAAATATAATCTGCACCAGGGACACAAGGGAAGTATCTACTAAATTTTGTGAAATTTGATCAATTAGCTTTTCAGCTAGAGTGGATACATACAATTTTCGCGGGCCATTTCGCAAAAAAAGGCAGGTTGATTTATTTCGAATCATACCAAAATCTAATCAACGCCAGGGTCGTCCGCACTTGACTAATCTACCAAATTTTGTGAAATTTGGTCTATTAATTTTTGACTTAGAGTGGATACATACATTGCACAGACAGACACACACACAAACGTCACTCTAAAAATAGTTTTTTCGTGCTCTAGAGGTTCCAAAACGTGTAGATTTGTCGCAAACTCAATTTTGAATACTTTCTAATTAATTTCAATACTGTCCCTATACATTACCATATATTGCTGGGAAAATAATGATAATCCATCTAGTAATTATCTAAGGTATTTATGTCCTTCCAGACCATTTAGAAACCTATCGGTGGCTTAGCAGACTGAATATTTGCCCAATTATAGTATGAACAAACTAGGGGGACAAACTAGGGGCTTTTCGAGGCCTCTCAAATGTGTAGATTCTGTCCTGCAAGTGAAATGTATGAGAATGCATGAAAGAAATTCGGATAGAGGCTCATACTCCAGATATTTTCTTGAAATATGAATGACTAATTATCGAAACTCCACTTTGTTACGGTCACATGAAACAAGAAATGGAGAAAATACGCCAAGATATAAGAGATAAACATCTGTTGATGGCGCACGCTTCTCCACCTGGTATAACCCTTTTTTTCTCTCTCCACAAGAACTCGTCTTGTTCTTCACCCCTGTCCTACCCGTCTTTCAGTAGAGCAGATCGAATCACAAGCTTCCGCTTATAAACACGGGAGGAACAAAATTTTATTGCGGTGGTGGTTTGCAGATGAGTCAAGCGGGAAAAAAAAAGAAAAAAAAAATCTCATGTCAGAAACTGCATCGTAAATAAAAACTAAATGGGGGAGAAACTACTGGTAAATGCTTGTATATGTATTTATACTATTTTTTTTTCCTACATCTTGACTCGGTAGAAGTTTTAAAAGAAACAGAAAAACCCCAGTCTAAATTTGTATTTAAAAAGATTTTAGGCAAAGACGGGTAAAATTAGAAATGCGTGATGTGGATATATGATTTCATAATAAATTTGAAAAAAATGCTGGAGCGTCGGCCAATTGCCTCGCATTTGAAGATATTAACTTGTAATACTAAACGTAGGATGTTGTAAGTAAATCTTATCGAATGGAAATTCTTTGAAAGTAATACACATAATACGCATGTGGAAAAGAAAACCGTTCTTGATCGATTTCATAAAATACTTGTGTGGTCAAGTGGTCGAAGCTGGGGCTTTTGCCTCTGGTGAAGCAAAGTTAACCCGAACTTTATATTGTAACTAGCAGCATACCCGTTCTTCGTACGGAGTATATAATATAAATAAACTTATAATTCGCAATCATGTGCAAATTCTGTTAAAATATTAAATTTATTGCTCCTAAAGAGAAGTTTAGGAATATCTGTTCTCACTATGCAAAATTATCTTCACGGGCAGATCTGAAGAATAAAACATCCTGGCCCTTTTTGTAAGCAAATTTACAAAAGTAATTGAATCAATATATGCAACCCCGTACTACTCATATTGTCGCAGATTAGAAAATATGCCAGTGTGTTAGTAGAAGATTACCCGTATTACAATATGAGTCTGAAAAATCCTTGCCAAAATAAAAGAGATGACGTAATAAATTGAAAATATCAATAATCCCCGTACTCTTTATACCAGAAGGTCTTAATTTATTCCAATATATGCCAATATATATCAAAACATATGCCAATATACATGTACTACTTATATTCTCGTAGATTAGAAGATATACCTGTGTATTTGTAGAGGATTACTCGTACAACGTACAATATATGAGTTTAAACAATTTTTGTCATAATAAAATAAATGCATAATAACTTGAAAATATCAATAATCCCTGAATCAATAATCCCCGAAAATATCAATAATAATAACGTTTAAACCTGAAGACCGTAATTGATATTGTCCAGTCAAAAATGCTATAAGAAAAATCAAATCGCTCTTTTCTAAAATATAATTTTATATCCATTAATTTATTATTCAAATCGAAAAAATAATAATTGAAATTAACAGACAGGTTTAATTTAATTGCGTTTCTGAGCAACATGATATAAGATAGAATCCTCCTCATAAACTGCGAAATTAAATAATCATTTTGATTTCTTTATACTCTTCATTGTTCAGTAAAAGCTTGTGAAAAATAAACCATGGAGATAGATTTCCCATTTAAATCATGTTTCAAACAATCCATGCTTTCAAAAAGTGACTAACTAGCGCAAAAAAATTCCCATCAAACTCAGAGATAAAGTGTTAATTCACTTTCAAACGATTTTCAAGCTTTTCGTTTGGATAAACCACGGAGTTAGAGAGTAGAACTCCTAGGAAAAAGTTTCGTTTTTCATTAATATCTCGACAACCCCAGGTCTTAGATACTCAAAACTTGGGCTAATTTTATGGGGGGCTATTTCAAGGCTATCCACAAAATTTCATCAAATTCAGTTCAGCCGTTCTTCCGTGATGATGAGACAAACTAAAATTTCGTTTTTTACTAATATCTCGAGAACCACTGACTGTAGAAACTCCAAACATAGACTAAATTTTAAGTGGGTATATTTTCATGCTACCCACAAGATTTCATGAAATTTGATTCAGCCGTTCTCCCGTGATGACGGGACAAACAGACAGACATATTTTAGATTTTATTTGATTTTAATCTCGATCTGGCCTTTATAACTCCCTGAATATCGCCGGGTCTTTGAAGTTTAAAGGAGACAGTGCCACCCGTAGGGGATAAACATCCCTCACGTGCTCCACAGTTTTTTCTTGAGGGAGAGAAAGGTGTGGCGATTGGGAGTCGCCGGGCCCCGAACCAGGGACCCTTTGCTTACAAGACCGACATTATACGATTAGAGCAAAAGCTAGCTTCTGCTCCCATCTTATAATTCGGGTACAGGTTCCATGCATCTTTGCTCAGATGTCTTTGCTGCCGCAAACTCCCCCACCTGATGAGGAGCCCTGGTCGAATTTCGGCGAGGAGAGGGGCCGCCTCGAAAACCCCCGCGTGTCCCCGTCCGAATTTCAGTTGAGGGCTGAAGGCCGGGAGGCGTGTCGCCTCGGCCGTGACGTCAGTCGTGGTCAATCAGGAAGGGAGTGGCAAGGCCTCTGATTCCGTGTGGTGCTGATTCGTGTCGAGTGGTGAGATCGTTGGCGTCAGAAGGTTTTTTCGTGCTCGTATGTCCTGGGTCACCACTGTGGCGATTGGTAGTCGCCGGGCCCTGAACCAGGGACCCTTTGCTTACAAGACAGACATTATACGATTAGAGCAAAAACTAGCTTCTGCTCCCATCTTATAATTCGGGTACAGGTTCCAAGCATCTTTGCTCAGATGTCAAAGGAATAAAAGATTCCCAATTTGGAGGGGCGCCAGTGATGAATGTTTGTAGGATCCCACAATTTGTATGGGTGGCCATGAGACAGCTAGCTCTCTCTGTTATACTAATCAATGACGGCGTGGTCAATTTTTAAACTCGCTGAATCAAGCCTAATTGAGAGGAACCTCACTAAGCCTCGAAGAACATCGTCGTCACATTCTGCTTCACTCTGTCTCCAAACTTCAATTAAGTCTGAAAGACATTTCTTCATCCCTTATCTTCTCTAATACATCGGACTTCGAGAATCTGCTCCATAATACTTTACAATACTTAATTATCCTCCACAATACTTTAACAAATAAAATGGTCAACGGCTTCATCACCATTGTACACCAAGTACTTGTATACAAAATGTAAACGAATATGGAGTGTCATATGTGAAGAGCGTTGCTGCCTCAACCGGGAATCGAACCTTGGATCTCTGAACTGGCCAACCAACGCTCTACCGTTGAGCTACTGGGACGATATTGCCAGCTCTTATCTTTGAAGTGAACTCTGCATTCTCCACCCTCTAATGTCAGATTGACGTGCAACTGACAATCTGATTGACCATTTCCTGCTATTTTTTACCTCAGATTAGCCTCCCGATAGTACTATTTTTACCCAGGTTGGTATCCTGTGTGGTCGTTATCCTCTCGATTTTGAAATCGGCTCTTCATATCCTAGAATCCACTGAATCCGTGTTAGTCGTACTGGGATCTCTTCCAGACCTCCAACATCTTTGCACTAACCTACGGAGTTAATTCATTCGGGAGCCATTGTAAAGAGCGTTACTGTCCCAACTGGGAATCGAACCCTGTCTCTCCGAATTGGCCAGCCAATGCTCTACCTTTAAGCTACTAGGACGATATTGCAAGCTGTTATCTTTGCGTGGACTCTGCACATATTTGTACTTGTTGGTTTTATACTATGTTAAGTAGTCTTGTTGGTTTTATACTATGTTAAGTAGTCTTGTTGGTTTTATACTATGTTAAGTAGTCCAAACTCTTGTTAGTATCAGCCAATTTATGTTTATATAGCCCCAAATCCATTGGGCCAGCTCCTGAACTCAGCATAATAAATAAATAAATAAATAAATAAGTTCGATTTCAGCCTCAGCATTAAATAGGGTACCTCATCCTGTAATTTCTATACTGTAATGATTATGGGTGCATTTTTACTTCCTCTAGAAATATAACTAGAATTCATCTTTATTCAATTTCATCTCGAATAATATTTCAACAAGTCTGGATTAATTGATTCTGAATTAAGGGACTTGTATGCTGAGCATGCATTTGTTGCACCCTTTTCCAGATGTTTTTGAAGCAAAGAATCCCCGGAAGAAATTCTGAATCTGAGTAGAGCACGAAAATTCCCATCGTTGACGTTGCTGTCACTCTCACTTATCACTTTCCCCCCCAAATCGTGGGTACCTCTTAGAGCAAATTTTTACTGTTCACAGGGATTAATGGTTTATACAGCAGACAGTTTTTCTCTGTTTTCTACTACTTGCAGAGTACTTTTAGACTACTACTTGCAGAGTACTTTTAAACTACTACTTGCAGAGTACTTTTAGAAAATTATTGATCAGCTAGAGAGCTAGCTGATTAATAATTTTCTTGGTCTTACTTTTTTGGGGACGGCTAACCAAATGCTGATGGAAAATATTCAGCAGAAAAACTTCAGAATTACACAGAAATTAGAAGTTTGGACTCATGGTATTTGTGCAGCGGGTGATCAGATATTATTATTTAGTGAATATGTGTTGGGAAAAAAATCCATAATTTACAGTGCAGTGACAAATTTAAAAACCGATTCAGCTTAGATCCATGCTTGGCATGTCGGTTTCACTTCATACACCTTTATGTTTAATATTATACAAGCTACACCTTTAGGTTTAACATTATAGCAATATTATACAAGCTACACCTAATATTATACAAGCTATATCTAATATTATACAAGCTACACCTTTAGGTTTAATATTAGAGCTTCATACACCTTTAGGTTTAATATTATAAGTTTAATTTCAAATTTCATTCAAAAGTCGAAATCAACAACATTAAATGGTAAAATTGCAAATTAAACTAAATGCACATGTTTCTTCAATGTGAGGCGTGTCTTTGAAAATTATGTAAGCAAAGATTAAATTTGTTAGCCTGTGCCTTTCTGTGGTTAATTGCATAACACATTTGGGCTTTTGAAAATATAATTAATCTTTTAAACATTTTGAAGTACTCCTGACAGGGAGGAATCGAATCATCGATCGCCGAGACGACGTTATATCGACGTTCAATGTGTAAGTTATTGACACATTTACTTTTCCTACTACCTACACAGATTTAAAAACAACCATATACTCCGAAAAGAAAAGTATGTTATCCCTATGAAACGTCGCGCAAGCATTAAGTATGTAGAGTTAAAGAAATCATTACATTTTCATTGCAAATAACTTTTTGTTGTTGCTGGTGCTAATCCCATCCGGATTAGCCAAGGCAAAGCCAGGTCTAGAAGACCATGCCTCTCGAGTTACCAAGCCACAAGCTGTGGATGGCTCAATGATAATGACTTGTTCATCCCAACACAAGAGATATATTAATTTTCTCAAATTGTGGTCGCTCTTTTGCAGTTGATTTGATTAGTCTCCTGAGTTTTATCTAGCTAACTAGTCTCTATCTTAAGCTAACTAATCTTTGTCTTTAAGGGTGAGCGTCAGTAAATTTTCTGCCCTATCCGCGCTTTGTTAACTTTCGCGGCACACATATTTCGCCGAAATTCTGCTCAAACAGTTACGAAATATTTTCTGAAAGACAAAATGCAATGCTTAGATTATATTAAAACTAAATTTAATGCCCCAAAAACATAGAATATATTTTTTATTTTAATCCAAGATATTTTTGGTCCTGCCATCTGTTGTCGTAATTTAATTCATACCGATTATTTTTATTTTCTAATGAACATTTTTAAATATCTATTCCTTCTAATACAGTGTTAAATACAACAACAGATCATATATAATAATGCCACAATCACGGAAAGGTAATTTATCATTCTATAAATTTGATAAGGGATCTGAATGTACATCACTGAGGACTGCAGTTTTGTCTTCAAGTCCAAGTTCAATTACGTTTCCGTGATAATGGCATTACATATGATCTGTTGTTGTATTTAATAAGTTGTTTTTAATATAATAATAAGTTGTATTTAATAAGTTGTTGTATTTAATAAGTTGTTTTTAATATTTAATAAGTTGTTTTTATAAGTTGTTTTTAATTGTTGAATTAAATTACGACAACAGATGGCAGCACCAAAAATATTTTAAATTAAAATAAAACATATTTTCTATGTTTTATTGGGTATTAAATTTAGTTTTAATATAATCTAAGCATAGCATTTTATCTATAAGAAAATATTTCGCAACTGTTTGAGCAGAATTTCGGCGAAACATGTGTGCCGCGAACGTTAACAAAGCGCGGATAGGGCAGAAAATTTACTGACGCTCACCCTTAACTAGTCTCCAGAGTCATTGGACCCAAATTGCTGCAGGTATCGCAATATTCATTTCAAAAAAGGTACGCTTAATTACAGCACCCAACCTGTTAAGCTCGGTTCTGGCAGAAGGGGAGGGGAAATAAGTAAACCTTCCTATAGGCTGTCTCTTTGTTAAATTAGGGGGTCGAAGCACTAAAGAGTTGTGAGCAAAGTTCTGCACAAAGTTTTTTCGCTACATAGCAACTAGCAACCCTGTCTGCCTTCAAAAACAAATCTTTAAAATAAGAGATGACTTATGTGCCTTAGGATGAATGATAAGGACGAGCCGCTATTGTACCATTAAGGTTGCTATTGTGATCGCACTATCCTTTTGATCACTTGTTTCCCTTGTGTGTCGCTTATGCATGCCCCCCTCCCTGAATACTGCTGCCAACATCGCCTTACAGTGACAGTGCTCCAATTAAGATAATAATTAATGCATTTGAATGACCACAGGGCATATCTCAATCCTCTGTGGTTTGTGTCAAGTGAGCCTCGACGTCATTTTTACACGTTGATTTTCATTGTTGTAGTGCAAACGCCATATATGAACTAAATATGGCATTTACAAATCTTTATTCTTCAAAATGGCATCTACGACGAGAAAAAGATCAAGCAAAATGAGTACTATTTTAGTTGATTTTTAGAGTAATTTCTGGATAAGTGATAGTGAAATTGATAATTTAAAGTAGGATAAAACGTGCAAAAATAATAATAATAAATTAATTAATCATCCCGTTTTGTTTATATGTGCTTTTATCTGTTTTCACTCAAAATTAAATAAGACTTAGGTGCTCAGTTTACTGAAAATAAATTTGACTTGATAGGGTTAAACCCATGACGTGACTTCTCTCAAACTCGCTCAGTTCCTCGTACTGCCGATAGGTGTGTTGCAGAGGACTACCTCATAGAATAATTAACGTAATGAAATAGCAGAACCAATGAGATTTATCTGTCCGTGTGAACTCTTTATATGAGCCCCAGAATGCGCGCTTCTTACGTTCTCAAGCGACTTGTGCTTTTATTGGCGATGAAACGTTAATAATATGTGTATATAGTCGAATTGTATTAAAGGTATTTGCGATCTTTTTCACAACCTTTAATTTAACTTGATTTGGTGTCTGTGTCGATATCATTCAAATCTTTGAAGCCCTAACTAATCAAGTTTCATTAATCACAGTAACACAAAAAAATTTGATGTGGGCAGCACATGACTATGTAATGCAATGGATTTACTAGTTTTACAATAAAAAAATAATGTATAAGATCCATGGCGCTGTGTTTTTATCGTTGAATTCTATATTGGACGATTTTCAGGATGACAACATGTAAAACTATTTCAAAATACTCAATTAACACAACTCTATTCACACAACTCTAAACAATCATCAGTATTGATAGCATCCTCAATAAGCGATATAGTCCATATATTAAAATACTTTAATAATTACTTCATCATCTAGTCGTTATTTTCACTGATTTAGCGTCATTTTTATCAATTTGGCGACATTTTCGTTAATTTATTAATATTTAAAAAAGTCGCCAAGTTAGCGACATTCCGTCAAAATCTCGCCAAGCGTTATGGACGGAGAAATAAGTCATTATTGTGGCAGATAACTGACTATTGGCGTCCAAATACAAAAGTATTACCTAAAGATATTTTTTCATAAATGGAACTAGCTAGATCCACGAGAATGAGGTCACCCAATTTATCGCATGATATTACTTATGAAAAGTGCACATATTTCAACAATAGGTAATATTCTTTTTTAATTTTATATGATTTTTTGATAATTTTTTTAAAAATGTGCAATATCTCAAGAACGGTTCATGCTAGCGTTCTAAAATTTATTTTAATCTTTTTCTAATGAAAAATTACATAAGAAATGACTATTTTTGTAACTTTATTAAAGGTTTTGATTTTTTGAGGATTTTTTCAAAATTTCACTCGAAAATTTAGGATAGTTCTGAGCATGCGATTGCGTATAAAAACAATAGGCTTCCAGTATTCATGGATTGTAATTTTTGTACCAAATTTCGTTCGAATCGGTCCATTCGTTTTTCAGTTATCGTCTACACAGACTCACTGACACACACACACACACACATACTTTCACACACACACACACACACATACATACTTTCACACACACACACACACACACAGACATCATCTCAAAACGTCTATTCGTGTTCAGGGATGCTTGAAATGTGCTCTCCCGTTGAAAACTCGAATTCGAATTTTCGACCCCATCACAATACTTTCT
The DNA here is from genome assembly GCA_951213105.1 of Amaurobius ferox. Taxonomy (NCBI): domain Eukaryota; kingdom Metazoa; phylum Arthropoda; class Arachnida; order Araneae; family Amaurobiidae; genus Amaurobius; species Amaurobius ferox. The sequence continues at coordinate 24,195,368 of OX578152.1, forward strand.
TTATATATTATACGTAAACAAGGAAAGTAATTAAATTTGGCATGTCTTTGTCTTTTGTGATACATATTAATTCTTTTGATTTTCCACTGTATAAAGCTGGCCCGTTTTGGGTGTGCTATAAGAATGTGTTCGTTTATCAAATCTTTAAGGCACTAACTAATCAAGTTTCATTAATCCCAGTATCATAAAATTTGGTTTGCCCTGTCATTTGTGGTACTTAATTCTTTTGATTTTCAACCTTATAGGGCCAGTTCGTCCTGAGCCCGTAATAGTAATATATTCGATTTTAGGGAATAAATCGAGAATTGGAGCAGCTAGAAAGTCCAAATTTGGTATGTCGTTGTCTTTCATATATTTAAGTTGCATACATTTTAATAAATACATTTTTCATACGTTTAAGCTACAAGTAATAAAAGGGTATACTTAAAAAATTATGGTTTTTGTTACTTTCCTTATATACATAATGTATAAGGAAAGTACTGTGGCGGGGTCGAAAATTCGAATTCGAGTTTTCGAAGGGAGAGCACGTTTCAAGCATCCCTGATCACGAATCAAGCATTTATAAGGGGATGTCTGTCTGTCCGTGTGTGTGTGTGTCAGTGAGTATGTGGAAACGATATCTCACGAACAAATAGAGCGATTCGAATGAAATTTGGTACAAAAATCAAAATTCGTGAATACTGGAAACCTATTGTTTTTAAACGTAATCGAATGTTCAGAACCCCCCTAAATTTTCAAGTGAAATTTTGAAAAAATCATCAAAAAATCAAAATTTTTAATGAAGTTACGTAAATAGACATTTCTTAGTAATTTTTCTTCAGAAAACGATTAACATGAACTTTAGAACGCTAGCATGAACCGTTCTGGAGATATAGCACATTTTAAAAATAAATTGATCAAAAAATCCCATAAATTAAAAAAAATATATTAACTGGAGAGAACATGTTCATTTTCCATATGTCATATCATGCAATGAATTTGGTGACATCATTCTCGTGGATCTAGCTCGTTCCATTCATGAGAAAATATACTTTGGGTAATACTTTTGTATTTGAACGCCAATAGTTATTTATCTGCTATAAGAATAACTTATTTCTCCGTCCGTAACTTTTGGAGAGATTTTGGAGCCGAATTTGGCGGAATGTCGCCAACTTGGCGAATTTTTCAAATGTTGCCAAATTAACGAAAATCTCGCAAACATATAAAAACGACACTAAATCAATGAAAATGACGATTAATTGACGAAAATTCAATATCCTGGAAAGAATATAAATATTTACTATAAGAAAAATCTATTACTTTCCTTATATATATAATGTATCAGAAAAGTATTGTGACGGGGTCGAAAATTCGAATTCGAGTTTTCGACGGGAGAGCACGTTTCAAGCATCCCTGATCACGAATCAAACATTTTTGAAGTGATGTGTGTGTGTGTGTGTGTGAAAGTATGTGTGTGTGTGTGTGTGTCAGTGAGTCTGTGGAGACGATAATTGACGAACGAATGGACCGATTCGAACCAAATTTGGTACAAAAACCACAATCCGTAAACACTGGAAGCCTATTGTTTTTATACGCAATCGAATGTTCAGAACCCCCCGAAATTTTCGAATGAAATTTTGAAAAAATCGTCAAAAAATCAAAACCACTAACAAAGTTACGCAAATAGACATTTCTTATGTAATTTTTCATTAGAAAACGATTGACATAAATTTTAGAACGCTAACATGAACCGTTCTATAGATATTGCACATTTTTCAAAAAAATTATTAAAAAGTCATATAAAATTAAAAAAAAATATTTCCTATTGAGAAACATGTTCACTTTTCATATGTAATACCATGCGATAATTTGGGTGACATTATCCTCGTGGATCTAGCTCGTTCCATTCATGAGAAAAGATACTTCGAGTAATACTTTTGTATTTGAACGCCAATAGTCATTTATCTGTTATAAGAATAACTTATTTCTCCGTCAGTAAAGCTTGGCGAGATTTTGGCGACGAATTTGGCGGAATGTCGCCAACTTGGCGACTTTTTAAAATGTTGTCAAATTAACGAAAATCTCGCCAAATGGATTAAAATGACGCTAAATCAATGAAAATGACGACTAATTGTCGAAAATTCAATATCTTGGAAAGAATATAAGTACTTGGCGTTTATTGGCGTTTCTTAAATAAAGAAACTGTTTTCACATGGCGAAGAGGGAGCAAAACTCTTTCAAAACAATTGTTGTTAAGTAATTTGCATATATATACTATTTAAAGAAGTATTGAAAGCCTTATTCACAAACAGAAGTCTTATATCTATAAGAAAAACTTATTTTTTGTACTGTAAAAGTAGTAAATTTATTGCATTATATAAGGAAAGTCATGTGTTGCCCACATCAGATTTTTTTTATTGTAAAAGTAGTAAATTCATTGCATTATATAAGGAAAGTCATGTGTTGCCCACATCAGATTTTTTTTACTTGTTCAAAAGTGAGGGTTTGGTTTGTGACAGAGTGTATATTTGGAGAGGAAATCGAAGAATGCTTATATCCAGGTTTCCTTGCATTTATCGTCTGAGTATGTGATCTATAGTTATTGCATGAGATGTGTGTTTTTCCAACAGGTGGGTGATGTTTATCTGAATGTAAAATTCGTCGGCTATCACGAAAAGGTGCAAAAGAAGTACGCTGAATAAATACTAGATAAGGAAATTCTATGAGAATATCAGAAACGTTAGGGTTGTCGGATTGTTCAAGAATTTTGTTATTTGCAGAAAAGGAGAATTTGTAAAGTATACTTTTATACGTGAGTTATATGACGAAATTCATTGTTGAGGTAAAAGTAGAAATGAACTTGAATGCTGTTTTTCAATATGCTGTTTTTTTCTTATATGAATGTTCTTTTGTTGGTAAAGTAAAAAATCTGATGTGGGCAACACATGACTTTCCTTATATAATGCAATGAATTTGCTACTTTTACAGTTAAAAAAATGTTATTCTTATAGTAGATACTTATATTCTTTCCAAGATATTAAATTTTCTTCAATTAGTCGTCATTTTCATTGATTTAGCGTCATTTTTATCCATTTGGCGAGATTTTTGTTAATTTGGCAACAATTAAAAATCTCGCCATGTTGGCGACATTCCGCCAAATTCGTCGCCAAAATCTCGCCAAGCGGTATGAAAGGAGAAATAAGTTATTCTTACAGCAGATAAATGACTATTGGCGTTCAAATACAAAAATATTACTCAAATTATCCTTTTTCCAGAATGGAACGAGCTAGTCCCACGAGAATTATGTCACCAAATTTATCGCATGGTATTACATATGAAAAGTGAACATGTTTCTCAATAGGAAATATTTTTTTTAATTTTATATGACTTTTTGATAATTTTTTTGAAAAATGTGCAATATCTCGAGAACGGTTCATGTTAGCGTTCTAAAATTTATGTTAATCATTTTGTAATGAAAAATTACATAAGAAATGTCTATTTGCATAACTTTATTAGCGGTTTTGATTTCTTGACGATTTTTTCAAAATTTCACTCGAAAATTTAGAAGGGTTCTGAACATTCGATTGCGTATTAAAGCAATAGGCTTCCAGTGTTTACGGATTGTGATTTTTGTACCAAATTTCGTTTGAATCGGTCCATTCGTTCGTCAGTTATCGTCTCCACAGACTCACTGGCACACACACACATACTTTCACACACACACACATACTTTCACACACACACACATATACTTTCACACGCAGACATACTTTCACACACACACACCCATACATACAGACATCACTTCAAAAATGTTTGATTCGTGATCAGGGCTGCTTGAAACGTGCTCTCCCGTCGAAAACTCGAATTCGAATTTTCGACCCCGTCACAATACTTTCCTTATACATTATGTATATAAGGAAAGTAAAAAGTGGCTGGCGCCTAATTTGTGTAAAGTATGGTTCAAGCAAGTCAGGGACTGTAATTCTGTAACCCCTGCGATGCTGCACGCTGTTTGAGATGAGGTTTTGTCCCGAATCCAGATGTGCAACGTTGCTGATGGTGCACATTTTGAACACTGTGTGTGTAGACTACTAGTTAGGTTAGTTGCATCTGTATTGCACGACCTTTGCGTTATGTCTGTGGTGTTACGGCTCAGTGTTTCTGTTGAACAAAATATCGTTTTGTACTTATTAAATACCGCTCTACCATTTCGCAATTGCATTTTTTTGCCTATCTCTGTCGGTTTTTTCAAGGTTCTTTAATATAAGGCTGGGCGATCGTCGCGTATTGGCGTTTAAATACGAAAGTATTACTCGAAGTATCTTTTCTCATGAATGGAACGAGCTAGATCCACGAGAATGATGTCACTCAATTTATCGCATGTTATTACATATGAAAAGTGAACATGTTTCTCAATAGGAAATATATATCTTTTTATTTTATATGACTTTTTGATAATATTTTTGAAAAATGTGAAATATCTCGAGAATGGTTCATGCTAGCGTTCTAAATTTTATGTTAATCGTTTTCTAATGAAAAATTACATAAGAAACGTCTATTTGCTTAACTTTATTAGCGGTTTTGATTTTTTAACGATTTTTTCAAAATTTCTTTCGAAAATTTAGGGGAGTTCTGAACGTTCGATTACGTTTAAAAACAATAGGCTTCCAGTGTTTACGGATTGTGATTTTTGTACCAAATTTTGTTTGACTCGGTCCATTCGTTCGTCAGTTATCGTCTCCACACACACACACACATACTTTCACACACACACACACAGACATCACAACAAAAGTGTTTGATTCGTGATCAGGTATGCTTAAAACGTGCTCTCCCGTCGAAAACTCGAATACGAATTTTCGACCCCGTCACAATACTTTCCTTATACATTATGTATATAAGGAAAGTAAAAATAGGTGGCGAACATGAGCTGTAATATACTGGCCACAACCGTGAGACAAAATTTGCATATTAATCATTTTTAAAACATCGATATATTTAAAACATCTCTTGTGGGCAGCACATGACTTTCCTTATAAAATGCAATGAAATTACTACTTTTACAGCAAAATATAGGTTATTCGTGTAGTGGATATTTACATTCTTTCCAAGGTATTGAATTTTCGTTAATTAGTCGTCATTTTCATCGATTTAGTGTCATTTTTATCCATTTGGCGAGATTTCCGTTAATATGGCAACATTTATAAATGTCGCCAAATTGGCGACATTCCGACAAATTCGTTGCCAAAATCTCTCCAAGCGTTACGGACGGAGGAATAAGTTATTCTTATAGCAGATAAATGACTATTGGGGTTCAAATACAAATGTATTACTCAAAGTATCTTTTCTTATGAATGGAACGAGCTAGATCCACGAGAATGATGTCACCCAATTTATCGCATGATATTACATATGAAAAGTGAACATGTTCCTTAACAGTTAGTATTTTTTTTTTAATTTATTGGATTTTTTGATACATTTATTTGAAAAATATGCAATATCTCGAGAACGGTTCATGCTACAGTTCTAAAATTTATGTCAATCGTTTTTAAGGAAACATTACATAAGAAATGTCTACTTGCGTAAATTTATTAAAGGTTTTAATTTTTTGATGATTTTCTTCAAAATTTCACTCGAAAATTTAGGGGGGTTCTGAACATTCAATTGTGTTTTAAAACAATAGGTTTCCAGTATTTACAGATTGTGATTTTTGTACCAAATTTCATCCGAATCGCTCCATTTGTTCGTGAGATATCGTCTCCACAGACTCACTGATACACACACACACACACACGCATACACACACTTTCACACACACACACACACACACACACAGATATCACCTCAAAACTGTTCGATTCGTGATCAGGGATGCTTGAAAAGTGCTCTCCCATCCAAAACTCGAATTCGAATTTTCGGCCCCGTCACAATACTTTACTTATACATTATGTATATAAGTAAAAACATAATTTAGTTACAAAATACATAAATGATAAAAGATAAAAAATTACAAGGTAACCAACAGATATGTCGTTAGACGCAAAAGAATAAAGGTATTAAATATCTAGAAAATCATACAATGGTTTAACATGCAGTAAGTTGAAAACGAGCCGCCAAGCATAACTGAGGGTCTGAATTGGATCAAAATTGCAAATAGAATCACGGCAAATATGAACAAGAAAGATCAATCATGCATAAGCATTGATTATGAAACACTTTCCAACTGAAATGTAATTTCATTTAAAAATTTCTAAAATGTGATTCATTCAGTGGTAATATCTTTTACATTATCACAGTACTACAGTAATTTATTGTACTTAAATATTTAAAACTGTATCGAAATATAAATCATCTGATTCTTTATGCAAAATCAATGAATATTTCATTCATATAACTTGTATTCCAGACTCCAGAGCTAAATAATTTTGTGTGAAAAAAATTCAGCAATTCTTATGTAATTCATCTTACAATCGCTTGAGATATTTGCATTCTGCATATGTTAAAATTAGGCTTCCTTGAAGAAATAATAAAAGTTTAGGGATCATTTAAAATCACAACTATTGTAATTGCATAGGCACGGAATTTAGATACACAGATAATACACAGATAATATATATGTGTATGTGTATGTACTCAAAGTATTGGAATCGTGCCGAAGATCGGAACTCGAATTTTCAAAGTATCTACACGTTTTGGGACTTCTAGAACACGAAAAAACTACTTTTAGGAAGACGTCTGTGTGTGTAAGGGTGTATCTGTGTATGTTTCTGTGTGAATATTACATCCACTCTAATTGAAAAACTAATGGACCGAATTTCATACAATTTGGTAGGTATGTTTTTTGTGGGAAATCCTGATGTTCATTAGATTATAGTACGATTCGTAATAAAAGAATCTGCCTTCTTTGCGAAATGGCCGCAGAAATTGCCTTTATCCACTCTAGCTAAAAACTAATGAACCAAATTTAACAAAATTTGGAGTATAATATTTCAATAACCTACAAGTGATTTATATACCAAATTTAACAAAATTTTGTATATAAATCATTTGTAGGTTATTCTACTACGATTCGGGAAAAAGGAACGGGCTATTTTTGCGAAATGGCCAGCAAAAATCGTTATATATAAAAATAAAAGACTACGTGTGCTCAATTATATCAATTAAATTCCTATTTTATATATGATTTTTGACAACAAAAAGAATAAGACTAACCCCATTACTCTAGGACTAGCCGTTCTTGAGATATTCTAGTTTTTTCGCGTTTTCGTTACGCCACCTTTGACAATAAGTTCAGCTATCAAATGAGAACTTAATTGAAGTTTAACGTGCAAATTCAATGTCATTTAAAATACTTATGTTGTGCAGATAAACTCAAATTATCATTGAATAAATAAAGAGAACGAATATGAGTCTGCAGGGAAAGACATGTGCTGTCCACATCAGAAATTTTAACAATATTACACCAATGATTTATAGAAGTGAACGGGGATTATTTTCAGGCCATTTCGAAAAAAATGTATGATCTATATTTAAAGATCCATCAAATTTTTGTCGAATAAAATGTTCAACAAATTTAAGCTGTGTACCAAATTTTAACTCTCTAGGACGTAGGAAAGTGCATTTAAAATGCCATCAATTAAATTTATCATGAAGAGTTATATAAAATTTAAAAAAAATGAAAAATTGTTATCTACCAAATTTATTTTAAAATATGAAGCCACTCCCATATGCAAAACGTTTAAACAAATGGAGAGATATTTATTATATAATATCTCTCTCTTTTCTTTCTGGAAGATATCCCAAAGTCAGAATTTAATTGAATTTGTTTTTTTCCCTATATTAAATAATTTTTTTAATTAAAAAACTACTTAACATATTTTACTGAATTTTTTTTTATATATTCTATGGGATAATGTGAATATTTCCTAAAAATTTCGAAGCAATTCGTGAATTTTAAATTTACTTAAAAAATGTTTGAAAAATTAGGTCCCATAGGGTTCAATGTATTTCATTTTTTCAACCCGGGTTCAATAAAAAACTAATTGGGTGATATTATTTATTTATATTCCCATAGGTCCTACAGACCGTCTGAACAACATACTAAAATTTCATTTTGATAAACTCATTTTTACGGCAGTTATCGTGCTAACGGACAGACAGACAGACAGAATGAACAAAGTCATAAACACTTTTCAACTTTGTTGTAAAGTGTTAAAAAATGAAAAATTGTTATCTACCAAATTTATTTTAAAATATGAAGCCACTCCCATATGCAAAACGTTTAAACAAATGGAGAGATATTTATTATATAATATCTCTCTCTTTTCTTTCTGGAAGATATCCCAAAGTCAGAATTTAAATGAATTTGTTTTTTTCCCTATATTAAATAATTTTTTTAATTAAAAAACTACTTAACATATTTTAATGAATTTTTTTTTATATATTCTATGGGATAATGTGAATATTTCCTAAAAATTTCGAAGCAATTCGTGAATTTTAAATTTACTTAAAAAATGTTTGAAAAATTAGGTCCCATAGGGTTCAATGTATTTCATTTTTTCAACCCGGGTTCAATAAAAAACTAATTGGGTGATATTATTTATTTATATTCCCATAGGTCCCACAGACCGTCTGAACAACATACTAAAATTTCATTTTGATAAACTCATTTTTACGGCAGTTATCGTGCTAACGGACAGACAGACAGACAGACAGACAGACAGACAGACAGACAGACAGACAGAATGAACAAAGTCATAAACACTTTTCAACTTTGTTGTAAAGTGTTAAAAATGAAAATGGATTCATAAAGTAATATATTACGGGGGTTATTGCAGATATTTAAGACAAAAGTCTTATCGAACATTGAGTGAGAAAATTATTGTTAACAAGAAAGATCAATCATGCATAAGCATTGATTATGAAACACTTTCCAACTGAAATGTAATTTCATTTAAAAATTTCTAAAATGTGATTCATTCAGTGGTAATATCTTTTACATTATCACAGTACTACAGTAATTTATTATACTTAAATATTTAAAACTGTATCGAAATATAAATCATCTGATTATTTATGCAAAATCAATGAATATTTCATTCATATAACTTGTATTCCAGACTCCAGAGCTAAATAATTCTGTGTGAAAGAAATTCAGCAATTCTTATGTAATTCATCTTACAATCGCTTGAGATATTTGCATTCTGCATATGTTAAAATTAGGCTTCCTTGAAGAAATAATAAAAGTTTAGGAATCATTTAAAATCACAACTATTGTAATTGCATAGGCACGGAATTTAGATACACAGATAATACACAGATAATATATATGTGCATGTGTATGTACTCAAAGTATTGGAATCGTGCCGAAGATCGGAACTCGAATTTTCAAAGAATCTACACGTTTTGGGACTTCTAGAACACGAAAAAACTACTTTTAGGAAGACGTCTGTGTGTGTAAGGGTGTATCTGTGTATGTTTCTGTGTGTCTGTGTGGATATTACATCCACTCTAATTGAAAAACTAATGGACCGAATTTCATACAATTTGGTAGGTATGTTTTTTGTGGGAAATCCTGATGTTCATTAGATTATAGTACGATTCGTAATAAAAGAATCTGCCTTCTTTGCGAAATGGCCGCAGAAATTGCCTTTATCCACTCTAGCTAAAAACTAATGAACCAAATTTAACAAAATTTGGAGTATAATATTTCAATAACCTACAAGTGATTTATATACCAAATTTAACAAAATTTTGTATATAAATCATTTGTAGGTTATTCTACTACGATTCGGGAAAAAGGAACGGGCTATTTTTGCGAAATGGCCAGCAAAAATCGTTATATATAAAAATAAAAGATTACGTGTGCTCAATTATATCAATTAAATTCCTATTTTATATGTGATTTTTGACAACAAAAAGAATAAGACTAACCCCATTACTCTAGGACTAGCCGTTCTTGAGATATTCTAGTTTTTTCGCGTTTTCGCTACGCCACCTTTGACAATAAGTCCAGCTATCAAATGAGAACCAAATTTAAGTTTAACGTGTAAATTCAATGTCATTTAAAATACTTATGTTGTGCAGATAAACTCAAATTATCATTGAATACATAAAGAGAACGAATATGAGTCTGCAGAGAAAGACATGTGCTGTCCACATCAGAATTTTTAACAATATTACACCAATGATTTATAGAAGTGAACGGGGATTATTTTCAGGCCATTTCGAAAAAAATGTATGATCTATATTTAAAGATCCATCAAATTTTTGTCGAATAAAATGTTCAACAAATTTAAGCTGTGTACCAAATTTTAACTCTCTAGGACGTAGGAAAGTGCATTTAAAATGCCATCAATTAAATTTATCATGAAGAGTTATATAAAATTTTAAAAAAATGAAAAATTGTTATCTACCAAATTTATTTTAAAATATGAAGCCACGCCCATATGCTAAACGTTTAAATACGTAGTTTCGTACAAGACAGAGCACCAGGCGCGAAGCGCCTTTAATCTCCAGTTTCAATATGTGGTTCTTATCGTCAAACTGTGACATTAATTCAGTGACCCTAATTGGAGGGTTAAACGTTTAAACAAATGGAGAGATATTTATTATATAATATCTCTCTCTTTTCTTTCTGGATGATATCCCAAAGTCAGAATTTAATTGAATTTGTTTTCTTCCCTATATTAAATAATTTTTTTAATTAAAAAACTACTTAACATATTTTACTGAATTTATTTTTATATATTCTATGGGATAATGTGAATATTTCCTAAAAATTTCGAAGCAATTCGTGAATTTTAAATTTACTTAAAAAATGTTTGAAAAATTAAGTCCCATAGGGTTCAATGTATTTCATTTTTTCAACCCGGGTTCAATAAAAAACTAATTGGGTGATATTATTTATTTATATTCCCATAGGTCCTACAGACCGTCTGAACAACATACTAAAATTTCATTTTGATAGACTTATTTTTACGGCAGTTATCGTGCTAACGGACAGACAGACAGACAGACAGACAGACAGACAGACAGACAGAATGAACAAAGTCATAAACACTTTTCAACTTTGTTGTAAAGTGTTAATAACAAAATGGGCAAGAGAGGCGCACAGTTTTCTATTTTTAACATTGCGGGTATGCTCAGATATAATTGAATATTTGCAATGGAATAAATGTAATTACTTTCTTTATATACATAATATATAAGGAAAGTTACGGAGTCAAAAATTCGAATTGTGTGTGTGTGTGTGTGTATCAGTGAGTCTGTGGAGACGATATCTCACGAACAAATGGAGCGATTCGAATGAAATTTGGTACAAAAATCACAATCCGTGAATACTGGAAGCCTATTGTTTTAAAACACAATCGAATGTTCTGAACTCCCCTAAATTTTCGAGTGAAATTTTGAAAAAATCATCAAAAAATCAAAACCTTTAACGCAAAACCGTTACGCAAAGAGATATTTCTTATGTAATTTTTCCTTAGAAAACGATTGGCATAAACTTTAGAACGCTAGCATGAACCGTTTTCGAGGTATTGCACATTTTTCAAATAAATGTATCAAAAAATAAATTAAAAAAATATATAAACTGTTATAAGGAACATATTCACTTTTCATATGTAATACCATGCGATAAATTGGGTGACATCATTCTCGTGGATCTAGCTCGTTCCATTTATGAAAAAAGATACTTTGAGTAATACTTTTGTATTTGAACGCCAATAGTCATTTATCCGCTGTAAGAATTACTTATTTCTCCGTCCATAACGCTTGGCGAGATTTTGGCAACGAATTTAGCGGAATGTCGCCAACTTGGGGAGATTTTAAAATGTCGCCAAATTAACGAAAATGTTGCCAAATGGTTAAAAATAACGCTAAATCAATGAAAATGACGACTAATTGAAGAAAATTCAATATTTTGAAAACAATATAAGTATCTACTATAAGAATAACATTTTTTAAACTGGAAAAGTAGTAAATTCATTGCATTATACAAAAGTCATGTGCTGCCCACATCAGATTTTTTTTTATGTACGTCATGGATAGATTTTATTAAAGACATTCTAATAATAGCAAACTTTTGTCTTTATTTATAAAGTTTTAAGGATTTGACGTGTTTTCCATACGATTTTATTGTTTGTTAATTTTGAACTGGTAATATTCAGACATAAACAACCTGCGCGGAGATTTTTAATTATGCTGCGCACACCTTCCTCAGTGACGTCCAAAAATATTTTCGGTCTCTACAGCCAATCACTGTCCAGATATATGCTAATTAGGCAGTCGTTGAAGATGCCAGCATTCTGAAGGGTTTGAGGAGGTGCATTTAAAAGCTGATACGAAATGTTTATAACTTTTGTAGGATTATTTTTTATGATATTCGTGTTTCTATGGCTGAAAGAAAACGAATGACAGATAGTGAGCGCTGTCGTGCTGTCGGACGCATTGAAGGAGGACAGTCAATCAAAGATGTCGCTATTTTCTTTAGCGTTGATCATTCGATAATGTCTCGATTATGGAAACAATTTCAAACAAGTCAAACACTTGTCCCGGAGACCTGTGTCCGGTCGTCCAAGGGTTACCACCTCTCTGATGATCGGTATATTGATATAGTAGTCAAGTGGAATCGGCGAGTTACCTCCACAACTGCTGTTACATCCATGGTTGCAGCGGCACTTGGTAAGACAATATCTTCCAGTACTGTGTGTCGAAGGTTCCACGTGAAGGGACTGTACGCCCGAGTACCACGTTTTTGTGTTCCACTAACCGTCCAAAATAAAAGAGCAAGATTAAAGTGGTGTCGTCAACATGTCAATTGGACTGAATCATATTGGTGCAACGCCCTGTTCACCAAGTCCAGATCCTCTCCTTCACCAAGTCCACCTCTTTCACCAAGTCCAGTGCAACGCCCTGTTCACAAGTTCAGATTTTCCCTGGAATCAGACGATAAGAGTTGTTGTTGTTGTTGAGACCCAGACCGTCCGACCTACCAGAAAGGTGTAAGGTAACTGTATGGACGGCCGGGAAGTGCCACCCAATTTAGACCGGAACCCAGTGGGGGAGGCATCCACAGGGACCGTACCCTCCTTCCCCTACCACCAACCTCTCGGAAGGACTTACGGACCCACATGTTTAACGTGATCGTACTCCGCATGAACACGGCGGCATTTTGTGGTAGCGTGCAAATCTAGCGCGCAAACCACGGGGATACCGCACCCGAGATGGCCAACAGCACGCGGTGTTCCGAGGTGGTCACCCACCAAGTACTAACCGCGCCCGATGCTGCTTGACTTCGGTGATCTAACGAGAACCGGTGTTTTCAGCACGGTACGGCCGTTGGCCCAGACGATAAGAGTGTAAGAGTCTGGAGAGAACGAAGCATATACGGCCGTTGGCCCAGACGATAAGAGTGTAAGAGTCTGGAGAGAACGAAGCATATACGCAATCAGGCCAAGAACATCATCGAACATCACGTATTCAGAGGTGGCAGCGTCATGGTGTGGGCTAGAATTTCAATGGGATATCGTACAGAGCTGCACATCTTTAAAGGCGGTTCTGTAACGACTGCGAGGTATCGGGATGAAGTCCTAGACCCCATTGCGAGACTCTACGTTGCAGCACTTGGTCCTGATTTCCTCCTAATGGACGATAATACACGTCCCCACAAGCTAACATCGTTGACGAATATCTGGAAAGTGAGGACATATCGTATGAAGTGGCCGGCGTATTCTCCCGACCTTAACCCCATTGAAAATCTTTGGGATGCCCTCGGTTGTGCTGTCTCTGCACGTTTACCTCCTCCAGCCAGTCTCAGAGAGTTGGAAACTGCCCTAATAGAGGAATGGCCATTGCTAGCATCTGCTATGGTTGATCACCTCATTGAAAGCATGGAAAATCGCTGTAAAGTTTGTATGAAGGTTCGGGGTGGTCACATACCATATTAATGTAAGTTTTGCCTGATTTGTTTGCCTTTAAATATCATTTTGTCAATGACCCAAATGTGACGTTATCATATAACTTACGAAAAATAAGTATTTTTTTCATCTTTGTACATAATTCTTGTTTTCTTTAATGCGTAAACACATTTGCTACCTTCATGTACAATTTTGAATTAATCAAAGCTTTACTTTTCCATTTTTGTTGATTTTACCGTCCGTGCTTAACTTTTGGAAGCCCCAGATATGTATATAAATACGATTATTGATACGATTATTTGTATCTGATACGATTATTTGTATTTATAATACCCTTGTTAAACCAATCTTGGAATATTGTGCAATGATTTGGGACCCTGTTTACAATCTACATTCTCAACGGATAGAAATCGTGCAAAATAAATTATTACGTACTATTGATTACAGATTGACTGGCTATTATCCTTATGATATGCATACAAGGGAACTCAGACAGAAATATAGTTTAATTTCTCTTAAAAAAAGAAGAAGCTGGTCCTGCCTCTTGTTTTATTATAAGGTTTTAAATAATACTATTGATTGTCCTACTTTACTTTCATGCCTGGAATTCCACATACCTGTCAATAATACCAGGAAAAAAACTATTTTTCACAATACTACTGTTAAACACAACTACATTAAATGCCATTCTATCTATAAATTTGTTGATCTATATAATACCTATTGTGCTGATATTGATATATTTAACTTGACTCCTGCCTGTTTTAAAAAAGCCTGTTTCAATGCGCTTGACATGTTTACTAATTAGTATTCTTGTATCCTATGTTCTGTACTTTTTAATTTCTTGTGTGGCTACTGTAACTGGATTTCATCTGTAGTTGCCACGTAAATTGAATAAAATAAAATAAAATAAAATAAAATAAAATAAAAATAAATAAATGACTATTGGTGAATTTCTGAGTGTCAAAATCCAAAACTATTATCCAAATTATCTTCTCTCGTGAATGGAACGAATTAGATCCACGAAAAATGATGTTAACAAATTTGTCGTATAACATTGCATATGAAAAGTGAACAACACATTGCACAATAATTAACACTTTTTCATTTTAGTTAATTTTTTTTTATACATTTATTTGGAAAACGTGCACTATCTCGAGAACGGTTCATGCTGGCTTTCTAAAGTTTGTGTCATTTGTTTTTAATGAAAAATTACACAAGAAATTATCATTTGGGTAAGATTATTGAAGGTTCCGATTTTTTGATGCTTCTTTTTTTTCGAAATTTCAATTGAAAATTTGGAGAACTTTGGGGAACATTTGATTGCGTTTAAAATAAATTAGCTTTCAGTATTGACCGAAGGTGTCCTTAACACTGAATGACACGTTTGGTTTGTATCAAATGTGTCGCTTGAAACGCTTCATTTGTTCAGGAGATATCGCATCTACAGACTCACGGACACACGCGCTAACATACACAGTTATATGCGCACTAACATCATACACACACTAACATACATACACACGCACACTAACCTACATAATATATACACACAAACATACATACACACACAGACATCACCTAAAAATCTCTCGATTTGAATTCAAGGATGCTTGAAACGTGCTTTTCCGTCGAAAATTCGAATTCGAATTTCCGATCCCATCACAATAATTTCCCTACATAGGGAAAGAAATTAGAACTGTCATTGATAATACATTTTCTAAGATACATTTTAATTCAAATACAAAAATGCTACAACAGTTTTTCTTTCTTCCTTCTAAAGAGGGAAATTGGCAGTACTCGCATAGACATTACGAAAATACTAATTTTATGGGAATTGTACTTAATTTAAGATTTAATAATACTTTGCTGTGAAAATTTTAAATGTGATGTTATATTTAGTATAACTTACTATGATTTCCTTATATGTTTTAAGTATACTGCCATGAAGGTTTTTATTTATTTATTTATTATTTTTTTATCCAGGACGTGCAGCTCAACCAAAGGGTCAAGATCAGTTACAAGGCAGGCCCGGAACCCACGATGGTTTCTAGTTTTCTTTCGATCTAGACCCTCCGACCTACCAGAAAGTATAAGGTATCTGATTGGACGGCTGCGACAGTGGCACTCAACTTAGGCCACTCAGCCAGGACCCAGTGACAGCCACAGAGACAGAACATTTTTGTCATTTTCTATTTATATCTATCTTTCATAATTTACTATATATTTCGAGTGAAAGGCTACTTTTTAAAGATTTTTTGAAAAAAAAAATTGTTCACAATATTAAAATATTGAAGTTATTTTTATATATTCACAATCCCATTTTCCATAAAAAGAGAATTTTTTTTTATATTTTTATCTATTAGATTAAGGAGTTCAAGCATCCAAAGTGTTTAACATTTTTCATAACTCTCCGTTTTTCCGCCCGTCAGAGAAACTCCAACCATAAAGATTATTCATATCAAAAACGGATCTGCTCCATTTGAGAGCGAGGAAAGTAAAAAACTCGAATGTGGGCAGCACGTGACTTTCCCTACAAACTTAAATTTATCTTCTCTCTATTTCTTTAATAATTAATGAAATTAAATTCTATTACACAAAATAACACTGAATTTGCACTTTTAATTTAATTTTTGTTTATATTTGTTATCTAGACATAATTTCATAGGTGGTGTAATAAAAACGCAGAAAAACTAAAATATCTCGAGAACGGTTTGTGCTAAAGAAATGGAGTTAGTCTTATTATTTTTATCGCCAAAATTTACGTATAAAATAATCATGTAATTGATACACTTGAATATACGTAGTTTTTTATTTTAGATATTGACGATTTTTGCAGGTCATTTCGTAAACAAAGGCAGGTTCTTTTTTACCGAATCGTATCAAAATCTAATCAGCATCAGGGTAACTCACAATTAAATTATCTACCAAATTTTGTGAAATTTGGTCTATTAGGTTTTTAGAGAGTGGATACACACAATTTTTGCTTGCCATTTCGCGAAAAAAAAGCAGGTTCGTTTATCCCGAATCGTACCAAAATCTAATCAGCATCAGACTCACCTACAAGTGACTTACATGCAAAAATTTTATGAAATTCGGTCCATTAGTTTTCGATTTAGAGTGGATACATACATTGAACAGATAGACACACAGACAGACACAGAGACACATACACAGGCATACAGACACACACGCAGACGCACAGAAACACAGACAGACGTCACGCTAAAAAAGTTTTCCATGTTCTGGAGGTCCTAAAACGTGTAGTTTCGTCGAAAACTCGAGTTGCGATTTTCGACATGATTCCAATACTTTACCGTACACATTATACATTACCATATTTCAAAGAAAGTAAATACATATAAAAACTATTCTAGGACAATTTCGTCCCTATACATTACCATGTATTTCAAGGAAAGTAAAAGTGTAAAAACAGTTCTAGGGCAATTTTTTCAAGAGCAGTTTTAAATAAGCGGCGATTAGCCTTGCAATACAGTTACAAAATTTATGATACTTAGCAAATATTCTAATTTTTCAAGTTTTTGAGTAGTTCGAAAAAATATCTTTCGTCACCCCCTCCTGTCTTCAAAAAGCACTTCATAAGCGACCCTCAAAAGTAAACAGAGAGATTCGGTAGGATACACAAATTCTCCGTGGTAGGTAGTGGGTAAGCGGGAAATGTGGCAGACATGCGTGGTCTCGCGTTGATTTCAAGTTGGAAAAGCCAAGTGCAGAAAGAGTCTGATGGAAATGTTTGTGGAGTCACTAAACATAGAGGTGTAGTAGAGGAAAAGTAGGCCACAAACATATGAGTAGCTAGGATCTCGGAATGGAGTCGGGGATCGAAATGGGAGGGGGCATGGAGGTAAAAGTAAGGAGTTAAAACTTCATATTAAGAAAACGCCAATATCGTTTGAGACAATAACTCAGGTGACGCTGGGATAAGATAAGTAGTCCTGAATTGTATGCATTTCTATGAGGAAAGGCCGAAAATATGTATTTAAACTGTCAATTTTGAAAAAATAAATTATAAGCGCAATGCAAAGTAGAACTGAAACAATAAAGAATGTTCCTACGTATTCAAAATTATTTTACCTTTCAATTTATTTTTATCTCTCTAATTCTGTACTTTATCGTACAGCTATGTAAAAATACTGGTTAATTATATTCGTAATTAAGGAACCCTCAATTTAAAAATAATCAAAAATACATATACTAAAT
This sequence comes from Amaurobius ferox, assembly GCA_951213105.1. Taxonomy (NCBI): domain Eukaryota; kingdom Metazoa; phylum Arthropoda; class Arachnida; order Araneae; family Amaurobiidae; genus Amaurobius; species Amaurobius ferox. Next base: position 24,213,490 of record OX578152.1, read on the forward strand.
ACTCAGTCTTTCTGTTGCGTCAAACAATAGCAGCTACTTTACTAACACTAGTGACACCTAGATATAATTCTCAAAGCATTATGGAATTTTCAAGCATTTCATCAATAGGAGTTTTATCTCCTTCTTTCTAACTCCACGAGAGGAGATGTTAAAGCGCTAGATAACTTTTAGACACTAGTGGTTCCCAAACTTTGTGGAGCCCCTTTTTTAGAAAGGATTTAACCTGACTCCATTTTACTTGTCGATCCGGTGGTCGAGTGGTCAGGGGCATGCGTTTCCGTTTGATCGCTGGATTGCCCGGTTTTGGGTTCGAATCCCGTCAGCGAACATGGATTATTGTGTTGTCGCGGCAAAGTCAGACTTCCGCCCTTGAGGTGCCTCAATAAAAGTGAAGCTGTAAATTCTCGGCCCTTCGCCATGGGACCAGGGGTCTAGTGGAAGTGGTGTTTAGTGCTTAGGCGCTCTTCACCACGGGGGATAAGTAACAACAACAACCATTTTACTTTTAATATGCGTGTTTTAGGTTGAGCCAAAATGTACGTTGGGACTAATGGACTGATTTTTGTGAAAGTACCTTTTAATTTTCAATGTTTCCCTTTGCCAAAGGTACCTCTTTACCAAAGTTTGGGAACCACTGGTTTAGAGAATGTGCAAATAGAAAGAAGAGAACCAATGCAATTGTTCATTCAATAAGGCAGGGCCTCCCAAGGGGATGGGAAATGGATACCACTCGAGTGTGGTGAGACCCAGGAGCCAGGGGGCCCAATAACGCCGTAGTCATAAATTTGTTTCAAGTGGGATGGAGGGGGGGGGGGGTGTTAAGCAATCATGCAATTAAGAAGTGAAATAGACAAGCATAAATAATCATCTCTAAAAATGATTTATTAACAGGGCTCTACCAGAATACAATTGCGTACATAGGCTGGAGTAAACTTCGGCTCTCATCTCTTCTGGAGTTTCAGAGCAATCTGATCGTCACACATTTTTCAGAGACAGGGGAATATACTATGGCAGGTTTAGAATTGCTGACCACACAACACTTGAGAGCCCTACCCTCTTTCTGAGATTTTTTTGGATGCATTCTCAAATAATTTAATTTACAACTGATGAATGTATTTGTTATATGAAATAAATAACATACAATTGTATCACATAAATATGCTAATTAAAAAAAATTGAAGTTATGTTTTAGCAGTAAGCTCTGTTATATTCATTTTCCTGCTAAATCACTTAATCGTTACTATCTGATAGAATTTCTTTTGTACAATTTGATTAGTGACCTTTCAACAGAAGCTATGCTGTAGTCGGCAGAGTGAAAAATAACAATAATCAGTGGCGAAGAGTGATAAAAGAATTTGGGAGACATAAACCCATCGACTAAAATTAGCAAATAGAAGTTTCATGCTGCATATTTCAACATGATTACAAATAAAAAAATCTGATGTGGGCAACACATGACTTTCCTTATATAATGCAATTAATTTACTACTTTTACAGTAAAAAAAAATAGGTTTTTCTTATAGTAGATACTAATATTCTTTCCAAGATATTAAATTTTCGACAATTAGTCGTCATTTTTATCCATTTGGCGAGATTTTCGTTAATTTGGCAACATTTCAAAAAGTCGCCAAGTTGGCGACATTCCGCCAAATTCGTCGCCAAAATCTCGCCAAGCGTTATGCACTAAGAAATAAGTTATTCTTACAGCAGATAAATGACTATTGGCGTTCAAACACAAAAGTATTACTAAAAGTATATTTTTTCATGAATGGAATGAGCTAGTTCCACGAGAATGATGTCACCCAATTTATCGCATGGTATTACATATGAAAAGTGAACATGTTTCTCAATAGGAATTTTTTTTTTTATATATGACTTTCTGATAATTTTTTTTGAAAAATGAACAATATCTCGAGAACGGTTCATGTTAGCGTTCTAAAATTTATGTCAGTCGTTTTCTAATGAAAAATTACATAAGAAATGTCTATTTGCGTAACTTTATTAGTGGTTTTGATTTTTTGACGATTTTTGCAAAATCTCATTCGAAAATTTAGGGGGGTTCTTAACATTCGATTGCATATAAAAGCAATAGGCTTCCAATGTTTACGGATTGTGATTTTTGCACCAAATTTGGTTCGAATTGGTCCATTCGTTCGTCAGTTATCGTCTCCACAGACTCACTGACACACACACACACACACACACACACACACACACACACACACACACATACTTTCACATACACACACACAGACATCACTTCAAAAATGTTTGATTCGTGATCAGGGATGCTTGAAACGTGCTCTCCCGTCGAAAACTCGAATTCGAATTTTCGACCCCGTCACAATACTTTCCTTATACATTATGTATAGAAGGAAAGTAATTAAATATAATAATTGAATTACATTGAAAATAAATTGATAGCCAATTGCACTTTTGTTACTACAGTGGAACCCAGTTCTGCTTGGCTCTGATTCAAAAACGATATATTGGGGAAATATAACAGACTGTAGTAAACGCTATTTTAATCAGAATATAAAAATCAATGAAAAACAAGTAAGAAAAGGTCGCGAACTCCGGCGCCTAGTGAGCGGCAGCGAACAGAGTGAGGAACTCCTCGGATCGCGAAGCGAGCTCCGGAGGATGGTGAGCGTCAACGATCAGGATGGGAGGCCTCCTAGTCTTAACAAAATAAAGAAAATCATATTTATACTATCATTTTTCATGTTTCCTTGCTCAATTTTTTCAGAATAAGAAAGGCAAAGGAGAAAAATCTGATCTAAAATTCTATGTTTCATTTATTCTAGGTTTCATCTGTAAATAAGACTGGACACTCGCCATGGTATATTGCTGAATAATAATATAATAGGTGGAACCAATTAAAGGTCGGCTCAGGATGCGATTTCTAACTTTTGTTTTTAAAGAAATATTTATGTTTTCTTTATCGGCCAAATTTCTAAAAATATTCACGTCTTTTTAAAGCTTATAGGGTGGTTCAGTTTCGTAGGGGACATCTGTTCCTGTCGCCTCCCACTTTCCATAGCTACGACCATGGGCCCAACTATCCATTTTTTAAGGAGGAGAAGACATGAAAGTTTCAAAAAGAGGGTAACAGAAAATATGGAAAATAGAGAGAGAGAGAGAGAGAGAGAGAGAGAGAGAACGTGACTGAGAAAGAGTGAGAGAACGAGAGTGAGAGAACGAGAGTGAGAGAACGATATTGAAGGAACAAGAGTGAGAGAACGAGAGTGAAAGAACGAGAGTGAGAGAGCGAGAGTGAGAAAGCGAGAGTGAGAGAATGAGCGATACAGAGAGAGAGAGACAGAGAGATATATATAGAGCGAGAGACAGACAGAGACAGAACGAGATAGAGAGAGACAGAGCGAGACAGACAGAGACAGAGGACAACAGAGAGATATATATATAGAGAGAGAAAGCAATAGAAAGACAGAGAGATAGAGAGAGAGAGAAAGAGAGAGAGACAGAGAGACAGACAGAGACAGAACGAGACAGAGAGAGACAGAGCGAGACAGACAGAGACAGAGGAAAACAGAGAGAGAGACAGAGATATATATATATAGAGCAAGAGAGAGACAGAGACAGAGGAAAACAGAGAGACACAGATAGACAGAGAGAAGCGAGACAGAGGAAAACAGAGAGAGAGACAGAGAGAGATATATATAGAGCAAGAGAGAGACAGAGACAGAGGAAAACAGAGAGACACAGATATATATATATATATATATATATATATATATACGAGGCTTATATATATATATATATACTCGTATATATATATATATAAGCCAAAAGGCAGTAACCACGATGACAAGAGTGACTAATAAAACAGGTAATAAAATGACAATCAGGCGCGATGCAGCTCATAAGTGTCAAATATACATAAAAGTTTCAAAAAGTACAATACGTGGAAAAAAGCCAACAGGGATATACGAATAGGCCTAGGGGGATTGTGACCCCTAGTTCCCGGTTAAAAGTCGACTTTTACTCCAATGGAAACGCTCCCGGAGCCGGTATATGCCTGTGGCCATATTTCCAGGAAGCATCAGAACAAAAAACGCACTCCGCTCGAAGAGTGCGTTTTTTGTTCTGATGCTTCCTGGAAATATGGCCACAGGCATATACCGGCTCCGGGAGCGTTTCCATTGGAGTAAAAGTCGACTTTTAACCGGGAACTAGGGGTCACAATCCACCTAGGCCTATTCGTATATCCCTGTTGGCTTTTTTCCACGTATTGTACTTTTTGAAACTTTTATATATATATATATATATATATATATATATATATATATATATATATATATATATATATAGCAAGAGAGAGACAGAGACAGACAGAGAGAGAGAGACGAGACAGACAGACAGAGAGAAACAGAGAGACAGAGAGAGAGAGAGACAGAGAAAGAGACAGAGAGTACTTTAACTTGCAATGCTGCATGGAATTGTGGAATTTTACACAAAATTTAAAATTCTGATTGAAATATCCACCATTTTTTAATGAAACAAATTTATTCATTTTGTCAGCTGCCTGAACCATCTTTAAATTCTTTCTGTAAATTACAACATTTGAAATGAAAAGTTAATCAAAGTATACATATATTCAACCTGACGCATTTACTTTATGAGAGTTTAAGGTAAAATTGAATTTCCGTGCTCGTAAAAGCACAACGCAAAACTCATTTCCCCCGAAATCTTCCAAAGATCGACTTCACACAGTATGGCGATCGACTGGCAGATCGCGATCGACGGATGGGGCTGAAGTAACAAGCTCTTTAATACGAATGGATGCGGGATCTAACTAAAACTAGAATCAAAATGTACTTCACTTCCAACCTGCTTTTAAGAAAGGTGGGAAAAAAACAGAAAAACCGTGTTATACCTAAACATATTTTTTCTCCTCCTCGGCACTCGCTCCGATAGCTCACTCAGTTGACCCAGGAGACCTGGGAATCGAGAGCCGAGTATGTATCTCGGTTTCCCAGATGCTCGGCAATGAAGCAAATTAAATATTTTTCTCGACGATTTATTTTTAAACTTTGTTTATAAATTACTCCCCTTTCCTGTTCTGTGGGCGCGTGCCTCTATATGCCTTTTTAAAAGCGGCCGCCGAGAAATCCAGAAGCCCGACATATTTATAGCGGATGCCAAGATTGAAATGGTGTTTATATTTTTAAATACAGCCTTGGATATGCAGAGATGCCTGTTTAGATCATAATCGTTCGTTCTATCTTGCAGTACAAAAAATCTGATGTCGGCAACACGTGATTTTCTCTACAAATTCAAATCCATTTTCTTTTTATTACTTTCCTTATATACATAATGTATAAGGAAAGTAACGGGTGACGGGGTCGAAAATCCGAATTCGAGTTTTCGACGGGAGAGCACGTTTCAAGCATCCCTGATCACGAATCAAACATTTTTGAAGTGATGTTTGTGTGTGTGTGTCTGTGTGTGTGTGTGTGTCAGTGAGACTGTGGAAACGATAACTGACGAACGAATGGACCGATTCGAACCAAATTTGGTACAAAAAGCACAATCTGTAAACACTGGAAGCCTATTGTTTTTATACGTAATCGAATGTTCAAAACCCCCCTAAATTTTCGAATAAAATTTTGAAAAAATCGTCAAAAAATCAAAACCACTAATAAAGTTACGCAAATAAACATTTCTTATGTAATGTTTCATTAGAAAACGATTGACATAAATTTTTGAACGCTAACATGAACCGTTCTCGAGATATTGCACATTTTTAAAAAAAAAACATTAAAAAGTCATTTAAAATGAAAAAAAAAATATTTCCTATTCAGAAACATGTTCAATTTTCATATGTAATACCATGCGATAAATTGGGTGACATCATTCTCGTGGATCTAGCTCGTTCCATTCATGAAAAAAGATACTTTGAGTAATACTTTTGTATTTGAACGCCAATAGTCATTTATCTACTGTAAGAATAATATATTTCTCCGTCCATAACGCTTGGCGAGATTTTGGTGACGAATTTGGCGGAATGTCGCCAACTTGGCGACTTTTTGAACTGTTGTCAAATTAATGAAAATCTCGTCAAATGGATAAAAATGACGCTAAATCAATGAAAATACTACTAATTGCCGAAAATTCAATATCTTGGAAAGAATATTAGTATCTACTATAAGAAAAACCTATTTTTTTACTGTAAAAGTAGTAAATTCTTTTCATTATATAAGGAAAGTCATGTGTTGCCCATATCAAATTTTTTCTTTAATAATTCGTTACATTAAGTTTAATTGCACAAAATAACGCTTTGAATTTTTAATTCACTTTTACATTTTTATTTGTTAACTGACCGTATTTTCAAAGGCAGTGTAACAAAAATTCGAAAAGACTAAAATATCTCGTAAACGGTAAGTCCTAAAATAAGGAGGTCGAACTTATTCCATTCCTACGTATAACATTCCAATTACGTATAACATATGCGTTTAATTAATAAATTTGGGCATACATTGTCTTTTATTTTAGATTTTGAAGATTTTTTCGAGCCATTTCATAAAAAAAGGCATGCTTCGAAAGCTTCTTTTCCGAACCGTATCAAATTCTAATCAGCAACAAAGTATCCCACAAGTGACTTATCTGCCAAATTTTGTGAAATTTGGTCGATTAGGTATTTAGCTAGAGTAGATATATGAGATTTTTGAGGGCCATTTAGCAAGAAAAAAGGCGGGGGATTAAAAATTTTTTTTTAATCCCGAATCGTACCAAAACCAATAAATACAAGGATCACACACATAAAACTTAAACTATGTTACCTATGAAATTTTATGAAATTTGGTCCTTTAGTTTTTGAGTTAAAGTGGACACGTACATTGCACAGATAAACACGCAGACACACACACAGACGTCGCGCTAAAAATAGTTTTTTCGTGTTCTAGAGGTCCCAAAACGTGTAAATCTGTCGAAAACTCGAGTTGCGACTCTGGACACGATTCCAATACTTTCCCTACCATGTAACCATGTATTGCAGAGAAAGTAAAAATCTGATGTGGGCAGCACATGACTTTTCCTGCAGACTTAAATTCACGTACTCTCAATTTCTTCAATAATTCATTAAATTGAGTTTAATTGTATCAAATAACACGCGTAATTTATTGAAGTTACATGGAATTTACACTTTAAATTCAATTTTCGTTCTCACTTGGTAACTTGACTTATTTTCAAAGGTGGCGTAGCGAAAATCAAAAATATCTCGAGAACGACTAATCCTAGTGCAATGTGGTTCATTTTATTCTTTTCATCGTTAAACATTACGTATAAAACAAGCATTTAATTGATATATTTGAGCATACGTAGATTTTCATTTTAGATTTTGACGATCTTTACGGGCCATTTTGTGAAAATAGTCTTATTTTTTAGCGAATCGTACCAAGATCTAATAAGCACCAGGGTAACCCACAAGTGACTTATATACCAAATTTTGTAAAATTTGATATCTTAGTTTTTCAACTAGGGTAGATACCGGCAATTTTTGCGGGCCATTTCGCAAAAAGAGGCGGGTTATTTTATCCCGAATCGTATCACAAACTAATCTGCACCAGGATCATATACAAGAGACTTACCTACCAAATTTTATGAAATTTGGTTCATTAGCTTTTGAGTTAGAATAAATACATACATTACACAGACACACAGACAGACTGACAGATACTCAGACACATACACACACAAACGTCACTCTAAAAATAGATTTTTTGTGTTTGTTCTAGAGGTTCATAAACGTGCAGATCCGTCTAAAACTCGAGTTGTGATTTTCGACACGATGCCAATACTTTCCCTATACAATACCATATATTTCAGGGAAAGTAAAAATCTGATGTGGGCAGCACATGACATTCCCTGCAGACTTATATTCACGTTCTCTTTATTTTAATCAAATTTAATTCACTTTTAATTCAATTTTCGTTCTCATCCAAAGGTGGCTTAGAGCAAATACGAAAAAATTAAAATATCTCGAGAACGGCTAGTCTTAGTGTAATGGAGTTGATCTTATTCTTTTCTTCGTTTAAAATTACGTATAAAACAAGTATTTAATGAACATATTTGAACATAGGTAGTTTTTACTTTAGATTTTGAAGATTTTTGCAGGCCATTTTGTAAAAAAAATGCAGGTCCTATTTTCACGAATAGTACCAAAATCTAATCAGTAGCGAGGTAACCCACAACTGACTTATCTATCACATTTAATGAAATTTGATCAATTATGTTGTTTTTTAGCCAGAAAGAATACATATGATTTTTGCGAGCCATTTCACAAAAAAACACAGGTTCTTTTAACCCAAATTGTACCAAAACCTAATCAGCACCAGCGTAACTCACATGTCTACAAAGTATAATGAAGTGTGTTATATTCTTTTCTTACAAAAATTGCGTATAAAACAAGAATTTAATTGATACATTTGATCATACTTATATTTTAGATTTTTGGGATTTTTGCGAGCCATTTCATAGAAAAAGGCAGGTTGCTCTTTTCCGAATCTTACTAAATTCTAATCAGCATTAGAGTATCCAGCAAGTAACTTATCTGCCAAATTTTGTGAAATTTGGCCAATTAGTAATTTAGCTAGAGCGGATAAATGAAATTTTTATGGGCCATTTCGCAAAAAAAGGCGGGTTCTGTTTTTACGAATTATACTAAAAACTAATCAGCACCAGGGTCACATCCAAGTGACTCACCTACCAAATTTTATGAAATTCGGTCTGTTAAGTTTTGAGTTAGAGTGGATACATACATTGCACAGACAGATAGACAGACAGAGAGACACACAGACACACAGACAGACACACAGACAGACACACAGACGTCACGCTAAAAATGGTTTTTTCGTATTCTAAAGGTCACGAAACGTGTAGATCCATCGAAAACTCGAGTTGCGATTTTCGACATGATTCCAATACTTTCCCTATACATTACCATGTATAGCACGGAAAGTAAAACTCTGATGCGAGCAGCACATGCCCTTCCCTTCAGATTCAAATTAATTTTGTAATTTTTACTTTCCTTATATACATAATGTATAAGGAAAGTATTGTGACGAGGTCGAAATTTCGAATTTGAGTTTTCTACGGGAGAACACGTTTCAAGCATCCCTGATCACGAATAAAACATTTTTGAAGTTATGTCTGTGTGTGTGTGTGTGTGTGTGTGTGAAAGTATGTATGTGTGTGTGAAAGTATGTTTGTATGAGTTTGTGTCAGTGAGACTGTGGAGACGATAACTGACGAACGAATGGACCAATTCGAACAAAATTTGGTACAAAATTCACAATCCGTAAACACTGGAAGCCTATGTTTTTATACGCAATCGAATGTTCAGAACTCCCCTAAATTTTCGAGTGACATTTTGAAAAAATCGTGAAAAAATCAAAACCGCTAATAAAGTTACGCAAATAGACATTTCTTATGTAATTATTCATTAGAAAACGATTGACATAAATTTTAGAACGCTAACATGAACCGTTCTCGAGATATTGTACATTTTTCAAAAAAAATATCAAAAAGTTATATAAAATAAAAAAAAATATTTCCTATTGAGAAACATGTTCACTTTTCATATGTAATACCATGCGATAAATTGGGTGACATCATTCTCGTGTATCTAGCTCGTTCCATTCATGAAAAAAGATACTTTGAGTAATACTTTTGTATTTGAACGCCAATAGTCATTTATCTGCTTCAAGGATAACTTATTTCTCCGTCCATAACGCTTGGCGAGATTTTGGCGACGAACTTGGTGAAATGTCGCCAACTTGGCGACATTTTTAATTGTTGTTAAATTTACAAAAATCTCGCCAAATTGATAAAAATGACGCTAAATCAATGAAAATGACGACTAATTGAAGAAAATTCAATATCTTGGAAAGAATATAAGTATCTACCATAAGAAAAACATTTTTTTTAACTGTAAAAGTAGTAAATTCGTTGCATTATATAAGGAAAGTCATGTGTTGCCCACATCAGATTTTTTATTTCATTATGCATTAAATTGAGTTTAATTGCAGAAAATAATATGGATAATTATAAAATGGATAATATGGATAATTATATGGATAATTATGGATATTATATCCAATTCGTTTTTTTAATCTTTTTTTCGTTTGGCAATGTAATTCACTTTAAATTCTTTAAGTCCTTAAAATTCAAAAAACTACAATATTTCGAGTACGGTTTATTCTACAGTAATGGGGTTAGATTTATTCGCTTAGTTGTCACATTTTACATATAGAACAAGTACTTAATTGATATATTTAATCAATTTTAAAGTTTCCCTATCTTGCACATGTAGTATTTTATTTTAGATAGAATATATTAGATTTGCGGATCACTTCGCAAAAAAAAAGGCAGATTCTTTTTTTCCGAATCGTATCAAAATCTAACCAACATCACACCTACAAGCGACTTATCTACCAAATTTTGTGTAATTTGATCAATTATTTTTTCAGCTAGATTGGATACATACAATTTTTGTGAGCCATTTCACAATAAAGGCAGGCTCATTTATTTTGAAACGTACCAAAATCTAATCAGCCCCAGGGCCGCGTACAAGTGACTTACCTACCAAATTTTATGAAATTTGGTCCATTAGTTTTTGAGTTAAAGTAGATACATACATTTCACAGACACACAGAGAAGCAGACACACAGACAGACAGACAGACACACACACACACAGACGTCACGCAAAAAATTGTTTTTTCATATTCTAGAGGTCTCGAAACGTGTAGATCCGTCGAAAACTCGAGTTGCGATTTTCGGCATGATTCCAATACCTTCCCTATACATTACCATGTATTGCAGTTAAAGTAAAAATCTGAAGTGGGCAGCATATGACTTTTTCTGCAGACTCTCGTTAAAAGCACTTCAGGGTGTGTTCAGCACAGTATTATTTTTACTTTCCCTACAATACATGGTAAGGTATAGGGAAAGTATTGGATTCATGCCGAAAATCGCAACTCGATGTTTCGAAAGATGTACATGTTTTGGGACTTACCTCTAGAATACGAAAAAACTATTTATAGCATGACGTCTGTGTGCGCGTATGTCTGTCTGTGCAGATTTTGTATCCTTTCTAACTGAAAACTAATGGACCGAATTTCATAAAATTTGGTTGTTGTTAGTGACCCTGGAGTTGATTAGATTTTGGTACGATTCGGGATAAAAAACCTGTCTTTTTTTGCGAAATGCGCAGTAAAAATTGTCTGTATTCACTCTAACTGAAAAACTAATAGATCAAATTTTACAAAATTTGGTAAATAAATCACTTGTAGGTTAACCTGGTGCTGATTAGATTTTGGTACGATTCGACAAAATTAAACCTGACATTTTTCCGAAATGGCCCGCAAAAATCGTTAAATCCAAAAATAAAACACTACGTATACTCAAATATATCTATTAAATGCTTGTTTCATACGTAATTTTTGACGACGAAAAGAATATCTACCCCAGTACTCTAGGACTAGCCGTTCTCCAGATATTTTAGTTTTTTCGTATTTTCGTTACGCCACCGTTGAAAATAAGTCCAGTGACCAAATGAAACGAAAGTTCAATTAAAAGTGCAAATTCTGTGTAATTTAAAATAATTATGGGTGTTATTTTTACTTTCCTTATATACATAATGTATAAGAAAAGCATTATGACTGGGTCGGAAATTCGAATTCGAGTTTTCGACGAAAGATCACGTTTCAAGCATCCCCGATCACGAATCAAACATTTTTGAAGTAATGTCTGTGTGTGTGTGTGTGTGTGTGAAAGTGTGTGCTTGTGTGTGCGTGTGTGTGAAAGTGTGTGCTTGTGTGAGTGTGTGTGTGAAAGTGAGTCTGTGGGGATGATATCTCACGAACGAATGGAGCGATTCGAATGAAATTTGGTGCAAAAATCACAATACGTGAATAGTGGAAGCTTATTGTTTTAAAACACAATCGAATGCTCAGAACCCCCCTAAATTTTCGAGTGAAATCTTGAAAAAAATCATCAAGCAATCAAAACCTTTAATAAAGTTACGGAGATAGACATTTCTTATTTAATTTCTCCTTAGAAAACGATTGGCATAAATTTTAGAACTCTAGCATGAACCATTCTCGAGATATTGCACATTTTTCAAATAAATTTATCAAAAAATCCAATAAATTAAAAAATATATATTAACTGTTAAGAAACATGTTCACTTTTCATATGTAATATCATGCGATAAATTTGGTGACATCATTCTCGTGGATCTAACTCGTTCCATTCACGAAAAAATATACTTTAAGTAATATTTTTGTATTTGAACGCCAATAGTCATTTATCTGCTGTAAGAATAGCTTATTTCTCCGTCCATAACGCTTGGCGAGATTTTTGCGACGAATTTGGCGGAATGTCGCCAACTTGGCGACATTCTTAAATGTTGCGAAGTTAACGAAAATCTCGCCAAATGGATAAAATGGACGCTAAATCAATGAAAATGACGACTAATTGAAGAAAATTGAATATCTTGGAAAGAATATAAGAATAACATTTTTTTAAACTGTAAAAGTAGTAAATTCATTGCGTTATATAAGGAAAGTCCTGTGCTGCCCACATCAGATTTTTTGTAATTAAAACTCAAGGTAATGAATTATTGAAGAAATAAAGAGAACGTCTGCACCTGCAGGGAAAGTCTTTTCGAAAGCCGGTGATGTAAGACGTTCCAAAGATTGGAAGTAAGCATCTGAGTGCAGCAACTAATATCGGTGAATCGATGTTAGTCTTGATATAGCTATTTATTGTAATCTGGATCTATAGAGAATCGTTAATTGAACCGGTAGCAAAAAAAAATGATGTGGATAGCACATGACTTTCACTATATAATGCAATGAATTTACTTTTTTTTTCACAGTGAAAAAATCTGATGTGGACAGCACATGAATTTCCCTGCAGATTTAAGTACATTTTCTCTTTATTTCATTCATAATTCATTAAATTGAATTTAATTGCGCTAAATATCACGTATAATTATTCGAAATCACACTGAATTTACACTTTTAATTCAGCTTTCATTTTCATTTGGTAACTGGATTTATTCTCAAAACAGACTTAGCAAAAATGGGAAGTAACTAAAATATCTAGAGCACGGCTAGTCCTAGAGTAATGGGGTTGATCTTATTCTTTACGTCGTCGAAAATCATGTATAAAATAAGCATCTAATTGACATATTTGTGCATACGTAGTCTTTTAATTTTAGATTTAACGATTTTTACGGGTCATTTCGCAAAAAAAAAAAGGCAGGTTCTTTTTATACCATCCACTCCTCATTATTGCTTTGGAGGGGGAAGGGTGTTAGATTGTATACATTGGTTTTTAAGGTTCATTTCCCTCTTTTGTGGGTGAGGGAGGGCGGGGGAATAAGAATGGTTGATACTAATTTAGCAACATTCTACACTTTGTACTTGTAATTGACTGTTTCCCAATCTTTAACAGAAAGTGAGATTACACCCGTATTCCTTTAAACGTGTGTGTGTGTGTGTGTGGGGGGGGGGGCATAAAGTTGTCTCATCGTGTAGCGTCATTATGGATTGCTATACATCTGCATAAAACCTATGCGATAAACCTAAAACTTGCTTAGTTATTTACTTGGTCCATGTCTGTCCTTAACACCTTGAATATCAATTGTTAATTGTAAGAAAGTCAGAACACATTTTGTTTTTATCATCTTCAGTTTTTCGTTTTAATAATGTTTAGTCATCAATTTAAGTTTAGCGATCACGCCAAGCAAGCAGGAAGATAAAATATTCGGAAGTCAATAAAAGATTATGTCGTTGACTTGTGCCCTTGTTACAATTTAATACTCTACATTTTACTATATGAAACCACTGCATGTTTGATACCACTTTATGTTTGATATTATACTTTTTTCCTGTAATACACGGTCATCTATAGGGAAAGTATTGGAATTTTGATGAAAACCGCAACTCGAGTTTTCGACGGATCTACACGTTTCGAGACCTCTAGAATACGAAAAAACCATTTTTAGCGTGACGTCTGTGTGTGTGTCTGTCTGTCTGTGTGTCTGTCTGTCTGTGCAGATTTTGTATCCACTCTAACTAAAAAACTAATGGACCGAATTTCACAAAATTTGGTAGGTAAGTCACTTGTGAGCGAGTCTGGAGCTGATTAGTTTTGGGTACGATTTGGAATAAAAGAACCCGCCTTTTTTTGCGAAATGGCCCGCAAAAGCTTGCTTCCACTCTAACCGAAAAACTACTGGACCGAATTTCACAAAATTCGGTAGATGAGTCACTTGTAGGTTACCCTGGTGCTGATTAGATTTTGGTACTATTCGGAAAAAATAACCTGCCTTTTTTTGCAAAATGGCCCGCAAAAATAGTCAAAATCTAAACTAAAGAACTAGGTATACTCAAATATATCCATTAAATGCTCGTTTAATACGCAATTTTTAACGACGAAAAGAATAAGACCAACCCCATTACACTAGGACTAGTCGTTCTCGAGATATTTTAGGTTTTCGTACTTTCTCTACGCCACCTTTGAAAATAAGCCCGGTTACCGAATGAGAACGAAAATTGAATTAAAAGTGAAATAAATTTAATTAAAATAAAGAGAACGCTAATATAAGTCTGCAGGGAAAGTCATGTGCTGCCCACATCAGATTTTTACTTTCCCTGCAATACATGGTAATGTATAAGGAAAGTATTGGAATCATGCCGAAAATCGCAACTCGAGTTTTCGACGGATCTACACGCTTCGAGACCTCTAGAATACGAAAAAACCATTTTTAGCGTGACGTCTGTGTGTGTGTCTGTCTGTCTGTGTGTCTGTCTGTCTGTGCAGATTTTGTATCCACTCTAACTAAAAAACTAATGGACCGAATTTCATAAAATTTGGTAAGTATATCACTTGTGGGCGGATCTGGAGCTGATTAGTTTTGGGTATGATTCGGGATAAAAGAACCCGCCTTTTTTTGCGAAATGGCCCGAAAAAGCTTGTATCCACTCTAGTTGAAAAACTAAAGAACCGAATTAAACAAAATTTGGTAGGTAAGTCACTTGTGGGACATCCTGGTGCTGATTAGATTTTGGTAAGATTCGGAAAAAAATAACCTGCCTTTTTTTGCAAAATGGCCCGCAAAAATAGACAAAATCTAAAATAAAAAACTACGTATGCTGAAATATATCCATTAAATGCTTGTTTTATACGTAATTTTTAACGAAGAAAAGAATAAGACCAATCCCATTAAACTAGGACTAGCCGTTCTCGAGATATTTTTGTTTTTGTTTTTTTCTCTACGCCAGCTTTGAAAATAAGTCCGGTTACCGAATGAAAACGAAAATTGAATTAAAAGTGAATTAAATTTAATTAAAATAAGAGAATGTGTATATAAGTCTGCAGGGAAAGCCATGTGCTGCCCACGTCAGATTTTTACTTTTCCTGCAATACATGCTAATGTTTAGGGAATGTATTAAAATCGTGCCGAAAATCGCAACTGGAGTTTTTAACGATTTTCCAGATCTATATGTTTCAAGTATTTTAAAAACTCCAAAAAACTAATTTTAGCATGACATTTGTGTGTGAGTGTGTGTGTGTGTGTTGTTTCGATCACTCTAGAATCTGAAAAATTCTATTTTCTGCATAAAATCTGTTTGTGTCTGTCCGTGCAATGTATGCAAGCCCTCTACCTAAGAAACAAATTAACAAGATTTCAACAAGATTGCCGATTCGGTAAAAAAGAACCTGCCTTTTTTAGCAAAAGGGCCCGAATAAAAGTATGTATCCATTCTACTTGAAAAACTTATTGACTAAATTTCACAAAATTTGGTAGATATTTTACTTGTGGGATACTTTGGTGCTGATTACATTTTGGCACGATTTGGAAAGCAAAACTCTGCCTATTTTTTTTGCGAAATAGTCCACAAAAATTTCCAATATCTAAATTAAAAGTGCTATGTGCTCAAATGTATCAGTTAAATGCTTGTATTATGCGGAATATTTCAAGATGAAAAGAGAGCACCAACCTTATATGTCTAGGGCTGACGTTCTTAAGATTTTTTTTTTTTTGCATTTTTGCCACGTTGCCTTTGAAAATACGTGTAGTCGATAAATGAAAGCGAAAATTGAAATAAGTCTCCAAATTCAATGTCATTTCAAATACTTACCCGTATTATTTTGTGCCATTAAACTCAATTTAATGAATTATAAATGAAAGAAAGCGAAAAGGAATTTGAGTCTGTAGCGAAAGTCATGTGCTGAGATCTACAGGTTTTACTTTCCATATAATACATGGTAATGAATTGGAAAAGTATTGGGATCGTGCAGAAAATCGAAATATGAATATTTGACGGATCTACACTTTCAGTGACCTCTAAAGCACGAAAATACTATATTTAGCGTGACGACTGTGTATGTGTATGTCTGTCTGTTTGACAGTCCAATGTATGTATCCACTCTAACTCAAAAATTAATGGACAAGATATCACAAAATATGGTAGATTAATGACATGGGGGCCACTTTGATGCTGATAAGGTTTTGGAACAATTCGGAAAATAGAACATGCCTTTTTTAACACTTTACAACAAAGTTGAAAAGTGTTTATGACTTTGTTCATTCTGTCTGTCTGTCTGTCTGTCTGTCTGTCTGTCTGTCCGTTAGCACGATAACTGCCGTAAAAATGACTTAATCAAAATGAAATTTTAGTATGTTGTTCAGACGGTCTATAGGACCTATGGGAATATAAATGAATAATATCACCCAATTAGTTTTGGATTGAACCCGGGTTGAAAAAATGGAATACATTGAGCCCTATGGGACCTAATTTTTCAAACATTTTTTAAGCGGATTTAAAATTCACAAATTGCTTCGAAAATTTTAGGCAATATTCAAATTGTTCCATAAAATATATAAAAAAAAAATTCAGCGAAATATATTCAGTAGTTTTTTAAATAAAAATTAAAATAATAATAACACCTCTTATATGAAGCGATCACGTGTCCATGATATGAAACGATCACATGACCCACTTCAAAATGATATATGGCATCCATCTTGTCTCAAAATCGTGATTTTTAAAGTTCTTTCTAATTCATATTGAGTGTTGTATCCATCCTAAAACTACTTTATTTTGGCCTAAATTCTGTGCATCTACATACTTTAACAACGCAATGACAATATATTTCAGTTTAAATGCTCATACAAATTTGATTATTTCTACTATTAAGCCTATTTTTCACCTATGTAAAATGTAAACAGCAAAATATGTAGAATGAGTTGTATTAGAATCGCTGTAATTCTTTAACACAAAATCATTTAGTCCATGGAGTCTGCATGGCTGATATGAATGAAATATTCATTGATTTTAGAAAGAGAAGGACGATAATTTTCGATGAAGTTTTACGCATAGAGTTTTACTTACTTGTAGCTCCATGGTCTTAATTTTTAAATAATATAAATTATTATAGTATTGTGATGAATGACATGAATGGGGGAATTATTTATGAATGAAATGTTGCTTTTATAGAGAGAGCCAGGCGTGTTATTTTTTCTATGACGTCATTTGAATGGATTTCAGTTGTTTTCGATGAAGTTTTCAAATATAATAAATTATCGTAGTATTATGATAATTCTAAAATTATTACCGAGGAATGTATCACATTTTAGAGATGTTTAAACCAGGCAATTTATATTTTAATGCCGTCATTTGAATGAAGTTAATTTTTTTCGATGAAGGTTTAAGGTTTCAAATATAATAAATTAATGTAGTATTGTGATAAGTTTTAAAATATTACCGAGGAATGTATTGCATTTTAGACATGTTTAAATAAAATTGCATTGAAGTTGGAAAGTGTTTCATAATCAATGCTTTAAGCATGATTCATCTTTCTTGTTTTTTTCTTTTTCTTTTGCAAATTGGCAAAATCGAAAAGAAAAAAAAATTAAAAATCTATAATAAGACAAATTGTACTGAAATTCGTTAATTAAATGTATGTTTTATATGAAATTTTTAACGACAAAACGAAAAAGACTAACCTCATTACCCTAAGATGAGTCATTCTCGAGATATTAAGGTATTTGGATCTTTCTATGGGTTGACGATGTTTTTCACTGTAGCTAAAATACAGATATTCGCCAAAATTTACAAATGATGACATTCCTTAAAATTTGGAAGGTAAGTTACACGTGGTTTACTCTAGTCCTGATTAGATTTTTGTAGACTGATATAGAAATAACCAGACATTTTCCCGAAATGATCAGCAAATGTATAATATAAAACTACATATGCTCAAATGTATTAATGATGATTGTTTTATATGTATTTCTTAACGATGAAAAGAATACGATCTCTAGGTCTGGCTGTTCTCGAAATATTAAGAGTTATTTTGTCTTTTTTAGGAACGTTATATTTGAAAATACGTGCAATCGCCAAATGAAAACTAAACTCGAATTTAAACTTCAAATTCAGTGTAATTTCAAATAATTATTTGTATTATTTTGTGTAATTAAATTCAAATTAATGAATTATAAAAGGGAGAGAAGAGAAACAGAAAATGAACAGTAGTCAGTAGGGACAGCTAGGTGATGAACACATTAGATTTTTTACATTCTCTACAATACATGGTAATGTTTAAGGAAAGTATTGAAATCGTGTTGAAAATTGAAACTCAAGTTTTTGACGGATTTATACGTTTCGAGCTTTCCAGAAACTCAAAAAAATAAATTAATTTTAGGATGATATCTGTGTGTGTGTGTGTGTGTGTGTGTGTATGTGTATATGTGTGTGTGTCCGCGCGCGCGCGTGACTGTGTGGGCCGTTTCGAGCATTCTAGAATATGAAAAAATCTATTTTTAGCATGACATCTGTGTGTGTGGACGTGTATTTGTGTGTGTGTGTTTGTTTGTGTTTATGTATGTGTGTGTGTTTGTGTGTGTTTATGTGTGTGTGTGTGTGCATGCGTGCGTGTGTGTGTGCGTGCGTGTGCCTGTGTGTGCGTTTGTGTGTCGTTGCGAGCACTCTAGAATATGAAAAAACATATTTTTAGCTTGACATCTGTGTGTGCGTGTGTGTGTGTGTGCGCGCGCGTGTATGTGTGTGTGCGTGCGTGTGTGTGTGTGCGTGTGTGTGTGTGCGTGTGTGTGTCGTTTCTTTCACTCTAGAAACTGAAAAATCCTATTTTTAGCATAAAATCTGTTGTGTGGAAAGATTTCAAAATGCATTCTAAAATGTATTAGATGATATATATACTCGTGCCATTTTACTTTCTCTGTAATATATTGTAGTGTATGGGAAATGTTTAAGAATTATGTCGAAAATCGCAACTCGAGTTTTCGACGGATCTACCCGTTTTGGGTCATCCAGAACACGAAAATACGACTTATAGCGAAACGTCTATAGATGTGTCTGTCTGTGCAATTTTTGTACAAACTGTGACTAATAGATCCAATTTATTAAAATTTTATGGATAAGTTATTTGTGTGTCACCCTAGTGAGAATTAAATTTTGGTATAATTCGGGATAAAACAACCTGTCTTTTTGCGAAATTGTCTGCAAAAATTATCTGCATCCATCTAGCTGAAAAATCAGTACACCAAATTTTACAAAATTTGGTAGGTAAGTTACCCAAGTTTTACCCTGTTGCTGATTAGATATTTGTACGATGCGGAATAAAATCACCTGCGTTTTTATTTAAATGGGCCGCAAAAATGTGGGTACCCGGTCTAGCTGAGAATCTAATAGACTAAATCGCACAAATTTTGATAGATAAGTTGATTGTTGTTTACCTTGCTGCTAGTTAGATTTTGGTACGATATGAATTTTTTTTTTCTTTTTTTTGCGAAATGGCCCGGAGAAATAGTCAAAATCTGAACTGAATTACTACAAATGCATCATTTAAAAGTTTAAGCGTACATTTTGACGACGAATGGAATGAGATCAACAACTCCATTACTCTGAGGTGGACCATTTTTGAAATATTTGGATTTTATGTTGGGGAGCTGAAGACGTTTTTCACTGTAGTGAAAAAACTATTAGATGAAATATTTTAAAATTTTGTAGTTACGTCCCTTGAGGGTTATTCTGATGCTCATTAGATTTTGGCATGATTCGGAAAAAATGTAACCGACATTATTTTCCAAAATTGCCCTCGAAGATCTGAAAAATGTAATATAAATGAGCATTTGATGAAATATATAAATTAAGTTCTTGTTCTTGATGTAATTTTTGACAGCACAGTGTTAAACTCTAACCGCATGACACTTGGGTAAACCCTTCTCGAGATATTTTAATGTTTTCAAATTTTGAAGACCTGAAGACTTCATAAGTTGCCAACATGAATTAAAATTGCAAATTGGATATAACATCAAAAAATTACCAAAGTTATTCCCTGCAATTAAGCTCAATTAAATGCATCAGGAACTTAATGCATTATGACTATTCTCTTTTTAGCAAAAATTACGTATAAAACAAGCATTTATTTGATACATTGGAGCATCTGTAATCTTTTATTTTAGATCTTAACGATTTTTGCAGGCCATATCACAAAAAAAAATCTGATGTGGGCAGCACATGAGTTTCCTTATATAATGCAATGAATTTACTACTTTTACAGCAAAAGAAATAGATTATTCTTATAGTAGATACTTAAATTCTTTCCAGGATACTGAATTTTCGTCAAGTGGTCGTCATTTTTATTGATTTAGCGTCATTTTTATTCATTTGGTGAGATTTTCGTTAATTTGGCAACATTTAAAAATGTCGCCAAGTTGGCGACATTCCGCTAAATTTTTCGCCAAAATCTCGCCAAGCGTTATGGACGGAGAAATAAGTTATTCTTATGGCATCTAAATGATTATTAAAGTTCAAATACAAAAGTGTTATTCAAAGTATCTTTTCTCATGAATGGAACGAGCTAGATCCAGGAGAATGATGTCACCAAATTTATCGCATGATATTACATAAGAAAAGTGAACATGTTTCTCAAAAGTTAATATATTTTTTTTTAATTTATGGGATTTTTTTGATAAATTTATTTGAAAATGTGCAATATCTCGAGAACGGTTCATGCTAGCATTCTAAAGTTTATGTCAATCGTTTTTAAAGAAGAATTACATAAGAAATGTCTATTTACGTAACTTTTCTAAAGGTTCTAATTTTTTGGTGATTTTTTCAAATTTTCACACAAAATTTAGGGAGGTTCTGAACATTCGATTGCGTTTAAAAACAACAGGCTTCCAGTATTTACGGATTGTGATTTTTGTACCAAATTTCATTCGAATCGCTCCATTCGTTCGTGAGATATCGTCTCCATTCTCACTGACACACACACACAAACACACACACACACACACAGACATCACCTCAAAAATGTTCGATTCGTGATCAGGGATGCTTGAAACGTGCTCTTCCGTCGAAAACTCGAATTCGAATTTTCGATCCCGTCACAATAGTTTCCTTATACATTATGTATATAAGGAAAGTAAAAAAAGGGCAGGTTTTTTGTTTTCTGAATGGTACCAAAATCTGATCTACAAAAGGGTTGTCCACAGTGATGTATCTACCAAATTTTATGAAATTTTGGTCCCATATTTATATCAGTTCCCTCCAATATTCAGATTCGCTTCTGTCCAATATTTAAATTCGCTTCTGTCCAATATTCAGATTCGCTTCTATCTTACTTTTAACGAGTGAAAACCCATGAATGTATTAATGTATGTGTGTATGTATTCTTGTCATCCTTACTCCGAAGCCATAATTGGCCAAAGAGCTCGCATTTTTCAACACTTTCCAACATAGTTGTAAAGTGTTTATGACTTTGTTCATTCCGTCTGTCTGTCCGTCACACGATAACTGCCGTAAAAATGACTTTATCAAAATGAAATTTTAGTATGTTGTTCAGACGGTCTGTGGGACCTACGGGAATGTAAATTAATAATATCACCCAAGTAGTTTTGAATTGAACCCGGGATGAAAATGGGAAATACATTGAACTCTATGGTACCTAATTTTTCAAACATTTTTTAAGCAAAGTTAAAATTCACAAATTGCTTTGAAAATTTTAGGTAATATTAAATTATCTCATAAAATATATAAAAAAATTTCAGCAAAATATGTTCGGTAGTTTTTTAAATAAAAATTAAAATAATAATTACACCCATATTATATGAAGAGATCACATGACCCATTTCAAAATAAAATATGGGATCCATCTTTTTCTCCTAGCATAAAAATCGTGATTTTTGAAGTTCTTTAAAATTTATATGTAGTGTTGCATCCCTCCTAAAACCGCTTTATTCCTGAGTATTTTCTGTGGATCTATATTCTGTGCTATCGCAATTACATTATCTTTTAGATTAAATAATCATCAAACTTCGATTATTTCTACAACGAAACCTAATTTCAATGGATGCAAAATGTAAACAAGTTATTGTAAGATGAGTTGTATAAGAATTGCTGAATTTTTTTCACGCAAAATTATTCAACTCTGGAATCTGGTAATAAAAGTGACATGAATGAAATATTCATTGTTTTTACATAGAGATCGCACGATTTATATTTCGATGACGTCATTTGAATAAAGTCCATTTTTTTTCAATGAAGTTTTGAATTTTCAAATATAATAAATTATTGTAGTAGTGTGATAATTTAAAAGACATCAGCGCTGAATGTATCATATTTAATTTAAACAAATTTTTAAACAAATGTTTAAACAAAATTGCATTTATTAAATAAAATTGTGATTGTGTGTGATTGATTGATTCGAGAAGTGGCAGGAAAATTAAATTCAATATATTACTTTCCTTATATATATAGTATAATGTACAAGGAAAGTATTGTGATGGAGTCGAAAATTCGAATTCGAGTTTTCGACTGGAGACCACGTTTTAAACATCCCTGATCACGAATCGAGCATTTTTGAGGTGATGTCTGTGTGTGTGTGTATTTCAGTGAGTCTGTGGAGACGATATCTCACTAACGAATGGAGTGATTCGAATGAAATTTACAATTACAATTACAATTCCTGAATACTGGAAGTCTATTGTTTTAAAACACAATCAAATGTTCAGAACCCCCCTAAATTTTCGACTCAACTTTTGAAAAAATCATCAAAAAATCAAAACCTTTAATACAGTTACGCCTATAGACATTTTTCATGGAATTTTTACTTAGAAAACGATTGATATAAACTTTATAATGCTAGCATGAACCGTTCTCGAGATATTGCACATATTTTAAATAAATTTATTAAAAAATCCCATAAATTGAAAAAAAATAATAACTGTTAAGAAACATGTTCACTTTTCATATGTAATATCATGTGATAAAGTTGGTGACATCATTCTCTTGGATCTAGCTCGTTCGATTCATGAGAAAAGAAACTTTGAGTAATACTTTTGTATTTGAATACCAATAGTCATTTATTTGCTATAAGAATAACTTTCTTCTCCGTCCATAACGCTTGATGAGATTTTGACAACAAATTTGACGGAATATCGGCAACTTGGAGACTTTTTTAAATGTTGTCAAATTAACGAAAATCTCGCCAAATGGATAAAAATGACGCTAAATCAATGAAAATGTCGACTAATTGACTAAAATTCAATATCTTGGAAAGAATATACGTATCTACTATAAGAATCACCTATTTCGTTTTTACTGTAAAAGAAGTAAATTCATTGCATTATATAAGGAAAGTCATGTGCTGTCCACATCAGAATTTTTAAAAATATTTTCGAAAAGTCTTTTAAAAAGGGAGGAGAAATCGAACGTGTCCAAAACTCGTATCTTATTCCTCAATTTTCGATTTGCAATCTCGAATAGTATTTAATCGGGTACTATTTCGAAGAAGTAGATAGATTTTATTCTACAGATTTTTAAAAAGCAGACAAATGGGAAGAATTTTGGGAAAAAGGATTTCCACTTTACAAATCTAACTCACACCCCCAATTTCAGCATTGCGATCTCCATCTTTTCAAAATGTAGCTAAACGTATCAGCTTTTCTCAAGTGTCGAAAATAAAAAAAATCCATTGTTTCTGTAACAGAATTTCTAATTCCTTATCGATAAAATATCGTTTTTAAAAGAGGTAAATAGAAAGCAATTTTCGTGATAAGATCATTTGTTTTCAAAGTACAACTAAAGATTTTTCAAAGGGTCTTACTATAAGGCAAAATTTTTAAAAGAACATTAGTTTTTTTTATTCATATTTTTCACGTTTTCTTAATACAATTTTGAGGCTGTAATTTTATTTTTGGCACCATTTATCTTCAAAACCTAACCTTCCAGTATTGCAAAAACTACTGCTATTTCAAAAGAATTAATATTCAAATTATTTCAACAATTAAAAGTAATTTTATTATTTAGAGTGCTGATACTGAAGCTATCGTTGAAACTTTCACCATCGTTGGCTATGGTTATCGTTAGTTTTTAAAAGTCATAGTTTTTGCAAATATGTAATTGAAAGTTACATATTTACATTTCGAAGGAATTAGCGAAATAGAAATCCTCTTCTTCTTCGACCCAGACCGTTCGACCTACCAGAAAGGTGTAAGGTATCTGTTTGGACGGCCGGGAAGTGCCACCCAATTTAGATCGGAACCCAGTGGGGGAGGCATCCACAGGGACCGTAGCCTCCTTCCCCTACAACCAACCTCTCGGAAGGACTTACGGACCCACATGTTTAACGTGATCGTACTCTGCGTGAACACGGCGGCAGTTTGGGCAGCGGCGGGAATCGAACCCGGGACTACCGAGTGCAACCTCCGCGCGCTAACCACAGGGCTACCGCGCCCTATAGAAATCCTCTGACAGCTTGTTCACCGGAAATTGTTCAATGGTTTCCCATTCGAATTAATTTTTCCTCCAGAAAGCACCTAACTTGGCTATTTTGGCCAGAAAATAACCTATCTCGGCTATTTTGACCAGAAAAAAACCTATCTCGGCTATTTATTGCCTGTTTATAATGTTGCTTGGATTGCCATTTGTGCCTGTTGAATTCCGACAAAAAGTTGTATTTTTACTTTCCTTATATACGTAGTATAATGTATAAGGAAAGTATTGTGAAGGGTCGAAAATTCAAATTCGAGTTTCGTTTTCAATTCGAGATTCTCAAATTCGAGAGTACGTTTCAAGCATCCCTGAACACGATTCAGACGTTTTTGAGGTGATGTCTGTTGTTGTTGTTGTTGAGACCCAGACCGTCCGACCTACCAGAAAGGTGTAAGGTAACTGTATGGACGGCCGGGAAGTGCCACCCAATTTAGACCGGAACCCAGTGGGGGAGGCATCCACAGGGACCGTACCCTCCTTCCC
Source organism: Amaurobius ferox (assembly GCA_951213105.1). Lineage (NCBI taxonomy): Eukaryota > Metazoa > Arthropoda > Arachnida > Araneae > Amaurobiidae > Amaurobius > Amaurobius ferox. The sequence goes on from OX578152.1 coordinate 24,238,811, forward strand.
CTACCACCAACCTCTCGGAAGGACTTACGGACCCACATGTTTAACGTGATCGTACTCCGCATGAACACGGCGGCATTTGTGGTAGCGTGCAAAATCTAGCGCACAAACCACGGGGATACCGCACCCAAGATGGCCAACAGCACGCGGTGTTCCGAGGTGGTCACCCACCAAGTACTAACCGCGCCCGATGCTGCTTGACTTCGGTGATCTAACGAGAACCGGTGTTTTCAGCACGGTATGGCCGTTGGCCCGCGAGGTGATGTCTGTGTGTGTGTGTGTAAAAGTATGTGCGTCTGTATGTGTGTGTGTGTGTCAGTGAGTCTTTGGAGACGATATCTCACGAAAGAATGAAGCGATTCGAACAAAATTTGGTACCAAAATCACAATCAATGAATATTGGAAGCCTATTGTTTTACACACGATCAAATGTGTAAAACAATAGGCTTTGGTGGAAGCCTATTGTTTTACACACGATCAAATATCCGGCCACACAAACAGCTACCATAAACCCTCGGGTTGGTCGTGTGGTCTGGGCCTTCTACACGATCAAATGTTCAGAACCCCCCTAAATTTGTAAATGAAAATTTGAAAATACCATAAAAAATTAAAACATTCAAAAAAGTTATGTAAATAGTCATTCCTTACGTAATTTTTCCTTAGAAAACGATTGACATAAACTTTAGAATGCTAGCATGAACCGTTCTCGAGATATTGCACATTTCTCAAATAAATTTATCAAAAAATCACATTAAATTCATAAAAAGTAATAACTATTGCTAAATCTGTTCTCTTTTCACATGTAATATTATGCGATAAATTTATTATCATCATTCTCGTAGATCTAGCTTGTTCCATTCACGACAGAAGACGCTTTGGGTAATAGCATTCTGATTTGACCCCATTAGTCGTTTACCTACTATAAAACTAAACTATTTCTGAATCCACAATGCTTGACGAAACTTTGGCGACGAATTTGGCGGAATATCGCCCGTTTACCCCATCTGGAAATCGATGCTGAATCCATATCAGTTAAACATGTAAGCTGTATCTATAACCAATCCTTAAAAATAGGTGTTTCAATGAATTTTTTGAGCAAAAAGTGAAAAGAAAACATTAAAGTGGAAAACTTTAGCAAACTCCCAACCATCTCCCGAATATAATGCTGAAAATTCATATCACTCATCCTCTCAGCTCTATCTACAACCAATCTTAAAGAATAAAGTTTGAAGAAATTTTCTTTGAAAACCAAATTTTTATTTAATTTTAGGAAAACCGGAAGTGACAGAAGACTCTAGAACAGGAAATGGAAATAATTAGCGAACTCTCCGACACCCCTCTTCTGGAATTCGATGCTGAATCCGCATCAGTCAAACATCTAAGTTCTATCTATAGCCAATCCAAAGAAATAGATGTTTCAAGGAAATTGAACCTGAAGTGATAAAAACCTTAAACGGAAATTTCAGTGACTCCCTTGATCTCCTCCGGAATTAAATTCTGAATTCATATCAGTCATTATCTAAATTCAATCTATAGGTGATATTGAGAAATAGGCGTTTCAAGAAAAATCTTGGTCTAGAAGTGGAAAAAGATCCGGAAATGGAAATCTTTAGTAACTCCCTACCCCCTCCAGACTTTGACGTTCAATCCATATCAGTCATTATCTAAGCTATATCTATAGCAGATTCCGAGAACTAAATCTTTCAAGTTATATATATATATATATTTGAATTGAATGCGAGATCGCCAGGACCGAAAGTGGAAATCCTTAGTGTGTCCCTTTATCTCCTTCAAAATTTAATGCTGAATACATACGAGTAATAGTCATTATCTATTTATAACAAATCTTGAGAAATATATATTTTACGGAATTTTTTTAACCGGAAGTGAAAAAGAAACTGGATATGAAAATTCTTAGAGAACCACCCTACCTCTTTCAGAGTTTGATGCTGAATCTATATCAGTTATATTCTAAGCTTTATTTATAGCCAATATCGAGAAATGGATGTGTCAAGCAAAATGAAAATTTGTGAACCGAAAATTGAAATCCTTAGTAACGCCCGTATTCCCTCCAAAATTTGATGCTGAATCCATATCAGTCATCATCTAAGCATTATAGCAGATCCTGAAAAAAATGTATGTTTCAAGGCTATTTTTTTCTCAAAAACAAAAGTATGGTAAAGTTTTTCCCACCAATAACTTAATACATCAGTTAATACATCAGTTCGTAAAAAAGTGAAAAATCAGGAAGTAGAAATCTCTAGAAAGCCACCTAATCTAAAATGTAATGCTTTCACATTAGTCATTATTTAACCACTATTTATAGCTAATCTTAATAAATAAATGTTTCAAAAATTTGTTTTTGAATAGGAAGTGGAAAAAGAACCAGAAGTAGAAATCCTTGGAGAACTCCCACTCCCCTCAGGAATTTTAATGCTGAATCTATATTGGTCACCATCCTCTAATCTATATCTATAGTAGATCTTGAAAAATAGGTTTTTCAAGGAAAATGTACATTTTGGATCGGAAATGACATCTCCTCAGAACCGGAAGTGGAAGTCCTTAGTAAGTCTCTTATCTTCTCTGGAATTTGCTGCCGAATCCATATCAGTCATTATTTAACGTCCATCTATAACCAATCCTGAGAAATAGATGTTTCAAGAAAAATGAAAAATTTTGAACCTGTAAATAAAAATTGGAAGTGAAAATTCTTAGGGAATCATCCATTCTTCCCCAGAATTTGATGCTGAATCCATATCAGCCATCAATTGTGCTCTATCTATAACAGGTAATGAGAAATAGAGAAATAGATGTTTCAAGGAAAACATTTTAATAAAACAATAGTATGGCAGAATTTTTGCCATCAAGGAAGAAAAAAAATTTTTTTTTGTAGCATAGTAGTACTTTGTTCGACTTTTTTATACATTCATATTCCATATATGGAACATGCATGTAAGAGAAAATCCAGATATTTATTTTAGTTTATCAACAAAATAAAAGTTATAAGTTCGTACAAAAAAGTCATGTTTTAGACGCATAGAATGTTTTAATATAATATATAATTTAAAAAGGCAGAAAGTATAAATATGTAGAACTAGAATTCCAAAATATAAGACAAAAAAAATCCCATATTTTTTAGGTTCATGAATGTCAAATTTCAGTATAGGGTAAACAAAAGATAAATCCACATCTGATTATGAATGCCTCCACTGTATCTTTTACGAACTTAATTATAGTTAAATATTTCTGGGAGAACTCAAAACTCTACTTTTTCTTTCCTCTGAGTGGAAGGCAGGTTTGACTTGATGCCTGACGTACGCCCTGACGTCATCTGTGTCGCCCGTGATTGGCAGAAACATTTGCCTAGCCCCTTTCTCCAAACAAAAAATAATAACAGAAAAAAGATGCACCTATCCCCCCTCACTATGGCAACGTGCTGCATGCCGGAGTAGCCGAGATACTTTATAGTTAGATAATATATATATTTAACCCTGCATATAGGGGTGTTAATTCAAGGGGACTGCAGAAAAAAAGTTGATAAAAAAGTGGCTATTAATTTTGATATCCCTGTCGCGTTTTTTCCCGTTCCCTCGATGCTTTTATTAGAAGTTTTGCCCGTTGAGGAAGGTATTTTGTGTATGTTGACATTAAGTTAAAAAAATACGAAGTGGAAAAAAGTTCATCAGCCAACCGTCCTTCTTCCGCCTTACCTCCTGAGAAGGGGGAGGGGGGGGGAGGAAAGCAGAAATTGTCAAATTTATATGCCAAAACCTCCTCTGTTAGATACCGTGTTCAGAAAATGCTAAAAAGTTACACGATCAGGGAGAGGAGCCAACGCCGAGGCCTGTCCTTCTTTATCATTTTCAATGCTGACGTCATCATTCTGGAGCAACTAACTCTTTAGGGATCATGCTGGATCTAGTATTCCAAACTCCTGGAACTTTGGGTGCCATGTCCGAACTCGAGGAGTCGGAGTTCCTCCTGAGGAGCATGGATTTCACGCCAGTGTCCAGTACGGTGGAGGGGAAGGGACTGTATGTGGACAGTTCCACGCAGGACGGACAGGGGGCGCTGGAACCTCAGCCAGACCAGATGCCGTCCAGTTCTTCCGAGGAGCAGTCTGAACCTGTTATAAATTCTAGAAAAAACTCAGCAGGTAAATCTTTTTAGATATGTTTACTTTTCGGGTTGTTTATTTGTGTACTTGTTTCTGGTTTAAAAAAATCTGGCGTGGGCAGCACATAACTTTCTCTACATAATGTGCCAATGACTTTACTTATTTCACAGCACCTACGGTACAATGTTTTCAATATTGGATTAATACTTCGTAAATTGAAACTTGGCGCTTTTGATAACTTATTAGTTTAAATAGGATTCATACTTACTTATTCACACTGACATATAAAATCTTCATTAAAATTAAATTAGCATTTAATTAATATCCCTTGAAATAAATAAATGTTATACAATTTTTTGGCATCGAGTTACAGCAAAACTATTAGAAAAAGTAACTTCTCCTGTGAATGGAACGAACTAGTTCCAGGAGAATGATGCTAACATATTTGTTCCATGATATTGCACATAAAAAGTGATATTTGTTAAAATTTTATATTATGTAAATAATATAACATTTTTAATATTATGTAAATTTTTTGATAAAATTATTTGAAAACCGTGCAATACCTTGAGAACTGAGCGTACTAGTGCTTTAAAGTGTATGTGATTCGTTTTTAATAAAAAATTATGTATTTAATAATTATTTATTTAAAAGTGGTGAAAGTCCTGATTTTTCAATGATTTTTTTTTTCAAAAAGTCATTAAAAAATCTCGTGCAATATCACAAGAACGGTATATGCTAAAGTTTAAAATTTGTGTTATTCGATTTCTATTAATAACTTGCGCCTGAAATGATTATTTATTTAGCATTATTAAAGGTCTTAGGTTTTTAATGATTTTTTCAGAAGTTCATTCAAAAATTGAGGAGGGGGGGTTCCAAACATTCTATTGCGTTTCTGTGTCACTTCTGTCGGCGATTTCCACAAACGCTGGCAGAATTTGATATTCGCACGTTGTTCTTCAAACGCCATTTCCATTTTTGACGAACGACAGTTCACTAACCCGCATTGTCTGGAAAAATCATGCACTGCGGACCTGCTTCTTCCTTTTCACATCTCGCGTCACATGTGCCTCTATGCCACGGTAAAATAGTTCCCCTCTCCTCCAATCAGGGTTAGAGATATCAGCACAGTCTCCGAACTTTTTGATCCTACCTTGTATTAGGTACGACAGGGATAAATTACAAAATAGACATGTAAAGCAGTAGAGGTTATAAATATTAAGTAACTCATACTTTTGAATGAAATATTGCAAGGGTATTTATTGCTTATTTATTCTTATTAATCACTGATAAAAGAATAGCAAATGCTTTTGCTTTATATCTGGCTTATCAGTTACAAACAAACATTGTGTATACTATTTTGTAATGATTTTGAGTTTATTTGTTTGTCGAAAAATGGTTCACGAGAAACAAGTCACCTTTTATTGTTTTGTTTTCTATTCATATTTTTATGTGTTTAAGAAAAATATATTTTTCCTGGTTTGGCCTTTGTTTCTGAACATTTTAATTTCCCTGCAATACACGGTAATGTATAGAGAAAGTATTGGAATCATGCCGAAAATCGCAATGCGAGTTTTCGACGGGTCCACACGTTTTGGGACCTCTAGAACACGAAAGAACTATTTATAGCGTGATGGCTGTGTGTGTGTGTGTGTGTATGTATGTCTGTGCAATGCATTTGTCTACTTTAGCTCAAAAACTAATAGACCAAATGTCATACATTTTATATATAAGTGACATGTGGGTGACCCTGGTGCTGATTAGATATTGGTACGATTCGGAAAAAAAGAACAAGCTTTTTTTTGCGGTGTCAGAAGAACCACACAGCCGTACTGCAAACTAGCCCTTACAAAAGAATTGAAAAGACAAATAAGCATAGAAATATCCCTAAAATCCCTGCATATTCTCCTCAAGAAGCCCAATTTCCTGCAATCACTTCTGACAATATCCTGTATATGTACATTAAAAGTAAAATTCGAATTGTACATAATTCCAAGATCGGAAATATTACTTTTTCTATTTCTATTGAGAATTCTACCATTAATTCCATAATTACCCACATCAGGATTAGATTTATGAGTAAAAGTTACGATAAAGCACACCCGTACTCCAAAATAATCAATATTTAAGGACAATCGATTACTGGTACACCAATTATATGAGGGTCACACTGAAATTTTTGAGATACGGCTAAGTGGTACAAGTTAAACGTACCAATTCTTAGGAGTGTTCCAAGTACTCCCCTCCAACATCAATGCACTTTTGTAGGCAAATTTTCCAAAGATCAAATGCTTCAAGCCATCTGTTTCTTGGAATCGATGAAAAATATGCTTTTATAGCCTCATCAATCTCATTCATCTTCGGAATGAAAACGACGCCCACGTAGATTTTTTTTAGATTAAAAAATAGCCAAAAATCGCACACAGCAAAATCAGGAAAATAGGGTGGATGTTTTGTCATTTTGATGTTTTTTTGTTCAAGAAATTTGACTGTCATTCTTGCTGAATGAGAAGATGCATTGTCATGGTGAAGTATGAGTCCCCTAACATTCACTCCCTGAAAAATATCTGGAAGACACTTAGTGGTGTACCAAATTAGCGTAACTATCTTCTGTTCCTCTAGCTTTATGGCTTTGATCAGACCGTACTTCTGAAGAACACGGCATACATTACTTTTTTCATTGCTCGTTGTCTTTTCACCATTGTTGGTTTGGGGTTATCTTCAAAGACCCATACTTTACCTTCTTGATGTGTTGGAAAGTCAAAAAACGGTATGTATGTTTCATCACCAGTAATGGTTTTAGAAATAATGCGGTGTTCACTATCATTAGGTAATTTTAGGATTTCTTTATTGATTCTGACAAGCTCAGCATTTTGGTGTTCTGTTAAATTATGGGGAACCCAACGACAAACTAATTTTTTCATATACAATTCTTCGAATAATTTTATGTATAGCTGTGGATTCAATGTTAAGTTCCTTCTGTATCATTTGGTAGGTACATAGATTATCATTGATTAACATTTTTCGAATGGTCGACACATTTTCTGGGACTACAAAGGCTGACAAAGGTCTTCCTGTGTATTCTTCATCCAGGAGATAATTTCGACCTCTTCTAAACTCTGTAAACCATCTGAATACAGTGGCACGAGATGGCGCATCATTTCTATATGCTAATTGTAGACGTTGAAGATATTCTTCTTGATTTAGTCCCACTATAAAATCATAGAAAATCATAGCTCGATAATGCTCTCGAGTCAAATCCATTTTCTTTTCCTTCAAAATTTATTCTACGATAGCTAAATTGTAATTATTGCCACAAATGCCGACATGAGTTCAGATTTAAATATCCGACCAATAATTTGTTTCTAGCGCATATCGTCAGCCTGTCTCAAAAGTTTCAGTGTGACCCTCATATAATTTACAAGGTTCAGATTGCATGCCTTATTATGATATGTTGAGATATCTTTATAAATTTTGAGGTCATCAGAAAAAAACAAAAAAGAATCAAAGATATCAGCTAGATCATTAATAAACAAAATGAAATTCAAGGGTCCCAGCACAGATCCCTGTGGAACACCAGAAGTGTTATATGTAATACCCTCTCGAATAAACAGAGCTATACTTCACATATAAAAGCCTTCCAACCAAATACGTGTGCAACCACCTAATTAATTCCCAACTAAAACCAATATCCATCAGTTTACAGATTAACAGATCAATATCCACTCAATCAAAAGCTTTTGCAAAATATGTATAAATAACATCCAACTGTTTGTTACTCTCTTTCCGTCAATCTAGCAGTATTTGAAAAGTCGTCAAATTTGCGACATCTTCCAAATGTTTCACCAAGCATTACGGACGGATGGAGAAGTGGGCTATTCTTATAGTTGTTTGTTATGTTCTTTCCGCATGATATTGAAAATTTTTATCAAGTAGTTGTCATTTTCACTGACTTAGCTTCATTTCTATCAATTTGGCGACGTTTTTTTCAATCAATTTAACGACATTTTTATCAATTTAGCGACATATTTGTCAATTTGGCAAAATTTAACAAATTCGCCAAGTAGGCGATATTCTGCTAAATTTGACGCCAAAATTCGCCAAGCGTTAAGGACGGAGAAATAGGTTATTCTTATAGTAGACTAGCAATATACCAGTTCTTCAGAGTATATAATATAAAGAAACTTAAGATTCACAATCATGTGCAAATTCCTATATTATACTAAATGACATTGCCAATCAAAATATTCTATTAAAATATTTAATTTAATGCTTCTAAAAAAAATTTAAAAATCTCTGTTCTCACTATTCAAAATTATCTTCACGGGCATATCTGAAGAATAAAACAAGATAGTAAGATGAATACAAGATGTAACATTTTAAATGTTTTCTTATTTCTAAATTAGATGAACTTTTACAATTATTTTATTAAATAGGAAGTCATGGTCGCCCATAGGGGATTTAAAGAGGGGGTCACACTCCCCCTTGGACATTAATATAACAAAGGCGAGCATCAGACCTGTCGACGTTGTATATTATGGGCTTGAGTTTGCCCCCAGCCCCCTGGAAAAAGTTTTACAGGCGCCTATGTATGAAGTACAAATATATTAGAATATTATTAGCAAGTGTATGAAGTAGAAACATATTAGAATATTATTAGCAAAACATATATCAGTTTTGTAAATATAAACAGCTAGAACTAACGAAATAAAGCAATTCAAAGGCGTGCACTGAAAATGGGTGTGAGCACTGTCAACAATGTACTTAAACTATGTTGTATATTAATTATTTACAAATACTATACTTTAAAAGTAAAAACTAAAAAATATCTTGAACCACAATACGCTAAAAGTCCGCTAGGAAATTATCAATGGCTTTTGTTTAACTAAGATTCTCCTGTAGCGTGATTTTTAAAGTGAAATCAGATTTATTCTTTCTAAAACTCACAAATACGCAAACAGATGCTTCGCCATATTGTTGCTGTGAATAAGTCTACTTCACAAACTACTTAAGTTTAATGGTAGTCATTATTAGTGTGTTTCCTTGTCTTGATATTGTTTAAATTTAGGTGGATGTCATGTTATTCTTGGAAAATGCCTCATATTTTTAGTATTACATATGACTTTTTTCTGCGAAGATTAATTAATAGAACCATGTTTGACCCAATATGGCGGATCCATTGGCCTTGCTCAAGAAATTTTCATTTATAAAACGCCACGTCCCATATCTAATCATTTCTGTCATTACGTTGTTTATAAAGGGATGAAAATAGGGGAAGAAATATCCACACCTTCCTGGAAGCTAGCTTATAGTTCTAGCTTATCGACCAGGGCGGAGTTAAACAGGTGGGCGGGGCTAATACCATTCTTCTTTCAATGAACCGTAAAAGCTAGATGATTTCAACTTCTGGCTTTTATGCGTTTTAATGGGAAAAATACTTTGAAGCTTTTCATTTTAAGTAAGTAAAGTGTAACAGTTTTCTAAAAAAAAAAAACATATATATTCTCAAAGTTATATTAAAAAATATAATAAATAAAAGTATCTTTAAATTAGATTTTAAACGGGGGAGGCTCGGCTTCTGAGCCTCAATGCCCTACGCCACTACTAACAAAAGTATACTTACACCTCACTTATTAGTTTATTTTCATCAGATAATTGATACTTAGTATTGAATTAAATAAATGTGTATAATTTTTGTTATTAAAAATAAGAAACTTTTTCCGCCTCCTCCCTTAAGCTTTTTGCTCAGCCTTTTGGGGCTCACCCCACTGTTTGCGTAATTGTGCTTTATACAATTTATTTTTCAAAAGTATTAAAAGAGATACTCTTAGGGCATCTCAGTAGCTCATGTATAATTTACTCATGTACTTTATGTAGTTTTAGAATTTTATCAAATACCAAGTCACAGGTTAATAACACATTTAATTTCTCATATTCTTGTATTATAGGGAGCTTGCTCCCAGTAAACTTTCTCCTTCTTTAAAGTCAATCCCTTTTACTTTCCTCGTTCTGATTTTGTCGTCAATCGTTTACTGCTGCATAAGCCACTTGTGCCTGATTAACTTCGGCCAGCATCCAAACCAAAGGAATGCAAAAACCATCCAACTATAAATTAAATTATGCACAAAACAACTGTCTTCGATGTGGGGATATGTGAGTTTTCTCAGAGGTGCCCCGAAAGAATCCTTGGCTTTGGATCGTTGGAAAATTGTATAGAAAAAGTATTGTTTTACCAAAGTTTTCAAGTACAAGATTTTTACGGATAAGCACGTTTTAAGACTTTATGCATGTAAACATTTCTGGAAAAATATCCGTCTGTATGTGTACATGTGTGGACATGATAACTCAAGGACGAATGTGCTTACGGCTATCAAATTTTATGTGTAGATATATAATGTGAAAAACTAGATTTAGCTAGAATGTTTAGTCATTCTCATGATTAAAACTCCCAATATTCGTATTTTAAGATATTTATATCATTATTTCCAATGGAAAATAATGATCATTCCGGGAACAATAACAGTACTATAGTATAATGGGTAAATTGATAATTTTAACTACCATATGGATGTTAACGGTGTCAAAAAAGTTTATAAAAACAGATAAGTCAAATTATAGAGTTATAAAGGAGATAAAATTCTTATGGATGAAACGCTTGAAAATGTGCCATAATGCTTTGAAAATTATATCTAGGTTTCGTTAGTGTTTGCAAAGTAGCTGCTATTGTTAGTTGACACAACAGAAAGGCGTAGCATTCAGTATATATCTTTTTGATTATTTTTAAATTATTCGTTCCCTAATTATGAGTATAATTAACCTGTGTTTTGTTATAGTTGAAGGATAGAGTACAGAATATAGGGAGATAAATATTAATTAAAAGGTAAAACAATTTTGAATATGTAGGAATATTCTTTATTGTTTCAGTTCTACTTTGCATTATGATAATAATTTATTTTTACAAAATTCACAGTATAAATAAATATTTTAGACCTTTCGCCATAGAAATGCATACAATGCAGGACTACTTATCTTATCCCAGTGCCACCTGAATTATTCTCGAATGGAAGTACTCGATAATTTTTTTAAAAGTTGTTTTGAGTGTTTTGATTATTTTTTCGTACCGTCACGCTTAATTCGGATTTTCGAAATTTTAGATTTTGTCCTTCGTCTTGAAGCTGAGACAAATCGAAGACATCAAAAAGATTTTAGTTGGGGTGGAAGTGCTCGATAATTTTGATTTTCACCTACTGCTGCCAACACTTAGATTAATTTTATGGCTAGAATCATTGTGACAATGGCTCGATTTTATTGATATTTATTATATCTACGAATTTGGTAATTTTATGGCTACATATAGTCATTTTTTAATGCTAAACATTAAAAAAAATTCTGATGTGGGAAGCACATGCCTTTCCTTATATAATGCAATGAATTCACTCCTTTTGCAATAAAAAATAATATATAAGATCCACGGTACTGTGCTTTTATCGTTGAATTGTACATTTAGCGTTTTTCAGGAAGATAACATATAAAACTATTTCAAAATACTCAATAAACTTATACTTCGCGCAACTCTAAACAATCATCAATATTAATAACATCCTCAATAAGCGATAGAGTCCATGTATTAAAACACTTTAATAATTGCTCCATCATCTAGTCGTCATTTTCATTGATTTAACGTCATTTTTATCAATTTGGCGACATTTTTATTAATTTGGCAACATTTATAAAAGTCACCAAGTTGGCGAGATTCCGCCAAATTCATCGCCAAGCGTTATGGACGGAGAAACAAATTATTCTTGTAGCAGATAACTGACTATTGGAGTCCAAATACAAAAATATTACCTAAGGTATTTTTTCTCATGACTGACATTAGATAGATCCACGAGAATGATGTCACCCAATTTATCGCAAGATATTACTTATGAAAAGTGAACATAATAGGTAATAATTTTTTCAACAATAGGTAATATTACTTTCCTTATATACATAATGTATAAGGAAAGTATTGTAACGGGGTAGAAAATTAGAAATCGAGTTTTCGACGGGAGAGCACGTTTCAAGCATCCCTGATCACGAATCAAACATTTTTGAAGTGATGTCTGTGTGTGTGTGTGTGTGTGAAAGTATGTGTGTGTGTGTGTGTGTCAGTGAGTCTGTGGAGACGACAACTAACGAACGAATGGACCGATTCAAACCAAATTTGGTACAAAAATCACAATCCATAAACACTGGAAGCCTATTGATTTTATACGTAATCGAATGCTCAGAACCCCCTAAATTTCCGAATAAAATTTTGAAAAAATCGTCAAAAAATCAAAACCACTAATAAAGTTACGCAAATAGACATTTCTTATGTAATTTATCATTAGAAAACGATTGATATAAATTTTAGAACGCTAACATGAACCGTTCTCGAGATATTGCCCATTTTTCAAAAAAAATATTAAAAAGTCATATAAAATGAAAAAAAATATTTCCTATTGAGAAACATGTTCACTTTTCATATATAATATCATGCGATAAATTGGGTGACATCATTCTCGTGGATCTAGCTCGTTCCATTCATCAGAAAAGATACTTTGAGTAATACTTTCGTATTTGAAAGCCAATAGTCATTTATTTGCTGTAAGAACAACTTATTTCTTCGTTCATAACGCTTGGCGAGATTTTGGCGACGAATTTGACGGAATGGCGCCAACTTGGCGAGTTTTTAAAATGTTGGCAAATTAACGAAAATCTCGCGAAATGGATAAAAATGACGCTAAGTCAATGAAAATGACGACTAATTGTCGAAAATTCAATATCTTGGAAAGAATATTAGTATCTACTATAAGAAAAACCTATTTTTTTACTGTAAAAGTAGTAAATTCATTACATTATATAAGGAAAGTCATGTGTTGCCCACATCAGATTTTTTTTTTAATTTTATATGCTTTTTTGATAACTTTTTTAAGGGTGAGCGTCAGCAAATTTTCTGCCCTATCCGCGCTTTGTTAACTTTCGCGGCACACATATTTCGCCGAAATTCTGCTCAAACAGTTGCGAAATATTTTCTGAAAGATAAAATGCAATGCTTAGATTATATTAAAACTAAATTTAATGCCCTCAAAAACATAGAATATATTTTTTATTTTAATCCAAAATATTTTTGGTGCTGCCATCTGTTGTCGTAATTTAATTCATACCGATTATTTTTATTTTTTAATGAACATTTTTAAATATCTATTCCTTCTAATACAGTGTTAAATACAACAACAGATCATATATAATAATGCCACAATCACGGAAAGGTAATTTATCATTCTATAAATTTGATAAGGGATCTGAATGTACGTCACTGAGGACTGCAGTTTTGTCTTCAAGTTCCTTTGTCTTCAAGTCCAAGTTCAATTACGTTTCCGTGATTATGGCATTACATATGATCTGTTGTTGTATTTAATAGCGTATTAGAAGGAATAGACATTTAAAAATGTTCATTAAAAAATAAAAATAGTTGGTATGAATTAAATTACGGCAACAGATGGCAGCACCAAAAATATTTTAAATTAAAATAAAACATATTTTCTATGTTTTATTGGGTATTAAATTTAGTTTTAATATAATCTAGGCATAGCATTTTATCTATAAGAAAATATTTCGCAACTGTTTGAGCAGAATTTCGGCGACATATGTGTGCCGCGAAAGTTAACAAAGCGCGGATAGGGCAGAAAATTTACTGACGCTCACCCTTAAAACGTACAATATCTCAAGAACGGTTCATGCTAGCGTTCTAAAATTTATTTTAATCGTTTTCTAATGAAACATTACATAAGAAATGACTATTTACGTAACTTTAGTAAATGTTTTTATTTTTTGATGATTTCTTCAAAATTTCACTCAAAAATTTAGGGGGGAGGGGGTCTGAACATGCGATTGCGTATAAAAACAATAAGCTTCCAATATTTATAGACTGTAATTTTTGTACCAAATTTCGTTCGAATTGGTCCATTCGTTCATCAGTTATCGTCTCCACAGACTCACTGACACACACACACACACACACACACATACATACTTCCTCCCCCCCCCACACACACAGACATCATCTCAAAAGCGTCTGATTTGTGTTCAGGGATGCTTGAAACGTGCTCTCCCATCGGAAACTCGAATTCGTCGCAGTACTTTCCTTATACATTGTATGTGTATAAGGAAAGTAAAAATGGTTAAATCTAGTCAATGACATCAAAATCAAGATTTTAACTGGAGTGGAAATGCTCGATACATTTGATTTTCACCCAGTGTTGCCAATACTTACATGAATTTTTGGCTAGAATCATAATGTAAATGGTTCGATTTTATGGATATTTATTACAGGTATTTCCGAATTTGCCATTTTTTAATGTTAAACATTAAAAAAAATATAATGTGGGCAACACATGACTTTCCTTATATAATGCAATGAATTTACTAATTTTACAGTTAAAAAAAATGTTATTCTTATAGAAGATATTTATATTCTTTCCAAGACATAGAATTTTCTTCAATTAGTAATCATTGTCATTGATTTAGCGTCATTTTTATCCATTTGGCGAGATTTCCGTTAGTTTGGCAACATTTAAAAATGTCGACAAGTTGGCGACATTTTTAAATGCTTCTGTATTTTCTCTTAATTGAGGAAATGTTTTCTCCACTAAAGCCATTTTGTTCATTGCAGAACTGAAATCCAGCATCTTCTATGTTGAATCTTCGATAAATTGTAAGTTAATGAAAGCATTTTTACCATGACATGCGATGACAGTACAAGTTTGTATGGAGACTGGTAGTTTTACTCGATGTGTCATTTTTGCTTTCTATTATTTTCTCAAATGCAGGAACAAGGCACTTAAAAGAATCTGAAAATGCAGTAACTGCATCATGTCTTTCGATCCACCGTGTCACAATAATTGTAAATATAATTATTAGACACCCCTGCAGCCTCTAACTCATTTTTCAAAAAATTAGAGCGCTTTACTGATACTCTGAAGAAGTTGTTCACTTCAGATATTGCAGAAAAACGGCTTCGAATATATGATGTTTTGCAGCACGACTAATACAAAGACTTAAGGGTGAGCGTCAGTAAATTCCCTATCCGCGCCTTGTTAACTTTCACGCAAAGCCCTATCCGCGCTTTGTTAACTTTCGCGGCACACATATTTCGCCGAAATTCTGCTCAAACTGTTGCGAAGTATTTTCTTATAGATAAAATGCTATGCTTAGATTATATTAAAACTAAATTTAATACCCAATAAAACATAGAATATATGTTTTATTTTAATTTAAAATATTTTTGGTGCTGCCATCTGTTGCCGTAATTTAATTCATACCGACTATTTTTATTTTTAATGAACATTTTTAAATGTCTATTCCTTCTAATACGCTATTAAATACAACAACAGATCATATGTAATGCCATAATCACGGAAACGTAATTGAACTTGGACTTGAAGATTGGACTTGATTATTATATATGATCTGTTGTATTTAAACACTGTATTAGAAGGAATAGATAATTAAAAATGTTCATTAAAAAATAAAAATAATCGGTATGAATTAAATTACGATAACAGATGGCAGCACCAAAAATATTTTGGATTAATATAAAAAATATATTCTATGTTTTTTGGAGCATTAAATTTAGTTTTAATATAATCTAAGCATTGCATTTTATCTTTCAGAAACTATTTCGCAACTGTTTGAGCAGAATTTCGGCGAAAGATGTGTGCCGCGAAAGTTAACAAAGCGCGGATAGGGCAGAAAATTTACTGACGCTCACCCTTAAGCAGAATGAACAGTGAGTATAAACAGCGGTAGGAAATTCCTTTCGAATAAGAAACTGGACCTCCTTGTGGCTGATGTACCGTCATAGTCTTGACCTCGTAAAAATTTCTAATTCTAAACCGAGTTGTTGTAGATAACATTTCATAGTAGAAGCTATTCCAGCTCCAGTCAGATCATAAATTGGCACAGGTGTCAGTAAATCCTCTCTTAAGGCTACAATATGTAGCGAATACGGAGTGAGAATTATTCAACCTTAGGAATATCTGTTGTCTCATCGCCCAGAACGACAAAAAAGTTTGTTTGATTTATTCTCTTCACAATTTTCCTTAGAATTTGATTTCCAATCAGATAAGTAAGTAAGTTTTGAACAGTTGAGCTTATGTACATTGCGTTCCTTACTGACGTGTTCAGCCAGACGAGAAGCTCCTGTTTTCTCGATAGCGATGTAATGCTCCAAAGTTTCCATCATTGTGGGTGACCACATAAGGGTATTTAGAGTCTTCCACAGAATATCACCATTTCTACAATGGCAGATATGATTTTCCTATATCTTTCAAAATCTAGTTTTTGTTTTCCCATTATTTTTACAACACATCTCCTTACATTCCATCGAAATTCTTTAAATGCACATGGTTTATCGTCATATTTTGTCCTTGAATTCTTTTCAAACATTTCAATACCATCTCCCTACTGCAAATTGTCAAAAAAAATCAGAAAGCACCAAATTTGTCAGAATATGCCAACTATGAAGACCGCTGAAGACATTTAACTCGAATTTTTCTTTGAACCTATAACTTGGCAAGGATGGATATATGAGGTCGAGAGAAGTAAAACAATCGACTTTAAAAGTTTTGACAACTTCAGTAAAAAATTATTGAAGAAAACAATCACTTATATCAAAAATAAATAAAAACTAAATACTTCCATATATTTGTTACTACTTTGGTAAGAACGGCCCTCTTGGGTCACCACTGCCTACTCTAATGCACTAAGTACTCCTACTAATGCACTAATACTCCTAATACTACTAATGCACTAATACTCCTAATACTACTAATGCACTAATACTCTTACTCTAATGTACTAATACTCCTACTCTAATCGCGACATTCATTTTTATTAGGAAAAGTTGCATTAAACTGACAAGCTAATACTTTTAATTGATATTTTCTTCAATATAAGGAAGCATAATTCTAAAGAGATATGTTGCAATATTAAACCAAAATAATTTTCTCAAATTCTTTAGAATATTAACTGAAAAATAAAATTCTACTGGTCATTCATACTTACAGCATTTTAAGACCACTTGAAATGCTTTATAAGTCTAAATTGTTTTCCCCAAACAAAATTTTACCATCGAATCAAAAGTTAAGGGTAATTCTATCTACAGTACTACTACGTAACTTTTACATGGCATATACTTAAACTGAATTTCACGACGCATTATGCGGCTGGCTACGAAAAATTCGATTGCGACAACAGATCACTGATCTATATGAATAAAGCTTGTTTTTCTTTACTATATTCTTCAATGAAATACATTAACAAATATTTCTATAACTACATATCATTCAGTGACACTCTCATAAAAGTGGCTAGAAAAATATTACTCTAAAATAAAAATTCTCTCAAAACGCCATGTTCTTCGATTGACAAAAAATAAATCTGTAACTATCGTCTGACGTATTAAAAACAGCAGACAATATTTCTGATATATTCTCTATAACAAAAAAAAAAAATCAACGCACCAAGAAGGAGTTGTCCGATTGTAATGACATTTCGTATGCAAAGACATTTTGAGCGAACATGCAAATGAATAAAATTTGGTGTCCAATGAATAAATAATGGGAACTCCAGCCCATCGGAATTGCGCATTCAGCAGATGTATATAAAGAGCGTTTCTAAATCTGTGGTCAAAACTTCTGTTGCATTTCGACTGCGAATATCTTACGTCTTTGATAGTCATTTCTGGCACACTGACAGCACAGTGGTACGTATACAGCATTCTACGACCGGTTGTGTTACCGTTCCTTTTACGACACCCTGGACTTACTTTTCAACAAGATAATGCCCGGCCGCACACGGTACGTGTTGCTATGAATTGTCTTCAAGCTTTCCCAACACTTCCTTGGTCTCCTGATCTCTCTCCCATAGAGTACATTTAGGATGTTATGGGAAGGCGATTGCAACCATCCCGGAATGTTGACGATTTAGCCCGACAGTTGGAGACAATTTGGTAAGACATTCCGCAGGACACCATCCGTGAACTTTATCAATCTATGCCACGCCGGGTGACATCTTGCATCCAGGCCAGAGGTGGACCAACGCCTTATTAACTTCCTCCCTTTGTATACGGTCAAACTCTAAATCATTAAATTATTCTGAAATTTTAATCGTTTCTTTTTCTATGTATGTTCTTCACATCCACCAATTTTTATCGCAATCGGACAACTCCTTCTTGGTGCATCGATTTTTTTTGTTATAGAGTGTATTTTTGAGAGAATATAACTGAAAAAAATATATATACTATTTTAATTTTTAGATACTTTATATGATGTTGAAATTTGATGACTTTTCTGTCACCCTATATATTTACAATTTATGTTTCAACTTCAGTGAACAGAAAATGTAATATTTAAATCGAAGTTTATTCAGATTAAAACACAAATAGCTTCGAGATAGTGAAAATCAAATATTATATATTTAAATATCATGTATTATTTGCATGGAAAACAATAGCAACATGAAAAATAATGATTGAGTAAAGTCTATTTCTAAGATGAAGAGACCTGTTTTTCAAAGAAATGTGTGACGATGTATCGAGTGATTTTTTCCTTAGCTTCATGGTGAAATCTACTACTTTTCGTGATATAATTCTCTGCTTTTTTCCCTCTAGGGATACGTCGTCAAGAAAAGCCACCCTACTCTTACATCGCTTTGATAGTAATGGCCATCCAGAGTTCCCCTACGAAGAGACTGACACTCAACGAGATATACCAGTACCTCCAGGACCGCTTCCAATTTTTCAGAGGACAGTATCAGGGGTGGAAAAACTCTGTCCGCCACAATCTCTCGCTCAACGACTGCTTCATCAAGTTGCCAAAAGGACTGGGCAGGCCAGGAAAGGGCCATTACTGGACTATAGATCCGGCCAGTGAGTACATGTTCGAGGAAGGATCATTCCGGAGGAGACCCAGAGGTTTCAGAAGAAGGTATCAGGCTCTGAAGCCGTATGCGGAGTTTTATGCGTCAAGTGTCGGTAATTTTGTAGGTATGTTCCAGTCAATGTCGTATCAAATATTATAATCGTAACAGTAGTATTTTTCGAAATACCACACATTTTTTCGAATTAAAAGCATGTTAGGATCACGCTTCTACGAGGCTACAACGACCTAATTCAGCTTGGCATTTGCAGCCTCGTTTTAAGTTCACTCATTATAGAAATCGATGTCCACTGCATTTTATGACTGAATTTGTCCCTAAAGGTTAGCAAAATTCGGCACATAGTATATTTTACAATAACAAAACTTGCTTAAAAGAGGGCGTTTCCAAAAATTTTACAAACACTCGCATTGCCGATGCCAGACTCCATGGACCGGTTTCGCGCTTATTGTGCGCTCGTCAGCATGAAAAGCCGATATTTGTAATGGCAGTAAGGAACGTGCTATAGCCTACAATTTTTGAAAGCTTTTATGGGAACAGACAATTTCAGTCAGCATGAAATTTATATACAATTTAGCTCAAGCCGCACGAAGCAAAGGCAAAGTTCATAAACTGTTAATAAACTTTGAAAATTTCTGAAAAAATACTAAAATTCGCGGAAAAAATCTTGGAAATTTGCGCCGCAAAACAAAAATCTAAAATGTATAATAAAAATTAGACAATATAATATAAAAAACACAATCTGAAATTCGCAAATATATTTGATATTCGTGAAATTTCAGAAAAACTTATAAAATGCAATCCTTTTAGGTAGCCGCCATCAAATTCGTATACAGTTTAGCTCAAGCTACAGGAAGCGGCAAAGTCAATATTTATAATCACCTAATCCGTTTAAAAGGGGAGTGCCCCAAAATCTGAAAGAGGATCCCATTGTTTTTTTGCTGCCATTGCAGATATCGGCAATTCCACACTGACGAGCGCATAATAAGCGTAAAATCAGTCCATGGATGCTGGTATCTGTAACGAGAGTGTCTTCCAAATAGCCAATAGTTTCTTGATGCCACTGCATGTATCGTCCATTCCATGCTGACAAACGTATAAATAGTGCGAAACTGGTTCATGGATGCTGTTACTTGCCATAGGAACTCAATAAAAGCACAATTTGAACATTAGCAAAAGTCCTGTGGTTAGAGAATCATAATACCAGTGTAGCAACCAGCATTGGTAAACTGAACATTTGCTCTTTTTTGAGATTACCACCGAAAAACAGTTAACTGCAGTGGAAGAAGAAAACATTCGGGCCAAAAGTTTGAAAATCTCTATTGCGGACGCTGAGTACAATTGCACCACGTAGCTAGCATTAAATTTACAGAAAATTTCGAGTTCGAACTGTACGAGGTTGTAAATCTAAGTTCATGATGATCAATGAGGCCTTGCAGTTTCTCTTCCTTGTTTTGAAGTTGATTAACATGAGCAAAACCAGTTCATCGATACTGGTTGCTGGGTTTGATTCTTATGTTTTGAAACGTTTCGGTTTCGCATGTTTCATTATCTCCATCCGTAGAGGAAGTATGAGTAAAGTGGCAACTTCAAGAAAAAAAATTTCTAAATAATAAGTAAAAAAGAATTTAAACAATTCTCTTAACTATTGTCATGATTTGTGTAGATTTTTTTGCATGAATAATTCTTTTTTTGCATGAAAAATTACGTTTAAGTATCTCAGAAGTAAAGAAATAGTCCTATCAAATGGCCTCTTTACCTGACATAGGAGGTAAAAAGTGAATACTATATGGAATAAAATAAAACTAAAACACTTAAAAGCATAAAAAAATGAACAGAATATAAAAAGAATCTGATGTGGGCAACACATCACTTTCCTTATATAATGTAATGAATTTACTACTTTTACAGTAAAAAAAATAGGTTTTCCTTATAGTATATACTTATATTCTTTCCAAGATATTGAATTTTCGACAATTAGTCGTCATTTTCATTGATTTAGCGCCATTTTTATCCATTTGGCGAGATTTTCGTTAATTTGGCAATATTTAAAAAAGTCGACAAGTTGGCGACATTCCGCCTAAATCGTCGCCAAAATCTCGCCAAGCGTTATGGATGAAGAAATAAGTTATTCTTACAGCAGATAAATGACTATTGACGATCAAATACAAAAGTATTACTCAACGTATCTTTTTTCATGAATGGAATGAGCTAGATCCACGAGAATGATGTCACCCAATATGAAAAGTAAACATGTTTCTCAATAGGAAATATTTTTTTTTATTTTATATGACTTTTTGATAATTTTTTTCAAAAATGTTTAATATCTCGAGAACGGTTCATGTTAGCGTTCTAAAACTTATGTCAATCGTTTTCTAATGAAAAATTACATAAAAAATGTCTATTTGCGTAACTTGATTAGCGGTTTTGATTTTTTGACGATTTTTTCAAAATTTCACTCGAAAATGTAGGGGGGTTCTGAACATTCGATTGCGTATAAAAACAATAAGCTTCCAGTGTTTACGGATTGTGATTTTTGCACCAAATTTCGTTCGAATCGGTCCATTCGTTCGTCAGTTATCGTCTCCACAGACTCACTGACACACGCACACACACACACACACACACAGACATCACTTTAAAAGTGCTTGATTCGTGATCAGGGATGCTTTCCCGGCGAAAACTCGAATTCGAATTTTCGATCCCGTCACAATACTTTCCTTATACATTATGTATATAAGGAAAGTAATAATATAAAGATGCATAAAGTTTGTTCATTAGAAGTATACGAGTATAAACAACACAATCGTTTTTTAACACTTTACAACATAGTTGAAAAGTGTTTATGACTTTGTTCATTCATTCTGTCTGTCTGTCCATTCGCACGATAACTGTCGTAAAAATGACCTTATCAAAATGAAATTTTAGCATGTTGTTGAGATGGTATGTCTGACATATGGGAATGTAAATGAATAATATCACCCAATTAGTTTTGGATTGAACCCGGGTTGAAAAAATGAAATACATTGAACCACGTGGCTCTATTCCGACACCATTGTAAACGGAGGCGTCTGTGCTGTTGGGTCAACGGCAGTCTTCCTAACGGGCGCCATGAGTGCAGGTCGCCGGCGACCCATCTGCGGATGATGGTCCTGATCGATATGGGAGCATCAAGGGTGTCCTGCACATGCTGCAAAAGGGCGACGGAAGTGGTCTTCAGGGCCGCCAACGCTTGCCAGCGGATGCGTCGGTCCACGCGTGCTGGCGTCATTCTGGCTGTACCGGCACCCTTCAAACGTGCCACATTCCCTTGTTCCAACTATCTTCGCTACAGCTGGTGCACCGTAGGCGTATGTAGGTGGCTGTCCCCTGAGATTTGACGTATGGACCAACCTGCATTTCTGAGTCCGATCACTATACCCCTCATGAAATCGTCTGTCTGCTGGGACTGCCTCGGTTGGTGGTGGCCTGGCATTCTCTGCTACTACACGTTTCCTCTGCGACAAAAAAAAAGCAAAATGATTTCCCTTGCAGACAGAGCGGTGGGACTATTGCTGAGTCTGCAGGTTCCTTTCCCTATATCTCACTCAACGTGCGCGGGACAGCTGCGCATTTCGCATCATTTACACAATACGGTGAGCTGCATCTACCCTACAATTTGCATATTTTTCTGCCCACTCCTTCTTGGTGTCTCATTTTCAATGTCACGTAGTGTATTTGGAAACTTAAAACTTCATCGAGGAAAATAAACTTTATTTAAATGACGTCATCGAAATATAAATCGTGTGGTTGTCTTTGTAAAAGCAATGAACATTTTATTCTTATTACTTTTAATCCAGACTCCAGAGCTAAATAATTTTGCTTGAAAAAAAATCAGCTATTCTTATGCAACTCATACTACAATCACTTGTTTCCATTCTGCATCCATTCGTTGTAGAAATAATCAAAGTTTGATGATCATGTAAACTCAAAAATATTGTAATTGCGTTGGCTCAGAATATAGATGCACAGAAAATACGCAAAAATAAAGGGCTTTTAGGACGTATACAATACTAAATATTAATTGGATATAACTTTAAAAATCACTCTTTTGACATTGGGAAAAAAGATGGATGCCATATTTTTTTTAAGTGGGTCACGTGATCTCTTCATATAATATAGTCGTAATTATTATTTTAAATTTGAGTTAAAAAACTACCGAACATATTTTGCTGAAATTTTTTTATATTTGTGAATTTCAACTTCGCTTAAAAAATGTTTGAAAAATTAGGTCCCGTAGGGTTCAATGTATTTCACCTTTTCAACCCGGGTTCAAACCAAAACTAATTGGGTGATATTATTCATTTACAATACTATATATCCCACAGATCGTCTCAACAACATACTAAAATTTAATTTTGATAAAGTCATTTTAACGGCAGTTATCGTGCGAACGGATAGACAGGCAGACAGACAGAATGAACAAAGTCATAAACACTTTACAACTATGTTGGAAAGTGTTAAAAGGCTTAAACAAACTGGTTTACCTCATTTCCGATAGGTGACAGCACAATGGAGATGAATAAATTGCACATGGCCACTTTACGGACTCCTCCCTATTAACATATAAATCTACGTACTACGTAGACGTATTAACGTATAAATCTACTCTATTCTTTGTTATATGCGATCTCACGTATTTTTGGATATAAAGCGATTTTAAACAACCAGTAATTGAATTTGAAAAATTTTCAAGTCTTTTGCAACCCTGATAGCTCAATT
The DNA here is from genome assembly GCA_951213105.1 of Amaurobius ferox. Lineage (NCBI taxonomy): Eukaryota > Metazoa > Arthropoda > Arachnida > Araneae > Amaurobiidae > Amaurobius > Amaurobius ferox. Next base: position 24,262,650 of record OX578152.1, read on the forward strand.
GCTACAGTTCTTTCTTCAAGTTCCATAAGCCTGAAACTTGTTTCGAATAAAGCTAGCCGCACGTTAAGGCCAGTAAATTTATTTTGATCAAAAATTATTTGATCAATGGAAAAGCATTTTGTTTGTGAACGTTTCCGCTTGTTCGCTACATAGAGAACAATTTGCTGAAGAGATTCAGAATAATTAATTTATTTGTGTCTATTTCAATTCTTCTTTCAAAATTCTACATTAATATAATTCAAAACCGAATAATATGTGTCTAATACATGATTTTTCTTAAAAACTAACAAATATTGAATTTGTGAGAGAAAAAAACCCTGAGAAAAGAGTCTTTTTGTGATTTGAACTCGCTGTAAATCAATCGACTTCTTGTAACTATTTATTGCAATAATGGCACAAATGTCTATCTCAATAACAGAATTCCTTTGAGATATGTTGTACTTATTTCAGAAAAGTAAAAATTGTAATATCTTGAGAACGGCTCATTATTCGCAAGATGTCCATCTACAAACCGAATACCTGTTGTTGTTGTTGAGACCTAGACCGTCCGACCTACCAGAAAGGTGTTGTTGTTGTTGAGACCCAGACCGTCCGACCTACCAGAAAGGTGTAAGGTAACTGTATGGACGGCCGGGAAGTGCCACCCAATTTAGACCGGAACCCAGTGGGGGAGGCATCCACAGGGACCGTACCCTCCTTCCCCTACCACCAACCTCTCGGAAGGACTTACGGACCCACATGTTTAACGTGATCGTACTCCGCATGAACACGGCGGCATTTGTGGTAGCGTGCAAATCTAGCGCGCAAACCACGGGGATACCGCACCCGAGATGGCCAACAGCACGCGGTGTTCCGAGGTGGTCACCCACCAAGTACTAACCGCGCCCGATGCTGCTTGACTTCGGTGATCTAACGAGAACCGGTGTTTTCAGCACGGTACGGCCGTTGGCCCTCTACCAGAAAGGTGTAAAGTAACTGTTTGGACGGCCGGGAAGAACCACCCAATTTAGACCGGAACCCAGTGGGGGAGGCATCTACAGGGACCGTACCCTCCTTCCCCTACCACCAATCTCTCGGAAGGACTTACGGACCCACATGTTTAACGTGATCGTACTCCGCATGAACACGGCGGCAGTTGTGGCAGCGTGCAAATCCAGCGCGCAAACCACCGGGCTACCGCGCCCGAAATGTGCCAACAGCACGCGGTGTTCCCAGGTGGTCACCCACCCAAATACTAACCGCGAAACCGAATACCTGTGAAAATGTGAATGAGTTGAGTATCCAAGATCCTCATTTTGTTTCCTTCCGAATCAAAGTACCGACCGAAAAAATATCCTTTAAACAGTTCACAAATTACATTGTTTTTTTTTAATGCATTAAGTACTTATCAATCTTTTTACAATCTAAATTCCCTAACATGTACTATTTACATAAATCACCCTTGAAATCTGAAATTTTTTCAAGCACATGATAATTTAGTACACTTAATAGAACACACTGAATAACTTTAACGTGACGAAAATGAGTTTTACAAAATTCAAGAAGCAAAATAATGAAATTCAATAGTAGCTTTTGTGATATAAAAGTTTTGGTAAATATTGGTAAGTAATATAGATCATATGAATAACCGGAGGGGATAGGACCAAGAGTTCATTCAGATTTATATTTTTCAGGAAATGAAGCACAAAATTTCATGTGTCTTGGAGTAGTTATTATTGATCTCAAACATAATTCAAAGCAATGAATCATTAGTATTGGATCAATTGATAGAATAGATCATGAAAAATGTATAAAATTCTAGCAAGATGTAGTGGGGAAAATTGAAAAGTCAATGCACAATATAATTTTCTTGAATTGAAATTGTATATTATCAAACTGCATAAATTCATGTCATTCCTAAAGAATCAATGTAAGTGTCCTTCCTCTTCAATTTCCTGAATGTTCCTCGCTGTCACAAAGTTATCCAAAATTATTTTGCCTTTGAGAAATTGCTTAAAATGTTGCAGGTCTTTCGCCATGGGTATCGGTATAGGCATATTGTACAAATTTCGCATTTTCGTTCTTGGTTTGTTTATAGCTCTTTTTGGGGACTGCCGCAAGACTTCTTGGAAGTAACTCCTAAAAAATTTATTCCGATAATGAACAACTTTGAAGCTGTTTGCAGAATTTTAAGACAGTAAACCGCTTTAGTAGGAAATGGACATTTTGGCTTTTAAATTGGATTCAAGTGCTCCGCCCACGCTTTGAAGTGAATCTATACCACAGTAAAGGGTGAATGTTTACTCCTTCTGTTTTTATCACTTCTCTCCGTTCGTCCAGGAATTTTCACGTAGGATTTGTGGTTGATCACACTCATATTTTTATCGAATTCTAAGTAGGAGTGCCATGTGTTCGGGAGAAAAAGATCTTTCACACAATCGAATCTACGTTTTTCCGTCTCTAAATGGTGGAAGTAATATACTACCATATAATTACTTTCCCTGCAATATATGGTAATATATAGGGAAAGTATTGGAATCATACCGAAAATCACAACTCGAGTTTTCGACTGATCTACATGTTTCGAGACCTCTAGAATACGAAAAAAAGCATTTTTAGCGTGACGTCTGTGTGTGTGTGTCTGTCTGTCTGTTCAGATATTGTATCCTATCTAACTAAAAAACTAACTGACCGAATTTCATAAAACTTGGTAGGTAAGTCACTTGTGGGCGAATCTGGTGGTGGTTAGTTTTGGGTACGATTCGTGATAAAAGAACCCGCCTTTTTTCGCGAAATGGCCCTCAAAAGCTTGTATCCGCTCTAGATGAAAAACTAATTGACCGAATTTCACAAAATTCGGTAGATAAGTCTGTTGTGGGTCACCCTGGTGCTGATTAGATTTTGGTACGATTCGGAAAAAGTAACCTACTTTTTTTTGCAAAATGGCCCACAAAATCGTCAAAATCTAAAATAAAGAACTACGCATGCTCAAATATATCCATTAAATGCTTGTTTTATACGTAAATTTTAATAAAGAAAAGAATAAGACCAATCCCGTTACACTAGGATCAGCCGTTCTCGAGATATTTTAGTATTTTCTCTACTCCACCTTTGAAAATAAGTCTAGTTAGCAAATAAGAACGAAAATTGAATTAAAAGTGAATTAAATTTAATTAAAATAAAGAGAACGTGTATATGTCTGCAGGGAAAGTCATGTGCTGCCCACATCAGATTTTTTTTGTTTTGTCTACAACATGAATCTCAGAAAATAATGAGTTCATACACATGTTGAAGGAGGCATTGATTGGCAAAATGGGCAAGGTGTATACATCTTCTGATCCTATACAAGCGACGCTGTAGATATAGAATATTGATTCGCTGGTCGCAAGAAAGTGGATATTGAAGTAGTTTAACAGCCTTTTATTGTAACCAATTTTCCAACGTGTTTTCCAGTGGACTGTCAGTGTTTTTCTCCTTTTACGTTTGAATAATAGTACATCCTGATAGCTAGCAGATGGCACTGCTATAGTTTGGAATCTCCCCTGAACGGAACCCCCATCGTCTGCCACCCTCGGTTTAAGGGTGAGCGTCAGTAAATCTTCTGCCCTATCCGCTCTTTGTTAACTTTCGCGGTACACATATTTCGCCGAAATTCTGCTCAAACAGTTGCGAAATATTTTCTGAAAGATAAAATGCAATGCTTAGATTATATTAAAACTAAATTTAATGCCCCAAAAAACATAGAATATATTTTTTATTTTAATCCAAAATATTTTTGGTGCTGCCATCTGTTGTCGTAATTTAATTCATACCGATTATTTTTATTTTTTAATGAACATTTTTAAATATCTATTCCTTCTAATACAGTGTTAAATACAACAGCAGATCATATATAATAATGCCACAATCACGGAAAGGTAATTTATCATTCTATAAATTTGATAAGGGATCTGAATGTACATCACTGAGGACTGCAGTTTTGTCTTCAAGTTCCTTTGTCTTCAAGTCCAAGTTCAATTACGTTTCCGTGATTATAGCATTACATATGATCTGTTGTTGTATTTAATAGCGTATTAGAAGGAATAGACATTTAAAAATGTTCATTAAAAAATAAAAATAGTCGGTATGAATTAAATTACGACAACAGATGACAGCACCAAAAATATTTTAAATTAAAATAAAACATATATTCTATGTTTTATTGGGTATTAAATTTAGTTTTAATATAATCTAGGCATAGTATTTTATCTATAAGAAAATATTTCGCAACTGTTTGAGCAGAATTTCGGCGAAATATGTGTTCCGCGAAAGTTAACAAAGCGCGGATAGGGCAGAAAATTTACTGACGCTCACCCTTAAAGTCGGTGATTTGAGTTACAAGAAATCCATTTCTAAAATTAATACTCAAAATCTGCTTGATATTTCTTCCGATTAAAAATGTATTCTTAATTGATATTCAAAAGTGGATGTTACTTGCTAACCATCTAGTCAATGTACGTTTAATGGGCGCATGGAAACAAAACTGAGTAAAATGGTTCTTGAAGCATCCAATCGACAGTGGGCTCAAGCTAGCTTTAGAAGTGTTAGCATATATATGTATTCGTGTAGTAAGTAAACACCTGTTTTTTACTTTCCCTGCAATATATGGTAATGTATAAGAAAAGTATTGGAATTATGTCGAAAATCGCAACTCGAGTTTTCAACGAATCTACACGCTTCAAGACGTCTAGAATACGAAAAAAACATTTTTAGCGTGACGTCTGTGTGTGTGTCTGTCTGTTTGTCTGTCTGTCTGTCTGTCTGTCTGTCTGTCTGTCTCTACAAATTTTGTATCCACTCTCACTAAAAAACTAATGGACCGAATTTCATAAAATTCGGTAGGTAAGTCACTTGAGGGCGAATCTGATGCTGATTAGTTTTTAGTATGATTCGGGATAAAATAACCCGCTTTTTTTGCGAAATGGCCCTCAAAAATTGCCTGTATGCCCTCTAGCTGAAAAGCTAATAGACCAAATTTCACAAAATTTGGTAAATAATTCAATTGTGAGTTACCCTGATGCTGATTAGAATTTGGTACGATTCCGGAAGAAAGAACCTTGTTTACAAAATGGCCTGCAAAAATAGTCAATATCTAAAAGAAAAGACTACGTATGTTCAAGTGTACCAATTACATGATTATTTTATACGTACATTTTGACGATAAAAAGAATAAGACCAACTCTATTTCTCTAGAACAAACCGTTCTCGAGATATTTTAGTTTTTCTGATTTTTTATTACGCCACCTATGAAAATGGGTCCAGTTACCAAATGAGAACGAAAATTGAATCAAAAGTGAATGAAATTTAATTAAAATAAAGAGAACGTGGATATAAGTCTGCAGGAAAAGTCATGTGCTGCCTACATCAGATTTTTATATACTAGTATGAGAATATAAAGTTTAAAAACCAAACACACCAACAGCTAAATTTCCTTATAACTTCGCCACTCAATCGAATTAGTCCACTGTTTCTATGTGCTTATCTATGAGTATACATGCGTCTGTAAGGCGTGGAAATGATTACTCTATAATTATGCAAAGCTTCGGTGTTCTAAGTCAACGGGAGGTTTGTGAAGGGTCTTTAAAGACATAAACACCTTAGACAATTATATAAATGCATCCGCACATAAAATTCCATAGCTCTACGTGTATTCGTTCTAGAGTCTAGAACGAATACACGTAGAGCTATGAAATTTTATGTGCGGATGCATTTATATAATTGTCTGAGGTGTTTATGTCTTTAAAGACCCTTCACAAACTTCCCGTTGACTTAGAACACCGAAACTTTGCATAATTATACTATCGACCATAGAACCCACGGAACCTTTAAATTCCCTTGTGATTCAGAGAGCTGAATCTTTGTATAAATATAGTATACAAAGGAACACAGCCTAACGGAGCCGGATTTTCAAGCCCTCCTCGGAAAGGCGCAGAATTTCTTTTTTGAAAGTTTTTCTAAATTCTTCAGATGCCCACGGTGATCCAGAAAGCTGAATTTTTTCATAAATATAGTGTAGTCTACGGGACAGAACCTAACGGAACAGGATTTTTGATTTCCTCTGTAGAGGCGATGACGGGGGTGGGTGTCGAAGAGATTTTCCAAATCCTCCCGAAGCTCCTTTCCCGGTGACACGTTTGAATCTTTGCACGCTTATAGTATCAACTACGGGACAGAACTTAACTGAACTGGATTATTGATGTTTCGCTGCAGGAGGACAGAATGAAAGAGGGACGAAAGGTCTTTGCAGACTCTCCAGAAGTCACCCGGTAACGCACAAGGTTGAAACATAGTACAATTATAGTATACATTGCGGGACAGAAGCTAACTGAGTCAATTCTTAAATTAAGGCAGCTTATTTCGATGCTAAGCGCCATATATCGATAAACAAAATAAACTTATTTAAACACGAAAGATCAATTATGCATAAAGCATTGATTATGAAACACGTTCCAACTGAAATGCAATTTTATTCAAACATCTCTAAATGCGGTACATTCAGCACTGATATATTTTTTGAAATCATCACAGTACTTTATTATACTTGGAAACTTAAAATTTCATCAAAAAAAGCTAATGCAATAAATCGTCTGTTTTTCTATGTAAAAGCAATAAATATTTCATTCATATCACTTATATTCCAGACTCCAGAGCTAAATAATTTTGCTTGGAAAAAATTCAGCAATTCTTATGCAACTCATGTTACAATCTCTTGATTTGTTTATATTCTGAATGTTATAGAAATTAGGCTTCGCTGTAGGAATAATAGTGGTCCTTTAAAATGAAAAATATTGTAATTGTGTTGGCACAGAATTTAGATACACAGATAATATTAAGAAATAAAGCAGCTTTTACGACTGATGCAACGCTAAATATGAATTTAAACTGTCTTTAAGTATCACGATTTTTACACAAGGGAGAAAAAAAAATAGATGCCATATTTTATTTTGAAATTAGTCGCGTGATATCTTCATATAATATGGGTGTAATTATTATTGCAATTTTTATTTAAAAAACTTCCTGACATATTTTTCTGAAATTTTTTTTACACATTTTACGTGATAATTTGAATATTTTCTAAAATTTTCGAAACAATTTGGGAATTTTAACTCCGCTTGGAAGATGTTCGAAAAATTAGGTATCATAGGGTTCAATGTATTTCATTTTTTCAACCCGGATTCAATTCAAAAGAAATTGGGTGATATCATTCATTTTTATTCTCAAATGTCCCGGAGACCGTCTCAATAACATACTAAAATTACATTTAGATAAAAAAAATTTTTACGGTAGTTATCGTGTGAACGGAGAGTCAGACAGAATGAATAAAGTCATAAACACTTTACAACTATGTTGGAAAGTGTTAAAAATGTTGAAACTCAAATTTTAACGAGTCTTAGTTTCCCTGCCTTTGACAGGCTTAAATACTAGTAATGTATTTAAAAATCTCGAACTCGTTAAAAAAATTGTAATTCACATGGTTAGAACTCAAAATTCTCAAAATTTAATTTCTTATGGAAATTATTTCCTATGGAATCATTTATTTCTTAAGGAAAAACTAATGATACTTTCCTGAACAATGGTGGTAGTATTATTCTTCGCAAGGTAATTTTAACTACGCAATGGATGTAACAGATACTGATTTAGTTTAAAATTTATTATGAAAGTAAATTGTATGAATATAGTATATACCAACACAAACCAGCTTAATGCATCTAGTTCATTGGCTTAACAGACCTGTTGCCATTTTGAAAATCCTTTCCGAAACTTTTTAACAAAAAAACTCGTAAAGGTCTGCTGCTGATACAACTGGACTTAAAAAACATGGTGGATAAATGTATGAGAAAGTTGAATGAAGTTTCCCACTTCAGATAGTTAAGAATATACTTTGTTTAAAGTTTGAAAATGCTCCTTCAGAGAAGGTTGTACATTTTGGGCACAGTAACAGGAGAAGTGTTACTGTTTCAATCCATTTTGTTTACAAGATACTCGCCAAGTCTAGATTTTAAATGAGAAACTGCGATTTATGCCAGCTGCATTTGAAGAGAAGCGCCTTTTTGTGGGATATAAAATGGTCGTAAAGCAAAAAATCTGATGGGGGCAGTACATAATTTTTTCTTACAGATTCGATTTTTTTTTCATAATCCATAAAATTGTATTCAATTGCCTAACATCATACATTGATGTTATGTCCAATTTACAGTTTTCATGTCTTCTTTATCATTAGGAAACTTAACGCATTTATAAAACTTTTTTTAACACTGCTTTATTTTAGCACTCGCTAGCGTATGGTCAAGCTCTCATTTGGCGCCCAGCTCTTGTTTTAGTTCCCATAGTGGCTGATATATACTGCATTTAGCTCCGCAAGCGAGCCGCTTTGCAGGGATGTGTATTAGACATAAAGAACCACTTTTAGAAGGGGGACCCCCAAAACAAAATTTCCCTTAAGATTCTAAATGGCGTTCGATTTCCATTTCATTTTTTTACTTTCTTTATATACATAATGTATGAGGAAAATATTGTGACAGAGTCGAAAATTTGAATTCGAGTTTTAGAAGGAAGAGCACATTTCAAACATCTCTGATCACGAATCAAACATTTTTGAGGGGATGTCTGTATGTGTGTGTGTGTGTGTGCGTGTGTGTGTGTGAAACTATATATGTGTGTGTGTGTGTGTGTGAAAGTATGTGTGTGTGTGTGTGTGAAAGTATGTATGTGTGTGTGTATGAAAATATGTGTGTGTGTGAAAGTATGTGTGTGTGTGAAAGTATGTGTGTGTGTGTGTGTGAAAGTATGTGTGTGTGAAAGTATGTGTGTGTGTGTGTGTGTGTGTGTCTGTGTGTATCAGTGAGTTTGTGGAGACGATATCTCATGAAAGAATGGAACGATTCGAATGAAATTTGGTACAAAAATCAAATTCCGTGAATACTGGAAGCTTATTGTTTTTAAACACAATCAAATGCAAACCCCCCTAAATTTCCGAGTGGAATTTTGAAAAAAATATCAAAAAATCAAAACCTTTAATAAAGTTAGGCAAATAGATATTTCTTATGTAATTTTTCCTTAGAAAACGATTGACATAAACTTTAGGACGCTAGCATGCACCGTTCTCGGGATATTGCCCATTTTTCAAATAAATTTATCAAAAAATCCCATAAATTAATAAAAAATATATTAACTTTTGAGAAACATGTTCACTTGACATTAATTTTTCTTGACATTAATTAAATATCAAAATTGTTTATATTCGGTTTTTACACGTGCATGTTAATAAATGATTTTATTTGATCAACAAAGTTCAAATTTTATTTTGTATTACGAGTTTTTTGTAGGCGTTAAAGAGTTGATGAAAAGTGATATTTTCTAAATAAATCAAATGAATCCGTAACAGTGTGCAGGGAAAGTCATGGACAGTCCAGTTTTTTTTCACTTTCCTTTACAAGATTCGTGATTTTGTTATTTACTTCTGGAGGTTGGTTTCCATATTTATGTATCTGTCATTCGAAGATTTAAACGAACGGAGCCTCATAGAAAAAATATTTTGCTAAATCTTTTTATTCTGTGTCTTCTGTTTCACTTTTAGCCAGTTATTACTTTAGTTATATACATAGTATAATGTATAAGGAAAGTATTGTGACGGGGTCGAAAATTCAAATTTGAGTTTTCGACGGAAGAGCACATTTCAAGCATCCCTGATCACGAATCGAAAATTTTTGAGGTGATGTCTGTCTGTGTGTGTGTGTGTGTGTGTGTGTCAGTGAGTCTGTGGAGACGATATCACATGAGCGAATGGAGAGATTCGAATGAAATTTAGTACAAAAGTTACAATCTGTGAATACTGGAAGCCTATTGTTTTTAAACACAATCGGATATTCAGAACCCCCCCCCCCCCTCCCAAATTTTCGAGCGAAATTTTGAAAAAATTATATAAATCAAAACCTTTAATAAAGTTACGCAAATAGACATTTCTTATGTAATTTTTCCTTAAAAAACGATTGACATAAACTTTAGAACACTAGCACGAACCGTTCTAGAGATATTGCACATATTTCAAATAAATTTATCAAAAAATCCCAAAAATTAAAAAAAATATTAGCTGTTGAAACATGTTCACTTTTCATATGTAATATCATGCGATAAATTTGGTGACATCATTCTCGTGGATCTAGCTCGTTCCATTCATGAGAAAGGATACTTTGAGTAATGCTTTTTTATTTGAACGCCAATAGTCATTTATCTGATATAATAATAACTTATTTCTCCATCCATAACGCTTGGCGAGATTTTGGCGACGAATATGGTGGAATGTCGCCAACTTGGCGACTTTTATTAATGTTGTCAAATCAACGAAAATCTCGCCGAATGGATATAAAATGACGCCAAATCAATGAAAATGACGACTAATTGAAGAAAATTTAATATCTTGGAAATAATATAAGTATCTACTATAAGAATAACCTATTTTACGTTCCCTGTAATACATGGTAATGTATAGGGAAAGTATTGGAATCATACCGAAAATCACAACTCGAGTTTTCGACGGATTTACACATATCGAGACCTCTAGAATACGAAAAAACTATTTTTAGCGTGACGTCTGTGTGTGTGTCTGTGTGTCTGCCTGTCTGTGCAATCAATGTATGTATCCACTCTAACTAAAAAAATAATGGACCGAATTTCATAAAATTTGGTAGGTAAGTCACTTGGCTGAGATCCTGGTGCTGATTAGTTTCTGGTCGGATTCAAAAACAGAGAATCCGCCTTTTTTTGCGGAATGGCCAGTAAAAATTTCATGTATCCATTCTAGCTAAAATACTAATTGACCAATTATCACAAAATTTGGTAGATGACTTACTTGTGGGATACTCTAGTTTTGATTAGATTTTGATTTTGGTTCGATTCAGAAAAGAAAAACCCGCCTTTTTTTACGAAATGACCCTCAAAAATTTCATGTATCCACCGTAGCTAAAATACAAATTGACCAAGTTTCACAAAATTTGGTAGATAAGTTACTTGTGGGATACTCTGGTGCTGATTAGATTTTGGTATAATTCGGAAAAAAACAATCTGCCTTTTTTCAGGAAATGGTCCTTAAAAATCGCCAAAATCTAAAAAAAAAAAAGACTACGTATGCTCAAATGTATCAATTAAATTCTTGTTTTACACGCAATTTTTAACGAGGAAAAGAATATAACACGGACCATTATACTTTAGGACTAACCGTTCTCAAGATATTTGAGATTTCTTGCGTATTTGTTCGCCGATTTCGGAAAGATGTCCAATTACAAAATAAAAACAAAAATTGAATTAAAAATGCAAATTTAATGTTATTTGGTGCAATTAAACTCCATCTAATGAATTATTAAAGAAATAAAGAATATATGAATATGATTCTGCAGGGAAAGTCATGTGCTGCCCATTTCAGATTTTTGTTACTTTCCCTGCAATACATGGTAATATATACGGAAAGTATTGGAATCATGCTGAAAATCGCAACTCGAGTTTTCGACGGATCTACACGTTTCGAGATCTCTAGAATATGAAAAAACTATTTTTAGCGTGACGTCTCTCTGTGTGTGTGTGTGTGTGTGTGTGTCTATCTGTGTGTCTGTGTGTCTGTATGTGCAGATTTTGTATCCACTTTAACTAAAAAACTAATGGACTGAGCTTCATAAAATTTGGTAGGTAAGTCACTTGTGGGCGAATCTGGTGCTGATTAGTTTTGGGTACGATTCGGGATAAAAGAACCCGCCTTATTTTGCGAAATGGCCCGCAAAAGCTTGTATCCACTGTAGCTGAAAAACGAATGGACCGAATTTCACAAAATTCGGTTGATAAGTCACTTTTGGGACTACCTGGTGCTGATTAGAATTTGGTACGATTCGGAAAAAAATAGCCTTTTTTTTTTTGCAAAATGGCCAAAACTAATGGACCAAATTTCATAAAATTTAGTAGGTAAGTCACTTGTGTGTGTCCCTGGTGCAGATTAGTTTATGATACGATTCGGGATAAAATAACCCGCCTCTTTTTGCAAAATCGCCTGCAAAAATTTCCTGTATCCACTCTAACTGAAAAGCTAAGCGACCAAATTTTGTACTTAAGTTTTGTATTATCCAAATTTTGTATTGACCAAATTTGGTATATAAGTCACTTGTGGATTACCCTGGAGCTTATTAGATTTTGGTACGATTCGCTAAAAAATAACTTGCCTTTTTTTTACAAAACCCCCCTTAAAATCGTCTAAAATAAAAACTACGTATGCTCAAATATATCCATTAAATGCTTGTTCTATACGTAATTTTTAACGAAGAAAAGAATAAGATCAACCTCATTGCATCAGGACTAGCCGTTCTCGAGATATTTTTGTTTTTTCGTATTTTCTCTATGCCACCTTTGAAAATAAGCCCAGTTACCAAATGAGAACAAAAATTGAATTAAACGTGAATTAAATTTAATTAAAATAAAGAGAACGTGGATATAAGTCTGCAGGGAAAGTCATGTGCTGCCCACATCAGATTTTTTTGTACTGCAAAAGTAGTAAATTCATTGCATTATATAATGAAAATCATGTGCTGCTCACATCAGATTTTTTTTGTTTTAGCTTGATTATCTCTGCAAAGCTCAAAATTCATATGCGGGCAGCACATGACTTTCCCTACATAATGCAATGATTTTACTTTATTTACAGCAAAATAATGATGTGCTATACCCAATGCATATCGATGAATTGTAATTATAGCATTTTACGCTTCTCTGGATGACAACATGTAAAATGTTTCCGAACTACTAAAATAATTTCTATTTCACACATAACTACAGAGGCTATTTACACATTTTAAAAACAAATTTAAAGCAATATAATTAATCGAAGTAACAATACTTATTTCTTAAATGTTCTATCTGATAGCCCTTTTCTAGACTATCATTCTAAATCTTGATTTCCAAGATCGGAGAGCTTTTCTTAAAGTTATGAGGGTTTTTTTTTCCATTCCTCTTTCGCAGATTTCCATAATCCAACCGTTGTTTTAGGTCTGTATTTAGAAAATTATTTTTTAGCAACCCAAAAGAACAATAATCCATAGGTGTCACATCAGGGGATCTTTAAAGAATATGAGCAAAAACTATAGTTTTAATACCTGTATTTTTTGTCATTTTTTCAAGAAATTTGACGGTAGATTTTGATGAGTGAATGATAGCATTATCCTGATAAAGTTCTATTCTATTTAGACTCTGTGGATAAAGGAATGGCATTTCTTCTTTAAATAGAGGAGTTAAAAGCATTATCTTGGTAATATGATGAATTGATTTTGGCATTTTTGCCGACTTTTTTACTTTCCCTGCAATGCATGGTAATGTATAGGGAAAGTATTGGAATCATGTCGAAAATCGCAACTCGAGTTTTCGACGGATCTACACGTTTCGAGACCTCTAGAATACGAAAAAACTATTTTTAGCGTGACGTCTGTGTGTGTGTGTCTGTCTGTGTGTCTATGCAATGTATGTATCCACTCTAACTCAAAAACTAATGGATCAAATTTCATAAAATTTGGTAGGTAAGTCACTTAGATGTGACCCTGGTGCTGATTAGTTTTTGGTATGATTCGTAAAAACAGAACCCGCTTTCTTTTGCGAAATGGCCTGTAAAAATTTCATTTATCCGCTCTAGCTAAAACACTAATTTACGAAATTTCACAAAATTTGGTAGATAAGTTACTTGTTGGATACTCTGGTGTTGATTAGAATTTGGTACGATTCGGAAAAGAAGAACTCGCCTTTTTTTACGAAATGGCCCGCAAAAATTTCATGTATCCACCCTAGCTAAAATGGTAATTGACCAAATTTCGCAATATTTGGTAGATAAGTTACTTGTGGGACACTCTGATGCTGATTCGATTTTGGTACGATTCGGTAAATAATAACCTGCCTTTTTTACGAAATGGTCCACAAAAATCGCCAAAATCTAAAAGAAAAAAAAAAGACTACGTATGCTGAAATGTATCAATTAAATTCTTGTCTCATACGCAATTTTTGACGAGGAAAAGAATATAACACATTCCATTATACTTTAGGACTAACCATTCTCAAGATATTTGAGATTTCTTGCATTTTTGTTACGCCGATATTGGGAAAATGTCCAATTATCAAATAAAAAAAAAATAAAAAAATTCAAATTTAGTGTTATTTGGTGCAATTAATCTCAGTCTAATGAATTATTAAAGAAATAAAGAGAATATGAATTTAAGTCTGCAGGGAAAGTCATGTGCTGCCCATATCAGATTTTTTAACTACAATTTCCCATTGTATAAAAGTCAGCAATAATTATGAATCCTATACTGAAATTTTCTTTTAATTTTCGAAACCAATATTTTAGAGTTATTTCTCCTCTTCTTCAATAATAAATATTTGTTTTTCTTATAGTCATTTAAATAGATTTATGCTCCATCAATTGTCGTAATATATTTTTATCTGTCACTGGCTAAATGATTTTTAATAGAGTTAATTCTACAGCGTGTTTTTCAGTCAGCCACATGTCTGGGTAAATTGCGGTAAACATTATGCATTTTAACTTTTTCAAGATTTAAATCTTTATTTATTATCTTGTTTACAAATGCTACAGAAGTATTTAAAGACACTGAAATTGTGCTCTGAGTCGGTGGATTTTCTTTTGAGGCTCGATACTTTATTTTTAAAATAGTCGAAAATATACCTGCTTTATTTTTGAAATAGTCGAAAATATACGTATCTTCTTTAGGTATTCATTCGTTGTTCTTTTCCCAATTACAAACAATGCTTGACGCTTTTCTCCTTTATTATTAATAATATTGTTTATTTTGCATTTAGAAATGTGAATTTCATGGTCTTTACAGCGATTTTTAATTGTAGAATAGAATATTTTTCTCTGGAGCAAAAACTCATCCTTCAATCCAAGGTTTGTTCACATGTGTCATTTTCAAAACAGATAAAATTTAACTACAGCAAACGATAATTTAGCTTTCATATAATGGGCTGTTGCTGGAAAAATTTTCTGAATTAATTTAAGTCTTGTTACTTTTTACAATAAAATCGTTTTACAAATGTGTAAACAGCCTCTGTAATTTAACAATTAAATATACTGATAATTAGAAGTGTTAGAAACAAATAGTTTGTTACATAAAGCCGATGTCTTGAGTTTCAATCCATAAATTCATAAAATTAAAATTCCATTAATGTTTTTAATATGTCAATAATACATTTAACTTTTCGTCATTTAATTTCAAAAGGCGAATCTAGTTACTATGACAACCATCATCATCAAATGGTCGTATAAATAAATTAGATGCTACGGCCGTTATTTGAAGGAGTGCATAAAGTTGTAAAAAATTATCTCTATTCGTCTGCCTGCAGCATTTGCACTCCTAATATCATAGGACCCATGCGAGCCACGTACCTCTCCCAATCAATAATTCTTTATAAAACTTTATCTATTATAGAGAAGTCGCTTCACTGTAAAATTATAGTCCAGGGAAATGTCAAAATGCGAGATGAAAATGTAATCATCATGTACTGTTAACCCATTTATTTATCATCGGATTTTTAATGTATTGCAATGACAGCCCCTCCCCCCCTTTAAAAAATTCTAAATAAGTAAAGACAAAATATATGTTTTTTTTAAAGTTCCACCTTTTATTATTTGAATGTAACTTAAATATATGAATTACCTATTAAATGTATGCAATTTAAATGCATGAAAGACAACTACATACCAAATTTGGACTTTTTAACTGCTCCGTTTCTCAAGTTAATCCCCAAAAGAGTACATTACTAATTCGGGCCCAAGACGGGGCAGCCTGATATAGTTCAAAATCCAAATAATTAATATATATAGCAAAATACAAAAAACCTAATTCAGGACTTTGAGCTGGTTCGGTTCTCAAGTTATTCTTAAAAAAAAAAAAAAGCGAGTACATTACTATGGCGGGTCTAAGGCGGGCCTTCAAAATCAAAAGAATTAAAATGAAGCCCCAAATACAACGACATACCAAATTTCATGTTACTGTGATTAATGGAATCTGATTAGTTAAGGCTAAAATATAACAGTTACTGTAGTAATATTGATAAATCATAATATAGGTAGAGAAAAATCAAAGATTGAAATAGAAAGTGATAAGCACTAGAAAATACTAATCACTTGATTGTGAAAGAGATCAATTCAAAATAACCACATATTGTTTTCTGATCATATAAGATAATGAGGTCTTAATATTATTTAGGACAATTTTATTTGTGATACTGGTGGTGTCTGATATTTGATATTATATAATAAAATCTTTTCAGGTATTTTATGCCAATATAATATAGCTGCATCTTAAACCTTTTATTAATCAACTTTTTTCTAATTTCAAAAATGTATTTTTATTTGACAAGGAGATTAAATGATTTTTTTTTTTATATTAAAACATATGGCATCTTCACGTACTGATTTAGAATAAAAGAAAATAATAATAGAACAAAATTAGAAAATAGAATAAAAATGTCTACTTCCCCTTTTAATTCATTATTGTTTTTGGTGTTTTCTGATTGGATTTATTTTATTAACATACATTATAGATCTTCAAATTCCTTAAATGGCCCATGATTTTACATTTAAATTTTAAAGATTTGAATTATTTATCCTATTAAACAGCCTCATGAAGAGATATTTTTGTATTACTTTCCGATTTTATCGTTGATATCGCTGACAGATCATGCACGGACATCAGATACATAATACTAATTAAATAACAAGAAAGATCAGTCATGCTTAAAGCATTGACTATGAAACACTTTCCTAGTTCAATGCAATTTCATTTAAATATGTCTAAAATGCAATACATTCCTCGGTAATATTTTAAAACTTATCACAATACTACATTGATTTATTATATTTGAAAACTTAAACCTTCATCGAAAAAAATGAACTTCATTCAAATGACGGCATTGAAATATAGATTGCCTGGCTTAAACATCTCTAAAATGTGATACATTCCTCGGTAATAATTTTGGAATTATCATAATACTACGATAATTTATTATATTTGTAAACTTCATCGAAAACAACTGAAATTCATTCAAATGACGCCATAGAAAAATAACACGCCTGGCTCTCTCTATAAAAGCAGCATTTCATTCATAAATAATTTCCCATTCATGTCATTCATCACAATACTATAATAATTTATTTTATTTAAAAATTAAGACCATGGAGCTACAAGTAATTAAACTCTATGCGTAAAACTTCATCGAAAAAAATCGTCCTTCTCTTTGTAAAATCAATGAATATTTCATTCATATCAGCTATATGCAGACTCCATGAACTAAATGATTTTGTGTTAAAGAAACACAGCAATTCCAATACAACTCATTCCACATATTTTGCTGTTTACATTTTACATAGGTGAAAAATAGGCTTCGTTGTAGAAATATTCAAATTTGGATGAACATTTAAATTCAAATATATTGTAATTGCGTTGTTTCAGTATGTAGATGCACAGAATTTAAGCAAAAATAAAGTGGTTTTAGGACGGATGCAACACTCAATATGAATTAAAGAGAACTTTAAAAATCACGATTTTGAGACAAGATGGATGCCATATATTATTTTGAAGTGGGCCACGTGATCTTTTCATATCATGGTCACGTAATCGCTTCATATAAGAGGTGTTATTATTATTTTAATTTTCATTTAAAAAACTATAGAATATATTTCACTAAATTTTTTTTTATATATTTTATGGAACAATTTGAATATTACCTAAAATTTTCGAAGCAATTTGTGAATTTTAAATCCGCTTAAAAAATGTTTGAAACATTAGGTTCCATAGGGCTCAATGTTGTACTTCATTTTTTCAACCCGGGTTCAATCCAAAACTAATTGGGTGATATTATTCATTTATATTCCCATAGGTCCTACAGACCGTCTGAATAACATACTAAAATTTCATTTTGATTAAGTCATTTTTACGGCAGTTATCGTGCTAATGGACAGACAGACAGACAGACAGACAGAATGAACAAAGTCATAAACACTTTTCAACTTTGTTGTAAAGTGTTAAAAAACACATTTTACTTTACTGCTTTTAAGTATAAAAATAAAAGTGTCAATATCACTAAAGTATCATGTACGGATAGCAAAGACTCATCAAATTGAAAAACACGTCTCACTTCATTACTTCGAAAAAGTTTGTCTTATTGGAATGTGTGTTTTCCAAATAGTGCATATTTTGAATGTTTTTGGCTTAGTGCACCCTCTTTAAAAATAAATTTTCGAAAAATTGAATATTAGTCGAGAGAGTTACATCTGAAGATTGACTAGTACATAAAATGTAAAAATAAAACTATGTATTTATGTTAACTGAAAGAATGCTTCCAAAATAGTTCCTGTTTTGGACGTTATAGCATAGAGCACCCCCCCCCCCCCTCAAATATAAATTTTTAAATAATTTTTTCTGTTTTTTTTTATCAAACTATTAACTGATGTATTAAGTTATTGGTGTGGAAAATGTTACCATATTTTTGTTTTTGAGAAAGAAATTAGCATTGAAATATATTTTTCTCGGGATCTGTTATAAATAGCGCTTAGATGATGACTGATATGGATTCAGCATCAAATTCTGGAGGGAATAGGCGAGTTACTAAGGATTTCAATATTCAGTTCACACATTTTAATTTTATTTGATATATCCATTTCTCTATATACCTGGCAGATAGAATTAAAACACTGTTCAGAGCACTGTAGAGAAAAAACCAGTAGTCATAAGAACGACAAATCTGCGTGGTATGTATTTCAGAACATGGGGAAACGAATGACGCTGAGAACAGTCCCTAATAAAAACATAATTCAATGAAACGACTTCGCAGTCGTGATGATTATGAATTACGAATTGTAAGTGATATAAGCGTGCGATAGATACTGACAATGGCCATAAACACTCAAATTGCATTTTTATTTAGGACATGTTATACATGGGACGCAGAAGGGAAAAGGTCTGTAGAACGACAAGTCATTGGCAGTATTCAATGTGTCCACCGTGTTGAAGAAGCAACAACTGGTACCGTGTAACAACGTGTTCGACAGATACACGTAACTAATCTGTTGTGATGTTGCGCGTGTGAAGGGTGACGTTGTCCTTCAAATCTGCAAAGTTACGAATACCTATCTCCCCGATAAACCGTGTTTTTCAAGTAACCTTACAGCAAAAAGTCACAAGGGGTCAGATCTAGTGAATAGGGTGACCTTAAAGATGGGAATGCGCGACTGATTACTCGATTTTCTGCAAAATACTGTCGCAACAGGACGGCCAATGAGAGGAGGTACTCCGTCTTGTTGGAATATAGAAAAGCTGAGGCATCCTTTTTGTTGAAGATGTTGAAGACCCAGACCGTCCGACTCGTCCAGAGGACTAAGAGCACCTATTTGGACGGCCGGTTTGTTGAAGATGTGGAATAACGATTTTTTTTTTTTTTTTTTTTTTTTTTTTTTTTTTTTAAGAAATCCATCCACAGAGACCAAAGACCTGTTCAGTTACTGCACAGCGTTATGAACTTAAGGATGAATAGGGACTTTATAAATTTAGACTTTATAATAGGGACTTTATATAGGGACTTAATAATAGGGACTTTATATGTAGGGACAGCGTTATGAACTTAATAAGGAATAACAAGTTGCAGAACTTCGTTATTCCACATCTTTGTTGAAGATGTGGAATAACGAAGTTCTGCAACTTGTTATTCCTTATTAAGTTCATAACGCTGTCCCTACATATAAAGTCCCTATTATTAAGTCCCTATATAAAGTCCCTATTATAAAGTCTAAATTTATAAAGTCCCTATTCATCCTTAAGTTCATAACGCTGTGCAGTAACTGAACAGGTCTTTGGTCTCTGTGGATGGATTTCTTAAAAAAAATAGGGACCAATCAGAATTGTTGCAGTAAACCCAATCCATACGATGAGTTTTGGAGAATGTAAGGGGATCTGTTGAAACTGACGCGGATTTTCTATTGCCCAGATGCAACTGTTTTGGACGTTTACTGTTCGACGCAGAGAAAAATGTGTCTCATCACTCCACAAGATGTTCCAGGGCCAGTTGATGTCTACCTGCATGCCTGCAAGGAATGTCAAAGCAAACGTTTCACGGATATCTGTATCAGAACCTTGTAACCCTTGGTGACGCTGGATCTTATACGGATAACTTTATAAAGTTTTCCGCAAACACTTCCATATTTTTGCTTAGGACAAATCCAATTGTTTTGCTACAGCTCGAGCACGACTGATTCCTGCCTCATTGTGACTGGTCTGCTCAATAACAGACGTTGCAACCTCTTCAGCCACTTACGTTGTCACAGGTTTTCGACCTCGTCCTGGTCGAACTGAGAAGCTTGAACCATTGAACCTCGAAGCGTTGAACCATTCTCCGGACGCTACACGCTGTCAGAGGACCTGTACGTAACGATTTCAAATGTCTGTACTCGCGAAGAGCGCCAGTAGCGGTTTCGTAATTCTTGAAAAACAACTTTAATAATAAAGTACGGACAGGCAATGAGAGCCCCATAGCGATCGTCGAATGTTTCTACAAAGCTTTGGATGTGTGTTTTTTATAGCAAATTGTGTTTAAACAATTTGCATAAAGCGACGTCTTCTTTTGTTGATGCCGTATGGAACATTTATAAAATGCCTACCTAAATTTCATATTCATGGTTTATGACAGTTGATGGTTGCTTATATCACTTACAAATCGTAATTAATATGCATCACGACTGCCAAGCCGTTTAATTGAATTATGTTTATACTAGGGATTGTTCGCAGCGCCATCTCTTCCTCTATTGGTCATTTTTGGATTTTTTTTTTTTTTTTTACGTCATTCGTTTCCGCATGTTCTGAAATCCATACCACGAAGATTTGGCTTTCTTATGATCACTGTTTTTTTCTCTACATTGCTCTGGGGGATACTTTAATTCTAACTACCCTGTATGTATAAAGAAATATATATTGTAAGAATCTTAATTACTTGTATTTTAATTACCTGTGACTTGTCTTTTATCGAAAGTGGTCTGATGAGCACATGTAAAAATAAAATTAAAATAAAATAGATCCAAATTTAGACTAGAAAATAACTTCTTTATAAATAAAACAGGTACTAAATAGGTATTAAATACTCCTCGTTCCCTGTTCCGTATATAAGGTAAGCAATTCAAAACTGGATCTCATGTTAAGAAAGCCTAGTAATAATATAAATCTGTAACTACATCCAATAAAGAAATTAATATTTATTTATTTATTTATTTATTTATTTATTATTATTCTATATGTAATATTGGTACTAAATGTGCTAAACCCCTTGTTCTCTGCATTAACATACGTGGTGTAAGTGCATGAATAGTGCAATAGATGAAAAGATTCAAACTCGTAAAACAACAAATGGAGCTAAGCCTTACCTGGCTCCCTTTGTTTTATCTGTTTGAATCTTATAAAGAATATATATATATATATATATATATATATATATATATATATATATATATATATATATATATATATATATACAGGGTGTCCCAAAAAGATTGAAACGCACTTTAATACTTTACATGTTGGAGATAAGTGGGGAATGTAAATTGCAAAAATGTTGTAAGTAAGGTAGGAAATAAGACTACGTTAATGAAATAGTCCTCCCGTTCATTTCAAAAAGTTACACTTTTTAAATTTTTATACGACCCCCCTTAGATAAATTTGGTCAATCAGGAAATTTTTATTTTTAATGCAACAAGATCATTAAAAAAACCGCATATCTGTATCTTTCAAATTGAGCGAGTTATATTTAATTGAAAATTGAACATTGTAAAAGGGGGGACCATATATCACATTAGAAATGTAAATTTGTCACATATCACAAAAAAGATAAAACTGGATGATAATACATAGGAGACATTTTTGAGAATTCCGCGTAAGCTCACGATTCAATCACGGATTAAGTAGTTCTCAATAACTAAGTACTTTTTCAATAATTAAGTACTTTAAATACTTTTTTTCATCTAAACAATTTCCATCGTCAATTTGTTTATAATCCCCATTTTAACTGATGAAACAGCCTTTTACATGGTACGGAAAAGTGGCATAAGTCGGATTTTTTCTTTTATCATAATTCAGTTGATTTTAAAGATGCAGATATGCGGGTTTTTTAATGATCTTGTTAGTAGAAGAGAAATAAGAGTTGAGCCTCCGCAGGCGCAGCTGCTGCCCCTGGAGGAGGAGGAGGGTCCCTCTTTGGGAGGATGCCTCTTTGGAGTGTCTTCCCTCTTTTGAGAGGAAGCCCCTCTCAGAGGGTCTTTAGACCCCCGGGAGGATGCCTCTCTTGAGAGGATCCTCTTTGGGAGGATGCCTCTCACTGCCCCCCTCCCCTCTTTTGGAAGTTTGGTGATGCCTCTCT
Organism: Amaurobius ferox; assembly: GCA_951213105.1. Classification (NCBI taxonomy): domain Eukaryota; kingdom Metazoa; phylum Arthropoda; class Arachnida; order Araneae; family Amaurobiidae; genus Amaurobius; species Amaurobius ferox. The sequence continues at coordinate 24,285,102 of OX578152.1, forward strand.
TGGGAGGATGCCTCTTTCGGAAGAGGGCAATTGCGAAAGTCTTTCACAGAGGCATGATGACTCATACGGAGTGAGTTTCACTCCGAGTCTTGAGAGGGAATGTCACAATCGCTGACTGACCTGAGGAAGGGGTTTCAAGGGATGTTGCAATCAGCGACTGACCTTTAACCTGAGGAAGTGGTTTCAAGGGATGTCGCAATCACATAATCTGGAAATGACGTGTGGCAATCAGCGATTGATAACCTTAGAAGTGACCTTTGACAAGAGCTCTGACCACACGTCCTCCCTCTCTGCTGGTCAGCGACAGACTGAAAGATCTTATCAGCAGGATGTAGTTAAAGCGCCCTCTGGTGAATTTTGATGAAGTGCTGCCATCTATCGGCATTTTTTTTTTCCAAAAGAAATTAATGTTTCACTTGTCAGGAGCTGGATTCGATCTTGGGTCCAACTGATTAGAAGCCGCGCGTCTTACCGCTGTGCCAAAGCACCCGTGCTTTATAGGCAGTTAACTTCGAAGTGTACCTTATCAGTGGAAGTTAGATTATTTTTCAAAGTTCATTCGAATAGCGATGCACTTTATAAAGGGTGCGTTTTAAAACAGAATGCTACGGAGTGAATATAAATCTGTGTATTATAACATTATGATTTTTTAAAACAAATGTATACACAAACTTTAAAAACACGAATGTAATAATTAGCTAAAATTGTATTCAGTGGATTTTTTTTTTAAAAATAAATCAATACGATTTTTATAATAATAACGAAATGATTTCGAATGTTTAAAAACAAATTGATTACGGATTTCCAATGAACACACAAATTGTGTTCAGTGGACACACAAATGGTGTTCAATGAATACGATTCGACCATTTTAAGTGTTGTGTATCTAAAAACAAATGTATACACAAACTTTAAAAACACGAATGTAATAATTAGCTAAAATTGTATTCAGTGGATTTTTTTTTTTTTTTAAATAAATCAATACGATTTTTATAATAATAACGAAATGATTTCGAATGTTTAAAAACAAATTGATTACGGATTTCCAATGAACACACAAATTGTGTTCAATGAATACGATTCGACCATTTTAAGTGTTGTGTATCTAAAAACAAATGTATACACAAACTTTAAAAACATGAATGTAATACATAGCTGAAATTATGTTTTGTGAACAGAATTCGACCATTCTAAGTGTGTGTGTGATTTTTGAAAAATAAATCTAAAAGTATATAAAAATAATAATGGAAATTAGAACTCACAGAACGACGTCTTCACTACCCGCTGGTCAAACTTCAAATGAGTGATACACTCTCATTACGCTATTAAAAATTAGATATTATCTATAATGACGTCAGCAGTATGAGGTGTTGCCACCTATTTTTTCTAATAATATATTTTAATAGTTGGATACTTCAAGGGTCTGATTTGGTACACGTAATCTGAAATACATCATTTTAATGATATTACGCATTGAATATGATTTGGTCATTTTTAAAATGGTGGATGTAATTGAAATATCGAAGTTTAGAATTTAACAAACTAACGAATTTTCACCCCCAAAAATTTTAGCATTCAGTTTAAATAAAACCCAATGAATATGATATCGCCATTTTAACATCATAATTTTACTACCATTATAGAACTTAGAAGTGAGTGTACATTATTTTTTTCAGGACACCAACACATTTTAAAATCTATTGAATAGGAATAGACCATTTTGCACATACATGTACCTAGATTTCAACACCCGGTATTAAAACCTGCTAAACATGAAACGAGTAAGTATTGTGTGAGATTTTATCACACTAACTTTCAAACTTTTTAAAAATATCTGAAATAGTTGTATTTCATCGGTAGACATAAATTGTATGGAACACATTTTTATGAAAAAAATATCTGTTTCGACAGCTTTTAAAAATAGATTTCTACAGTTGTACACTACGGTTCTAGAATTTTCTAAATACGAATCGACTGTTTGAACTACCAATGGTGGTTTTACCGATGCAAATATTTACAGGACAAATATTTCAATGAAACCGAACTTAGTTGAAGCTTCTAAGTTTGAATATTTAGAATCATTTCATATAATTTTTATATTCACATTGAAAATAGTTAACAAAATTGGAACTCACGGAGGGACAACTTACTGTCCACACTCCAAATGAGTGATACACTCTTATTACATTATTAAAAATTAGATCTTATCTATAATGATGTCATTATGTTGCCGTATTGCCACCACACAATTATTCTTTCCAAATTATGCATTTTTTCTTTTTTCTTTTTAATAACTTGCTACTGTCTTATGCTATCCATTTTTTTTTTTTTTCATATAAGCAGATATTCCATATACCTTCTAAATGTTAAGTTATAATTTTAAAAAAAAAAGCATTAGAGGTGTATTTTACGTCTGAATTCGTCCAAGTGGAAATCCGACAATTGCAAATGCATGATTGCATCCTCACATTTCAATAGACACCACTAAAATGTGTGGATCTTATTTTGAAAAAGCTGCTCTCAGAAAGAATATCTATATGAATACATATTTTCCATAAATATACCCCCTCCCCCCCCCCCCCCACAATACACACAACATGCAGGCCAAAGACTCACCCAAAATACATTCCAAATCGGCTCTATAGCTTATCGCGCTTATCAGTGTAACAGATAGTGACCCAAGTTCATGTTCGCAAAGCGAGTTAATTGCAATGTTATTGTTTTAAGCAGTTCCCATATTTAAATGAAAAATTTATCAAATTATACAATACATACAAGAGCTGGAAGATCATAGCATTTCAATATTATAGAATACTCACGAATGTTTTTTTTTTCCCCATTTAAAATTATCAAATTTTAATGCAATTTGACAAAAATTGCACAATACTTAGTGTATGACTATCAAATAAGAGCTAGGTTTTATTGTTACAACAACGTTTAAGATCATTAAACGAGTATATATATATATATATTTTTTTTTAAAAGAAGAATAGTATATAACTTACTGTTTTTAAGGATAGGTGATTGTTAACATTGAATTTAAATGAATGAGTGACCCTCTGAGACAAGTACAGTACATTGCAATAACATTAAAAAATATGAAAGATATGCAATTAACACCTTAAAAGAAACATGTAATGAGTTTTGATATCTTAATACGAGACATTATTGACATGCACATAGAAATGTCACAATTTTGTGGCTGTAGGTGCTCCATAAGACCCCTCTGCTCTTAATAAATGATCCCATTTGAATGTACATATTTAACAACACACAGAAAATGACAGGACCACAACAAAATTTTACACCTATTACAGAATAACTCCCAACTTCGTAGATTTTTAAGAAACTACAGTCGAATTTTCACCGATTCTTAGAGATTGAAACACAGCATTGTTTATGAATCTTCATACTTTAGAGAATGGAACATAAATTAGCATTTATTTTGAATGAATTCAGAATTTTGACATTGATTATAAATTTATGATTTAAACTCTGTAAAGTGTAAATATCTTTTGTCATGAAACTCACACTGTAGACATTTGATATGATTCGAATAAATCTATTTTTAATTTTTTATATTTTATTTTAAAAAGTGAGATTAGTAAACCTGTTACACTTGAATGCATAGATACATAACTCACAACAATATAACATTTCTTAAATGGAACATGCTAAAAAAAAAAAAATTAGCTAATGAGTATAAATAAGGAATTCAATTTGAAAGATAAAAACCATTTAATGAATCTATTATTAATGAAATACACATTAACCATTATCACTTGTACATTTAAACAAATAAGTTAAAATAATTTCCTTATCGCACTTTCATAGTCCTCTGATTTGAATGACTCGAAAAAATTTCTATCATAGCAGTAAAAGACTTCTTCACCACGCAACAAAACTTTCTTAGCAATGTTATTAATGTCAAGATTTAGAAGTACTTGTTCAGACACTCTGTCAAACATTTGTAATGGAGTGCTGTAAAGACATTCATGGTAACTTAAATCTTCAACTTGACCAACACAGCCAACACATTTGAAAAGTTTTCTTACATGACACATGATGTTGTCATGAATACAAGAGATTAATTGTTCGAATGCAAAATTTTTGTCACAAATAAGTGATGGTAGAAAGGTTATAGTGTTCTTTATTTTTAATATTTGAGCAGGAAGCCACTCTATAAATATACTTTCTCGAAGATGTATACTAATGTTCTTAACACTATTCTGTAAACATGCTATTTGATTTTTATCTAAGGTAATATGACACTGTGTTAGACAAAATTTTGAATCATATAATTGAATTATTTTCTGCAGATGCAATTTTCCGTTGTCATTGAAACAGAACAACTCATTGCGACTGACGAAAGAGGTATCTACATATAGAATATTGAACGACCACAATTTTTGAGAAAATTCACTCCATGTAGCCGGTGACAGTGTAACACCTTCACGCGTAGGCTGTAATTCATTTCGATCGTTAGAGAGATATTTCCATATATACACTTTTAACTTCCCATGACGAAGTTTCAAATACACATACACATTAGAACCTAAATGCCAACGACGGAGTGCATCTTGCATAAAATCTGAAGAAGTAGATTCAGTCGAAACTGATTCTGCATTGGAAGATAACAGTCCACTATGTGTTAGAGCACAAGAAAGCAGATCATGAGTTGAGTTTTGAACCTCGGTGAGAACTTGTGAATTGACAACGGTAGATGTTTCTGCTGGGGTTTTGGAAGACATAAGATAGGTTTCTAACCAATCCACAGCAAATTTTTGTGAGGGTGAATTAATCACATCTGAGACAATGTCCACAGATTTTGTTTCTTCTAGGGCAGGAACAGTCAACTCCGCACTATTTACACTAGAAATTATTTGCTCGAGTGATGGCATACTTTGAATTTTAGACATTCTTTTTAGATAGTAACATCCAACTACGACATTCACAGTATAAGATTTATTTTTAAAACACTAACATCTTAAAACATTATAATTTTGTCACAGCTATGAGCGAAGCAAACCTATCCACACAACCTCCAAAGTTGAAATGACTTATCAAACAACTTCATAAGTATAATCACGTAACCTAAATCGAGTGTCGTGTGCAAACAGATCACATAAGATATGAAGTGATTAGAACTTATAATTTTTAATGAATCGTACAACATTAGATTGTGGTAAATACAATTGTTATCTACATGAGAAAATTTCTATATTATTTCATTCAGCTTCGAAATCATAGAGTGAAAATATGTACCAAACTTACTTAAAGTTCCGAATTTTAAATCACATTAACATTATATACTTAGAAAAATTTTATATATATTTTTATAACTTTAGGTGATATGTATCACGCGGAATATACAAGAATAACTACCAAAAACACGAAAATAACTAACAGTATGAGGCCTTCACAAGTCGGCATCCAAACTAGAAATGAACGATAAACACACTAATTGCAACAATTAGATGAGAGCTTATCAGTTCTTATCTTATCTAAGATTCCACATAAAATGACGTCATCACTCCAAAGTTCACAAGATGACGTCATTGGTCCAAGGTTCGCAAGATAGCCATTTGGCCTTTTAAAATTAAGAAGTAATTAAAAATCGATAGTAAAATTTTAATTACTTCTTAATTTTAAAAGGCCAAATGGCTATCTTGCGAACCTTGGACCAATGACGTCATCTTGTGAACTTTGGAGTGATGACGTCATTTTATGTGGAATCTTAGATAAGATAAGAACTGATAAGCTCTCATCTAATTGTTGCAATTAGTGTGTTTATCGTTCATTTCTAGTTTGGATGCCGACTTGTGAAGGCCTCATACTGTTAGTTATTTTCGTGTTTTTGGTAGTTATTCTTGTATATTCCGCGTGATACATATCACCTAAAGTTATAAAAATATATATAAAATTTTTCTAAGTATATAATGTTAATGTGATTTAAAATTCGGAACTTTAAGTAAGTTTGGTACATATTTTCACTCTATGATTTCGAAGCTGAATGAAATAATATAGAAATTTTCTCATGTAGATAACAATTGTATTTACCACAATCTAATGTTGTACGATTCATTAAAAATTATAAGTTCTAATCACTTCATATCTTATGTGATCTGTTTGCACACGACACTCGATTTAGGTTACGTGATTATACTTATGAAGTTGTTTGATAAGTCATTTCAACTTTGGAGGTTGTGTGGATAGGTTTGCTTCGCTCATAGCTGTGACAAAATTATAATGTTTTAAGATGTTAGTGTTTTAAAAATAAATCTTATACTGTGAATGTCGTAGTTGGATGTTACTATCTAAAAAGAATGTCTAAAATTCAAAGTATGCCATCACTCGAGCAAATAATTTCTAGTGTAAATAGTGCGGAGTTGACTGTTCCTGCCCTAGAAGAAACAAAATCTGTGGACATTGTCTCAGATGTGATTAATTCACCCTCACAAAAATTTGCTGTGGATTGGTTAGAAACCTATCTTATGTCTTCCAAAACCCCAGCAGAAACATCTACCGTTGTCAATTCACAAGTTCTCACCGAGGTTCAAAACTCAACTCATGATCTGCTTTCTTGTGCTCTAACACATAGTGGACTGTTATCTTCCAATGCAGAATCAGTTTCGACTGAATCTACTTCTTCAGATTTTATGCAAGATGCACTCCGTCGTTGGCATTTAGGTTCTAATGTGTATGTGTATTTGAAACTTCGTCATGGGAAGTTAAAAGTGTATATATGGAAATATCTCTCTAACGATCGAAATGAATTACAGCCTACGCGTGAAGGTGTTACACTGTCACCGGCTACATGGAGTGAATTTTCTCAAAAATTGTGGTCGTTCAATATTCTATATGTAGATACCTCTTTCGTCAGTCGCAATGAGTTGTTCTGTTTCAATGACAACGGAAAATTGCATCTGCAGAAAATAATTCAATTATATGATTCAAAATTTTGTCTAACACAGTGTCATATTACCTTAGATAAAAATCAAATAGCATGTTTACAGAATAGTGTTAAGAACATTAGTATACATCTTCGAGAAAGTATATTTATAGAGTGGCTTCCTGCTCAAATATTAAAAATAAAGAACACTATAACCTTTCTACCATCACTTATTTGTGACAAAAATTTTGCATTCGAACAATTAATCTCTTGTATTCATGACAACATCATGTGTCATGTAAGAAAACTTTTCAAATGTGTTGGCTGTGTTGGTCAAGTTGAAGATTTAAGTTACCATGAATGTCTTTACAGCACTCCATTACAAATGTTTGACAGAGTGTCTGAACAAGTACTTCTAAATCTTGACATTAATAACATTGCTAAGAAAGTTTTGTTGCGTGGTGAAGAAGTCTTTTACTGCTATGATAGAAATTTTTTCGAGTCATTCAAATCAGAGGACTATGAAAGTGCGATAAGGAAATTATTTTAACTTATTTGTTTAAATGTACAAGTGATAATGGTTAATGTGTATTTCATTAATAATAGATTCATTAAATGGTTTTTATCTTTCAAATTGAATTCCTTATTTATACTCATTAGCTAATTTTTTTTTTTTTAGCATGTTCCATTTAAGAAATGTTATATTGTTGTGAGTTATGTATCTATGCATTCAAGTGTAACAGGTTTACTAATCTCACTTTTTAAAATAAAATATAAAAAATTAAAAATAGATTTATTCGAATCATATCAAATGTCTACAGTGTGAGTTTCATGACAAAAGATATTTACACTTTACAGAGTTTAAATCATAAATTTATAATCAATGTCAAAATTCTGAATTCATTCAAAATAAATGCTAATTTATGTTCCATTCTCTAAAGTATGAAGATTCATAAACAATGCTGTGTTTCAATCTCTAAGAATCGGTGAAAATTCGACTGTAGTTTCTTAAAAATCTACGAAGTTGGGAGTTATTCTGTAATAGGTGTAAAATTTTGTTGTGGTCCTGTCATTTTCTGTGTGTTGTTAAATATGTACATTCAAATGGGATCATTTATTAAGAGCAGAGGGGTCTTATGGAGCACCTACAGCCACAAAATTGTGACATTTCTATGTGCATGTCAATAATGTCTCGTATTAAGATATCAAAACTCATTACATGTTTCTTTTAAGGTGTTAATTGCATATCTTTCATATTTTTTAATGTTATTGCAATGTACTGTACTTGTCTCAGAGGGTCACTCATTCATTTAAATTCAATGTTAACAATCACCTATCCTTAAAAACAGTAAGTTATATACTATTCTTCTTTAAAAAAAAAAATATATATATATATATACTCGTTTAATGATCTTAAACGTTGTTGTAACAATAAAACCTAGCTCTTATTTGATAGTCATACACTAAGTATTGTGCAATTTTTGTCAAATTGCATTAAAATTTGATAATTTTAAATGGGGAAAAAAAAACATTCGTGAGTATTCTATAATATTGAAATGCTATGATCTTCCAGCTCTTGTATGTATTGTATAATTTGATAAATTTTTCATTTAAATATGGGAACTGCTTAAAACAATAACATTGCAATTAACTCGCTTTGCGAACATGAACTTGGGTCACTATCTGTTACACTGATAAGCGCGATAAGCTATAGAGCCGATTTGGAATGTATTTTGGGTGAGTCTTTGGCCTGCATGTTGTGTGTATTGTGGGGGGGGGGGGGGGAGGGGGTATATTTATGGAAAATATGTATTCATATAGATATTCTTTCTGAGAGCAGCTTTTTCAAAATAAGATCCACACATTTTAGTGGTGTCTATTGAAATGTGAGGATGCAATCATGCATTTGCAATTGTCGGATTTCCACTTGGACGAATTCAGACGTAAAATACACCTCTAATGCTTTTTTTTTTAAAATTATAACTTAACATTTAGAAGGTATATGGAATATCTGCTTATATGAACAAAAAAAAAAAAAATGGATAGCATAAGACAGTAGCAAGTTATTAAAAAGAAAAAAGAAAAAATGCATAATTTGGAAAGAATAATTGTGTGGTGGCAATACGGCAACATAATGACATCATTATAGATAAGATCTAATTTTTAATAATGTAATAAGAGTGTATCACTCATTTGGAGTGTGGACAGTAAGTTGTCCCTCCGTGAGTTCCAATTTTGTTAACTATTTTCAATGTGAATATAAAAATTATATGAAATGATTCTAAATATTCAAACTTAGAAGCTTCAACTAAGTTCGGTTTCATTGAAATATTTGTCCTGTAAATATTTGCATCGGTAAAACCACCATTGGTAGTTCAAACAGTCGATTCGTATTTAGAAAATTCTAGAACCGTAGTGTACAACTGTAGAAATCTATTTTTAAAAGCTGTCGAAACAGATATTTTTTTCATAAAAATGTGTTCCATACAATTTATGTCTACCGATGAAATACAACTATTTCAGATATTTTTAAAAATTTAAAAAGTTTGAAAGTTAGTGTGATAAAATCTCACACAATACTTACTCGTTTCATGTTTAGCAGGTTTTAATACCGGGTGTTGAAATCTAGGTACATGTATGTGCAAAATGGTCTATTCCTATTCAATAGATTTTAAAATGTGTTGGTGTCCTGAAAAAAATAATGTACACTCACTTCTAAGTTCTATAATGGTAGTAAAATTATGATGTTAAAATGGCGATATCATATTCATTGGGTTTTATTTAAACTGAATGCTAAAATTTTTGGGGGTGAAAATTCGTTAGTTTGTTAAATTCTAAACTTCGATATTTCAATTACATCCACCATTTTAAAAATGACCAAATCATATTCAATGCGTAATATCATTAAAATGATGTATTTCAGATTACGTGTACCAAATCAGACCCTTGAAGTATCCAACTATTAAAATATATTATTAGAAAAAATAGGTGGCAACACCTCATACTGCTGACGTCATTATAGATAATATCTAATTTTTAATAGCGTAATGAGAGTGTATCACTCATTTGAAGTTTGACCAGCGGGTAGTGAAGACGTCGTTCTGTGAGTTCTAATTTCCATTATTATTTTTATATACTTTTAGATTTATTTTTCAAAAATCACACACACACTTAGAATGGTCGAATTCTGTTCACAAAACATAATTTCAGCTATGTATTACATTCATGTTTTTAAAGTTTGTGTATACATTTGTTTTTAGATACACAACACTTAAAATGGTCGAATCGTATTCATTGAACACAATTTGTGTGTTCATTGGAAATCCGTAATCAATTTGTTTTTAAACATTCGAAATCATTTCGTTATTATTATAAAAATCGTATTGATTTATTTAAAAAAAAAAAAAAATCCACTGAATACAATTTTAGCTAATTATTACATTCGTGTTTTTAAAGTTTGTGTATACATTTGTTTTTAGATACACAACACTTAAAATGGTCGAATCGTATTCATTGAACACCATTTGTGTGTCCACTGAACACAATTTGTGTGTTCATTGGAAATCCGTAATCAATTTGTTTTTAAACATTCGAAATCATTTCGTTATTATTATAAAAATCGTATTGATTTATTTTTAAAAAAAAAATCCACTGAATACAATTTTAGCTAATTATTACATTCGTGTTTTTAAAGTTTGTGTATACATTTGTTTTAAAAAATCATAATGTTATAATACACAGATTTATATTCACTCCGTAGCATTCTGTTTTAAAACGCACCCTTTATAAAGTGCATCGCTATTCGAATGAACTTTGAAAAATAATCTAACTTCCACTGATAAGGTACACTTCGAAGTTAACTGCCTATAAAGCACGGGTGCTTTGGCACAGCGGTAAGACGCGCGGCTTCTAATCAGTTGGACCCAAGATCGAATCCAGCTCCTGACAAGTGAAACATTAATTTCTTTTGGAAAAAAAAAAATGCCGATAGATGGCAGCACTTCATCAAAATTCACCAGAGGGCGCTTTAACTACATCCTGCTGATAAGATCTTTCAGTCTGTCGCTGACCAGCAGAGAGGGAGGACGTGTGGTCAGAGCTCTTGTCAAAGGTCACTTCTAAGGTTATCAATCGCTGATTGCCACACGTCATTTCCAGATTATGTGATTGCGACATCCCTTGAAACCACTTCCTCAGGTTAAAGGTCAGTCGCTGATTGCAACATCCCTTGAAACCCCTTCCTCAGGTCAGTCAGCGATTGTGACATTCCCTCTCAAGACTCGGAGTGAAACTCACTCCGTATGAGTCATCATGCCTCTGTGAAAGACTTTCGCAATTGCCCTCTTCCGAAAGAGGCATCCTCCCAAGAGAGGCATCACCAAACTTCCAAAAGAGGGGAGGGGGGCAGTGAGAGGCATCCTCCCAAAGAGGATCCTCTCAAGAGAGGCATCCTCCCGGGGGTCTAAAGACCCTCTGAGAGGGGCTTCCTCTCAAAAGAGGGAAGACACTCCAAAGAGGCATCCTCCCAAAGAGGGACCCTCCTCCTCCTCCAGGGGCAGCAGCTGCGCCTGCGGAGGCTCAACTCTTATTTCTCTTCTACTCTTGTTGCATTAAAAATAAAAACTTTCTGATTGACTCAATTTGTCTAAGGGGTCGTATAAAAATTTAGAAAGTGTAACTTTTTGAAAATGTATGGGAGGGCTATTTCATTAACGTAGTCTTATTTCTTATCTTACTTTCAACATTTTTGCAATTTATATTGCTTACTTATCTCCAACAGGTAAAGAATTAAAGCACGGTTCAATCTTTTTGGGACACCCTGTATATATATTAGCGCCAATAGTGCCAATATCACTGATATATCATGCACCATTAGCATGGCCAGTATATACCAAATTAAAACAACGTATTTTACTTTACTCTTAAGTATGACATTAGTGTGAATATTGTATTCGGAGGGAAATCGTACAGAATAAGATTTTCATAATGCTGTAAAAATTAAACTCCCGATATCTACAAAGAGGAGATTTCTGGAGCTTTACGTTGGGTATAACATCATATACTGAAAGTGAAGCGAAATTTGACTCTTTTTTAACTAATTTACTACAATGGATATGATAATATCTCCTTTTGTGTTGTGGTTAGGCAGGTTAACTCAGACACTCGCGGATACCTAAATGTTTACTCCATGGACAAGATGCTGAGAAAGGGATAATCTTTTAACCAGCGAAGACACGTCCAGGGGAGCGAGGTCAGCCGATCCACCCTCGGCGCGAGCACTAACAAGTTTCGACTCTAGTCGCCGACGGGTTTGGCGGGTTTGGGTTCAGGCCATGAATAGGCACAATCCTCCCCATGTCAACTGGAAGAATCTGGTTTGTGAGTCTCCGAAAGGAAATCTCGGAGGTGACTCTCCAGATTTATATATCCCTCAGAAGAGGTGAGTCAAAGGCTATAGAGCCAGCCTTGAAAAGGGCCGTCACTCACCGAGGGAAAGCTGTGGCGTATCCATAAAAAGTTAAACATAAAAAATTCTGATGTCTCCAACACATGACTTTTCCTACAGGTTAATTGTGCGAAAACAGCATTTGTATTAGTGGGAAAACAGCAATACGAATTAAAATTTTCTTACAACTAGATTTTCTTAAAAATTCATAGGATAAATGTTGTTTCAGACTAAAATAAGTATACCAAATTTGATGTAATTCAATCGATTATTTAAAAAGACTTCGTGCTTCCCCGTGGAAAAGTAAGATGATTAATATCTTGAGAACGGCTGGATCATTAACGTACACATCAAGAAACCAGAAAATGTAAAGTTATTAGGTTTTATGCAGAAGACGTTCAACTTTGAGTTGATGCCTCAGATCAGACTTGTCTCAGATCCTGCAGAATCTACGATTCGTGATCAAATAGACTAGTAAAAGATCGTAACTTTGAAAGATGAAATTGTTTCAATCATGTATGTTATTTCAGTTATCATAGGCACATCTCTTGTAAGCGAAACGAATGGGATAGAAAACAATGAATAACTTTATTAAACTTTACTGAGATTTTATTTTACGAGACGTTATTTACTCAAAACCGTTGCGGCTTCTTTGGATTGGAACCATAGACCATTTTTGTTTTGTCATATGTAGTATTGAGGCCATTTTTACTTTTCTCATACTTAGTATTGAAAAAATTTTTTACTTTCTCATACGTAGTATTAAGTCCCTTTTTACTTTTCTCATACGTAGTCTTGAGGTCATTTTTACTTTTCTCATACGTAGTATTGAGGCCACCTTTACTTTTTCATAAGTAATATTGAGAAAGTATTGTTTTCACGAAAATTTTCGATTTCGAGATTTTGATGCCGATGTATGATTTAAAACCTCCTAAGCACGTTTTGATTATTTTTTGAGTGATGTCCGTCTTGTCTGTCTGTTTGATACCTGTGGTCGATTTTTTGTGCACACAATAGCTGATAGAAATATTAATTAATAGATTTTCACAAACTTCATACTCGACATTGTTATAAAAAAATCTAGAAGTAGATAGCATTTTTTAAATTCGAGCGAAACTTTGAATTTTATTCGAAATTTTAAATTTCTATTAACATGGCAGCATAAGGCAAAATTTGACATAATTATGCATAAAAGGGTTTACTTATGTCTCAATGATCACGACTCTTAATAGTTTCAATTACTGTTGTGAAAAATAGTCGCGATACGAATTTTTGTTCGTGACGTCATAAGGCTCCCTTTAGGAGCAAGTCACCCTCCCCGTGGGGTACATTGTCAAGCATAGTATCAATCGAAAGATATTTTTAAGTCCTTTGAAGTGAAGAATAACACGCAATAACTGCAATCAGTTGGACACAGTATACCGATTTTTCAACTTTTTTCTTATAAAATTAGAAAAAAAAATGAATTCTAGTATGAGAAAGTTGAGTTGAGTCACGGTTCAGTTAATTTTTAATAATATAAGCAACATTTTTTAAAAATTTGATTAGATCAAGCAATAATAATTATTTAATGGAAGCGTCATTATACAATTCTACAGCTCCGAAATATTTGGTAGATTTAATTAATTTCAACTGAAGATATTATCTGCAAAAAACAGAAAACTGCGTTTTGAAATACACTATATTAAAACTGCAAGAAAAACTAAAAAAAAGATGTTTAGAGCTTACTTTTTAAAATATCTCACGTTGGAATGAAATAAGAACGCTAAAAGCAATTGGTATCAATATTTTTAGAATTTATTAGGCTACAAAATGATGTTAAAATTAAAAAATGCGTTATTTTAAAACTCCCCTTAACCACATGCTGGACCAGCTTAAGAAGCTTTACCAGTACGTGGTTACGAAAGGGCTTTTGGAATATGGATCTTGCCTGCTCGCTCTAAAAAAAGCATGTAGCGCGTTTTCGAAACGATCTTATGAAAGAAAACGACCAATAGAAAAATTTTAACCGTTGGTTGTAGACACAGTTGCAGTTACAAAAATTCTTCAAATAAGGTAGCAAATTAAACAATTGTAATTTAAATAATGTACAATAATTTGTAAAAAAATAAAATAAATTAAATTTTTATACAGCCGCTCATACGAAAAAAGTTAAATTATAACAATGTGCCTATGCTTAATTTAATCAAATTAAAATTTTTTTTGAATCTCAGAAATGCACATTTAAGGCAAAATAAATTGCCAAACTTCGTGACTTACCCCACTTTCATGCGCCTGCAATCACCGCAATTCAAGAATCTAGGGGTCGTCCACAAATTGAATTTATTTACAGAAATTATTTAGAACGATTATAAACCGATTTTGTTAGCTTTGTCTTTGGAAGTATTAAGTATAGATATATGATTCTGGTTGAAAGTTGTTTTTACCCTTGAATAAGGTAAAAAAAAAACCTGATGATTGTGAGTTTGTCAGATATTTTCCTAACAAAATCTATGAAAAATAAAAATATCCTTTAATTTTTTTAATCGGTTGTTTTCGGAACTAGGAGATCGGTTGCTTTCGGAACTACGAAATCTGTTTCATTTTACCTTAAATCATAATTATCTCCCAGAGTTCAGCATTACTGAAAAGCGTCATAATTTAAACACTAATGTAGCAGAGTTACTTAGAAGTTTAAATACAAACTGTGAATTGACGTAATGCTGACATAATTGCTTTACTGAAATATTTTCCTGAAATAAATTTGAATAAATGATAAAAGTTTTAGTAACTTTTTGCAATCGAAGTGAATTTGTGGATACTTCCTTATTCCCCAATGAAAAATTTAGTCAATAATTAGGTCAATTTCGATCCAATTATAGCTAAATTTTCGCCAATTTTATTAAATACGGTATGGGTAACATTTTTGTAACTTGACTTTTTTTTTCTCTAGAGGAGCTGTATAAAACGATAATTATTTTAATTTTTTACAAAAATATTGCACATCATTACTATTTTACAATCTCCTGCCTTATTTAAACCAATTGGAAATATGGATCTACAACCAACGGTTCAAAAAAAACTTCAGCTGTTCTCTATTTTTTAAACACCCTGAATTCACCACGATAAATAAAGCGTTACCTCTTGAGAATATAACCTTTCTAATACTTCCTGAAATAAAACAGAAATTGAAAAATTAGGTAACTGCAATTGTTTCGATAGAGTTTTTTTTTAAATATTTAAATTTTTTTTATATTAAATACTAGACTTAGCTTGTAAAAGTTGTTTCTATCAACAAAATATTTCTAGATTTGTTCTCTTTCAACCTTAATAAGCTGTATCACTTATGTTCAACCTTAATAAGCTGTATCACTTATGTAATCACTTATGTTCTTTTGCCAACCCTTATAACTAATTTTAAGTCTACCCAACTATTGCTAAAGAAGGAAATGTTCACTTAAAACCTTGACTTGAACCAACAAAGCACGATCTCACACTTTGCTCCGTTGAAATGCGAGGAATGTGTGGGAAACACATAAGAAGGGGGCCCGAGGAATTTTCTTGTTAGGGGGGAGACAACCCTATCCATCCTTTTAATAAGATAATCGTTTATTCTTATATCAGGAAGAAGACACTCGCTAATGGAAAGAAAGATTATCTTCATCACTCAGGGTAAAATTACAGAGAATGAGGGAGTGAAGTTTCAGAAATAGACAAAGAGTTAATATAAAAAATGTATCTGTAGTAAGGGCTTTATCTCGACATTCATGCAACCGCATTCTGTATTTTTAACTTTTTATGTTAAATGATTGAAATGCGTAATTTGCATAAGGCCATACTCATCAACGAGTTCGATTTGTAAAGTATTTATTCACACTGCATTTACAAGTTTCATAAAACCGATTTTGATGAGCTATCGTAAGACATAATAGACTGGCAAAATAAATCCGTTTCAATTCAGAAATAAGAAGCTCAGTTGCTTCAATCTCTTGCTTCACGAATAATCCAATGTTGAACAATATATAAAGGGAAGGGGTGTGATAGAGTGATCTGAAACCATGATACTTGTATTTATCTATGTGATAAAATCAAAGTTTTTTTCCCAAATGCATCTTGAATGGTGGTTCGTACAAAGTTTCATATAATCGTATTGGTTTAGTTTTTTAACTTATTCTCCTTTGGTTTAACCAACTAGTTTTAATTGCTCTGTTGCTCCAACCTTCAAACTTTGTGACATCATTTGGTTCAGCCTTCTTTGGATTTGTTTTAATGACATTAAATAATTTTTCCGTTCAATTCTAACTGAATTGATGATCAAAATTAGACAATTCGTTTTAGCATAAGTATTTTTTTTTGCTGTTGAAATAATGTTTATTTATTATTTTATGCAATATTGCAGGTTTCGACACCATGTCTATCAACGGCTCATCTAACAGTATTCCATGCTGGATACCCAATCCCACCAACTACGCCAATCTCTCCCAGCAGCAGCTCTATTCACAAGAACCAATGACATCATCCAACTGTCCATCAACTGCCATCCTGCCACATTGGACACCCAATGATCACTTGTTTGTGGACAGCACTCCTGCCAAACATCTATTAACAAATCAAAGCAGCAACAGCAACACGATCAGCCCTGTTACGTCTTTAGCGAATGAGTTAGACTATATATCTTTAGACCAGCAAGAAGAATTCCCTCAGATGCTTAGTTTTCAAAGACAAGGTGCATTAGACAGAGACTACTTAACGGATTTGTCTGATGCAAGCTCTGTCAGAATTCCGACTTACCAACGGCAAAATGTTCCAGAGAAAAACTTCGTAGCGGAAGTCCCGGATGTGGGAATGTCAAGAACTGTAAGTTACCAAAGACAAAGTGTTCCAGAGAAGAATTACATATCGGAAGTACCGGATGTCGGTACAGTTAGATCTAGTTGGAACAATCAGTACAATGATCAATGCGGAATTAGGACAATAGATAATCTGTTACCAGATACATCAGAAACCGAATCTCAGATGGTAAGAACAGAGTCAGTGACAACGTCACAAGATACAGCACCATCTCAATATCAATGGCTAGTGAATAGGTGGACATGTTTTTGATTATTTTTATAGAATCGTAGTTTGTTTGAAAATAGTAGATAAAAGTTATAGCTGTAAAAGAAGGATAGATGTGGATAGTTTTATTCAAATGTGATAACCAGAAATATTTTGCCAAATTTATTGAGAAACATAAGAACTATGGTTTTTTTTAATGTTTGTTAGAGAGAATTTATAAAATCATATCAATAATGTGAAATGTTAATAAAATATTCAAAATGTAATGTTGTCTTCCTTTTTGCGAAATCTGAAAATATTTCTTAGAAATTATAAGTTTTAGTTAGGTTACAATTAGTTTTCTGTAGTCTATATATACAGGATCCCTAGTTCCTAAGCGCTATTATAACTCTGTAAAGAAAGACCCAGGTGTACACAAGTTAGGTCTATCTGTAGTAGAATGACTATTACCAATAGAATAAAAGTCAGCGGGTTGCTGAAAAAATGATAACAAACTCGGCAACAAAGAGGGATAGACGAAAAAGTCAATTTCAAAGTGGTAGAACATTATTTAATGAGTAGGATTCGACGTTAAAACTGTTATAGAAGTACTTTATTTTAGTCAATATGGTTATTGACGAATGGCTGTCACATTCATGAATGCTAAAGCATGAATGCTGCATGAATGCTAAATATGCCATGGTTGGCATATTTAATAACAGTGTAACGTGTACACAATTAAAGTGTACACTTTTGGACCTTTTCTTATAAAGTTATTGGGATACTAATGGCTTTTTCTTGAAGACCTCTATTTGCTCTAGCAATAAAAGTTCAGCAACATCCTAACAGACATGATTTCTGCCCATTTAAACAATCAAATTCTGGTGTTATTTAGATTAAAAAAAGTAAAAGAAATTTAGAACACACAAAAAATTTTGCACGTGCTATAAGAATACAAAAACTATCAAAATACAAAATTTTTCTAAAATATTTGCTATGATAAGAAAGAGAAGTATTGAGGACAACAAAATTTATAAACAAAGCAATCATTCAAAATATTTCATACAAATAAATATAGAGCTAGCCAATAAATTATACTATATTTCTCCACTCTAAAACTTTTGTAGAATTTTTAGAGGTAAAGATATGAGTTGGGCTGGTAGTTTAGCTCCTGTAAAATTCACAATGTATTTATTTTATATAAAACAACTGAAAAATGTAAATCTTTGCGAGTGTTCAACTGCTATTTAAATAGTTATAAGTTGAAGAATTTACAAGAGCACAACCATTAATTGTTGAATGTGCCGGAAATAGGATCTGGACTTAATTGGTAGAAAAAAAAATTACTGTATAAAAACTACTACAGGTTGAAAATGTAAAAGTTACAATTAATAACATTCGTTAAAAATGTAAAAGTTACAAACACGGGTTAATAATGTAAAAGTTAGAATTAATTACAGTTGTGTGTGTATTTTTACAGTAAAAAACATATGCATGCAAGAACACATATGCGTAACTAAAATTTGTAAAACTTGTAAAAACACTTTAAAATATACAACTGTAAAATAAATATTACTTGCAAATTTGATATTTTAAAGATGTTTTACAAACAGTTATACCAAAGTAATTTTTATAACTTTCAACCGTTTAAATTGTAAAGATATTCCTAAAGCCAACGGTGACGCTTTAAGTTCCGGGATCTTTAAGTTTGATGCTTAACTAATGGTATTGTGTAAACAAATAATGCGTGTTCACATAATGTGTTCTCCAAATATCAATTGTGCCAAAAAGTAGAAAATATTTTGTTCAAAGGATATCAGAATCACAAATTAAGTTATGTTGTATCAAATTTTACTGCGCTGTAACTTAATGTGCTTAATTATTTTGACTAAATTATCCTTAACAATAGTGTTCTGTACAGCTTCGATTTTTATCTATTTATATTTTATCAGCCTCACGATTTTTATCTATTATTTTTATCTATAGTAAAGAGTTTAAATAAACAACACTTTTACTTTTATAAATATTACAACTTTTAATTATTTAAGTAACAGTTCTACTCTCGTAAACTTTACGGTTTTCAACTGCTTTATAAATTTCGACTTTGCCTTGTAAACTTAAAAACAAGAATGGTCAATCATGCTTAAAGCATTGATTATGAAACGCTTTCCAACTTCAATGCAATTTTATTTAAACAAGTCTAAAATGCAATACATTCCTCGGTAATATTTTAAAACTTATCACAATACTACATTAATTTATTATATTTGAAAACTTAAACTTTCATCGAAAAAAATTAACTTTATTCAAATGACGGCATTGAAATATAAATTGCCTGGTTTAAACATCTCGCAAATGCGATACATTCCTCGGTAATATTTTTAAAACTATCATAATACTACGATAATTTATTATATTTGAAAACTTCATCGAAAACAACTGAAATTAATTCTAATGACGTCACAGAAAAAATAACACGCCTGGATCTCTCTATAAAAACAACATGTCATTCATAACATTTTCCCATTCATTTCATTCATCACAATACTATAATAATTTATTTTATTTAAAAATTAAGACCATGGAGTTACAAGTAATTAAACTCTATGCTTAAAACTTCATCGAAAGAAATCGTCCTTCTCTTTGTAAAATCAATGAATATTTCATTCATATCAGCTATGCAGACTCCATGGACTATATGATTTTGTGTTAAAGAAACACAGCAATTCCAATACAACTCATTCCACATATTTTGCTGTTTATATTTTTTATAAGTGAAAAATAAGCTTCGTTGTAGAAATAATCAAATTTGGATGATCATTTAAACTCAAATATATTGTAATTGCGTTGTTTCGGTATGTAGATGCACAGAATTTAAGCAAAAATAAAATGGTTTTAGGACGGATACAACACTGCATGTGAATTAAAAAGAACTTAAAAAATCACTATTTTGAGATAAGATGGATGCCATATATCATTTTGAAGTGGGTCATGTGATCTTTTCATATCATGGTCACGTGATCGCTTCATATAAGAGGTGTAATTATTATTTTAATTTTTATTTAAAGAACTACTGAATATATTTCGCTGATTTTTTTTTATATATTTTATGGAACAATGTGAATTTTACCTAAAATTTTCGAAGCAATTTGTGAATTTTAAATCCACTTAGAAAATGTTTGTAAAATTAGGTCCCATAGGGCTCAGTGTATTTCATTTCTTCAACCCGGGTTCAATCCAAAACTAATTGGGTGATATTATTCATTTATATTCCCATAGGTCCTACAGACCGTCTGAACAACATACTAAAATTTCATTTTGATTAAGTCATTTTTACGGCAGTTATCGTGCTAACGGATAGACAGATAGACAGAATGAACAAAGTCATAAACACTTTTCAACTTTGTTGTAAAGTGTTAAAAAAATAAAGAAAAAATAATGAAAGAAAATGGGCAATCTAGCGAACAGCCCTTTAAGTACCACAAAATTTCTATAGTATATTTATATAAAATAATTAGAAAAATCTTGTTGTACTTTTTACTTTATTTTTCTTGCAAAAATGTAGTATATAGTAAGTTATAATACAATAATATCTCGCTCCGATTGCAGATAAGGACATCCAAAAGCCAATTTTTAGCTTATTATTTTTAGCAATTTTTAGGCAGTTATCAACATGGAATTATAGTTCATGCCTGCAATGGCACCTTGTTCAAAATTAATGAAGGTTGCCACGACGAAATTCATACTCACAATCCCAAATTTTCGCGAACTTCTATGGCTACCGGCAAATTCAATTCTCCATAGAGATTCAAAATATATAGTACATGCGTGTTCTATGAGTAGTTTAAAATAAAAATTAAATAATAACTTATAAATAGTATAACATGAAAATATTTATTCTAAGCATAATAAATCATAATTTTTTGTTTTCACGTTTTATGTATATTGGCCCTAAATTCACCCTTTGACATCATCTAAGTCAGGGGTCTGCCACCTTTCACAACCCGTGAGCACTCATAGTCTTCAAAATATGCTGATAAACATGATTACCTATATACAACGCCTTCCAAAAGTGAAGTACGAGGAAGTATATCCGATAAAACTATAAAAGTACAGCTTCGACTTCAAACAGCACAAGAAGCTTGTCAATGGAGTAATATATTCATGAGTATAATAACAAAATTAAAGAAAATATATTTAGGTATACTTTTCACCCTTTTGCACTTAGTATGTTCGAAAAATGTTTTATATGTTATGCACACGAACTAAACAAACCTTAATATGGGATGTGACCGCCCTTCACTTTGACTCAAGCCTTGTATCGACTTTTCATCCCATTAATCAGGTGATCCAGCGTTACATAGGGCAATAACTGCCATTGATGAAGAGGGGCAAAGGCATCCGAAAGATGTTGATGGGATTGAGGTCCGGAGAATACGCTGGCCACTGCATACGTGCAATACCTTCGCTCTGAAGGTACTCGTCCACCAGCCCTGCGAGCGTTATCGTCCACCAAAAGAAAATCTGGACCCACTGCTGCAGCGTAGCGTCTGACAATGGGTTCACGGATTTTATCTGGATGTATTTTCGCCGTCACAGTACCTCTGTGAACACGTGTATAGGTCGGTGCGATATCCCAATAAAACTTCAGCGCATATCTTCACGCTACCATAACTAAAGGCGTGGTGTTAAACGATGTTATTGGGCTGGTTACATGCTCATCGTTCTCTGATAACCCTCAAATTTATATTCTGATTCTACTGAATCTTGACTCAGTATATTGGGCCAATGTCGGACCTTAGTATTTAAAGAGACACAGATTCGTAGTACCCAGGCATAGAGTACTTTGATATGTAACCTTCATCTCATAGTACTGGCGGATATCTACATTCATTTTGCTGTGGTATCCATTGATTGGAGAATTGTAAACCTGGCCAGTAATGCGATGCATGGGTCATTAAAGGATGTTAGCCTTAGGATGACCGGGAGAGGATTAGTGTCCTACTTGTTTAAAACTGTTTGCATAAACAAGAAATGACAGAATGGTCCACGGAATAGCAATTGCGACTTCTTTAATGGACTGTACTGCCTCAATCCTCCCAACAGCACACCTAAATCAATCGAAATATTGTCTTTGAGCATTGAAACTCTTAGGAACAAACAAGTTGCTCCCCCCCCCCCTCCCACGTCTATTTTCATATTGTTCGAAGAGCAAATCGCTATTGCACACATCATTTGATATTTGAATATCTCCATCGATGGCACCACATAAAATCTACGGATGCGTTCGCTGTTTAAGAATTTGGGCGGACGTGGTGGTCGAGTGGTCAAAGCGAGCGTTTCCACAGCAATCGCTTGACCGCCGCGTTGTGGGTTCGAGTCCCACGTAAGGCATGGATGTTTGTGTTGTGGGCGCAGTGTGTTCCGCCCCCCTCTGGTGCGCCTAGGGCAACGTTCTAAGACGGCTAAATGGTTCACGTTCTGGCCGTTCACAAAAGGCGAATGATGAAAAGTCAAGTGCCTGGCCATTTGAAAAAAAATACATATATTTGAGAATTTCCATAGCGTGCTTAACTTTTGGAAGACAGAATACCTGCATACATACTTGTATGCATAGATACATATATGTATACATAGAATTCGGATGATTTGATATTACTTATAAAAAACGTGAACCAGAAAATATATTTCTCTATTCAGTAACTTCATATTAAATATAAAATAACTAGCTTAACTAACTGAAATCAATTTTCAGAATTTTGTCCATAGTGAAGCAAACATCACTACTGGATCGGGACTGAAATTATTAAAATTCAGCAATAACGAATTGTCGTTAACTATGGTAGCAGGAAATAATATCACCATTATCGTGATTTGTTTAATTCGTACAGTTGACACAGGCCTTGTTACCCAGCAAATACTTCCAGTGAACCCGGCAGTGCAGCTAGAAAGATTTTCGGACTACAAAATGAAGCTGCTCTGATTTTATATAATCTTTATGTAGATTATATACTTTAAAATAAATTTAAAAATTCTTATTCCCTTATTTATTTAAAAATTACGGTTATTTTTAATGCATTTTATACAGCTGAAATTGTGCGGTTAATTTGAAATATTTAACAGCATAATTAAAATTTATTCTGATTAATACATTTTAACAAAAAAGAATGAATGTATTAAATTGTCTGTTGAATGCATAAACAAGAGAGATCAATCATGCATCAAGCATTGATTATGAAACACTTTCAAACTGCAATGCAATTTTATTTAAACATCTCTAAAATGCGACACATTCAGTGGTAATATTTTTTAAATTATCACAATACTACAATAAATTTTTATATTTGAAAATTTCAAACTTCATCGAAAACAATGAACTTTATTCAAGTGACGTCATTGAAATGTAAGTCGCCTGGTTTAAAATCTCTAAAATGCGATACATTCAGTGGTGATATATTTAAAATTATCAAAATAATACAATAATTTATTACATTTGAAAATTTAAAACTTCATCGAAAATAAATGGGCTTTATTCAAATGACGTCATTGAAATATAAATCGCCTGGTTCTGTATGTAAAAGCTGTAAATATTTCATTCATACGCTTTTATTCCATTCCTTTCATTCATCACAATACTACAATACTTTATTTAATTTAAAAACTTAAAACCATGGAGGTAAACGTAATTTAACTCTGTGCTTAAAACTTCATCGAGAAAGTCTGCTATAATGTCGTCTGTTCTCTATGTATGTTTCATTCATATCAGCTATATTTCAGACTCAAAGAGCTAAATAACTTTGTGTTAAAGAAATTCAGCAATTTTTATACAACTCAACCTATATCTTTATGTGTTTACATTCTCCATAAGTGAAAATTAGGCTTCGTTGTAGAAATAATCAAAGTTTGATGATAATTTAAACTCAAATATATTGGAATTGCGTTGTTTCAGAATGTAGATGCACAGAAATTAAGCAAAAATAAAGCTGTTTTAGGACGCATCACTAAATATAAATTAAAAAGAACTTTAAAAATCACGATTTTGACACAAGATGGATACCATATTTTATTTTCAAGTGGGTCACGTGATCTCTTCATATAATATGGGTGTAATTATTATTTTAATTTGTATTTAAAAACTACCGAATTTATTTTGTTGAAATTTTTTTCATATTTTTATGGGATAATTTGAATATTTACTTAAAACTTTCGAAGCAATTTGTGAATTGTAAATTTGCTTAAAAAACGTCTGAAAACTTAGGTCCCATAGGGTTTAATGTATTTCATTTTTTCAACCCGGACTCAGTCCAAAACTAATTGGGTGATATTATTCATTTATATTCCGGTTCATTTATATCATGGCGTTCAACAATCGCAGCAAGATTGGATCTGCTTCCATGTCGTCTCCAGACCCTCACACGGAGTCTGTGATTCGACAAACAGAACCGATACTCGTCGCTGAACATTACCCTGTCCCATTCAGTTCTCCAAAAGGCTCGGGCCTGATGCCACTGCAGTATCTCACGTCGGTGTCTTGTCGTCAATGGCAGTCTTTGTAAAGGACGGTTTGAGTGCAAGCTGCTTTCGGCCCTTCGTAGAGAAATTGTTCTTGTTGATATTGGAACATGCAATGTACCTTGCAAATTCTGCAGAATGTCAACAGTCGTCGTTTGTGGGGCTGCCGCCGCATGCCTTCCAATGCGTCCATAACGCGTGCTGATATATGTCTGAATGGACCTCTATCACTACAACGATTCACGTGCCCTTTTTTAATCCATCTTCACCAAATCATTTGCACAATGGAGGCATCTACGCGTTTTTCAGCGGCGATACACCGGTACTACATCCCAGCCGTTCGTAGACCTAAAATGATCGTCATATGATCGTCCAAATGTTGAAACGGACTTCGGCGTTGTCGGCCAGGCATCTCTTTAACAACACGTGTCTTCTGAAAGGAAAAACTGCTCGGGAAACGGGTTTCCGTAGGTGACAGACAGTAACAACTGTTGGTTCATCTGCCGTTTTCATCACTTTTATCCTGAGCTCTAATCACGTGACCCACTTACATTTCAGATCATTTGCATACATTGGCCAGCTGCGTTTGCCTCACAATTTGCATAATTATACGGCCAAAGCTTCATGGTGTTGCATTTTCTATGTCGGGTAATGTATATGAGTTAATCGGTTAAACGAAATATATGAGTTTAACAAATATCTGCCAAAATAAAACCGTTGAATATTAATAATACACGTAAACTTTAAATCTGAAGGCTGTAATTGACATAATCCAGTAACAAATGCAATACTGTTCATTTATAAAATTTATTTTTATATACATTTCTCTTTATTTAAAGCGAGAAATTTTATTAAAAAAAGTTTGTCGTATAAACATTCCAGATTAATTTCCGTTGCTGAGCAACATGATATCATTTTCTTTAAATAAGTTGGAGAAAATAAAATATCGTCCACAATCTCTATGAACAGTTCCTATTTATTAATACCGATAACCCTTTGCGGCAGCAAAGACATCTGATCAAAGATGCTTGGAACCTGTACCCGAATTATAAGAACGGAGGAGAAGCTAGCTTTTGCTCAGTGATTATAATGTCGGTCTACGAAGCAAAAGGTTCCTGGTTCGGGACCCGACGACGCCCAAACACCACAGTGGTTACCCTGGACATACAAGAAAAAACCTTCCTCTCCAACGATTTCACCTCTCAACACGAGATGGCAGCACCACACGGAGTCAGAGGCCTTGCCACTTCCTTCCTGGTTGACCACGACAGACGTCATGCCCGAGGCAACACGCCTCCTGGCCTTCAGCCTCTCAACTGTATTTCGGGGGGACACGCGGGGGGGGGGGTTCTCAGCGGCCTGCCGAAATTAGACCGGGGCCTTCATCAGGTAAGGGAGTGTGCGGCATCAAAGACATCGAAAGATGCTTGGAACCTGTACCCGAATTATAAGAGCGGAGGAGGAGCTAGCTTTTGCTCAGTGATTATAATGTCGGCCTACGAAGCAAAGGGTCCCTGGTTCGGAACCCGGCGACGCCCAATCGCCACACCTTGATCTCCAAAATTCGAAACTTGGACAAAATGTTAAGTTTGGCTATTTCAAGACTACCTACAAAATTTCATCAATTTCGGCGCAACCGATGATGAAACACACACAGATTCTAAAATTTATTTATATAGATAAATATGAAAGACGGGTGTAAACTTTTAAGGTGATGTTTTCATTCTATATCACTATTTCGCAGATGCCAAAATGACCAAGAAAAAATACGGAAATTAAAATAACGTTGCGGTGTAGGTTTCATATTGGAATTAATTTTACCATTTCAAGGCTAAATTTCATTCTTTTTTTCGTAGATCGACAGGTCATAGGTAAATTTTTTCGAATGCATCCATTTGGACAGTCCCAAAACAGAAGCCCAAAACAGATAATACATATTATTCTGTCTCTTCACAGAGTTTGGGAAAAATTAAAAGTGAAATATTTTTGCGTACCGTCTATCAGCACCGATAATATTTCAAAAGTATATTTTACATAAGAAATGATTTCACTTAATTGAAATGTTACGGACACACACAGAACTATCCGAAATTCAGAAAATTACCTATCCGAAATTCAGAAAATTACGTTTGTACCTAATTGAAATAGGTAGAACTTAGTAGACATGGATTATCTTCCCCTGTCTATGAGGAAATGTGTTGCGCTGCACTGAATGTTTAAACCAATCAATGCAAGTGCTAAAATGAACAAGGGAAAATGAGGAAATTAAAATAACTCTTTGGTGAGGATTGGCTCTAATTTTGCCATTTCAAGTCTATTTTTTTTTTATTTTTTTTATAGACAGACAGGTGATAGGTAAATTTTTTAATTTGTTTTCGACTGCAATTTTAGTTTTTCATAGAGCCTGAGAAAAATTATAAAGGCAATTTTTTTTTTGCGTACAATCCATATTCACCGATAATATTTTAAAAGTATATTCTATATAAAAAGTGATTTCGTTTAATCAAGTGCCAGTCGCATTTCGGAGCGTAATATCCGGAAAGCTATGTTGAACAAAGATCGTAGCTAATTGAAATAGGTAGAAACCAGTACCGAGGATTATCCTCCCTTGAACGCATTATCTGTCTATGCCAAGCCAAGACGTTTAGCTTCCGAGGTGCCTGCGTCTCAGACGCGTAACCCCACATCTCAAATACAACAGTGTCCATTCAATGTAGCGTGAATAGCAATTGCGATCTACGTTGGCACTCGTCTCAGTGAAGAGGGTCCTGTGTTCTGGTTGTTGGAAGACGATGGAGATCCTTGTCCTGGGAGGCTGAACCGCAAGTAGGTACTGGAAAGGAAAGGGGGCGGGGCAGGGCTAGAGCCAATCAGAAAGATCGGCGGGCTTACTGGTTAAGTTTAAGTTTTAAGTTAAAATTTAAAGTATGAAAAAGTTATAAGTTACACATTAGAATAAACTATAGGTAGATGAATATGACATATAAGCTATAAATTATAAATAAGTTATAAATAAATAATTACTATTTTACTAATCACTCGTTGTGGAAAAAAGAGGCCCTTTTCAGGGGACACAAAAGTCTGCTTGATGGAGTGCAGACGCTAGCATCTTTGAGGTGCTAAAACTTTAAATAACTTTGAATAATTTCAATTTAATATACAGTTTCAAGAGTCAAGAATATTTTACAGTATTAAGTCTCTAAAAGGTGTAGGAACGTGGACGAGGTGTCGCAAACATGCAACGTGAGAGGCAAAAGCAAGCCATATTATTGGCCCGTGACTAGGCCGTGAAAGAAGAGTCGAAAAAACGCAAAGTCCTTGAATCGGAGTGGCGCCATCTATCTTCGATCCGCGAGAGTAGTTGAAAAACTAGGAAACACCCGTTTGAGGGACTAGGTAACGACACTTTTTCTATTTGGTCTCGTTAGAGCCAAACAGAAGGTGTCGAGGCCTACGCTTCCTGAGATAGGAAGGCGCGATCGGGTCATAGACCTGATCTACGTCTCTCATACAGAGTCTACTGGAGTTTTTCTTGTAGAAATTTTGAGTGGATAGCCCAATATACTCTGTAATGCCAGAGATTTTAAGGTCATGGTGTATCACTTCATTCTGGACGTATCTAGGAGCATTAACAATGCATCGCAAGATTTTATTTTGGAACACTTGCAATTTCTCTATGTGGCCTTTTGCTGCCGACCCCCATACTGGACAGGCATACAAAATGCTCGGTACAATGATCTGTTTGTAAACAATCAACTTGTTTTCAAGCGAGAGATGGGAATTCCTACCGAGGAGGGGCAGGAGAGCTCTATAAGTTTTGCTAGTAGATTCGATCTTTTTTGAGATATGTTCTTTGTAGGTTAAGTGGGCGTCCAAGGTGACGCCCAGATACTTTGCAGAGTGAACAAAAGGGATGGATTCGTTGAAGATGTTCAGTATGAAATTGCTGTTGACTCCTCGGTAGTGGTTAGGCTTAAAAATAACAACTGCACTTTTGGTCGCGTTAATTTTGATCCTCCAGGTCATGAGCCAGTGCTCAAGGCTATTCTTAATATAGGTCTGCAGTGTGTTAATTGAGTGTTGTGGTGCTTGACTACTAGCGATCAGCGCTGTGTCATCCGCAAAGATGGCCAGCTTTATATGAGGTGTGCTTGGGATATCGTTGATGTATAAGTTGAAGAGCAGAGGGCTGAGGTTTCCTCCCTGAGGAACTCCGGCCTTGATTGGTCTAATTGAAGAGAGAGTTTTATCAACTCGTACGTAGAAAGAACGATTAGTGAGGTACGAGTTGATGATGGTCAAAAGTTGAGTCGAAATGCCAAGTCGCACCAGCTTGGAAATAAGCCCAGGCAGATAAGTTTTATCAAAGGCCTTAGCCACGTCGAAAAATACTATGGTAGTATACTGTCTGTTGGTAGCGTTCTTATGGATAGTTTCGACAACACGCAAAAGTTGGGATTGCGTTGAATGCTCAGTTCGGAATCCATGCTGGTCAGGTATTAAAATATTCTTCGAACGGCAGAAACTATCCAAACGCTTAAGCAACACCAATTCATAGATTTTCGAGAGGCTAGAAAGTAGGCTTATTGGTCTGAAATTCTCGGCTAGCGAGAGATTTTGGTTTGCTTTTGGAATAGGGATGATGACAGCGGTCTTCCAACTTGTGGGAAAGAAACGAAGTTCCATCATATGGTTCAGCAGCATGGTAATCCAGCATAAGTACAAGTCAGGCAGGTTCTTGATGATGCGATTGCTGATTTTATCAAGGCCGGGTGCTTTCTTGGTGATCAGTCCATCAACGATATGCAGTATTTCAGCCAGAGAGATTCTCTCCAAGTCGTTGGGTGCTTGAGTGTGTAGTGCGTTGTGATTGGTCTGCTGTAGATCTTGTTCAGTGTCTGTGTATGTGTGGCTGAAGTTGTGGTCAATATGTGGTGTGAATTGGAGTTCAAAGCTATCTGCGAACAGATTTGCTTTTTCCTTCGCAGTCTGGGCGAGTCCATTTGGGCCATTAATGGGCGGAATTGAAGTTTTAGTTGTTCTCATGCGTTTAGTAGTTCGCCAGAGACTGTGATTCGTGGGTGTAAGTCCCTCAAGGTGTGTTTTCCAGCGTTGCTGGGTGTGTGTCTTAATCATAGCCTTGATCTCATGATGAAGTTTACGAAAGCATACGCTGTAATATGGGTACCTGGTGCGTTGCCAATCCTTTCGTAACCTGTTTCGCTGTCTAATTTTGTCCCTAATATCACCTGGAAGAGTGTGATAGTTAGGTCGTGGAGTTTTTGGTTTCGAGGCCTCAGCGACTGCCTCTAGCAGTACATGATTCATATCGATGACACATTTTTCTAAGTCATCGGTGCTGGCAATTTTGAGAGGGGGGGGGGGTGCTTTGAAATTTTGAAGGATGTATCTGAAGTCATCCCAATTTGTATTTAGCTCCTCCGGGTAGTCTAAAGATAAATTGTCAAAGTTAAGGGTCAGTGTCACTGGAAGGTGATCAGATGATAAATCAGTATCAGTTCTGATCGTATATTCAAAAGGAATATTCCGAAAGATGGCCAGATCAATAGTACTTGGGTTTCTCCTTCCAGCGAGAGGAAAGTGGGTCGGAGTGGGAGGAGCTAGGATCCTGAGGTTGGCGCACTGGGCCAATCGATTTAGAGCAACGCCATTGCTGTTCGAAGCTGTGTCCCAGTTGCGATGGCGAGCGTTTAGGTCGCCAGCTATGATCATGTTACTGCTGAGTCTCAAAAGTGCTTCTACATCCCTAATATTAGCCGCAGCATTACAATTTGATGGAGGTTTATACACCGAAGCAAGTGCAATCGGGACCAAATTTGGAATAGTGACCTTTACGAGCGTGGCTTCAAGCTTCGTGAAAGCCGGGGCGCTCAGACGGTGGTGGGGTATACTATTTTTGATGTAAAGTGCAGTGCCGCCAGTGATTCGTCTACGATATGCAGCAGGGTTAATGGGCCTATAGGAGAAGTAGCCAGTATAATTGCATATAGCAGGAGAAGAGGGAGAGGCGAGATGAGTCTCGCTGACCATGAAAACATCAAAGTTATTGTTCACAACAAAATCACGTAACTCGTCTAGCCTGGAATGCACTCCATTGGCATTCCAAAAGCCGACTTTGAGAGACTGCAAGTTACGGGAAGTGGGCCGAGAAAAAGAAGCCAGAACAACAAGGGAGGGGGGGGGGGGAGTTATCCTAAGAGAGCGTTATAACGCTGAAAGATATGAAAAATCATATCAATCTCAGTTTCAGCTTTTCGAAGTTCAGGTAGCGCTTGACTAAAGGCCTGCATTAGAATATCTTTATTATGAGTATGCCTCATCGCCAATAGAGACGACAGAAATGAGGCATAGTCAATTTGCTTCTCTCCTTTAGGGGGAGAAGTCTTACTGGGTCCGGTGGGAGTGGCCAAGCTTGGGCCTGAATTTTGATTGGATGCCATGGTAATCCTTTTGGTAGTGGCCGAATCTGCTAAGTCATGGCTGGCCATATCGGCCTTACTATTGAAATTTCTTAAATTGACAATTTCAGGGGGGGCTAACGGCTCCTGGGGCAGTCCAGTTGTCACTTGCGCGTAGTTGAAACTATTTGGCATGTTTGATCTTCGGAATGGACGTCCATTAGCAGCAGCTCTATATGCTGGATGGGTGCCTACGTTCTGGGTGTTATGATAATGGGGATCCCTGCGTTTGTTAGTCACAGACGAGTTGCCAGGATTCCTGGGGCAACCGCGCCAATTAGCAGAGTGTTGACCTCCACAGTTACAGCAGAGGACAAATTCTGCCTTGCAATCCTTGGCGGTATGGGGCCCTGCACAACGCACGCATCTCAGCGGCAGTGTACATGCGACACTCGAATGGTAAAAACCCGAGCACGAATGGCACTGGGAGGCATAGCCTTTCCTGCCTGTGTAGGGCTCCACGATCACTTCTGTGCCTAACAAACAGTTCACAGCAAAGATTTCTTCCGGGTTAGTCCCGGGCTCTAACTGGAGGTAGTATAGAGGAAGGGGCTGCCTGTGTCCTCTCCTAGTTAATCTGATGTTGCTCAGGACTTTAAAGCCCATGGCTCTGACAACGTCAGTGATGGTAGCAATCTCAGTCGCCACCGGGAGTCCTCGAATGACAACTCTGACTGGTCTGTCCTCTTTGAGAGAGAAAGTCTTGAATTGCACTCCCGACTTCTTAAGGAAGTCGGTACACTTCCTAAATTCATCATCATTGGCGGTGTGTATCTTAAAGAACCTCCCTTCAAGTTTGGGAGTAATGTTCTTAGCAATTTGCTTCAAGGAGAACAAGATCGATGGCCAGTCAGGCTGCGAAGCGCTAATAAGGAGCGGTGGCGTTGCGGGCGGGGGGGCTTCGATACCGAAGCCGAGGGAGCGTCCATTCCGGAGTCGACACCTTCCGGCTGAAGATCAGTTAAACCCTCATATTGGTTTTTAATTTTGATTGCCTCTCTGTAGGCAGCATTACTAATCTTATTTCTGTAGTTAGAGTTAGGATTTAATCTATTTGCATTACGTCTGGTAACTTCTGTCCAACCTTCTTCGGACTCAGAGTTGGAGTCTTCCTCCTGTCTTCTCTTTTTGCTAGAGTTAGTTTGATTATCTTTTTGAATATTTAAATTTTTTACTTGCTCAATCATCTCTATTTCATTTTCTTTTGCCGGGTCCACGTTCAAAGTTACATTATTTACATTAGTCTGATTTCTATTTACATTTAAGTTTACACTGCTAACACTATCAGTAGAAGTTGAGGCTTTAGGAGCCACAGGGTCAACAGGGGGGGAGTAGGTGGAAAGTAGTTATAAATACCTACGTTGCATAGTTCAGCCTTGTGCAGTAGGTCCAACACCAGTCCTTCTAGCTGTAGGAGCATCTGGGCGTAGTCAGCCTTTTCTGTAGGGGACTTCCCGGTCTTGGCGGAGGCGATCATGATGCGCCTGTCCAGCTCTTTAAGGTGGTCTCTCAATCGATTTACACGTTCTAAGTCACTGACTGTATTATCAGTCATGTTAGGTATTTGATTTACTTCACTATTCACAATTACAACATTGCTAGGTTCAGCGGGTTGAACCGGCGTCACCGGAACATCGACATCCATGGCGGATGAAACAGCAGACAGAAACAACGTACAAGATGCTAAGCACAACGTGCCATAGCAGAAATGTACTACTACGTCTAATCGTTTCAAAAGACAGGAAAGCTACGTTGAACAAAGCTACGTTGAACAAAGATCGTAGCTAATTGAAATAGGTAGAACCCAGTACCGAGGATTATCCTCCCTTGAGCGCATTATCTGTCTATGAGAGAATGCGTTTCGTGGCATTGAATTTTTACTTCACTGCAAGCGATTGCTTAAAATTTCGCCAATATTAAATTTGGAGCAATTGATCGTTACTTCGCTATTTTGTAAAGTTCTTTAAATATTATATATATTGTATATATAATATGTCTTCGCAGCTAGCGGTTAAATTTTAGTTGTCACTGAGTTTAGGGTGACTCTTTTCGCGGGCACCTTTTAGAAGGCACAGCTCACGACAGATACACCCACTGCGCAGACGTAAGAAACCCACAAACGATAAATGTTCTACTAATTCACAAGAAAGATCGTATTCTCAGTACGGTCGTTTTTACATTCCTTATACTATATGGTAATGTATAGGGAAAATATTGGAATCATGTAGAAAATCGCAACTCGAGTTTTCCACGGATCTACACATTTTGGGAGTTTTAGAACTCGAAAAAACTATTTTTAGCGCGACGTCTCTGTGTGTGTGTGTGTGTAATGTATGCATCCACTCTAACTCAAAAACTAATTTACTAAATTTCATAAAAATTGATTGGTAAGTTACTTGTGAGTTTTCCTAATGCTGATTAGATCTTGGTACGATTCGAGATAAAAGAACCCGCTTTTTTTGCGAAATGGCCCGCAAAAATTGCCTTTATCACTTTAGCTGAAAAGCTAATAGACCAAATTTCACAAAATTTGGTAGATAATTCAATTGTGAGTTACTCTGATGCTGATTAGAATTTGGTACGATTCGGGAAGAAAGAACCCGCCTTTGCTTACAAAATGGCCTGCGAAAATCGTCAATATCAAAGAACCTGCGCACGCAAAAATGTATCCCAGTCTAGTAAAAATAGTATTTGACCAAATTTCACAAAATTCGGTAGATCAGTCACTTGTAGGTTACCCTGGTGCTGCTTAGATTTTGGTGCGATTCGGAAAAAATGCACCTGTCGGGGTTTTTTTTTTTTCCTATTTTTTTTGCGCATTGGCCCGCATAAATTGGCAAAATCTAAAATAAAAGATTACGTGTGCCCAAATGTATGAAATAAATTCTTGTTTCATACGTAATTTTTAACGATGAAAAAAATAAAATCAATCCCATTTCTCTAGGACTAACCGTTCTCGAGATATTTTAGTTTTTTCGCGTTCTTGACGCGCCGGTTTTGAAAATACGTTCAGTTACCAAATGAAAACGGAAATAGAAAATTCGGAAATTAAACATGAATGTTATTCGGAAATTTAAATGAAACGGAAATTAAAAATGAAAATTCAGTGTCGTTTCATATAATCCTGCTTGTTATTGTGTGCGATTAAATTCAGTTTATTGAATTACTGAAAAAATAAAGAAAAAATGAATTTGAGTCTGTAGAGGAAGTCATGCACTGCCCCCATCAAATTTTTTACCTCGGCGAAAGTAGCCAAATGCTGGAGGCCCGCAGTAATGAAGGGTCCTAATTCCTTTATCCCATTCATATTTTGTACAATATTTTGAAATAGATTTCATTCTTTCTTAACACCATTTTTGAACCTGAGAACTTATATATCAAAGGACACAAGGCGTTTGAATTAATTTCGAGGCACCTGAGAGAAAACTCTCGCATTTCCACGTCGAATAGTAGGCAATTTTCTTTAGCATTTGGGTATAGCGATGAAATGTTCGTTTGAGTATTCCGTTTTACCGATGCTTGCAGGTGATTGGCTGAGACGATGTCACAGACGGACACACAGACAGACACACACACAGACGTCACGCTAAAAATAGTTTTTTCGTATTCTCTCAACTGTATTTCGGGGGGACACGCGGGGGGGGGGGGGTTCTCAGCGGCCTGCCGAAATTAGACCGGGGCCTTCATCAGGTAAGGGAGTGTGCGGCATCAAAGACATCGAAAGATGCTTGGAACCTGTACCCGAATTATAGGAATGGGGGAGAAGCTAGCTTTTGCTCAGTGATTATAATGTCGGTCTACGAAGCAAAGGGTCCCTGGTTCGGGACCCGGCGACGCCCAATCGCCACACCTTGATCTCCAAAATTCGAAACTTGGACAAAATGCTAAGTTTGGCTATTTCAAGACTACCTACAAAATTTCATCAATTTCGGCGCAACCGATGATGAAACACACACAGATTCTCAAATTTATTTATATGGATAAATATGAAAGACGGGTGTAAACATTTAAGGTGATGTTTTCATTCTATATCACTATTTCGCAGATGCCAAAATGACAAAGAAAAAATACGGAAATTAAAATAACTTTGCGGTGTAGATTTCATATTGGAATTAATTTTACCATTTCAAGGCTAAATTTCATTCTTTTTTTCGTATATCGACAGGTTATAGGTAAATTTTTTCGAATGCATCCATTTGGACAGTCCCAAAAGAGAAGCCCAAAACAGATAATACATATTATTCTGTCTCTTCACAGAGTTTGGAAAAATTAAAAGTGAAATATTTTTGCGTACCGTCTATCCGCACCGATAATATTTTAAAAGTATATTTTACATAAGAAATGATTTCACCTCTCAATTGCTGGTTAGACCTCGTGTAGTATGGACGCTCGACCAGACCTCTTAGCCATTTTGTCACAGCGATCTCTCTCTCAGATCATTGCCTTTCCTGACTCGATCATGGAGTCCGGAACCTCGTTGATTCCGACAGACAGAGTACTTCCTGACGATGTTGCTGCCATGCTTGAAAGATTTCGT
Organism: Amaurobius ferox; assembly: GCA_951213105.1. Lineage (NCBI taxonomy): Eukaryota > Metazoa > Arthropoda > Arachnida > Araneae > Amaurobiidae > Amaurobius > Amaurobius ferox. The sequence goes on from OX578152.1 coordinate 24,320,984, forward strand.
TCCGGCGACTTTGCTAGATTACCTCCCGATTCCCCTGGCTCCATGCAGCAGTCTCAAGATCAAGTTATGACATACAAATTCTTGCAGAACGAATGGAGATGCATCCAAGCCGGAGATCCTGAAAGGAGCATCCAGACTCTTAGGGGTATGTGTTACTCTCTCTTGAATTTTTTTGAGCTGCACCCCACTGCAAATGAGCAAACCCCCTACGTAACTGAAATCAGGCTTTTTGCTGAGAAAGAAAGTATTCTTAGCCAGGACAAAACTCCTGCTAACCCTGCCTTACTAGGCTTAAACTTAGATATTCTCAAAGCAAATAATCGTCTCGGGGCTACTCCCCAAAATTTAAACTCTAATTTTAATGTTGTAGACTCAAATAGTGCTTGGGAAAATTCCCAAAACTTAAACTCAAACTTAACTCAATTTGATAAAGCACCTAATGCTCCTTGGGAAAACTCCCAAACTTCTAACAACAGTTTAAACTCTACTTCTACCTTGGGAAACTCCCAACTAAATGAAATTGCTACCTCAAATGCTTTAAAATCAATTGATCCTAATATTGTAATTGAAAATGACTCTCTCGAAGAACTGCAGGATTTGGAAGGATTCTCTCAACCTCCCCCTAAAAAGACTTGCCGTAAGGCCACGCTTATAACTTCCTCTGTGTCAGCCACGACTACTCGCAACGCTTTCAATGCTTTAACAAATACAGAAGACCAGGATTACGAGGAAAATGCCTCCGCCAATAGGAACTCTTCCAATATGGACACCACTCCCGCACCTGACCACACCCCTGCTGCCTCACAAAATCATGTTTCGGTAAACCCTTCAAATGAATACGTTCCCCACCCTGAACCTTTTTATGTAAACAGCCCTAATAACTGGAGGGAATTAGTCAAAACTTTAAACTCAAAAACTACAAACCCTGTAAAAGCCCAACTAGCGGGCGAATTTATCAAAATCTACCCCCTGTCAATAGAAGATTTTCGCATAGTGCAAAGACACCTTGTAGAATCAAACATCGAATTTCATTCCATTAACCTAAAGGCCGATAGGCCGATTAAAATTTTATTAAAAGGTCTCCCCCAAATTCACAAATAGAAGAAATTGCCCATGAGCTTAACTCTCTAGGTTTCAACACCCATCGCATATCACAACTCAAAGATTACCGTACCAAAGCCCCCCTACCCATCTTTCTGACGTACCTAAACCCCACTAAGGGATGGAAAAAAATCCGAGAAATCACCACCCTCCTTGATATGACAATCAAAATAACAGACTTTCAGTCCCGCGCAGTTAAAATGTGCTACCGTTGCCAGTGGTACAACCATAGTAGTGATTGCTGCCGTCTTCCCCACAGATGTGTAAAGTGTAGAAGATCCAGACCGTCCGACTCGTCCAGGGGACTAAGAGCACCTATTTGGACGGCCGGGAAGATGTGTAAAGTGTGGAGAAGGTCACCAATCTAGAGACTGTACTAAACCCATTACAACTCCCCCTAAATGCGCAAACTGCCTTGGCCCCCATACTGCAAATTACAGACTCTGCCCATCAAATCCGTACAACAAGGACGCTTACATCCCGGGACCTTATGTCCCCCCCGCAACTCGCGCCCCTGCACCGCAGCCTAAAGACTTCCCACCCTTCCGACCTTCATCCCAAAAAATCATCCCCACTCAAAATGCTACTCTAAATCAGCCCACTCCCATTTCAAACGAACAAATTCCTGCCCAACAAACCACCATTACTACTACTACAACCAAAACCTTTGCTGAAATCACCTCAAACGCTACTGAAAAATCTGCTCCCACTCCGGAAAATCAAAACTCAAGACTTGCTAAATCTCTCACGAAATACACTCCTAAAAGAACTCCCCTTACCGACCCAAATAACTTACCGCTGGCAAATCTTTCCATACATTCTTATATTACCCCCCCCCTCCCCCTGTTCCTGACACCACTCCACAAAAATCATCAAACCACTCTGAAAAACCAAAATCAAATCTTTCATCACATTTTACTGAGATCTTAAACATTTTCACCGAAATCAAAAATATATTTCAAAGCTTTGACATCGATATGACGAAAATTAAAAAATTCATTGCCCAAATCCGCACTAGCTTCAATGAAAACTCAAACCCCCTAAATGAACTTTTTGCGATCCTCACTGCTCTTGAAGAAGTCTTCTGTCCTGTTTCTAACACCCATGATGAATAGTACACCGCATACCCTTAGGATCCTCTTCTGGAACGCAAATGGACTTACTGGCAAAATCACGGAATTCCGCGACTTCATAAATTCGAACCCCTTTGAAATCCTCCTAGTACAAGAAATTAAACCTGGCCGTCATCCTCCCTCCCTTAAAATTCCAAATTATAAACTCTACTCTGCCTACAGATATCAAAATGCCACCTCCCCCTCCCCATATGGAGGAGTCTCCATCTACGTCAAAAACAATATCCCCCACTATGAACTGTCTTCCATCAATTCCAACCTAATTGAAAACAAACTTATAAAAGTCACCCTTCAAAACCACCCGCCAATTGTTATTGGTTCTGTCTACGTCAAACACAGTGGCTCTGTCGACATTATCCCCGACCTTCAAAACATCCTAAATTCAAATCTCAGAACTATCCTAGCAGGCGATTTCAATGCCCACCACCCTTCTTGGAACTGCCGCCGCAGAACTCTTTTTGGCACTCAAATTCATAACTTCACCTCGACCAATAATAATATCCATATTGCCGTACCTACTAGCCCCACCCACTACTCTCTCTCGGCTGCCCCCTCCACCATTGATTTTGCCCTTTTAAAGAATATTCACTACCCTCACACCACGGACACCCTAAATGAACTAAGCTCCGACCACCTCCCTGTCCTTCTTTCCCTAAATTTAAATACCCTCCTCCCTGTTTCCAATCTCCCAACCTTCACCAACTGGAAAAACTTCAAAAAATCACTTAAAATGTCCACCCTTCTAAATCCTCAAATTAAAAGCCCGGCTGACCTTGATTCAGCTGTAAGTAACGTAACTCTTGAAATTCAACGGGCCCTCTCGGATGCTACATCCACCCGCCCTGCCCCCCGCTACAACACACTTCCACCCCACATTATTAGCCAAATTAAAACAAGAAACTTCACTCGCAGGCTATGGCAATCTACCAGAAACACCCAAATTAAAACCCACCTAAATTCATTAAACCGCAAACTTAGAGCGGACATCAAAATTTTCAAACAGCAAAGCTGGAAACATTTCATTGAATCCCTTTCCCCCGAAGACAGAACCATATGGAGAGAAATAAAGCGTGTTAAGAAACCTTTTGGCCAGATTCCCCCCCTCCGCTCCGCCACAGGAATGGCATTCTCAAACCTTCAAAAAGCCGACATACTTGCTAAAACCTACAAAAATCAGTTCAAACCCAATAATTCTACTAATAACACCCATTTTCAGGCCCAGATTACCCGCCAAGTTGAAAATTTCATGAGCCCCCCCCCCCCCACTTTTGGACCGCATCGCCCCTACCACCCCGTCTGAACTTTTCGATATCATTAAAAGCTTTAAAAACAAAAAAACACCCGGACTAGACAGAATCACTAATAAAGCCTTAAAATTTATCCCCCTAAATATCCTCTTTTACCTCGTACACATCATTAATGCCATACTTCTCTTACACCACTTCCCCGACCAATGGAAAACCGCGATTATCATACCTATTCTTAAACATGGCGGCGACCCCTCAAACCCCTCTGCCTACCGGCCCATTTCTTTGCTTTCCTCCCTTAGCAAACTGGCTGAACGAGTTATCCACAACCGCCTTTTTAAATTTATTGACTCCAACAATATTATTATTCCCGAGCAATTTGGTTTCCGCCCTGCCCATTCAACCACCCACCAGCTGTTGCGTGTTGTGGAATTTGTCTCTGACGCCTTCCACAACAAACAATCAGCTGGAGCCATTCTTCTCGACGTTGAGAAAGCCTTTGACCGTACGTGGCATAAAGGACTCATCTATAAACTCATCAAAATAAATGCCCCCCCCCTCCCCTTATTCAAATCATAAACTCATACCTCCAGCACCGTAATTTCCACGTACGGATCCTAAACACCCTTTCTTCTAAAAATCCTATCAAAGCAGGTGTCCCTCAAGGCTCTATTCTTGCCCCCCTTCTTTTTAATATTTTCGTTAATGATACCCCCCGCGCACCCCACTCCACCCTCTGTATGTACGCAGATGATACATGTATCATCTCCGCACATCGGAACGTTAATTATCTACATGCTAACCTCCAAAATCATATAGACCTACTTGAGACCTACTACAACCAATGGAAGATAAAAATTAACCCCGTCAAATCGCAGGCCATCTTTTTCTCTTGGAAAAGATTCCCACCCCCGCCAATTGAAATCCACGATCAGCCAGTCTGCTTCGGCCGTTCTGCAAAATATTTAGGAGTGCACCTTGACAGCCGCCTCACCTTTAATGATCACATCAGCCATGTCACCAAAAAAGCCAAAAAACTTGCCGGCGCCATGAACCACCTCCTCTATTCAAAACATTTAGACCTCAAAAATAAAATCCTTCTTTTTAAAACTATTATCATCCCCCTCCTACTCTACGCATGCCCTGTCTGGGGCTTTGCCAGTAAGTCCAGTCTGAACAATATCCAAATTGAACAAAACCGCATACTTAGAACCATCAGAAGAGCTCCAAGGTATCTGCGAAACGACGTAATAAGAAATGACTTTAATATTCCAACAATCAAACAAACCATCAAGAATATCTCTTCAAACTTTTTTCAAAACGTTCCTACCATCCAAAATGAGTTACTATTTACAATAACTGATTACGACCCTCGTCGGCAAAGAAAGCGTCCGCAAGCTGTCCTCTTCGAACCCCCTTAGGCCTTATAATTCCTTATGCCTTCCATTTCCTGCCCCTTAGTGTATCTGAACCTTTTAAAATTAAAAAATTTTTTATTAATTTTAAATATCTTTTAAACGGGAGCTTTAAATCTAGCACTGTATCTTAATCCTTGTTCGCTCCTGCTCTCTTCCCCTTTTTCTTGCCGCCACTCTCACATAGTTGGCAGCACTAGCTTTGCTCCTCTTTGCATTTTTCTCATACCTGTGCAGCTCATGAATTTCAAGAATATCATACAAGAGTATACCATGCCGGAGGTTTAGGTCTTATCGACTCGGTACTCCACTCAACAACCCACATTGCGTACGGACGGAATTGAAAAGTTACGGACACACACAGAACTATCCGAAATTCAGAAAATTACGTTTGTACCTAATTGAAATAGGTAGAATTTAGTAGACATGGATTATCTTCCCCTGTCTATGAGGAAATGTGTTGCGCTGCACTGAATACCAATCAATGCAAGTGCTAAAATGAACAAGGAAAAATGAGGAAATTAAAATAACTCTTTGGTGAGGATTGGCTCTAATTTTGCCATTTCAAGTCTAATTTTTTTTTTTTTAATTTTATTTATAGACAGACAGGTGATAGGTAAATTTTTTAATTTGTTTTCGATTGCAATTTTAGTTTTTCATAGAGCCTGAGAAAATTATAAAAGCAATTTTTTTTTTTGCGTACAATCCATATTCACCGATAATATTTTGAAAGTATATTCCATATAAAAAGTGATTTCGTTTAATCAAGTGCCAGTCGCATTCGAGCGTAATATCCGGAAAGCTACGTTGAACAAAGATCGTAGCTAATTGAAATAGGTAGAACCCAGTACCGAGGATGATACTTGCAAAACACCCTTACGTCTCAGTAATGCACAGACAGCTACAACAACACTTAGACATACTCCAAACATGGCTGGAAAAATGGCGAATAAAATTAAATCCCAATAAATGTCATTGGATTTATTTCTCAAGAAAACGTAAACCTCCGCCTCCTCTGTACATAAACAACCATGCCCTAAAAGCGGAAAAATCTACTAAATACCTAGGTGTAACGATAGACTCCCACCTAACTTGGAAACTGCACGTAACGAACATAATCAAAAAAGCGTATATAACCATAGGAGCCTTATACCCAATGATAGGAAACGGAAATCTAAGTTATCAAAATAAACTCCTAATTTATAAATCGGTCATCTGCCCGGGAATGCTGTATGCAGCACCCGTATGGGGATATGCCTGTAAAACTACCATAGACTTATTAGAGACAAGACAAAACAAAACCCTAAGGATTATAAGGAAAGCCCCTAGATACTTAAGAAACTCGGTAATTAGGAAAGACTTCAAAATAAAAACTGTTAGAGCCCAAATCAAAAAGCTAGCGCTTAAATTCTACAAAAATCTGCCATCTGTCCCAAATGAACTATTATTTAATCTGCATGACTATGATCATCGCAAGGCTAAATCTCGTAAGAGACCCCGCTCGGTACTTAACTTTGATATTCGGTACTAGGAACGTCCCACCTTAATCAGTTGATATTAAAGAAAACTCGCGATCTTTGGTTTTCTACAAAATGTTTAAAATCCTAAACTGCTAAAATGCTAGGTTACCCTCAGATCTGCATCAACCCCCCCAAACTGCTTAAACTCTTAATGTGCAACAAACTGCCACACTAGGAGCTAGGACAAATAATAAAAACAGTAAATCAAAAACCTCGAACCTCCAACTATGGACCAATGAAATAATGTCACAGTATGGAGATAAGAACCACACCTAGAGATTGGAGATTAAAGGCGCTTCGCGCCTGGTGCTCTGTTCTGGACGAAACTCTATGAAGTACCGAGGATTATCCTCCCTTGAACGCATTATCTGTCTATGAGAGAATGCGTTTCGTGGCATTGAATTTTTACTTCACTGCAAGCGATTGCTTAAAATTTCGCCAATATTAAATTTGGAGCAATTGATCGTTACTTCGCTATTTTGTAAAGTTCTTTAAATATTATATATATTGTATATATTATATGTCTTCGCAGCTAGCGGTTAAATTTTTAGTTGTCACTGAGTTTAGGGTGACTCTTTTCGCGGGCACTTTTTAGAAGGCACAGCTCACGACAGATACACCCACTGCGCAGACGTAAGAAACCCACAAACGATAAATGTTCTACTAATTCACAAGAAAGATCGTATTCTCAGTACGGTCGTTTTTACATTCCTTATACTATATGGTAATGTATAGGGAAAATATTGGAATCATGTAGAAAATCGCAACTCGAGTTTTCCACGGATCTACACATTTTGGGAGTTTTAGAACTCGAAAAAACTATTTTTAGCGCGACGTCTCTGTGTGTGTGTGTGTGTGTAATGTATGCATCCACTCTAACTCAAAAACTAATTTACTAAATTTCATAAAAATTGATTGGTAAGTTACTTGTGAGTTTTCCTAATGCTGATTAGATCTTGGTACGATTCGAGATAAAAGAACCCGCTTTTTTTGCGAAATGGCCCGCAAAAATTGCCTTTATCACTTTAGCTGAAAAGATAATAGACCAAATTTCACAAAATTTGGTAGATAATTCAATTGTGAGTTACTCAGATGCTGATTAGAATTTGGTACGATTCGGGAAGAAAGAACCCGCCTTTGCTTACAAAATGGCCTGCGAAAATCGTCAATATCAAAGAACCTGCGCACGCAAAAATGTATCCCAGTCTAGCAAAAATAGTATTTGACCAAATTTCACAAAATTCGGTAGATCAGTCACTTGTAGGTTACCCTGGTGCTGCTTAGATTTTGGTGCGATTCGGAAAAAATGCACCTGTCAGGTTTTTTTTTTTTTTTTTCCTTTTTTTTTTTTGCGCATTGGCCCGCATAAATTGGCAAAATCTAAAATAAAAGATTACGTGTGCCCAAATGTATGAAATAATTTCTTGTTTCATACGTAATTTTTAACGATGAAAAAAATAAAATCAATCCCATTTCTCTAGACTAACCGTTCTCGAGATATTTTAGTTTTTTCGCGTTCTTGACGCGCCGGTTTTGAAAATACGTTCAGTTACCAAATGAAAACGGAAATAGAAAATTCGGAAATTAAAAATGAATGTTATTCGGAAATTTAAATGAAACGGAAATTAAAAATGAAAATTCAGTGTCGTTTCAAATAATCCTGCTAGTTATTGTGTGCGATTAAATTCAGTTTATTGAATTACTGAAAAAATAAAGAAAAAATGAATTTGAGTCTGTAGAGGAAGTCATGCACTGCCCCCATCAAATTTTTTACCTCGGCGAAAGTAGTCAATTGCTGGAGGCCCGCAGTAATGAAGGGTCCTAATTCCTTTATCCCATTCATATTTTGTACAATATTTTGAAATAGATTTCATTCTTTCTTAACACCATTTTTGAACCTGAGAACTTATATATCAAAGGACACAAGGCGTTTGAATTAATTTCGAGGCACCTGAGAGAAAACTCTCACATCTCCACGTCGAATAGTAAGCAATTTTCTTTAGCATTTGGGTATAGCGTTGAAATGTTCGTTTGAGTATTCCGTTTTACCGATGCTTGCAGATGATTGGCTGAGACGATGTCACAGACGGACACACAGACAGACACACAGACAGACAGACACACACACAGACACACACACAGACGTCACGATAAAAATAGTTTTTCGTATTCTAGAGGTCTCGAAATTTGTAGATCCGTCGAAAACTCGAGTTGCGATTTTCGACATGATTCCAATACTTTCCCTATTGGAATCATGTCCCTATACCATGTATTGCAGGGAAAATAAAAAGTGGAAAGTGCAGAGAGAAGGAGAAAGTTTGCTGGGTAGCAGTGTTCCCGAAGGAAAAGTCTGGTTTCTAACTGAAATATGTGGCTATTTACTTCACAATATTTAACACATTTTTGCATTCTCTTCATAATATGCTCCCTGGTAGCATTTAATATTAGTTCAATATTGGACCAATATTGCATATTAAAATATTACGCGAATATTGGTGTTACATTGAAAATATTGGCGCAATATTGTCCCAATATTTTAAGCCAATATTGGGCCAATCCCGCCAATAAAGTTCGCTTTTTCATATTGATCCAATATTGTAGCCAATAAAAAGCCAATATTGAGGCAATATTTTAGCCAATAAAAACCCAATATTGAGCCAATATTATAGCCAATAAAAAGCTAATATTGAGCCAATATTATAGTCAATAAAAAGCCAATATTGAGCCAATATTGTAGCTAATAAAAAGCCAATATTATAGCCAATAAAAAGACATTATTTGGTCAATATTGGACTGCTACTACAGCTAATGTTACTACATACCCTCTGTAATCGTGGGTGTGGACTCAGGATACAAGAATGAGTTCAATTTTCTGGATAACTAACACGTTTATTCGCAAGCACAACGCAAACAGAAACAATATACAGGCAAACAGTACTTAAATGCTCACTAATTTCATAAACTAACTGCTATTATTCACAAAACTTTGACGAAAGTAATTTAACAAAACAGTAGCTACTATTCTCAAATTGACGAAGGCCACAGTTCAATGTAGCTTGTATCACGTCAACAACTCTCCCACTGAGTGATGACTCCTTTTTATAGACTTTCTCTGTAGAAGCTTCTATAAATATCACATATCTCGCAGAATAATCGTCATTTCGTTGTCATGGAACCTTCGAAAAGTCGCCAAATGTCGCCAAAGTGGCGATACATCGGCAAATATGGCAACCTTTATTCGACCTTCGTCATTCTGGAAACTCTAGTCTCACATCATAGGGAAAGGGTGCCTGTAAGGGTGTTTTCTCCGTCTGATAGTTGAAAGAGACGAAAGTAAGGCGAAGCAAAAGGGACTCAAAAGCATTTTACAAGTTCGCAACACTATCTATATAGGTAAAGCATTATAACAGAGCTGAATGTTCAAAATCGAGTTTTTGTTAAATTTGCACATTTTGTGGATAATAGAATACGATTCAACAATTTTCAGACTTACGGCTCTTTTTGCATATGCGTGTGTAGTGTACTGTCTGTCCAATTGAAATGTAACGTACGTATATGTCAACTATAATTTAAGAACTATCAGATTTTTGTGAAGTTTGCAGTTATTGATATACTCTAGGGTTGCATTAAATTATTTTTTTTTTTTTAATTTTTATGAAAATTTAATTGGACCCTAGAATATATATTAGAAGAAATAATAAATAGAAATAGTTATTTTGTGCATTATAGCCGAAAATTTCAAAATATTGAAATAACTGATAAAATATTGTTGCGAACGCGCAATATTTCCTCATTGGCGCCTTCTCTTTCGTCTGTTTCGGAGGCCAGGCGAAGGAAACACAGTCCATGACGTCAGCAGGACGTAAGGATGACGTGAGCCTTGGGTTGCCAGGATTTCCCTGTTAGAAAAAGTGTTTCCAGATTTGGCGATTCATCGCCAATTTGGCGACATTTGGCGACTTTCCGAATATTCCAGAAGCATCTCGATAGAACGACGATTATTCTTCGAGATATAGAGATTTCCAGAGGTTTCTATAGAGAGACTATAAATAAGAGTCGTCACTGAATCAGAGAGTGGAGTTAACGAGTTGACGTGACACGAACTACATTGGACTGTGATTTTTGTCCATGTTTGAGAAAAGTAGCTCCAGTTTTGGGAAATTACTTTCGTCAACATTCTGTGAAAAATATCAGTTATTTTGTGAAATTAGTGGAGCATTTACATGTTGTTTAATTGTATATTGCTCCTGTTTACGTTGTGCTTGTGAATAAACGTAAGTTATCCAGAAACTTGGACTCGTTCCTATATTCTGCGTGTACACTCGCGATTCCAGAGCAATATGCACTTTTATATGTGGAAATAGGGAATGCTGGCTTTAAAATATGGTTTCCCTATTTCATCACGAATATATAAACTTTAAATACATTTTAAGAAACAGTCATATTAGGTCTGCACTCCTTTCTATTTGATATTATTAAATTTACTGAACTTATGGCTGGAAACTGTTTTTAACACAAATAATTTAATTCCGCATTGCAAATGAAGATTTGAAAATCTAATGTGGACAGCACATGACTTTCCCTACAGACTCAAATCCATTTTCTTTAATAATTTATTAAATTGAGTTTAATTGGGCGAAATAACACGCATAATTATTTAAAATGACACTGTATTTGCACATTTAATTCAATTTTCGTTTTCATTTGATAACTGGGAAGAATTTTCAAAAGCGGCATAGTAAAAATGCGACAAACTGAAATATCTGGAGACTGGCTAGTCTTAGAGTAATGGGGATAGTTTTATTCTTTTCATCGTCAAAAATTAAGTATAAAACAAGCTTTTAATTGATATATTTGAACTTATGTAGTATATAATTTTAGATTTTTGCGGGTCATTTTTCAAAAGAGGGCAGCTTCCTTTTTCCTGAATCGTACCAAAATCTTATCAGCACTAGGGTAACCTACAGGTGACTTATATACCAAATTTTGTGACATTTAGTCCGTTAGTTTTTTGACTAGAGTGGATACATGCGATTTTTGTGAGCCATTTCGCAAAAAGAGGCAGATTCTTTTATCCCAAAGCATACAAAAATATAATCAGCACCAGGGCAACCCATAAGTGACTTATAAAATTTTATGAAATTTGCTTTATTAGTTGTTGAGTTAGAGTGGATACATATATTGCACACACACACACACACACACACACACATAAACGTAATACTAAAATTTTTTGTTTTGTTTTGTTTTGTTTTGTTCTAGAGGTCCCAAAACGTGCAAATCCGTCGAAAACACGAATTGCGATTTTCAACATGATTCCAATACTTTTCGTATGCATTACCATGTATTGCAAGGAAAGTAATACGTGTTCAATTTCTTTTAAATATTGCACTTTGCTTGTCCCCTGAAGAGCACTGAATTACGCTACAGGTTCCAAATCTTTAATCTGAATGAAATACTGTGGTGAATGTATATTTTTTCAAATATTAAAATATTGGTCGTGTTGTCAAAGAATTGTGACTTTATCTTATTCTTCTTCGACCCAGACCGTACGACCTACTTGAAAGTGTAAGGTATCTATCTGTTTGGACGGCTGAAAACTGCCACCCAGTTTAGACTGGAACCCAGTGCTGGAGGCATTCACAGGGACCGTAACCTCCTTCCCCTACCACCAACACCTCGGAAGGACTAACGGACCCACATGTTTAACGTGATCGTTTTCCGCGTGAACACGGCGACAATTTGGTTAGAGACGGGAATCGAACTCAGGTCGTCGGAGTGCAATCCCCGCTTGCTACCCACTGAGCTGTCACGCCCTGTAATATCTTATTGACACAATTTACTTAAAAGTTCTGTAAAACAAGCAATAATTAATTTTACATGCAGCTCAAACTGCTTCTAAAGCATAAGCAGTCGCCGATCTTTCTCTTATTTGAATTTTATTTAGTAATTATTTCTTCATTGGAGTGAATCATATTTCCCTGTAGAAGACTCTCTATTTTTTGCACATAAATTATGTCCCGACAATTTATATAATATATCTATGTCCATTATTCATCCACTTCTGCATTCTGCATTAAGCATTTACATCTTGAGAAGATATATGAATCGCTCATATAAATTATGATTTTTGTGTTCACTTTCATTTAAGTTTTGGAATACTTTCCAGTGATTTGGCTAAGCAAAGATACAGCAAAGGGGGAGATTTGAACTTCTTGAAAATTCCATACGCTAAGTAGAAGTATTTCAAATCTTTTGTCAAATTAAATAACTATATACACATTTCAGAAATATACAAATACTTACAATTACTTTATCGAATTAAAAAAAAAACCTTTTCAGTTGCTACAATTGATTAAAAGAAGGAGAAAAAAGAAACTACATTTGGTTTAAAAAAAAATTGTAAATGAACAAGGAAATTAACACTTTTTGTATCGGTTAGTAAAGGAGAAGTAAACCAACCATAAGTGACGTGTGAGAATCTGGCAACTTCAGAAGCATAACACGAAAATTAATCCTAAAGTTCAAATTAATTTTAAATCTATAACTTTATGGTATTAGCACATCTAATGTAAACGTTATATTATGTAGGTTCATATTTTCCCTGAGTACCTAGAGGTATATAAAATACTTTCAGAAAAATATACAGTGGCTCCCAAAAGTGTTCGTACACTTACGAATTTCAATGAAATACTGCTCTGTCCATTAAAAAAAATTAATACTGCAGAATGGAAAATTTTTAATAATATCTATAACTTGTTCTTGACAAAACTACATGAAATATCTTAAGAACTTAGTAAAATTTTTTTTTTGAAAAATTAATAATCAAAAAGTAACCAAAAAGTTACGCCACAAAAGTCTTCGTACAATTAAAAAAAAAGCTCTACATACAGTAAATATTGAAATATTTCAGAAAAATAGTACTTAGTAGGATATCCTCAAGCATCTACAACAGTTCTTTTAAACGTCTGAATAGATTTTACTAGCTTTTTGTAATTTCTACATCAATGTTCCTTCATTCTTCGACCATTACTGTTTTTAGTTCGCTTTTTAACACTTTACAACATAGTTGAAAAGCGTTTATGACTTTATTCATTCTGTCTGTCTGTCCGTTAGCACGATAACTGCCATAAAAATGACTTTCTCAAAATGAAATTTTAGTATGTTGTTCAGACGGTCTGTGGGACCTACGGGAATATAAATGAATAATATCACCCAATTAGTTTTGGATTGAACCCGAGTTGAAATACATTGAATCCTATGGGACCTCATTTTTCAAACATTTTTTAAGCGAATTTAAAATTCCCAAATTGTTTCGAAAGTTTTAGGAAATATTCAAATTATTCCATAAAATAAATAAAAAAAAATTCAGCAAATATATTCAATAGTTTTTTAAATAAAAATTAAAATAATAATGACACCTTTTTTATATGAAGAGATCACGTGACCATTATATGAAGAGATCACGTGACCCACTTCAAAATAAAATATGGTATCCGTCTGTGTCAAAATCGTGATTTTTAAAGTTCTCTTTAATTCATATTTAGTGTTGCATCCGTCCTAAAACCGCTTTATTTTTGCTTAAATTCTGTGCATCTACATACTGAAACAACGCAATTACAATATATTTGTGTTTAAATGATCTTCAAACTTTGAGTATTTTTACAACGAAGCCTAATTCTCACTTATGGAGAAGGTAAACACCTAAAGATGTAGAATGAGTTGTATAAGAATTGCTGCATTTTTTTAAAGCAAACTTATTTAACTCATGGAGTCTGCAATACAGCTGATATGAATGAAACGTTTATTGATTTTACACAGAGAAGAAGACGATTTTTTTTCGATGAAGTTTTAAGCATAGAGTTAAATTACTTATACCTCCATGGTTTTAAGTTTTCAAATAAAATAATTTATTTCAGTATTGTGATGAATGAAAGGAATGGAAAACAGTAAATGAATGAAATGTTGCTTTTATACAGAGAGTCAGGCGATTTATATTTCGATGACGGCATTTGTTTTCGATGATTGGTCATTTGTTTCGAAGTTCATTTTTTTTTCGATGAAGTTTTGAAATATAATAAATTATTGTAGTATTATGGTAATTTTAAAAATATTACCGAGGAATGTATCGCATTTTAGAGATGTTTAAACCAGGCAATGTATATTACAATGCCATCATTTGAATGAAGTTCATTTTTCTCGATGAAGTTCTATAAGTTTTTTTTTTATATAAGTTTTCGAAGTTCGATAAGTTTTCAAATATAATAAATTAATGTAGTATCGTGATAATTTTGAAAATATTACCGAGGAATGTATCGCATTTTAGAGATGTTTAAACCAGACAATTTATATTTCAATGCCGTCATTTGAATGAAGTTCATTTTTTTCGATGAAGTTTTAAGTTTTCAAATATAATAAATTAATGCAATATTGTAATAATTTTAAAAATATTACCGAGGAATGTATCACATTTTAGAGATGTTTAGTTGGAAAGTGTTTCGCAATCAATGCTTTATGCATGATTGATCTTTCTTGTCATTTTAATGTCGTGTCTTTGTACTCTAACCTCCAGTTCTTTCCAAATGTGTTTTATTGGGTTTAAATCCGGCGACTTTGATGTTTTCATAACTTGTGCACAATTATGGAGACACCAGAGGCGAACATTGAAAAACGTGTGCTTCGGATCGTTATCTTGCTAAAGAACAAAGTTATTTCTAATACCCAAATTTTGGGCTGATAATTTTAAATTGCATTTTAAAATATTTAAATAAAGAGTATGATTCATTATGCCATCAATAAATACCAAATTACCTAGTCCTGAATATGACATGCATCCTTTACTGTTCCAACTAAGTTCTTAGGATTAAGTTCCTAATTTTTTTTTCCATACAATTATACTCCCATCGGAACCAAAAATGTTAAATTTGTTTTTATCTGCAAATAAGACATGATTCCAATACGTTTCAGGCTTATTTTTCATTGATTTTGCGAAGGAAAAACTAAGCTTTCTATTTTTCGCACGTGCAAAAATTTTTTTTCGGGCAATACACCCATGTAATCCAGCTGATCTGAGCACTCGTCGAACAGTTTCAGATGAAATTGAAGTAGAAAACTTTTCAGTATATTCTGTAGAAATTTTTACAGCACTCAAACGTGGATTTTTTACGAATTTTCTAACTACAAATCTCTGATTACGTTGAGTTGACTTTGCCGGACAAACTTTTCTTACCTTGTTTTCGATCCGATTTTCTTCTGTAAAGCGTTTTATCACATACTGCACCATAGAGTGAGATAAATTTACTAATTTAGTGATATTACGAACTGATTTGCTACTACTATGACGAAAAATAATCAATTTTTGAATGCTGTTCGTTGTTTCCTTAAGAATATGAGTCATTTTTAAATAATACTATAAATATTACGAAGTAAGCAACCCCAAATTAAGGCCAAACGATATTTTAAATGTCACCACAATGAAAAAAAAAAAAAAAAAAAAAAAAAAAAAAAAAAAAAAAAAAAAGACAGACAATAATTGTATTTATGAATTTATCCGAAAATGTTTCGGTGTACGATCACTTTTTTGACTTGTTCTTTCTCTGCCTCCTTGCATTTTCATTTTTATAAAAAAAATGAGTCAATATTTAAAAAAAAATGTTTAGATTTTACTCACAATCACATGGAGATGATATGAAAAAATATTTAACTTCATATTCGAATTCAATTCCAGGCGACAGTGCTTTTTCTACACATGTTTAAAGTCTACGAACACTTTTGGGAGCCACTGTATAAAACTTCTTTTGAACCAGTACAGACGTCGGATATTGATTCGCATTCACATAGTACATCAAATTTTTATAATAAACTCACAACTAAAATTATTATTTATAAACAATAAAATACATACTTGGAAATATCTTTATTGAAATTCATATAATTTCAGGGGAACTGTAAATGAAGAATAAGCTCTAACTGTGTGTAGAACAATGCTATATTATTCCATCGAATAATCTCGATGCCACAGTGCATAAAATAATATCGTAATATTTAAAGGCAATGTAGAATCATAAATATTAATGTAGCAAATTCTAATAATTATTAAAGCAAATACAGTTTGTCTATCAAAAATTAATTATTTTTACTGTTAAGCAAATCTTATTTTATTGAGTAAGATAATGTCCTTTATTTTTCTAAATTTTAATAGAATATTAATAATTTTTTTTTAATCGTCTACCCCTGATCCTATACATTTGCATTGATGTTTATAGAGAATTTTTCAAGGAAAATGTGAATTATTAATGCAGTTCTAATAATTTTAAAATAAATAAAGCTCTCGCTTGAATAAAATAAATTATCCTTATTCTTAAGCAAATCGTTTTTTGTTGAATAAGATGATGTCTTTTCTTTTCTAAATTTTAATAAAATAAATATATTTTAAAAGAACAAATCGTCTGCATGAGCAAAAGACATCATTCAACAAAATAAGATTTTCTTAAAAGTAAAAATAATTAATTTTTAATAGATGAATCTAGGAGACTAAATATTTGAAATTTTGTTTGAAGAACGATTGAACGTTTGAAGAACGTCATTAATCTTTTAAATTCATTAATTATTTAAACAGAACGTCGTATTTATTTTCTGTATTATTGCCTCATTCCGTTTTCCCGCCAAATTTATATTCGTATTTTTCAGGAAGTTCTATCCAAACAATCACTGCAGTTTTGTTGACATCGTTAAGGGAGAAGTATTGTTTATGACGTTCTCAAAACAGAATCCTAATTTTTACTTCAAGTGATTCTTTTTTCTCGAGTGCACTAATGAAGCGATAAAGAACAACGTTGTATGTCTGTTCTCTTGGGTCTAGCACCGCGAATTTAGCGGCGCTGAGGAGTGCTGAGAAGGGATTCTATTTTTGTGTGGATTCTGTAAAGCTACAAAATAAATTAAATCAAACAGTTAGAATAGGATACGATAGTCTTACTTAACAATTTCTTGAAGAATTAAATCTTACTTGTCCAATACATTATTACTTTCCCTGCAATACATGGTAATACATAAGGAAAGTGCTGGAATCATGTTGAAAATCGCAACTCGAGTTTTCGACGGATCTACAGATATTAGGACCTTCGGCCACTCAACCAGCTGCTCATACCTTAGGGCAGGGGTGCACAACCTTTTAGCACCTGCGGGCCAATTTCACATAGACTAAGCAACGGCGGGCCTCAAGGGGGGGTACCACCCAGCATTTATATTTTTAGTAAATACCGAAACAAAAAATTTAAAGTGAAAATTAAAAACAAATACGGAAATGAACAAAACAACTCACTTGCTTCAAAAACGTACAGACATCGTCAAAATCCTTTTATTTTTTTGTAGAGCTAGTGGTAAATTTGACATTGTTTGATTTTCATTATTCTTTCAATGTCTCGTTCAATGTTGGATAAGCGATTCGTAGGTTTCCCTCCAAGTGTTCATCAGTTAGACGAGAACGACCTTTTGATTTCATTTGTTTCATTAATGAAAATGATTGTTCACATAAGTAGGTGCTCCCGAATAATGATATCGTATTTTGAGCGTGAATTTTCAATTCTTCCATTTCACAAGGCAAGTAATTTCTGTAAAATTCTAGCAAAGAAACTTCGGAAAATTTAGCTTTCAATTCGGAGTTACTCTGAATTTCGATAAGCTCCAACCGAAAACTGACGAGCACTGGTTCAATATTTGTCGCGAATGGTATTGCAAGCACTTCCAAAGATGTCTCAAGCTTGTTGGTTTGTAAACTTATGTTGCAAATCTTTAATTTTATCCTTTCTTATTTGCCCCAGCAACTCCTTGTATTTGTCAGAAACATGTCTTGTCATTGTATTTATTAACAACAGCATATGTCAGACGTATGTCAGAAAATTCTCGCCAGCAGCAAGCCAACGAAGGACTACCATGGCAGTCGAAAACCCAGGACGACCGACTCATCCGAAGACACGAGCAGGGACTACCATGGCAGTGTAATAATTCAAACATTCCACTTCTCATTGTAAAACTTAGACAATTTTTAATTTAAAGCTGTTTGATTTGCTCTTTTTATTTGTTTTGTAGTCGAAATCTTAAAGAAAATTTGATATAAAAAATAATTTTTTATAATATTTTATGATACAGTTTTTCCTTTCTTTCTTTCTTTCTTTTTTTTTTTTTGCGAAAGTCTTGGAATTTTTTTATGTGTTCACCCAGCTGAGGGTGGCGGCAGGCCGCACACGATAAGACCGAGGGCCGCATACGGCCCGCGGGACGCGGGTTGTGCCCGACTGCCTTAGGGTGAGTCGGGTGGTCTGGATCTTTCACGTATTAGGACCTCTAGAACACAAAAAATACTGTTTTTAAGTGTGACGTCTGTGTGTGTGTGTGTCTGTGCAACGTTTGTATTTACTCTAGCTCAAAAACTAATTGACCAAAATTCATAAAATTTTATCGGTAAGTCACGTTTAGGTTACCCTGGTGTTGATTAGATTTTGGTATGATTCGGGATAAAAGAAACTACCAGTTTTTGCGAAATGGCCTGCACAAATTGTTTTTATCTACTCTAGCTGCAAAACTAATCTGTCAAATTTCAGAAAATTCGGTGGCTATGTCACTTGTGGTTACGCTGAATAGATTTTGGCGCGATTAAGGAAAGCAGAACTTGTCTTTTTTTTTTTTTTTTTTTTTTTGAGAAATGGCCCGCAAAAATCGTCAAAATCTAAAATAAAATACTACGTATGTTCAAATACATCATTTAATTGCTTATTTTATAATACGTAATTTCTGACGATGAAAAGAATAAGACTAATCCCATTACTCCATGACTAGCTATTCTTGAGATATCGTAGTTTTTTGCATTTTCGCTACCCCAATTGAAAAAAAAATGTCCAGTTACCAAATCAAAACGAAAATTGAATTAAAAGTGCAAATTCAGTGTCATTTAAAATTATTAGGCGTGTTATTTTTTGCAATTAAACTCAATTTAATTATTAATAATTATTAATAATTATTGAGGAAATAAAGAGAAAACGAATTTGAGTCTGTAGGGAAAGTCTTGTGATGCCCACATATTTTTTTTTATTCAAACTACCAAATTTTCATTGCTTGAGAAAACAGCAAAAATAAGTTAGTGTGTATGTGGCTACACTCGACTATCTCAACCATATATGTTGTTCCGGTATATTTGGGTCATAATTAGTATCAAATTATTATTATTTTTTTAATTTTGCATAATATATAGTTTACGAGTTATTCTTTAAAAATATTTCTTAATTTTTTTTTTTTTTTTTTTTTTTTTTTTTTTTTTTTTTTTTTTAGAAATTTTTTTTTTTTCAGTTGGCAACAAGGGAGTCGCGCCGACAGATTGAATGCATCTGTCTGATTTGGATTAATCACTTGTTGACTAAGCCGCTTTTAACAAATGATGATTCAAAAAAAGTTTTGTAAATTTATTAGATGCAAATTAATCACAATCAAAATACACACAAAAATGCTGTTAAAAACTAAATTAATATAAAATTTTCATATAACTACACCACATAATAAAAACTTGGATGTCAACCTGTTTTGAAGGTAAAAAACAGCCCTCTTCTTCAGAAAAGCAAGAAACGTCAACCTCACTTATTCAAGAAAGCTCGGTGTCGAACAAGATCCCGAACTGCCTCTGAAAGGTTCTTAACCTTTTGCTCACGGGTGGGACAGCGTCCATCCCAAACGAAGAATTTCCCCAAAAGACAGGTATTTGACATACCCTATCTCAAAGAGTTCGATCCCCCTTTGCAGATATTGGCGTCCATGGATGCCAATATATGCAAAGGGGGATCGAACTCCTTGGGATAGGGTATGTCAAATACCTGTCTTTTTGGGAGGTTCTTCTGTTGGGATTGATGCTGTCCCACCCGTAAGCAGAAGGTTAAGGTACCGAGCTTTTTAGAAAATAAGTGAGATTTTCCTTCTTACTTATCCTGAAGAAGACCTCTGAAAACGGCTCACATCCACATTTTTACTGTATGTTGTAGTTACACGAAGATTTTATATTAATTTAGTACGCAGAAAAGGTCGTGAGCTACACTTTATTTATTTTTTTCTTATCACTATTTTCTTGTAAGTATCAGAATTTTTGCTTTGTCTTTTAGATTTTGGGGTCTTAAGCATGTAACGTAACTAAGTATTTAGCATCTAGGGACAGGAATTATTTGGTGCTATTTTAAAAAAATTTAAAAGTGCTGGGAAAATGTCTCAAAAGGGTGTGTTTGTAGTGGTGAATAAACTAACACTTAATTTTTTCTTAATTTAATTGTTTGATCACATATCCTGAAATATAGCCATTCAAAGCTCGATTGTTTTAATACATCGATGACCTTCAATAATGAGCACTGTTGGACAATGGACATGGCCTAGTATTTAAAGCGTTTGTCGCTTAGCGATGATAGTAAATAATAAGATTTACCACATGTGTCACGTGATCTGTTATTTAATTATTTACAAATCATCTTAGTTAACTGTAAACTCGTTTCATACATCAGATTATTGAATGGTTTTATGGATTTATTAAGGTTTATTTAATGCAATTCAAGACGCCCTTTTTTTATTATACTAAATAATAAACTAAAAATATAAAATTGTGAAGTTTTTAAAATTTAACTTATTTCAACAAATTTTGTTTTAGTTCGACAAAATTGTCTCCGATATATGTTATATTTTGACATTTTGTAAAAATCATTTTTTTTTTGTCTGTGTTACATACAGATAGATGGAAAGGCAGACAAATCGATAGACAAATAGGTTGACGAATGTACAGACAGGCAGACAAATGGCAGAACAAACCGTCTGCAATTAGATTTATCGTATTAACAGGTTACGAACACATAGAACTACATAAGAAGAAGTCAAATTGAAAATAACATTTGTTTTTCAAATTTTAGAGATTAATTTAGTACCGTTTTGAATAGTTTTAACACTGCATACATTTCCAGAAAAGCAAATAAAAATATGTCATTGATATTAATTTGGTTCTAGGACCTTGCATTACAAATTTAATTAAATTTTTACAGGCGTGTATGTAAAGTTACACTTATGAATTAATTTTTATTAAAAGCACGAAAATCGAAAATTTTTCAATCAAAGTAAGCAAATTAATTCTTTTTAATTTGTTTAAGTTTTTTTTTTAATTTATCTAAATAAATGTAATATAAATATTTATTAATGCGTTATCCAGTTGACCACAAATTCCAAATAAGGGTTTTTTCTGAAAAATATTATCTGTACTTATTTCAGTTTATAGGAAAACATTTCTTGAACTACATCCATAATTTTTAAAACTATTATTTGTCATGTAGACGCCATTTTCTGTCATGTCTCCTGTACCGTGCTCAGTGTTTCTTTCAGAACGTTTTGGCCGGGGAGGAGGGGGGGGGGGGCAAATGAAACTTTAGAGGGGCAAATTTTCTTTTTGCCATATATAAATATATCTATATGCTGTCACATAAGTAGAAACTAGGTCAATGTAAAATGTCTCCATGTCGATTCTGTCCCCCAGATGCCTGCTTGGAAAAACAAAACAAAAAAATCTGATGTGGGCAGCACATGACTTTCCCTGCAGACTTATATTCACGTTCTCTTTATTTTAATTACATTTAATTCACTTTTAATTCAATTTCCGTTCTCATTTGATAACTGGACTTATTTTCAAAGGTGGCGTAGGGAAAATACGAAAAAACTGAAATATCTCCAGAACGGCTAGTCCTAGTGTAATGGGGTTGGTCTTATTCTTTTCTTCGTTAAAAATTACGTATTAAACAAGCATTTCATGGATATATTTGAGCATACGTAGTTTTTTTATTTTAGATTTTGGCGATTTTTGCAGGCCATTTTGCAAAAAAAGGCAGGTTATTTTTTTCCGAATCATACTAAAATCTAATCAGCACCAGGGTGTCCCACAAGTATTACCTACCAAACTTTGTGGAATTCGGTCCATTAGTTTTCAGCTAGAGTGGACACAAGATTTTGGGGGCCATTTCGCAAAAAAAGGCAGGTTCTTTTATCCCGAATCGTATCCAAAACTAATCAGCACCAGATTCGCCCACAAGTGACTTACCTACCAAATTTTATGAAATTCGGTCAATTACTTTTTTAGTTAGAGTGTATACAAAATCTGCACAGACAGACACACAGACAGACACACACACAGACGTCACGCTAAAAATAGTTTTCTCGTATTCTAGAGGTTTCGAAACGTGTAGATCCGTCGAAAACTCGAGTTGCGATTTTCGGCATGATTTAAATACTTTCCCTATACATTACAAAGTATTGCAGGGAAAGTAAAAAAAAAAAAACACTGCATGCGCTGCCATTGCAAGAGCTTTGTCTGTGTATCAGGAAATTATACCCTTCATGGTTTCAAGAATTGGAAAGTTCCAAAATTATATTTCTGTTGCACGTGTTTGTAATATTGCAATTTCTAATATGCCAGTATGAATATGGCCGCATTTTTGGATCATGGCATGGTCTGCTTTGTCTTTTAGAAGCAGAACATCAGAATTTAGTGCTGCCATCTTTGGTCAAGTCAATACATGAAAACACATCAGTTTAAGACTCGGTAAGCATTTTCTTAACAGAAAAAGTAACATGATCGCATATGAGGAACTATTACCAATAGCTCTATTTTTGCTATAGGAATAGTTAGCTGGCTAAAGTTAGATGGTTAACGACTTGGAAAGGAAAACTTTTAATTAGGGGCCTGCCTTTGAAAGGAAGAACAATTTATGATATCAATTCTTTATTATAAAATGTTTTAATTGACGTATTTTTCTGAAATACTTAATTTTGACAATAATTTTTCATTCTTCACATTTTTTAAAATACAACAAACATTATACGGCTCGCAATATGTCTATGTTCAGAATTTTTATCTGAGCATTAAAAAGTAATTCTGATGTGTATATTTATGTCTTCAGATCCAGAAAGAGAAAAAATAAAATCCACACATTTCCATTCTGAAGAAATCTGATGTGGGCAGCACATGACTTTCCCTGCAGACTTATAGTCACGTTCTCTTCATTTTAATTAAATTTAATTCACTTTTAATTCAATTTTCGTTCTCATTTGATAACTGGACTTATTTTCAAAGGTGGCGTAGGGAAAATACGAAAAAACTGAAATATCTCGAGAAGGGTTAGTCCTAGTGTAATGAGATTGATCTAATTATTTTCTTCGTTAAAAATTACGTATTAAACAAGCATTTAATGGATATATTTGAGCATACGTAGTTTTTATTTTAGATTTTGGCGATATTTGCGGGCCATTTTGCAAATAAAGGTAGGTTATTTTTTTTCGAATCATACTAAAATCTAATCAGCACCAGGGTGTTCCATGAGTGACTTACCTACCGAATTTTGTGAAATTCGGTCCATTAGTTTTTCAGCTAGAGTGGATACAAGCTTTTGCGGGCCATTTCGCAAAACAAGGCGGGTTCTTTTATCCGGAATCGTACCCAATACTAATCAGCAACATATTCGCTCACAAGTGACTTGCCTACCAAATTTTATGAAATTCGGCCCATTAGTATTTTAGTTAGAGTGAATACAAAATCTGAACAGACAGACAGACACACACACAGACACACGCACACAGACGTCACGCTAAAAATAGTTTCTTCGTGTTCTAGAGGACTCGAAAAGTGTAGATCCATCGAAAACTCGAGTTGCGATTTTCGGCAAGATTCCAATACTTTCCCTATACATTACCATGTATTGCAGGGAAAGTAAAAATCTGATGTGGGCAGCACATGACTTTTCCTGCAGACTTATATCCACATTCTTTTTATTTAAATTAAATTTATTTCACTTTTAATTCAATTTTCTTTCTCATTCGGTAACCGGACTTATTTTCAAAGGTGGCGTAGGGAAAATACGAAAAACTAAAATATCTCGAGAACGGCTAGTCCTAGTGTAATGGGGTTGGTCTTATTCTTTTCTTCGTTAAACATTACGTATTAAACAAGCATTTAATGGATATATTTGAGCATACGTAGTTCTTTAGTTTAGATTTGGACGATTTTTGCGGGCCATTTTGCAAAAAAAATGCAGGTTATTTTTTTCCGAATCATACCAAAATCTAATCAGCACCACAGTGACCCACAAATGACTCATCTGCCGAATTTTGTGAAATTCAGTCCATTAGTTTTTTAGTTAGAGTGGATGCAAGCTTTTGCGGGCCATTTCGCAAAAATAGGCGGGTTCTTTTATCCCGAATCGTACCCAAAACTAATCAGTACCAGACTCGTCCACAAGTGACTTACCTACCAAATTTTGTGAAATTCTGTCTATTAGTTTTTTAGTTACAGTGGATACAAAATCTGCACAGACAGACACACAGACACGCAGACAGACAGACACACAGACAGACAGACACACAGACAGACAGACTCACAGACACACACACAGACGTCACGCTAAAAATGGTTTTTTCGTATTCTAGAGGTCTTGAAACGTGTAGATCCGTCGAAAACTCGAGTTGCGATTTTCGACATGATTCCAATACTTTCCCTATACATTACCATGTATTGCAGGGAAAGTAAAAAATCTGATGTGGGCAGCACATGACTTTCCCTGCAGACTTATATTCACGTTCTCTTTATTTTAATTAAATTTATTTCACTTTTAATTCAATTTTTGTTCTCATTCGATAACCGGACTTATTTTCAAAGGTGGCGTAGAGAAAATACGAAAAACTAAAATATCTCGAGAACGGTTTGTCCTTGTGTAATGGGGTTGGTCTTATTCTTTTCGTTATTAAAAAATACGTATTAAACGAGCATTCATTGGATATATTTGAGTATATCTAGTTCTTTAGTTTAGATTTTGACGATTTTTGCGGACCATTTTGCAAAAAAAGGCAGGTTATTTTTTTCCAAATCGTACCAAAATCTAATTAGCACCAGAATAATCCAGAAGTGACTCATCTACCGAATTTTGTGAAATTCGGTCAATTAGTTTTTCAGCCAGAGTGGATACAAGCTTTTGCGGGCCATTTCGCAAAAATAGGTGGGTTCTTTTATTCCGAATCGTACCCAAAATTGATCAGCACCAGACTCGCTCACAAGTGACTTACCTACCAAATTTTGTGAAATTCGGTCCATTAGTTTTTTAGTTACAGTGGATACAAAATCTGCACAGACAGACAGACAGACACATACACAGACGTCACGCTAAAAATAGTTTTCTCGTATTCTAGAGGTCTCGAAACGTGTAGATCCGTCGAAAACTCGAGTTGTGATTTTCGGTATGATTCCAATACTTTCCCTATACATTACCATGTATTGCAGGGAAAGTAAAAATGTTACATATTTTGTGATATTTACTACTGTTCATTTTCATGTACTATTTCAGATGCACTTATTTGGAAAATGTGAAACGGTGAAAATGTGATAACGGTTTAAGCTAGCATTCGAAAGTTTATGGCATTCGTTTTTGAATAAAAGAAAAATACGTACAAAATGATAATTTTTTAACATTATTGAATTTTTTGAATTTTTAAAGATTTTTTTTTATATTCATTCGAAAATTTGGGCAATTGCGTTTAAAATCAATTGGGAACCAGTATTCACGGATTGTAATAATCATACCAAATTACGTTCTATTCATTCGTGAGATATCGCATCCACACACACACACACACACACACACTTATACATCACCTCTAAAACGTTCGATTCGAGTTTGTGGATGCTTGAAAAGTGCTTTTCCGTCATAAACTCGAATTCAAATTTTCGACCCCATCACAATTTTAAAGGAGAGATACGAGGAAGAACCCTATTGATTTTAAAAGTAACCGAATGTTTGGAAGGATTCCCCCCCCCCCCCTAATTTTCGAATTAAATTTTGAAAAGAAATGTCATTCGAAAATCAGAATTTTCAATAAGGGTAAAAAAATAACCATATCAGATGTAAATTTTCATTACATAACGAATGAAGTAAACTTTAGAACGCTAGCAGAAACCGATCTTGAGATATTGCACGTTTTCAAATAAATTTTGGTGGAAAAATTACGTAAAATTAAAAAGTAGTTAGCATCATCTAATATGTTCACTTTCCATATGCAATATTATGCCATATAAATCTGTTGACATCATTTTCGTGGATCTAGTTCGTTTCATTTACTAGAAAAGACACTTTTTAATAGTATTATATTTTGACACCTAAGATTTATTCATCTATAGTCATTTGTATCACGGGATATTCATTTAATGGCCATTGCAGTTTTGATGAGGATTTTACACGTTAGTTTGAAATAAGTCACTCTTTTTTTAAATAATAAATTTCCTAAAAGTGCTCCATTTAAATTTCCGTGGTGCTAATTCAATACCAAAAATCTGTTGAGAGCAGCAGCACATGATTTTTCCTACAAATTCAAATTCATTTCTTCATTTTTTATTTCATGATGCCCTAAATTGAGTTTAATCGCAGAGAATAGCTTGTATATTATTCTGATATTACACTCAATTTGCAGTTTTAATGCATGTGAGTTTCATTTGGTAACTTAATGCACTTTAAAAGTATTTAGTTCTTCAAAATCCCAAAAATCTAAAATATTTCAAAAACGGTCCACCCTAGAGTCATGGGGGCAGTCTGTTTACTGTGATGTCAAAAATTATATGAAGAACAAGTACTTATATATATATATATAATTAATATGTTTTAGCAATTTTTGACATGTATTTCACATTTTCACGATCTTTGCGGGCGATTTCGTAAAAAAGAGTCTGTTATATTTTTGAAATCAATCCCAAATTAATCAGTATCAGAATAACCCTAAGGGACGTAACTACTAAATTTCAAGAAATTTCATTAAATAGTTCTATAACTAGTGAAAAACGTCTTCAGTCCCCAAAATTTAAAACCTTGAATATCTGGAGAATGGTTCATCCTACAGTAATGAGGTTGGTTTTATTACTATTCGTTGTCGAAGTCACTTGGGGGTGACCCTGGTGCTGATTAGATTTTAGTACGATTCGAAAAAATTGTGAAATGGCCCGCAAAAATTTTATGTATCCGCTCTAGTTTAAGAACTAATTAACTAAATTTTACAAAATTTGTTAGATAAGTCATTCGTAGGTTACCTTGGTGCTGATTAGATTTTGGTACGATTCGGGAAAACAGAACATGCTTTTCTTTTTTTTCTAAATGGCCTATTAAATCCATCAAAATCTAAACTAAAAGACTTCGTATGCTCAAATGTATCAATTAAATACGTAATTTTTTTATGATAAAAATAATAAGACTTACCCCATTACTCTAGGACTAGTCGTTCTCGAGACAAATAATTTTTTTCACATTTTTGCTACGCCGGTTTTGAAAATACATCCAGTTACCAAATGAAAACGAAAACCGAATTGAAAGTGTAAATTCAGTGTAATTTCAAATAATTATGTGTGTTATTTAACGCAATTAAACTCAAATTTAATGAATTATTAATGAAATAAAGAGAAAACGAATTTGACTGTGTAGGGAAAATCATTTGCTGCTCACATTAAGTTATTTTTAATGTAACAATCCAATTTAACAGGAGGACATGCATTTCTTTCGATACCATGTAGCTACCCAAATCTATAACTGTGAAAGAACTGACTTAAGATTATTTTATCTGCAGAAATATTGCTTCAGGCAAATGCCATTTTCCAAAGCGCTTCTTCGACTAAGATACTACCCAAACCAAACGAACTTACAAGATAACTGTAATGCACTTACCTTTAGCTTCAGGTTATACATTCCATTAAGATGCCAAGGCAGAAGATTTTTTGCGAACAACATATGGAACTTTGTACAAACTACAGAAGTTAAGTCACAGATGTATCCATTTTTTAATCACTATGTTTACAGACTTATGAACTGTAAAATTCAGCAGAGCAATAATTGCTGCTAATATAGTAATACATTGTAATATCACCGCTGGAATAATAGATCATGGAAGAGTTTTTTGTTCAATTTACGTATTAAGGTACAAAATCTTTCCTTACAGCTTGTACAGTTTTGTTTAACTATAGGCATTTTATATTAGATGCATCCATAGACATTTTATATTAGATGCATCCATCAAAATGGTCACAGATATGTCACCTAAGAGTTCAGAAGCAAGATCTGTTGGCAATATTGTTGTAAATCACAGACGGAATCAAATGGAATAGAATGATTTGTTATTGACACCAACAATTATTCCAACTAAGAATTCAGAAACAAGATTTGTTGGTAATATTGTTAAAATCACAAACGGAATCAAATGGAAGAAAATGATTTCTTATCGACACCAACTATTAATATTCACTAGAAGTTTAGATGCAAGAATTGCTGCTACTATAGAAGTGGTGAATCACAAGAGCTTGAATCACATACTTTAGAATATTTGGTCATTGATACAAATTATTGATATCAACTAGAAGTTTAGATGCAAGAACTGCTGCTAATATAGATGTGGTAAATCAAAGGAGCTTGAATCACATACATTGGAATATTTTGTCATTGGTACAAATTATTGATATCAACTAGCAGCTTAGATGCAAGAATTGCTGCTAATATAGATGTGGTAAATCCCAAAAGCTCTAATCACATACTTTGGAATATTTTGTTATTGATATCAGCTATTAATATCAACTAAAAGTTTAGATGCGAAAATTGTTATTGATATAGTTGTACTACATCATAAGAGATCAAATGAGATAGATTAAAATGTTTTGTTTTGGACATGTAATAACAAAATTATAAAAACTAATAGAAATGCCTATGTCCACCGGAGAATCATCGCCTTCGCGTCCAAGACCTACACCTCACCAAAACCAGCCTCAAACTAAATCGCCCCATCCCAAACTAGTGAAACCCAGCTGCGTCCATAAACATATCTTTCCATAAACATTTAGCATGAAAACGTAATTTTTCGGCTCCAAAATATTCCCCGAACGCTAAATAAATAGTGAAAAACACATCCGCAAAAAAAATATAAACTTTGTAAATAAACAAATACCTCGCCGGCCAGTAGCAAAGAAATTGTTTATTCGCGAAGTAAACTTTGGGCCCCCGAGTGTTTTTAAACATTCGCTTTTTTTTATGCTTATCCAGAAGTTCAATCGGTTGACTCTGGTGGTCTAGCGGAAGGGGGAGTTGAGTTGTAGTTAAAAAATTCATAATCCGGCATCAAAAATAGCCCCGTTTATGTTTATTTGCGCGTGCAGAGGAAGTTGTTGAGATGGAGAGCAGACAGGTGTTGACGGTGATGGTGGAACCGAGAGGTTCTTGCGGGTGAGGTTAGACATAAAAATGCCAGTTCCGCTGGAGTATTTCAAACAAATTTATTTGTGGACATAGCAGAGATAGAAATAACAAGTCGATGTTGAACGAATGCTTCACCACGAATTTGTTTGCATGTGTGACTCAAGAATATGCTCAGTTTTACTCAAGCGGAGTATTTTGGTCAGCGAAAATATAGGAAACCGTGATGGGCAATGACGTATCGATACTGAATCGATATCACTCATTGTTGCATCGATTCGATGCCATCAATATTCTGGGCTAGATAATTAAGTTTATTGAATATTGAGTTTCACATTTTAAAAGATGGAATGTTTAAAATTATAAACCAATTTATAACTTTTATTTAACAAGCTATATGGAAATTATAAACTGTTCATAAAATGTTAAAGATATAAAGATATTCAAAGGACATAGCAGCTCTGTGCAAATGCAGTAACATAATACGATTGGCTAATATTACCTGTGGTAATTATGTATGCAAATTTTATCCGCCTCACCCACGCAAAGAAGTTATAAAGTACTAAACTGCACACGTGTGCAAGCCCATCATTTGTGCTCTTCTTTTTCACAAATAGCATTGTAATACATAGCATTAATAAATAGCCTGTAACAATGGCATTTCGTAACAAATATAATTTATGAAATTCAATATTGCTTTTCTGAATACAAACTTTTTGAGGAGTTTTATGAACATCTTACTGAATAGTTATCGGTGTCATTCTTGAGCCTTAGACAATGGTTTCCAGTTGTTTTTGCGATACTTCTAAATTTTTGTGAGCAATTTATATGAAATATAATTATTTGAGAGCGTATTTATTATAGCACTATAACCAACCTCGGCATTGCCCGGGTTCTTAAAATCGATTTTTGTTTTATTACAATGCTGAAGAATTAAATTCCCTTCCCTCCCGGCAAAACCGTCCATCAAGAAGTCTTTGTTTTACAGCCGTTTAAAATCTGAATTGCTAATTTTAGAAGTTACTAGCAGCATATCCGTTCTTCGTACGGAGTATATAATATAAAGAAACTTATAATTCAGAATCATATGCAAATTATGTTGAAATATCAAATTTATTGCTCCTAAAGAGAAGTTTATGAATATCTGTTTTCATCATGCAAAATTATTTTCACGGGCAGATCTGAAGAATAAAACATCCTGGCCCCTTTCGAAAGCAAATATACAAAAAATATGAAATTGAATCAATATATTCAAAATAACAGTGCTAAAATTGAATGGGACCCGTAGTATTTATATATTCGAATATTCGAAGATATAACCTATATTAGTAGATTACATGTATAAATTGAAAATATCAATAAACCCGTAATTGATTCCAATATATGCCAGAATGAAAGCACTAAAATTATATGGAAATATATATATATATATATATATATATATATATATACATATATATATATGTATATCCCCGTACTACTTATATTGTCGCAGAGTAGAAAATATGCCTGTATGTTAGTAGAAGATTACCCTTATTACAATGTGAGTCCAAAAAATATTTGCCGAAATAAAACAGATGACATAATAATTTGAAAATTTCAATTATCCCCGTAATCTTTATACCAGAAAGTCGTAATTGATTCCAATATATGCCAATATTACGCCTATATACCTGTACTACTTATATTCTCGTAGTTTAGAAGATAACCCGTGCATTTATAGAAGATTACTAGCACAACGTACAATATGTGAGTTTCAAAAATTTTTGTCATAATAAAACAATGGCTTAGAATTAATATAAAAATATCAATAATCCCTGAATCAACAGTCCACGAAAATACCAATAATAATAATGTTTAAACCTGAAGACCGTAATTGATATTATCCAGTCAACAATGCAATGTCAATGAAATTTAATTTATATACATATCTTTGTTATTCAAATCGGAAAAGATTTAATAAAAATCGTATGCTGCATAAACACATTGGATTTACATCCGTTGCTAAATGACATGACATCATTTGTTTCAAATGAATTGATGGGAATCTTATCGGTTGAATAATTCTATCGCCATGGAAGGTTTGGCGACATTTTCGTCAATTTAGCGACAATTTAAAACATCGCCAAATTTATCACCAAGTGGGACTGACAGTCCCATTTTGCGACACATTGGCGAATAATCATCACAATACTATGCCCTAACAAAACACAATTAATTTCATTTATTAAGCGCAATTTTATCAATTTTATTATATTTTTATGGATTTGCAAACATTTTATCAATTTGGTGACATTTTAAAAATTCGCTAAATGTGTTACTAAATACAATGGATGAACTGGCCGACAAATGCTACCTAAACATCATTTCAGTACTCTCTTCTAAAAAAAAAAAAAACTTTAATTTAATTGATTTGCGTCATTTTTATCAATTTGTCGACATTTCCGTCAATTTGGCAACGTTTAAGAAATGTTGCCAAGTTAGCGATATACCTCGAAATTCATAGCTCTGAATTTGCAGAACTGAAGAATAAAACATTTGCTCCCGTTTGCATATACTAAATGAAAACACTAAAATTGCATTAGAAAATATACCCGTTCTACTCTTTTTCTGTTTCAACAGTCGGCACACAAAATAAATTTATTGGCTAAACACAATATATGAGTTTATTAGCTAAACACTATACATAAGCTTGAAAACTCTTTGCCAAAATAAAGGAAAGTGATGTACACAGTCCGTAATTAATATAATTAAAAGACAAATCAAACCTTTCATTTACAAAATATATTTTTACATCTATTTATTTATTATTCAAATAGAAAAAATAATAACAAATATTAACAAACATATTTAATTTAATTGCGTTGCTGAGCAACATAATATAAGAAAGAATCTTCCTCATAAACTGCGAAATTAAATAACCATTTTGATCTCTTCCCCACAAAATGCAGAAATAATAACCATTTTAATTTCTTTATACTTTCCATCGTTTAGTAAATGCTTGACCACTGAGTTAGATTTTCCATTAAAATTCATGTTTCAAACAATTCATGCTTTCAGATAGTGACTAAGTAATGCAAAAATCCTGCACTAAGCTCAGAAATGAAGTTTTAATTCACGTTGACGTTTTAAACAAACGATTTTCATCCTTTCCGTTTGGATAAACCACGGAGTTAGAGAGTAGATCTTCTAGGATAAAGTTCCGTTTTTCATTAATATCTCGACAACCCCTAGTATTAGAAACTCGAAACTTGGGCAAAATTTATGGGGGGCTATTTTAAGGCTACTCACAAAATTTCATTAAATTCGATTCAGCCGTTCTCTCGTGATGATGCGACAAACGAAATATTCGTTTTTCACTAATATCTCGAGAACCACTGGTTATGGAAACTCCAAACATGGACTAAATTTTAAGTGGGGCGATTTCTAGGCTACCCACAAAATTTCATCAAATTCGGTTCAGCCGTTCTCCCGTGAGGATGGGACAAACAGACAGACAGACAGACAGACAGACAGACAGACAGACAGATTTTCAATTTTATTTATATAGATTATCACAGAAACGTAATGTTTTCAGTGAGTGCTTATAATACTGTTGCAATATTATATTTCAATATTCAAATACCTATTTGTAAAATACGGGATTTTAAATTTCTGAATTTTAAATCTTACAACCGAAGCGCCATCTGTCTGAAATTCTAGTTCCGTGAGCAAGACGCTTGTCTGTGATCTTGCCGTCGTGCCTCGAATTAAATTCGAGCCGTATTTTTTCTACGCGTTTTATATAGTGTTTTTAGCACCACAAAGGAAATTTGAGCCTATAAAATAACTAAAAGAATAATTCGAAATTAAAAAAAAAATAACTCCGGGGTGCACTTATTCGGGTCCTGAAATATACGTATGTGCTAAATTTCACTGTCGTACAACACTTACATTTCCCGCTACAGACTGCACAGACAGACAGACAGACATCCACACAGACATTTTCCTTTATTAAGTAAGATTATTAAGTAAATGGTACCAATATAAAGAT
The DNA here is from genome assembly GCA_951213105.1 of Amaurobius ferox. Lineage (NCBI taxonomy): Eukaryota > Metazoa > Arthropoda > Arachnida > Araneae > Amaurobiidae > Amaurobius > Amaurobius ferox. The sequence continues at coordinate 24,354,700 of OX578152.1, forward strand.
GGTAGAATTCTGTTTATCGTGATAACACATGACTGGACATGAGCTAAATAAACAAAATTTCTGTTCATTCAGAAATATCATAAACTTTTAACTACATAATTACACAACTGTTATTTGTAGAAATTAACAATACATTTATGAAGACAGCTTTCATAGGGTGGCAAATGGTGTGTAAATTTCATTTTTGGCCCAACTATTAAGCATTTCAATTCTCCTTTTCATTATTTGTTTCATACATTCATACGAATTTTCAGAAAAACCGGCTGTCATCTCCATAACCAAAGAGGGGGAAACACATAGGGAACCTCGCCCCCTAAACATATCCGGAATTCTACGTTGAAACCATATCAGGTATCATCTGAACTATATTTATTGCTAATTCTGATAAATAGATTCATTGACATTTTTCTGAACTGGAAGTAAACAAAATTCGGAAGTGGAAATCTTTAGTGAACCCCTAATCTTCCTAGGAATTTAATACTGAACTCATATCGGTCATATAGTTCTATATAGCCAGTCTTAATAAATACATGTTTTAAGTAAAAAAATTTAGAATCGAAAATGAAAAATCTGATGTGGGCAGCACATGACTTTCCCTGCAGACTTATATCCACGTTCTCATTATTTTAATTAAATTTGTTTCACTTTTAATTCAATTTTCGTTCACATTCGGTAACTGGACTTATTTTCAAAAGTGGCGTAGAGAAAATACGAAAAACTAAAATATCTCGAGAACGGCTAGTCCTAATGTAATGGGGTTGGTCTCATTCTTTTCTTCGCTAAACATTACGTATTAAACAAGCATTTAATGGATATATTTGAGCATACGTAGTTCTTTAGTTTAGATTTGGACGATTTTTGCGGGCCATTTTGCAAAAAAATGCAGGTTATTTTTTTCCGAATCATACCAAAATCTAATCAGAACCAGGGTGACCCACAAATGACTCATCTGCCGAATTTTGTGAAATTCGGTCCATTAGTTTTTTAGTTAGAGTGGATACAAGCTTTTGCGGGCCATTTTGCAAAAATAAGCGGGTTCTTTTATCCCGAATCGTACCCAAAACTAATCAGCACCAGACTCGCCCACAAGGGACTTACCTACCAAATTTTGTGAAATTCGGTCCATTAGTTTTATAGTTACAGTGGATACAAAATCTGCACAGACAGACACACAGACAGACAGACACACAGACAGATAGACACACAGACAGACAGGCACACAGACAGACAGACACACACACAGACGTCACGCTAAAAATAGTTTTTTCGCATTCTAGAGGTCTCGAAACGTGTAGATCCGTCGAAAACTCGAGTTGTGATTTTCGGCATGATTCCAATACTTTCCCTATACATTTCCATGTATTGCAGGGAAAGTAAAAAGAACAGATACCCGGAAGAGAAAGTATTTAGTACCCCCCCCCCTCACCTCATCCAGAACTTGATACTCAATCCATATCATTCATCATCTAAGAACTCTTTATGGCTATGGGCGTATTTAGGGAGTGTCAGGGGGTGTCAAAGCACTCCCTGGAAAATTATTAGTTTAACTGAAAACTAATATCAGAGAAAAAAAATAAGAAACTTGCTTTTTGGAATTAGAACATTCAACCACAACTGTGTGTTTTTTCTCATGCGTTTATTAATAAAAACAATTTAAACTTTAAATGAAAAACTTAAAATTATTGTATTTGTTATGTTTATGAATGTCCAATTTGTTACTTTCCCTGCAATACATGGTAATGTATAGGGAAAGTATCGGAATCATACGGAAAATCGCAACTCGAGTTTTCGACGGATCTATACATTTTGAGACATCTAGAATACGAAAAAACTATTTTTTGCTTAACGTCTCTCTCTCTCTCTCTTTCTCTCTCTCTCTGTGGTGTGTGTGTGCGCGCGCAATACATGTGTCCACTCTAACTGAAAAACTAATAGACATAATTTCATAAAATTTTGTAGGTAAGTTTCTTTTGAGTGACCCTGGTGCTGATTAGATTTTGGTATAATTCGGGATAAAAGAACCTGCCTTTTTTTGCAGAAAGGGCCTCAAAAATTGTCTTTATCCACTTTAGCTAAAGAACTAATAGACCAAATTTCACAAAATTTATCAGATAAATCACTTGTAGGTTGACCTGGTGCTGATTAGAGTTTGGTACTATTCGGAAAAAAAAGGAACCTGCTTTGTTTGCAAAAAGACCCGCAAAAATCGTTAAATCTAGAAATAAAAGACTACGTTTGTACAAATATATCAATTAAATGTTTACTGGATACGTAATTTTTGAAGACGACAAGATTAAGACCACCCCATTACTTTAGGACAAGCCGTTCTGGAGATATTTTAGTTTTTTCGCATTTTCGCTACTCTACCTTTGCAAATAAGTCCAGTTACCAAATGAAAATTGAAATAAAAGTTCAAATTCAGTGTAATTTAAAGTAATTATGACTGATATTTTGAGCAATTAACCTCAATTTAACAAATTATTGAAGAAATTAAGAGAACGTGAATATAATTCTGCAGGGAAAGTCATGTGCTACCCACATCAGGTTTTTTTTGTTTCTGTCTCCAGGCAGGTTAGAATTCTTTTATGAATGGGGGAATATTTTTTAAAGTTGGTACACACTAATTTTTAAATATTGGCACATACTAATTTTAAAATATGATGCTCATACAATCTATTCAAATTTACTTTGTAACAATACATATTTCAAGGTTGATAGAAATCTCTAAATTTTGAATACAATCCATTTTAGCAACCCCCTGGAAAAAATTCTGCATACTGACATGTTTATAGCCAATCCTGAGAAATAGATCTTTCAGGGAAGTTTTTACTTTCCCTGCAATACATGGTAATGTATAGGGACAGTATTGGAATCATGTCGGAAATCACAACTCGAGTTTTCGACGGAGCTACACGTTTTGGGACCTCTGGAACATGAAAAAACAAGTTTTAGTGTGACGTCTTTGTGTGTGTCTATCTGTCTGTCTGTGTGTTTGTCTGTCTGTTTATATGTATGTCTGTCTGTCTGTGCAATTTATGTATCCACTCTAACTGAAAAATTAATAGACAGAATTTCATAAAATTTGGTATGTAAGTCCCTTGTGGGTGACTCTGGTGCTGATTAGAATTTGGTACGGTTCGGGATAAAAGAACCTGCCTCTTTTGCGAAATGGCCTGCAAAAATCCACCCTAGCCAAAGAACTAATTGGTTAAACTTCCCAAATTTTTGGTAGATAAGTCACTTGTAGATTATTATCCTGATGCTGATTAGATTTTGGTACTATTCGTAATAAAAAACCGTGCGTTTTTTTTTTTTGCGAAATGGCCCACAAAAATTGTATGCATACACTCCACCTGAGAAACTAATAGACCAAATTTTACAAAATTTGGTAGGTCAGATTGTGGGTAACCTTGATGTTGGTTAGACTTTGTTATTATTTGGTATAAAAGAACTTGCTTTATTTACGATATGGCTCGAAAAAATCGTCAATATCTAAATTAAAAATACTAGAAATGTATGAGTTAAAAGCATGTTTTATGCATAATTTTTGACGATGAAAAGAATGAGACCCAACTCCAGTACTCTGAGATGGATCATTCTCAAGATATTTAAGTTTTTTTTTTCAATTGGAGAATTGAAGACGTTTTGACTGTAGTGAAAAAACTATTTCATGAAATTTCTTAAAATTTAGTAGTTATGTCCCTTGGGGTTATTCTGATAGAGGAAAAGCTCGCAATATGGAACCCCACTTTGTTTTTTGTAAGTGCGACTGCATTTTAAGCTAATTTCACTCGTTTTGGGAATGGTTGGTTGCATATGCTAATCAGCTATGTCCACAACAGGAGGAGTAATTTTGAGAATATTTACAGTAACCTTAATAATGCGATTACCAAAAAAAAAGTGAAATCACCTGTTTTTTTAAAGTGCGGGTATTATGGATCCCATGAAATAGTTACAGTTTATTCGTCAAAAATGAACTTTATTGTTGATAAAACGTAAATTATTTACAAAAGTCGCAAATATAAATTTCTTTCACGGCTCCAACACATTTATTGTGTGCTCATAATTCACCCATACACACTTAGTTCTCCATGGAAGTCATCAGTAAAAGCTGAGTCACAGAAGAAACGGTTGGCATTTTGCACACCAGGTTGGTCCTCCCCCCCACTTGGAGATCGAGCGATGAGTCGCCAGAGTGGTCAGAATGGAATGATTGGTCGGAATCACTGTCAGATTCTTGCACGCCCTCTGGGGATGCATATTACCAGCAACACCATCTTGAAGATATCACATCACTACTCCCAAACCTAATCAAAAAGTTGAAGTCTGGTTTCGACGTATTATCATCTAACTAGTGTAATTCAAGGTATGACATCCAAATGTGCGCATTGTGCAACATAAATACCCATAAAATTTGTATATCACTTACCTTGCTAAACATTCGCTCATAGGATGAAAAAATCTGATGTAGGCAACACATGACTTTCCTTATATGATATAATGAATTTACTACTTTTACATTAAAGAGATAGGTTGTTCTTATAGTAGATACTAATATTCTTTCCAAGATATTGAATTTTCGACAATTAGTCGTCATTTTCATTGATTTAGCGTGATTTTTATCCATTTGGCGAGATTTTCGTTAATTTGGCAACATTTCAAAAACTCGCCAAGTTGGCGACATTCCGCCAAATTCGTCGCCAAAATCTCGCCAAGCGTTACGGACGAAGAAATAAGTTATTCTTACAGCAGATAAATGCAAACACAACACAAACATACAAATACAAACGTATTACACAAAGTATCTTTTTTCATGAATGGAACGAGCTAGATCCACGAGAATGATGTCATCCAATTTATCGCATGGTATTACATATAAAAAGTGAGCATGTTTCTCAATAGGAAATATTTCTTTTTTATTTTATATGACTTTTTGATAATTTTTTTGAAAAACGTTCAACATCTCGAGAACGGTTCATGTTAGCGTTTTTTAAAATTTATGTCAATCGTTTTCTAATGAAAAATTACATAAGAAATGTCTATTTTCGTAACTTTATTAGTGGTTTTGATTTTTTGACAATTTTTTCAAAATTTCACTCGAAAATTTAGGGGAGTTCTGAACATTCGATTGCGTATAAAAACAATAGGCTTCCAGTGTTTACGGATTGTGATTTTTGTACCAAATTTGGTTCGAATCGGTCCATTCGTTAATCAGTTATCGTCTCCAGAGACTCACTGACACACGCACACACACATACTTTCACACACACACACACACACATCACTTCAAAAATGTTTGATTCGTGATCCGGGATGCTTGAAACGTGCTCTCCCGTCGAAAACTCGAATTCAAATTTTTGACCCCGTTACAATACTTTCCTTATACATTATGTATATAAGGAAAGTAATTACCAATACTCACAATACAAATGCTCCTTCAATACTGTACGGAATGGTGATCTCTTATCTCAGGTGGAGGGATTAGATTTGATTTACTCCTCCACCACTACAGTGAGCCTCGTTTCAGCCGAGGAACCCAGAGGATCCATAATACCTGTAGGGTCTATATTACCACCTTTCCTTCTACTCATTAGATTTTGATATGATTCAAAAAAACATAACCGATCTTCTTTTTGCTAAATGGCCCACAAAGTTCGTAACAATGTGAAAACATCTGATGTGGGCAGCACATGACTTTCCTTACATAATGCAATGAATTTACTATTTTTACAGCAAAACAATAGGTTATTCTTATAGTAGATACTTATATTCTTTCCAAGATTTTGAATTTTCACCAATTAGTCGTCATTTTCATTGATTTAGCGTCATTTTTATCCATTTGGCGCGATTTTCGTTAATTTGGCAACATCTAAAAAGTCGCCAATTGGCGACATTCCTCCAAATTCGTCGCCAAAATCCCGCCTAGCGTTATGGACGGAGAAATAAGTTATTCTTATAGCATGTAAATGATTATTGGCGCTCAAATGCAAAAGAATGACTCAAAGTATCTTTTGTCATGAATGGAACGAGCTAGATCCATGAGAATGGTGTCATCCAATTTATCGCATGATATTACATATGAAAATTGAACTCAAAAGTCAAAGTTTCTCAAAAGTTAATATATATTTTTTTTAATTCATGGGATTTTTTGATAAATTTATTTGAAAAATGTACAATATTTTGAAAACGGTTCATGCTAGCGTTCTAAAGTTTACGTCAATCGTTTTTTAAGGAAAAATTACATAAGAAATTCTTATTTGCGAAACTTTATTAAAAGTTTTGATTTTTTGATGATTTTTTCAAAATTTCACTCGAAAATTTAGGAGGGTTCTCCACATTCAATTGCGTTTAAAAACAATAGGCTTCCAGAATTCACGAGTGATGAATTTTGTACCCAATTTCATTCGAAAATTTAGGGGGGTTCTCCACATTCAATTGCGTTTAAAAACAATAGGCTTCCAGAATTCACGAGTGATGAATTTTGTACCCAATTTCATTCGAATCGCTCTATTCGTTCGTGAGATATCGTCTCCACAGGCTCACTGACACACACACAGACATCACCTCAAAAATGTTCGGTTCGTGATCAGGGATTCTTGAAATGTGCTCTCTCGTCGAAAACTCGAATTCGAATTTTCCACCCCGTCACAATACTTTCCTTATACATTATGTATATAAGGAAAGTAATAAATGTCTAAAATTGCTGAGATATATTAAGTACTTGTTCTTCGTGTAATTTTTGACAACACGGCAAATAAGACAATCCTCACGGCTTCAGGAAGAACCTTTCTCGAATTATGTTAGTTTTTTTTTAGATTTTGAAGAGCTGAAGTTTTCATTTTTCCAAATGAAACGAAGATATATTAAAACTGCAAATTAGATATAATATCAGAAAAGTATTTATGTTATTTTCTGCAATTAAACTCAATTTAATACATTGTGAAATAAAAAATCTGATGTGGGCAGCACATGACTTTCCCTCCGGATTTATATTCACTTCTCTTCATCTTAATTAAATTTAATTAACTTTTAATTCAATTTTCGTTCTCATTTGGTAACTGGACTTATTTTCAAAGGTGGCGTAGAGAAAATAAGAAAAAACTAAAATATCTCGAGAACATTTAGTCCTAGTGTAATTGGGTTGGTCTAATTCTTTTCGTCGTTAAAAATTACGTATAAAACAAGCATTTGATGGATATATTTAAGCATACATAGATTTTATTTTAGATTTTGACGATTCTTGAGTGCCATTTTGCAAAAAAAGGCAGGTTTATTCTTCCGAATCGTACCAAAATGTAATCAGCACCAAAGTAAACCACAAGCGACTTATCTACCGAATTTTATGAAATTCGGTCCATTAGTTTTTCAGCTAGAGTGGATAGAAACTTTTGCGGGCCATTTCGCAAAGAAAGGCGGGTTATTTTATCCCGAATCGTACCCAAAACTAATCAGCACCAGATTCGTCCACAAGTGCCTTTCTTACCTACCAAATTTTATGAAATTCGGTCAATTAGTTTTTAGTTAGAGTGGATACAAAATCTTCACAGACAGACAGACACGCACACAGACGTCATGCTAAAAATAGTTTATCGTATTCTAGAGGTCTCGAACCGTGTAGATCCGTCGAAAACTCCAGTTGCGATTTTCGACATGATTCCAATACTTTCTCTATACATTACCATGTATTGCAGGGAAAGTAAAAATCTGATGTGGGCAGCACATGACTTTCCCTGCAGACTTATATTCACGTTCTCTTTATTTTAATTAAATTTATTTCACTTTTAATTCAATTTTCGTTCTCATTCGGTAACCGGACTTATTTTCAAAGGTGGCGTAGAAAAAATACGAAAAACTAAAATATCTCGAGAACGGCTAGTCCTTGTGTAATGGGGTTGGTCTTATTCTTTTCATCGTTAAAAAATACGTATTAAACGAGCATTCATTGGATATATTTGAGTATACCTAGTTCTTTAATTTAGATTTTGACGATTTTTGCGGGCCATTCTGCAAAAAAAGGCAGGTTATTTTTTTCCGAATCGTACCAAAATCTAATCAGCTCCAGAGTAACCCAGAAATGACTCATCTGCCGAATTTTGTGAAATTCGGTCCATTAGTTTTTCAGTTAGAGTAGATACAAGCTTTTGCGGGCCATTTCGCAAAAATAGGCGGGTTCTTTTACCCCGAATCTTACTCAAAACTAATCAGCACCAGACTCGCTTACAAGTGACTTACCTACCAAATTTTGTGAAATTCGGTCCATTAGTTTTTTAGTTACAGTGGATACAAAATCTGCACAGACAGACAGACACACAGACACACAGACAGACAGACACACAGACACACACACAGACGTCACGCTGAAAATGATTTTTTCGTATTCTAGAGATCTCGAAACGTGTAGATCCGTCGAAAACTCGAGTTGCGATTTTCGGTATGATTCCAATACTTTCCCTGTACATTACCATGTATTGCAGGGAAAGTAAAAATCTGATGTGGGCACCACATGACTTTCCCTGCAGACTTACATCCACGTTCTCTTTATTTCAATTAAATGCAATTCATTTTTAATTCAATTTTCGTTCTCATTTGATAATTGGACTTATTTTCAAAGGTGGGGTGGAAAAATACGAAAAAAACTAATATATCTCGAGAACGGCTAGTCCTAGTGTAATGGGGTTGGCCTTATTCTTTTCTTCATTAAAAATTACGCATTAAACGAGCATTTAATGTATATATTTGAGCATACGTAGCTTTCTAGTTTAGATTTTGGCAATTTTTGCGGGCCATTCTACAAAAAAAGGCAGGCTATTTTTTTCGGAATCGTACCAAAATCTAATCAGCACCAGGGTGACCTATACGTGACTCATCTACCGAATTTTGTGAAATTCGGTCCATTAGTTTTTCAGCTAGAGTGGATACAAACTTTTGCGGGCCATTTCGCAAAAAAAGGCGGGTTCTTTTATTCCGAATCGTACCCGAAACTAATCAGCACCAGCCCCGCCCACAAGTGACTTACCTACCAAATTTTGTGAAATTCGGTCCATTAGTTTTTTAGTTACAGTGGATACAAAATCTGCACAGACAGACAGACACACAGACAGACAGACAGACAGACACACAGACAGACAGACAGACACACGCACAGACGTCACGCTAAAAATGGTTTTTTCGTATTCTAGAGGTCTCGAAACGTGTAGATCCGTCGAAAACTCGAGTTGTGATTTTCGGTATGATTCCAATACTTTCCCTATACATTACCATGTATTGCAGGGAAAGTAAAAATCAACTTGGATATACCCAGACCTGTGTGGTCAACCATAGTAATCTTCGAAGCTTAAAGAATCTGTATGTTGGTGTGTAGTCGCTCCGTTTGAAAGGCATTTTTTCAGTAGTTATTTTGGGTTTCACGTACATAGCACGAAAGCGAAAGGTCAGAATGGTATTACCACATAGTACGTAAGTGTTCTTGTCTCTGTAAATTCGGATATATGTGAAAGGTACCAGGAGTATTTGAGCTAACAAATGTGTCTTATCATTTTACAAACTGTACGTACATCATTTGCTGTCAGGTGTTGAACTATTTGTTATTAACAGGATTGTGTTTTTACTTTCCCTGCAATACATGGTAATGTATAGGGAAAGTATTGAAATCATACCAAAAATCGAAACTCCAGTTTTTGACAGATCTACATGTTTCAGGACCTCTAGAATACGATAAAACCCTTTTTAGCGTGACGTTTGTGTGTGTGTCCGTCTGTCTGTGCAGATTTTGTAGCCACTCTAACTAAAAAACTAATTGACCAAATTTCATAAAATATAGTAAGTAACTCACTTGTGGGTGTGAATCTGCTGCTGATTAGTTTTGGGTACGATTTGGGATAAAAGAACCCGCCGTTTTTTGCGAAATTGCAAACAAAAATTGTCTGTATCCACTCTAGCTGAAAAACTAAAAGACCGAATTTCACAAAATTAGGTAGATAAATCGCTTGTAGGTCTCCCTGGGGTTGATTAGATTTTGGTACGATTCGAAAAAAAATAACCTGCCTTTTTTGCTATGAAAATAAAATTAGGTTTAGTAAGAATGGCTTTTGAGAGCGGCATTCCCGCAAAGTATGTCGATATATACTCAATTTTGTGACATAAAATTCATATAAATGAAATTAATGTAATTTATATATTTGGGAATAACATATTTTAAATTCCCTTAGTGATCAATAATCTGGTAAATGTAATGGTCTCTTTTGTAGCCGATTGAAGCTTATTTGGAGGATAATTACACTTATCATGAACGATCTGAGTTCTTAAAGCTTACAGATTTTACCACTGCTTGCAGTCTGCAAATCATTAAATAGCAACATTTTTTCTGAAGAACGTAAAGCACCAGAGGTAAAGCACCAGAAGGTAGCAACGTAAAGCACCAGAACGTAAAGCACCAGAAGGTAGTTTGTTATGCCACAAAGTATGAGAGTAAGGAAAATGAATGAATTGATCGGTCATTTTGTGTCGTTTATCTGCTTTTTTGCGTCGTTTATCTGCAATTAGAAATGTGAGATTATAAATATATATTCCAACATTTTTAGCGACAGTTTGAACAACGTTCCGAATTGAAAGTGATTCTTTAATATTTATACAAGATTTATTTGGCATCCAAACCTCGAATTGGAAAATTTTCTGAAAACAATTTTTCTATACTATATTGCATAGTATCAGAAAGAAAAGATTGGATACATCGAGATAAATATTTACTTTCCCTGCAAATATATAGGGAAAGTATTGGAATCATGCCGAAAATCGCTACTCGAGTTTTCGACGGATCTACACGTTTCGAAACCTCTAGAATACGAAAAAAATTATTTTTAGCGTAACGTATGCGTGTGTGTGTCTGTGTGCCTGTCTGTCTGTGCAGATTTTGTATCCACTCTAACTAAAAAACTAATTAACCGATTTTCATAAAATTTGGTAGATAAGTCCCTTGTGGGCGAATTTAGTGCTAATTAGTTTTGGGTTCGACTTGGGATAACAGAACCCACCTTTTTTTGCGAAATGCCAGCAAAAATTGTATCCACCCTAGCTCAAAAACTAATGGACCGAATTTCACAAAATTCGGTAGATAAGTCACTTGTGGATTACTCTGGTGCTGATTAGATTTTGGTACGATTCGGGAAAAAAATAACCTGCCTTTTTCTACGAAATGGCCTGCAAAAACAGTCAAATTCAAAAATAAAAACTACATATGCTCAAATATATCTATTAAATGCTTGTTTTATACGTAATTTTTAACGAAGAAAAGAATAAGACCAATCCCATTACACTAGGACACTAGCCGTGCTCGAGATATTTTAATTTTTTCGTATTTCCTCTACGTCACCTTTGAAAATAAGTCCAGTTACCAAATGAGAACGAAAATTGAATTAAAAGTGAATTAAATTTAAATAAAATAAAGAGAACGTGGATATAAGTCTGCAGGGAAAGTCATGTGCTGCCCACATCGGATTTTTAATTTTTCAGTCGCGGATGAGGATGTGAAGGTAAAGAGAGCAGTCGGTAAATCATTAAAGAGCAACATGTTTTCTGAAGACCAGTAAACACAAGAGGGTGAACGCTAAAAGAAAGAGTTGTGAGACCGGAGGGTAGTATGTTATGCCATAAAGTATGAGAGTAAGGAGAAATGAATGAATTGATCGGTCATTTTGTGTCGTTTATCTGCATGTTAGATATATATAGTATTTTCCTCAAGCATGTAGCACTTTGACTACAAGGAAAATGTTACTTCGTCGGAGTTTTGAATGTTTAGTGTACAAAATGTTATATTGCCATGTGATATTCACAATCAGTTCATCTGATCGTGTTGTTGCTATCTATGGCAACTTTTTGAAGAGTAATTAAGTACACGGAAATGTTTTTAACTTTTTCGAAATATTCTTTTAAATTTATTAGTTTACCATATGTGGGTTGATTTCTACGTTACTGTAATCTAAGTACAGGTACCTTGTTAGCAAGTTGATTGTGTTCGTTTGCACTTTGCCTTCTAAATTTGAAACATTCATCTCACAACTTTGAAATTTTGCACTTAGATGCAGGTTTGTAGTCCAACAAACGCAAAAATCTGATGTGGGCAGCACATGACTTTCCCTGCAGACTAAAATTCATATTCTCTTTATTTTTTTAATAATTCATTAGATTGAGTTTATTTGAACCAAATAACACTAAATTTGCATTTTTAATTCAATTTTTGTTTTTATTTGGTAATTGGACTTTTTTCCGAAATCGCCGTAACAAAAATGCAAGAAATCTCAAATATCTTCAGAACGGTTAGTCCTAAAGTATTATGGAGTGTGTTATATTATTTTCCTCTTAAAAATTGCGTATAAAACGAGAATTTAATTGATGCATTTGAGCATACACTACTAAGTCTTCTTTTTTTTAGATTTTGACGATTTTATAGGCCATTTCATAAAAAAGGCAGGTTGTTCTTTTCCGAATCGTATCAAAATCTAATCAGCACCAGAGAATCTTACAAGTAACTTATCTACCAAATTTTGTGAAATTTGGTCAATTAGTGTTTTAGCTGGATAGGATATATGAAATTTTTGCGGACCATTTCGTAAAAAAAGGCGGGTTCTTCTTTTCCGAATCGTTCCAAATTCTAATTAGCAACAGAGTAACCAACAAGTAACTTATCTACCAAATTTTATGAAATTTGGTCTATTAGTATTTTAGCTAGAGTGAAAAAATTAAATTTTTACCGGCCATTTCGCAAAAAAAAAAGGCGGTTTTTTGTTTTTACGAATCGTACCAAAAACTAATCAGCACCAGGATCACTTTACTTTTTTATCTGGAATTTCACATACCTGTCAATAATACCAGGGAAAAAACTCTTTTTCACAATAGTACTGTTAAACACAACTACATTAAATGCTATTCTATCTATAAATTTGTGATCTATATAATACCTATTGTGCTGATATTGATAAATTTAACTTGATTCCTGCCTGTTTTAAAAAAGCCTGTTTCAATGCGCTTGACATGTTTACTACTTAGTATTCTTGTATCCTATATTCTGTACTTTTTAATTGCTTGAGTGGCTACTGTAACTGGATTTCATCTGTAGTTGCCACGTAAATTGAATAAAATACAATAAAATAAAATAAAATAAATAAAATATCCAAATGACTTACCTACCAAATTTTATGAAATTCGGTCCATTAGTTTTTAAGTTAGAGTGGATACATACATTGCACAGACACACAGACAGACAGACACACACACAGACGTCACGCTGAAAATAGTTTTATCGTATTCTAGAGGTCTCGAAACGTGTAGATCCGTCGAAAACTCGAGTTGCGATTTTCGATATGATTCCAATAATTTCCCTATACATTACCATGTATTACAGGGAAAGTAAAAATTCAAAAATGTAATGGGAGAATGAGGAAAGAAGTGGGTCAATAAATAAAATATATTTAAATAACTTATATAACTGTATTATATAACTTATATATGTTTATTATATAACTTAAGGGTTTCAAACAGTAGAGCGCATCAAGATTTAAACTACCAAATTTCCAATTTTGAATTCAGTAGAGAGGAGGGGTGGTAAAACTGTAAAATTTTATTGTAATTCGTTTTAGAAAAAGCTTCAAATAAAAATATTTGAAATAATTTGGAAATATTTCTCAAACCCATTACGGACAAAATAACAGGGCGCTTCAAGTGCATTAGACAAGCTGAAGAGGTGGGTGGGGTTAGTAAAAGAGAAAGAGGTGGAAAACAGAAAGTTTAAATGTTATCTTTGTTGCAAAAAAAGTAATCAACCCACAATTACAACAAAATCTGATGTGGGCAAAACATGACTTTCCTTATATCATGAAATGAATTTACTACTTTTACAGCTAGAAAAAATGTTATTCTTATAGTAGATACTTATATTCCTTCCAATATAATGAATTTTCTTCAATCAATCGTCATTTTCATTGATTTAGTGTCATTTTTATCAATTTGGCGAGATTTTTGTTAATTTGGCAACAATTAAAAATGTCGCCAAGTTGGCGACATTTCGCCAAATTCGTCGCCAAAATCTCGCCAAGCGTTATGGACACAGAAATAAGTTATTTTTACATTAGATAAATGACTATTGGCGTTCAAATACAAAAGTATTACTCAAAGTATATTTCTTCATGAATGGAACGAGCTAGATCCACGAGAATGATGTCAGCAAATTTATCGCATGGTATTACATAAGAAAAGTGAACATGTTTCTCAATTAGAAATATTTTTTTTTTATATATAACTTTTCAATAATTTTTTTGAAAAAGGTGCAATATCTCGAAAACGGTTCACGTTAGCGCTCTAAAATTTATGTCAATCGTTTTCTAATGAAAAATTACATAGGAAATGTCTATTTGCGCAACTTTAGTAGCGATTTTGATTTTTTGACGATATTTTCAAAATTTCACTCGAAAATTTAGGGGGGTTCTGAACATTCGATTGCGTACAAAAACAATAGGCTTCCAGTGTTTACGGATTGTGATTTTTGTACCAAATTTCGTTCAAATCGGTCCATTCGTTCGTCAGTTATCTCCAAAGTCTCACTGATACACACACACACATACTTTCACACAAACATACTTTCACACACACACACATACACGAACACACAGACTTCACTTCAAAAATGCTTGATTCGTGATCAGGGATGCTTGAAACGTGCTCTCCCGTCGAAAACTCGAATTCGAATTTTCGACCCCGTTACAATACTTTCCTTATACATTATGTATATAAGGAAAGTAAAAATAGATTTTTCTTATAGTAGATACTCATATTCTTTCCAAGATATTGAATGTTCGTCATTTAGTCGTCTTTTTCATTGATTTAGCAGCATTTTTATCCATTTGGCAAGATTTTCGTTAATTTGGCAGCATTTAAAAAGTAGCCAAGTTGGTGACATTCCGCCAAAATCTCGCCAAACGTTATAAACGGAGAAATAAGTTATTCTTATAGCAGATAAATGACTATTAGTGTTCAAATGCAAAAGTATTACTCAATGTATCTTTTCTCATGAATGGAACGAGAATGATGTCACCGAATTTATCGCATGGTATTACATATGAAAAGTGAAGAGGTTTCTCAACAGTCAATATATCCGTGTTCATGCGGAGTACGATCACGTTAAACATGTGGGTCCGAAAGTCCTTCCGAGAGGTTGGTGGTAGGGGAAGGAGGGTACGGTCCCTGTGGATGCCTCCCCCACTGGGTTCCGGTCTAAATTGGGTGGCACTTCCCGACCGTCCAAACTGTTACCTTACACCTTTCTGGTAGGTCGGACGGTCTGGGTTTCAACAACAACAACAGTCAATATATTTCTTTAATTTCTGGAATTTTTTGATAAATTTATTTGGAAAATGTGCAATATCTCGGGAACGGTTCATGCTAGCGTTCTAAAGTTTATGTCAATCGTTTTCTAAGGAAAAAGTACATAAGAAATATCTATTTGCGCAACTTTATTAAAGCTATTGATTTTTTGATGGTTTTTTCAAAATTTCACTCGAAAATTTATGGAGCTTCTGAACCTTCGATAACGTTTAAAAACAATAAGCTTCCAGTATTTACGGATTGTGATTTTTGTACCAGATTTCATTCTAATCCCTCCATTCGTTCGTGAGATATCGTCTCCACAGACTCACTGACACACACGCACACACAGACATCACCTCAAAAATGTTTGATTCGTGATCAGGCATGCTTGAAACGTACTCTCCCGTCGAAAACTCGAATTCGAATTTTGGACCCCTCACAATACTTTCCTTATATATTATGTATAGAAGGAAAGTAAAAACGTATGAGCTGCAGCATTTTTACCCAAATATAGGAAAATAAAGCGGTGAAAATTAAAATGCAATAAAATATTCGAAGATAGTATCAAAAAATCGGGCGCATGGAAACTAATGGAAAAATATCATTTATTTTGAAGTGACTAGAAGAGTAGGAGCGGAAAAAGCGAAAACAGTAAATTTTCGTTTCATCTTAGTTGCAGGAAACCCATAAACAAAAAATCTGATGTGGGCAACACATGACTTTCCTTATATAATGTAATGAATTTACTACTTTTACATTAAAAAAAATCTGATGTGGGCAAGACATGACTTTCCTTATATAATGTAATGAATTTACAACTTTTACAGTAAAAAAATAGGTTTTTCTTATAGTAGATACTAATATTCTTTCCAAGATATTGAATTTTCGACAATTAGTCGTCATTTTCATTGATTTAGCGTCATTTTTATCCATCTGGCGAGATTTTCTTTAATTTGGCAACATTTCGAAAAGTCGCCAAGTTGGCGACATTCCTCTAAATTCGTCGCCAAAATCTCGCCAAGCGTTATGCACTAAGAAATATGTTATTCTTACAGCAGATAAATGACTATTGGCGTTCAAATACAAAAGTATTACTCAAAGTATTTTTTTACTTTCCTTATATACATAATGTATAAGGAAAGTATTGTGACGGGGTCGAAAATTCGAATTCGAGTTTTCGACGGGAGAGCACGTTTCAAGCAGCCCTGATCACGAATCAAACATTTTTGAAGTGATGTCTGTGTCTGTGTGTGTGTGAAAGTATGAGTGCTTGTGTGTGTGTGTCAGTGAGTCTGTGGAGACGATAACTGACGAACGAATGGACCGATTCGAACCAAATTTGGTACAAAAATCACAATCCGTAAACTCTGGAAGCCTATTGTTTTTATATGTAATCAAATGTTCAGAACCCCCCCTAAATTTTCGAATAAAATTTTGAAAAAATCATCAAAAAATCAAAACCGCTAATAAAGTTACGCAAATAGACATTTCTCATGTAATTTTTCATTAGAAAACGATTGGCATTAATTTTAGAACGCTAACATGAACCGTTCACGAGATATTATACATTTTTCAAAAAAATTATGAAAAAGTCACATAAAAAAAAAAATTTCTATTGAGAAACATGTTCACTTTTCTAATGTAACACCATGCGATAAATTGAGTGACATCATTCTCGTGGATCTAGCTCGTTCCATTCATGAAAATATATACTTTGAATAATACTTTTGTATTTAAACGCCAATAGTCATTTATCTGCTGTAAGAATAATTTTTTTCTTAGTGCATAACGCTTGGCGAGATTCTGGCGACGAATTTGGCGGAATGTCGCCAATTTGGCAACTTTTTTGAAATGTTGCCAAACTAATGAAAATCTCGCCAAATGGATAAAAAAGATGCTAAATCAATGAAAATGACGACTAATTGTCGAAAATTCAATATCTTGGAAAGAATATTAGTATCTACTATAAGAAAAACCTATTTTTTTACTGTAAAAGTAGTAAATTCATTACATTATATAAGGAAAGTCATGTGTTGCCCACATTAGATTTTTTCATGAATGGAACGAGCTAGATCCACGAGAATGATGTCACTCAATTTATCGCATGGTATTACATATGAAAAGTGAAAATGTTTCTCAATAGGAAATATTTTTTTTTCCTTTTATATGACTTTTTGATAATTTTTTTTTTGAAAAATGTACAATATCTCGAGAACGATTCATGTTAGCGTTCTAAAATTTATGTCAATCGTTTTCTAATGGAAAATTACATAAGAAATGTCTATTTGAGTAACTTTATTAGTGGTTTTGATTTTTGACGATTTTTTGAAAATTTCATTCGAAAATTTAGGGTAGTTCTGAACATTCGATTGCGTATAAAAACAATAGGCTTCCAGTATTTACGGATTGTGATTTTTGTACCAAATTTGGTTCGAATCGGTCCATTCGTTCGTCAGTTATCGTCTCCACAGACTCACTGACACACACACACACACACACACAGAGACATCACTTCAAAAATGTTTGATTCGTGATCAGGGATGCTTGAAACGTGCTCTCCCGTCGAAAACTCGAACTCGAATTTTCGACCCCGTCACAATACTTTCCTTATACATTATGTATATAAGGAAAGTCAAAATTGTGAAATAAATACTAGTAGAAATACATTATTTCAACCCAAATACAGAAACATAAATAGAAATTTCGATGTTTGATGTTGATTAGCCAAAGAAAGGGAATATTAAAATGTGAGGTGTATGTATGTTAATGTAAATACAATAAAAATATTCGCGTGAGCGTATAAAAAAAACCGACCACAGACATCAGACAGACAGATATACGGGTATCACTCCAAAAATAGTCAAAACTCGTTCAGAATGTCGAAAACATATATTGTCATCAAAATCTTGAATTCGAAAATCTTCGTGAGAACAATTTCTCTATATAATATTGCATAGTATGAGAAAGTACAGATTGGATGCATCGAAATTAATTTTTACATTTTGTAGTCACCAATTCTAGCCGCTCTCGTTTTTCTTAGTTGTGGAAAAAGTAATGAATAGACAATTATATAAGAAAAATATTAGAATTGCTTTATTTAAATCCAAATAGAGGAAAATTAATATGGATACTTCAAGTTGATTAAAAGAGGAAGGAAAGAAATTAAACACAGACGTGAAAACGAAAATACAAAAAAAAAATATTCGAGTTGCGAATAATAAAAAAGTAAAATCTGGTGCACTGAGTCGATAAGTAAATTACCAATTTTTTACTTTCCTTATATACATAATGTATAAGGAAAGTATTGTGACGAGATCGAAAATTCGAATTCGAGTTTTCGACAAGAGAACACGTTTCGAGCATCCCTGATCACAAATCAAGCATTTTTGAGATGATGTTTGTGTGTGTGTGTGTCAGTGAGCCTTTGGAGACGATATCTCACGAACGAATGAAGCGATTCGAATGAAATTTGGTACAAAAATCACAATCCGTGAATATTGCAAGCCTATTATTTTTAAACGTAATCGAATTTTCAGAACCCCCCACCCCCTAAATTTTCGAGTGAAATTTTGAAAAAATCATCAAAAAATCAAAACCTTTAATAAAGTTACGCAATTAAACATTTCTTGCGGAATTTTTCCTTAGAAAACGATTGACATAAACTTTGGAACGCTAGCATGAACCGTTCTCAAGATATTGCACATCTTTTAAATAAATTTACCAAAAAATCCCATTAATTAAATAAAATATATTAATTGTTGAGAAACATGTTCACTTTTCACATGTAATATCATGCGATAAATTTAGTGACCTCATTCTCGTGGATCTAGCTCGTTCCATTCATGAGAAAAGATACTTTGAGTAATACTTTTGTATTTGAACGCCAATAATCATTTATATGCTATAAGAATAAACTTATTTCTCCGTCCATAACGCTTGGCGAGGTTTTGGCGACAAATTTGGCGGAATGTCGCCAACTTGGCGACTTTTTAAAATATTGCCAAGTTAACGAAAATCTCGCCAAATGGATAAAAATGACGCTAAATCAATGAAAATGACGACTAATTGACGAAAATTCAATATCTTGGAAAGAATATAAGTATCTACTAGATGAAAAAACCTATTTTTTTTATTCTAAAAGTAGTAAATTCATTGCATTATATAAGGAAAGTCATGTGTTGCCCACATCAGATTTTTTATTTTTGCAATCACTGGGGAAAAAGATATGGTTAAAAAGACCAAAAATTCAAAATTAATTAACGAAAAATGTACCAAAATTTCAGATACATCATCCTAATTAAATTATAGGATAATTAACACGGATTCTTTAATTTAATTCGAAAAATAGCTATAAAATGTGAGTGTGTTTAAACGGAGTGCGTCTGTGTACGGAAATTAAATATTCAACTGTAATAAAAAAAAACTAAGCCCATTGACACCAAAGCAGATGCTAAAAAGATAATTTTTGTTTTTTACTTTCTTGACAGTTAAAAAGTAATGAATGAAAATTTTTGGAGATATATAATATTAACTCAAAAAGGGAAAAATAACATAGTCATTTGGGGTTAAATAAGGAAATAGGAAATTAGGTAAGAAAATTTGGATGCACAAAAATGTAATAATATATATATACAGGGTGCCAATGGCTATTTATTTCCTTAACCGTTAGTCACATAGAGATATACTTCCAATTGCAAAAATGTTTTAAATTTTAAAATATACAAGGCCCACTCAATAAGTCGCCGGTCTAACTAAGAAAAACAATTTTTTTTTAGAAATTCAACTTTATTCATCAACATACTCTCCTTCAAGAGTGATGCATTCATTCCAACGCTCCTCTAACTTTTCGATGCGTTTTTTGTAGAATGATTTGTCTTTGCTCTCAAATTAGGCCTCAGTTTTGGCAATCACTTCTTCATTTGAGCCAAATTTATTTCACTGGAGCATCTTTTTGGTGTCTGCAAAAAGCCAGTAGTCGTTGGGGGGGGGCAGATCTGGAGAGTACGGTGGGTGAGGAAGCAATTCGAAGCGTAATTCATATAATTTAACCATCGTTTTCATCGACTTGTGACACGGGGCATTGTCTTGGTGGAAAAGCACTTTTTTCTTTTGCGTGTAAGACCGTTTTTTCTTGATTTCTACACTCAATCGATCCAATAATGCCATGTAATATTCGCTATTGATAGTTTTACCTTCCAAAATACGGATACCATAACCTTGCCAGCTGACTTTTTAAGGTTTTGGGTCGCTTTGGACGACTTTCACCGACAGCTGTCCACTCAGCTGACGATCATTTTGATTCAGGTGTGTAGTAATGGATCCATGTTTCATCCATTGTCACATACCGACGCAAGAAATTCTTCTTATCTCGCTTAAACAACTCCAAACAGCGCTCTGAATCGTCGACGCGTTGTTAATTTTGGTCCGGTGTGAGCAAATGCGGCATCCACTTCGAAAGCAACTTAAGCATGCTCAAATTTTGGTGTAAAATAGTAGACACACTACCTTCTGATATCTTTAAGGTGTCAGCTATCTCACGCAACTTCACTTTACGGTCTTTCAAAACTATTTTGTAGACTTTTTTTATGTTTTCCGGAACAACTGCCGATTTTGGGCGACCAGAACGTTCAGCATCATCAGTGCTTGTACGACCGCGTTTAAATTCAGCATACCAGTCAATAACAGTTGATTTCCCTAGTGCAGAGTCTCCATAACGCTTATCAAGCCACTGTTTGGCTTCAACAGTATTTTTCCCCATCAAAAAACGATGTTTAATTAACACACGAAATTCTTTTTTATCCATTGTTTTGAAAATTATAAAACTGGGTTCACTAAAACCACTGTAACCTATAAACTAATTGTCAGAATGTCATGAAATTTTGACACGTGTCGTTTGAAGGTTGCTACTATTCAGAAATCATATGGGTCTGTCAACAGTGTTGCCATGTGTGTGTCAGACCGGAGACTTATTGAGTGAAGTGTTATTATTTTAGAAGCAGTTAAAATCAATAAATACATTTCTGAAAGAAATAGGAAATATTGGGTTGGAGGGAAAGTTATGTCGTATATTAAATAGGCAGGTGATTTTTCTTGTAAATAAAAAGAACATCTGTAACAAGTCGAGAAATTGCAGAAGAGTTTGGCATTCATCATACAACTGTTGGAGATCACATTAAATCTCTTGGGTTTGTGTTAAAGCAAAGTTTTTGGGTTCCACATGAATTAACGGAAAAGAATTTGTCTGATCGTGTAAGAATGTGTTAATCACATCTGATTAGACACATGTGGAGCCGTTTTTGGACAGGCTGGTTACTGGAGATGAAAAGTGGATTCTTTACGAGAATATTAAGAGAAAAAAAATCTTACTGCAAACCAGGAACATCATCAGCAACAGTTCCAAAACCAAGTATCCGTCAACGAAAAGTACTGCTTTGTTTGTGGTGGGACAGGAAAGGTCCAGTGTACTACGAGTTGCTGAAACAGGGGAAAGCCATCAACGCGGATCTGTACTGCAATCAGCTGGAGAAATTGAATGCAGCTATCAAAGAAAAAAGGCCAGCATTAGCCTCCAGAAAAGGAATAGTGTTCCACCACGATAATGCTCGCAAGCATACTGCAATGGTGACACAACAAAAACTGAATGCGTTAGGATGGGAAGTCCTTAGTCACCCACCGTATTCACCTGACATTGCACCATCTGATTATTACCTGTTCAGATCTCTGCAAAATTATTTAACGGGAAAAAAAATTCACGTCTTTTGAAAGTGTTTCTAAGGCAGTTGCTGACTATTTTAATTCCAAGGATGAGAACTTCTACAAAACAAGAATTCACAGGTTACCTGAAAGATGGCAACAGGTTGTAACAAATAACGGAGCATATATAATTGATTAATATTAAACACATATTTTTATAAATGAATTCAAATATTTTCTTTAAAATACGACAGAACTTTCCCTCCAACCCAATATAAATTTTTATACGGTCGCCCAGTCCTACCAATGCTATTTAGGAAAATCATCCTCATACAATTTCATGCAAAATAAAAAAAAAATCTTCCTTTTACGACTAAAATTCACCGAGTTGTGTAGCCTTAAACTTTCTGGCTTAACTCGCTTTTCCACGCATAAAAATGTCCTGTTTCAGGCAACCAACCAATCAGGGATCGTATTGGCCATTTCTCCAGGCAAGCAACCAATCACGGACCGTATTGGCCATTTCTCAGCACAAAAAATGCTCCAACTTAAACAGCTATAAGTCGGCCAATTCTGGTCGTAAAAAGATGATTTTTACTTTCCTTATATACATAATGCATAAGGAAAGTATTGTGACGGGATCGAAAATTCGAATTCGAGTTTTCGACGAGAGAGCACGTTTCAAGTATCCCTGATCACGGATCAAACATTTTTGAGGTGATGTATGTATGTGTGTGTGTGTGTGTGTGTGTGTGTGGAGATGATAACTTACGAATAAATGGACCGATTCGAACGAAATTTGGTACAAAAATCACAATCCGTAAATACTAGAAGTCTATTGCTTTTATACGCAATCGAATGTTCAGAATCCACCTAAATTTTCGAATGAAATTTTGAAAAAAATCATTAAACAATCCAAACCTTTATTAAAATTACGCATGTAGACTTTTCTTATGTAATTTTTATTAGAAAACGATTGACACAAATTTCAGAAAGCTAGCATGAACCGTTCTCGAGAAATTGCACGTTTTTAAAAAAAAATTATCAAAAAGTCATGTTAAAAAAAAAAAAAAAAAAAAAAGCATTACCTATTGAGAAACATGTTCACTTTTCATTTGTAATATCATGCGATAAATTTGGTGACATCATTCTCGTAGATCTAACTCGTTCCATTCATGAAAAAGATACTTTGAGTAAAACTTTTGTTTTTGAACGCCAAAAGGCAGTTAACTGATGTAAGAGTAACTTATTTCTCTATCCATAACGCTTGGCGAGATTTTGGCGACGACTTTGGTGTAATGTCGCCAACTTGGCGACTTGTTCAAATGTTGCTAAATTAACGAAAAACTCGCCAAATGGTTAAAAATGAGGCTAAATCAATGAAAATGACGAATAATTGACGAAAATTCAATATCTTGGAAATAATATATCTACTATAAGAATAACCTATTGTTTTTACTGTGTTGTTTCCAATCCCCTTGGTGTAGGAAAGCCTATACCAAATCCAAAAGACCCTGCCGCAAAAGAGAAAGTTGTTTTTACTGTTAAAGTAGTAAATTCATTGCATTATAAGGAAAGTCATGTGTTGCCCACATCAGATTTTTTTTTTGCATAAAATTGTATGTGTATGAGTTTCTTAAATATAATTAGTAAGACCTGGGGAGTGTTGCTCTTGTTAAAACCCAGACCGTCCGACCAACCAGAAAGGTGTAAGGTAACTGTTGGACGGTCGGGAAGTGCCACCTAATTTAGACCGGAATCCAGTGGGGGAGGCATCCACAGGGACCGTACCCTCCTTCCCCTACCACCAACCTCCCGGAAGGACTTTCGGACCCACATGTTTGTACTCCGCGTGTCCACCATGTTTGTGTCCACCTGATCGTACTCCGCATGAACACGGCGGCAGTTTTGGCAGTGGCTGGAATCGAACCCGGGCCTACCTAGTGCAACTCCAGCGTGCTAACCAATGGGCTACTGCGCCCCGACCTGGGGAGTGTTGAGACCCAGACCGTCCGACCTACCAGAAAGGTGTAAGGTAACTGTATGGACGGCCGGCGACCTGGGGAGTGTTGAAGGCCCAGACCACACGACCAACCCAGGGGTTTATGGTAACAAATTGTGTGGCCGGAACCTGGGGAGTGTGTAAAAACTTATATTTCGTATTTATTTCAGAATTGCATTTATTGATTTAAACTGTTTCTAAGATACTAGATTTTAAAATTTAGAACATTTTTGCAATGGAAGTGTATCTCTGTGACTAACGGTTGAGGAAATAGGAGGAGGCACCGATAGCTCTGGACACCCTGTATATATGAGTGGAGTATTGAAGATCACGCGCATCATGACTGGGAGAAAACTGAGTTTTTCTTGTAAAAATAAGTAGTCTTGATGAGTGTGTTTTCCAGCGGGAAGGAGGAATAGGGGCAGATAAAAAATTCGTTCTTTATAATCTTATAAAATGTAATGAAAGAAAAAATTGAAACAATGTTCAGAAAGATATACTCCCCCCCCCCCCCCCCCTCACAAATATAGGGAAAATAACACTGAGGATTTAGGTTGATCAGTAAAACAGGGTGTTTGGTGTATGTGAGGAGGATGGAATTAAAATAATATCGAAACATTCATGTGGTGCATGAAAAAAATGGGGCACTATTAAGAGAGAAATATGACTATCTTTTTTTTTTTTTTTCATTCAATGTAGAAAATGAAAAACGGCCCGTTTCAATATTTTTAGTCTTAAAAACATTGAACGAACACATCCGATTTCTTTTTTTCAGGATGTATCAAGCCACGTTATGTATAAGCTAAAATTACACAGTTACTGCAATTTATTTAGAAAAGGAAGGGTGAAAAAAAAATGGGACGATTAGAATTAAAGAAATTTCGGAAATGTGGCGTGATAAAGTTAAATTAAAGGCAAAAGCAGAATTAATAAAAATGCATATAGTATAATTTTGCATTCTGTATGTGGATTAAGTTCTTTTAACTGCGGAACCCTTACTGAGCACATTAAGATCATAAGTTATTTTTAATTTGTTTCAATAAATATCACACAAACTTGATTTAATTCAGAGCCTAAACTAATTTTAGTGGCTAGAATAATGTTGATAAACTAAGCTTTTGGAGATAGAATAATGTTGATAAACTAAGCTTTTGACGCTAGAATAATGTTGATAAATTAAGCTTTTGGCGCTAGAATAATGTTGATAAACTAAGCTTTTGACGCTAGAATAATGTTGATAAATTAGGCTTTTGGTGCTAGAATAATGTTGATAAACTAAGCTTTTAGCGCTAGAATAATGTTGATAAACTAAGCCTTTGGCGCTAGAATAATGTTGATAAACCAAGCTTTTGGCGCTAGAATAATGTTGATAAACCAATCGTTTGGTTCTAGAATAATGTTGATAAACTAAGCTTTTGGTACTAGAATAATGTTGATAAACCAAGCTTTTGGCGCTAGAATAATGTTGACAAACTAAGCTTTTGGCGCTAGAATAATGTTGACAAACTAAGCTTTTGACGCTAGAATAATGTTGATAAACTAAGCTTTTGGTGCTAGAATAATGTTGATAAACTAAGCTTTTGGTGATAGAATAATGTTGATAAACTAAGCTTTTGGCGCTAGAATAATGTTGATAAACTAAGCTTTTCGTGCTAGAATAATGTTGATAAACTAAGCTTTTTGGCTCTAGAATAATGTTGATACACTAAGCTTTTGGTGCTAGAATAATGTTGATAAACCAAGCTTTTGGAGCTAGAATAATGTTGATAAACAAAGATATTTTCAAGTTTTATCCTAAATTTCAAAATAAATTGAAGTCTCGGCACTGCTATGAAGATTTCATGGGCATATGTATTGAATTAGTCAGAGAGTTATATGAGTCCAAATTTCTAAATTTCAAAGTTTCATTAACAGTTTCATTCAAAGGGGTTTTGAGAAGTAAAATTATCCTCTATAAAATTTTGCTTTTAGATACAAAATTTGTTTTAAAATTCTATGAACTAATTCGCAAATTATTAAATTTATTCACATACACTCTAATCTAAAAAATGAATCAACTCAAATTCTCTTGACCCTGCATACGAATAATTTCTACTTGGATATACATTTGAGAATATGAATATTTTGAGAATATTACTTATTCTTGACATGATTGGTATTCTTAGTTTCTGATTTTGAGATAATACACGTAAGCTATTATATAAACAAACTTAGAATTTAAAACAAGAACACTCGGATATTGTGAAGTTTTTTCCCAACACCATTCCACCTATTTTTCTAGTCAAATGTAATCATCAGACATATTTTTCAATTATTTACGTTACATTGCAACTCTGATATTTACTTTTGCAAAATCAAAGAAAAACTAAGAAATTACGTCTTTTACCACCCACCACCTACCTCCTCCAAGTGAATGCAAAAATGAAAATTTTGATGCTTCAAGTGAATGCAGAAATGAAAATTTTGATGTTTTCTCTTATTCTTGATGCGTCGTTTTTATTTGATCCATCAATTAAATGTTATAATTTTTTACTTTCCCTGCAATACATGGTAATGTATTGAGAAAGTATTGGAATCATGCCGAAAATCGCTACTCGAGTTTTCGACTGATCTACACGTTTTGAGACCTCTAGAATACGAAAAAACTATTTTTAGTGTGACGTCTGTGTGTGTGTCTGTGTGTCTGTCTGTCTGTGCAGATTTTGTATCCACTTTAATTGAAAAACTAATGGACCGAATTTCACAAAATTTGGTAGGTTACTTGTAGGCGAATCTGGTGCTGATTAGTTTTGGGTACGATTCGGGATAAAAAAAACCCTGCCTTTTTTTAGAAATGGCCCGCAAAAGCTTGTATCCACTCTAGCTGATAAACTAATGGACTGAATTTAACAAAATTCGGAAGATAAGTAACTTGTGGGTCACCCTGGTTCTGATTAGATTTTGGTAGGATTCGGAAAAAAATAATCTGCCTTTTTTTGCAAAATGGCCGCAAAAATTGGCAAAATCTAAATTAAAAAACTATGTATACTCAAATATTACCATTAAATGCTCGTTTAATACGTAATTTTTAACGATGAATAGAATAGGACCAACCCAATTACACTTAGGACTAGCCGTTCTCGAGATATTTTAGGTTTTTCGTATATTCTCTACGCCACCTTTGAAAATAAGTCCAGTTATCAAATGAGAACGAAAATTGAATTAAGAGTGAATTAAATTTAATTAAAATAAATAGAACGTTGATATAAGTCTGCAGGGAACGTCATGTGCTGCCCACATCAGATTTTTTAATTTACACTTCGTAATTTATAACTCTTCCTCTTTTAAAAAAAAAAATCCACTTCAAGTGTACAAGTTTTTATCTGCATTTTGATTAGGTTCATGTATTTATTAAATTTTGTTAAGATGATAAATTTCGTTAAGAAGATTCGTTTATTTTTTTTAAAACTTTAAAAAAGCTGAATTTAACATTTTTTATTTTCTAATTTCCTAAACTCCACATTTTATTACTCTCTTTCTTGGTATGATTCGGGATAAAAGAACCTGCCTCTTTTTTTGCGAAATGGCAAAAATCGCAAAAATCGTATGTATTATCCAATTTAGCTAAACACTTAATTGACTAAATTTCACAAAATTGGTTAAATAAGTCACTTGTGGGTTACCTCGGTGCTGATTAGATTTAGATTCTTAAAGAAAGAACCTGCTGTTTTTTGCAAAATGGCCCGCAAAAATCGCCAAGATCTAAAATAGAAGATTACGTATGCTCAAATGTATCGATTAAATGCTTGGCTTATACGTAATGTTTGATGATGAAAAGAATAAGATAAATCCCATTACTCTAGGACTAGCCGTTCTCGAGATATTTTAGTTTTCTGCATTTTTGCTACACCGTCTTTGAAAATATGTGCAGTTACCAAATGAAAACGAAACGTGAATTAAAAGTGCAAGTTCAGAGTAATTTCAAATAAGTCTGTGTGTTAACTCATGCAATAAAACTCAATTTAATGAATTGCTAAAGAAAAAATGAATAAGCCTATAAGGAAAGTCATGTGCTGCCCACATCAGATTTTTACTTTCCCAGCAATATGGTAATGTATACTGCTGTACCGGCATGATTCCAATACTGGAAAGTATTGGAATCATGCCGAAAATCACAACTCGTTTCGACGGATCTACACGTTTCGAGACCTCTAGAATACGGAAAAACTATTTTTAGCTTGACGTCTGTGTGTGTGTCTGTCTGTCTGCCTGTGTGACTGTGTGTCTGTATGTGTGTCTGTGTATCTGTCTGTGTGTCTGTGCAATGTATGTATCCATTCTAACTCAAAAACTAATAGATCAAATTTCATAAAATTTGGTAGGTAAGACCCTTGGGTGTGACCTTGGTGCTGATTAGTTATTAGTACAATTCGGAAAAAACAACCCGCCTTTTTTTCGAAATGACCCGCAAAAGTCTCATGTATTCACTCTAGCTGAAATACAAATTGACGAAATTTCACAAAATCGTCAATACCTAAAAAAAGACTACGCATGTTCAAATGTATCAATTAAATGCTTCTTTTATACGTAATATTTGATGAGGAAAAGAATAAAAACAACTCTATTACTCCAAGACTAAGAGTTCTCGAGATATTTGAGATTTTTCGCATTTTTTATGCCGCCTTTGGAAAAATGTTCAATTACCAAATAAAAGATAGAAATTGAATTAAAAATGCAAATTTAGTGTCATTTTGTGCAATTAAACTCAATTTAACGAGTTCTTAAAGAAATAAAGAAAAAATGAATTTGAGTCTGCAGGGAAAGTCATATGCTGCCCACATCAGATTTTTTTACTTGTGACACTTTAGAATTTACGATTTCAATCACCTAAAAGGCCAGTACTCAATGGCACCATGACACACTAAGAGATTCAGAGTATTTTACAGATGCCATTTCTTCCATTTCAATTAGGCTTTCTTCATCTTTGTCTCCACAATTAAAAAAAAAAAATCTGATGTGGGCAACACATGACTTTCCTTATATAATGTAATGAATTTACTACTTTTACAGTAAAAAAAAATAGGTTTTTCTTATAGTAGATACTAATATTCTTTCCAAGATATTGAATTTTCGACAATTAGTCGTCATTTTCATTGATGTAGCGTCATTTTTACCCATTTGGCGAGATTTTCGTTAATTTGGCAACAATTCAAAAATTCGCCAAGTTGGCGACATTCCGCCAAATTTGTCGCCAAAATCTCGCCAAGCGCTATGAACGAAGAAATAAGTTATTCTTACAGCAGATAAATGACTATTGGCTTTCAAATACAAAAGTATTACTCAAAGTATATTTTTTCACGAATGGAATGAGCTAGATCCACAAGAATGATGTCACCCAATTTATCGCATGGTATTGCATATGAAAAGTGAACATGTTTCTCAATAGGAAATATTTTTTTTTTATTTTATATGACTTTTTGATAATTTTTTTGAAAAATGTGCAATATCTCGAGAACGGTTCATGTTAGCGTTCTAAAATTTATGTCAATCGTTTTCTAATGAAAAATTAATTAAGAAATGTCTATTTGCGTAACTTTATTAGTGGTTTTGATTTTTTGACGATTTTTTCAAAATTTCATTCGAAAATTTAGGGGGGTTCTGAACATTCGATTGCGTATAAAAACAATAGGCTTCCAGTGTTTACGGATTGTGATTTTTGTACCATATTTGGTTCGAATCGGTCCATTCGTTCGTCAGTTATCGTCTCCACAGGCTCACTGACACACACACACACACACAGACATCACCTCAAAAATGTTTGATTCGTGATCAGGGATGTTTGAAACGTGCTCTCCCGTCGAAAACTCGAATTCGAATTTTCGACCCCGTCACAATACTTTCCTTATACATTATGTATATAAGGAAAGTAAAAAATTCTATCTTCTAGTACACGTTTGATCAGTACGAGAAAGATGACAATTTTATACTTGCTTTGAAAAACACAAATATGAACGCAGAAGGAATTGCAGTTAGATTTCGTGGAAAAGATCGTCTGCTTTCACACATATTTACATTTTCAGCCATTTTGGAATCTGTTCAAGTTGCTGGAATGTTTTAACTCCACAAGTTTTTGAGGAAAAGCAGAGAGAAAAAAGAATTAATGATGCTTTTTCGTGGTCTGCCGTGTAAACCTGCGTGTGTGGCAGAAGTCAGAATTTATTTTAAGCCCTGAACATCCCACTATTTGTAAATTTTAAAAGTTTGTTTATATTGCTGTGATTCTGGAAATATATACCCTTGTGTGCAAATATTATCATAATTAGGGTATCAGTAGTAGATGATCTAGATTTTGAACAGTGTTTCAATATTCCAAAACCGCTGTACCCATGGATGCAATGGTACCAAAAATTTAAATTGTGATTTTATATTTTTGAACGAAATTAGGTTCGAATGTAGGTTGCGAATGTAGGTAGATCTGCTGCATTCCGACATAATTGTGTGTACGTACTGAAATTTCAGGCATGTACTATTTTTCTTTCCGTACTATATTTCACCTTGTATTATTTTAACTTTCCTTATATACAATAATGTATAAGGAAAGTATTGTGACGGAGTCGAAAATTCGAATTCGAGTTTTGGACGGGAGAGCACGTTTCAAGCATCCCTGATCACGAATTGAACATTTTTGAGGTGATGTCAGTGTGTGTGTGTGTGAAAGCATGTGTGTGTGTGTGAAAGTATGTGTGTGTGTGTGAAAGTATGTGTGTGTGTGAAAGTATATGTGTGTGTGTGAAAGTATGTTTGTGTGTGTGAAAGTATATGCGTGTGTGTGTGTGTGAAAGTATGTGTGTGTATGTGTGTGTGTGTGTGTGCGTGTGTGTGTGTGTGAAAACCTCAGACCACACAACTGACCCGAAGGCTTAGAGTAGCTATTTGTGTGGCCGTGTGTGCGTGTAAAAGTATGTGTGTGTGTGGGGGGGGGTGTCAGTGAGTCTGTGGAGACGCTATCTCACAAACGAATGAAGCGATTCGAACGAAATTTGGTACAAAAATTACAATCCATGATTACTAGAAGCCTGTTTTTTAAACACAACCGAATGTTCAAAACCCCTCTAAATTTTCGAGGGACATTTTGAAAAAATCATCAAAAACTCAAACCCTTAATAAAGTTACGCAAATAGACATTTCTTATGTAATTTTTCCTTTAAAAACGATTGACATAAACTTTAGAACGCTAGCATGAACCGTTCTCGCTCATTTTCAAATAAATTTATCAAAAAATCCCATAAATTAAAAAAAAAATATTAACTGTTGAAAACCATGTTTACTTTTCATGTGTAATATCATGCCATAAATTTTATTTTTGTTTGGGCACTATTTTCCAAAATTCGGCGTACTCCTTTTCCTCCCCCTTTTCTTTAAAAATAACTTCCAAGTGTATATTGTTTTTCATGTCAATAAATTCGTCAAATAGCTCTGCGTAATTACATTCCAATACACCAACCAGTTCTGATATTATTGCCGTTTCAATTGCCAGGGATTTTCTACGAGCAACAGCATATTCTTGATTTTCCTTAAATCTTGAAATTTACTTTTAAATTCTTCGGATAGTGCAGTTACATAATTTGAAATGATTGTATAGTTTTCTAATACCATCCTGTTTAGCTTTTGTCCGGGTTGGAAAAATTTTGCAGTATTTGGCTTTGTATTTCTTCGTAATAAATGTTTAATTTTTCTTCGAAAGAAAATATTTTATTTGCTATCTGTGAAATTATCTTATTTTCACCCTGTAAATCACTATTGAGACTATTAAACTTCTTTGTAATGTCGCATAGAAAAGATAGAATACACCACCATCCATCATTTTGCAGTTTACTGTAAATTTTATTGTTTTGCTGTAAGAATAACATTATTTCTTGTCGCAAAGAAAAAAAACTTTCCAAAATATTCCTCTGCTAATCCAACGCACCGAGGTATGTTAAAGAACGTCGCTATATTGACTACCCACTTCATCCAAAAAACTTTTAAATTTTCTGTGGTTCAGTTCTCGTGTTCGGCTATAATTCACTATACTTATGACAGGTTTCATCACAGTTTCTATTTCGGGATTACCAATACGTGCAGCCGAGTTTTCCTGGTGGATAATGCAATGAAATGTTATTAGATTTGTCAAATTATATTTCTGTTTCAGTAGGGAAATAAATCCATTTTCGGATCCAGCCATTGAAGGACAGCCATTAGTACACACACAAACTAATTTTTCTTTTATATCTATCTTGTTCTGCTCCAGAAAAGTGCAAATAATATCGAAATAATCTGTGCCTCTAGTTCGGTGCTTCATTGGAAGAAATTTCAAAATATCTTCGCGAATTGAGTTCTGTTCAGTAACAATATTTTACAAAAGCAGAGCATTGTGATGTTGCTGAATTATCCATGCTGGAATCAAAAGCCGGACTAAAAAACTTGTAGTTTATCAAGTCGTCAATTATATTATTATAAATATGCTTTGCGATATCTTCAATACGTTTAACACAGGTAGAATCTGAGAGCTGGATTTTTTTTTATTTCCGAAATTAATTGATTTTTGTTACTAAATTTATCAAACAGTACATTGGAAGCATTTATAAAGCACTCCCTCACAATTTCTGCATCAGTAAACGGTTTAATATGTTTTCCAAGGATATAACAAATTTCATACGATGCCTTTGTTACCCGCTACATCTTATGACATTATTACTGACATAGCATTTTCTTGCTGTTGCAATGACTTTTTAAAAAAAAGCCAATTTCTCACGTCTTATGAGAGATCCCTGAGGAAAAGCGTCATTGAACGATTTGTGTTTAATAGTAAAATGACGAGCAATATTATATTTTTTTAATATAACACTTTCACGACAGGTCTCAAACAAGTTGCTGAACCATGTTTGTGTCTTGCACTGCAAAATAGCCAGCTTCTTAATCGTCTTGAAAACAATCTATTTTCATCGCATATTTTTCGTTTGTATTTGGAAGAAACTCCTGACATGGTGGATAATTAAAAATTACAGTTTCACACATAAAACGGTCGCTAGTTCACTGTGATTTGTTATCACTAACCAACTCTTACAATTAGAGAAAAATTTGATAAGGACAACATATGACTTTCCTTATATAATGCAATGAATTTACTACATTTACAATAAAAAAAATCTGATGTGGGCAACACATGACTTTCCTTATATAATGTAATGAATTTACTACTTCTACAGTAAAAAAAATATGTTTTTCTTATAGTAGATACTAATATTCTTTCCAAGATATTAAATTTTCGACAATTAGTCGTCATTTTCATTGATTTAGCGTCATTTTTATCCATTTGGTGAGATTTTCGTTAATTTAGCAACATTTGAAAAAGTCGCCAAGTTGGCGACATTCCGCCAAAATCTCGCCAAGCGCTATGCACTAAGAAATAAGTTATTCTTACAGCAGATAAATGATTATTGGCGTTCAAATACAAAAGTATTACTCAAAGTATCTTTTTTCATGAATGGAACGAGCTAGCTCCATGAGAATGATGTGACTCAATTTATCGCATGGTATTGCATATGAAAAGTGAACATGTTTCTCAATAGGGAATATTTTTTTTTTTTATAAGACTTTTTGATAATTTTTTTGAAAAATGTACAATATCTCGAGAACGGTTCATGTTAGCGTTCTAAAATTTATGTCAATCGTTTTCTAATGAAAAATTACATAAGAAATGTCTATTTGCGTAACTTTATTAGTGGTTTTGATTTTTTGACGATTTTTTCAAAATTTCATTCGAAAATTCAGGAGGGTTCTGAACATTCGGTTGCGTATAAAAACAGCAGGCTTCCAGTGTTTACGGATTGTGATTTTTGTACAAAATTTGGTTCGAATCGGTCCTTTCGTTCGTCAGTTATCGTCTCCACAGGCTCACTGACGCACACACACATACTTTCACAGACACACACACACACACACACACACACACAGACATCACTTCAAAAATGTTTGATTCGCGATCAGGGATGCTTGAAACGTGCTCTCCCGTCGAAAACTCGAATTCGAATTTTCGACCCCGTCACAATACTTTCCTTATACATTATGTATATAAGGAAAGTAAAAATCTCACACAATTCGCACCCGCACGACACAAGCAAAACAAATACAAACTCGTTGTGATCTGCAGCCTGCAGATTCAAATGACGATCTAGGCGATCGGAATTCAGCCGATAGATTTTTCGCATCGTACAAGGCACACACCTTCTTGCCAACCGATTGATAGATTTCCCCCCGGAACTTTTAAATAGTTTAACGCCCACTGCTTGTTAAGTTTTTTGACTGTATTTACAGGGCCACTCACAAAAGCTCGGCGGGCCACAGGTGGAGTATGGCTGCTTTATAACGAGGGAGCAATAACTGCCATCTGACGCTCTTCCCATTGTCACTCTCTCACTTACGGTATACCACTTCGTTCCTCAAGTGCAGAGAATCCTAATACCCAGTTTCGTTTCGTTTCAGATGAGAAACCAGAAGTTTCTTGCCCAGTTGCTCTCATTAAGCTCATTCATAGTTGCTTTCATTAAGCTCGTTCTTTGGGAATCAGGAATGACTCGATATCTCTGTCTTCTCTTTGAGCTTGAGAATGTTCTGTATCATTTCAGGGACTTGGTGATGAGTTTGAGCTATGGTAGGTGATAACTTGCCTGATAATCGCTGAAATCTGGCTTCCGAATTTTTTCCGCACATGAGCAATGCGCACATTTTAATGGACAAGGTCTTTTCGAGAGTGCATCAGCGTTTCCATGAGAGGATTCCTTTCGGTGTCGAATCTCCATGTCGTAAAGTCGCTGAATCCATCTTGCGACCTGTCCTTTAGGGTTCTTAAAACTGACCTTCCGGCCGTTCATTTAAGTGCTCTATACTCTCGAGCAGGGTTCCCACTAAGTCAGGAAAAGAGGGGGAGAATTTCTCTCCTTCCAGAAAATTTTGGGAGAGATTTTCTGCCATAAGGAGAGAAATTTAAAATTTAATTTTTTTTACCACGCTAATTTAGAAAGTAATAAAAAAGAAAGCAACTATAACTCATATATGTGGACATTTAAATTTTATCCAGTGAAAATTACTTTATAATGAAAACAAATATTTATGTTTGGTAAAACAGAAGTTCTCACTAAAGAGAGTAACAAATATTGATCTTTAATAAAAAACAAAATATAGCAATGAATTATATTCCTGCCAAAATGGTTTCCTTTTATTTGCCTAAATCATTGCTTTAATACCACTTTTTGTAAAATATCTCTTCATAGAGTTCATATCCATTTTTCAAAATAAAAAGATTTGTATTATGCAAATATAATTAAAAAATTAACCTTAATAATCAGCCATAATATGAGAATAAGCTAGTTTAGTCGATCTAATATGCAACATTTAAATGATGGAGATGGATGGAAAAAGATAATAACGTACTATCGGCAATTCACGCAAAGTAACTGAATTGCGCAATCGCACTATTTATGTGAAAATAATTAAGATATTAACCATAATAATTAATTAGAATATGAAAATATGCTAGTTTAGTCGATTTAATATGCAACATTTAAATGATGGATGGAAAATATACTAACGCACTCTCGGTAATTCAGACGAAGTAATTAAATTACGCAATCGCACTGTTTATACGAAAATAATTAAGAAATTAACGGTAATAATTAATCAGAATATGAAAATAAGCTAGTTTAGTCAATCAAAAATGCAATATTTAGAAGATTGAGATGGATGGAAAAAGATACTATTGTACTCTCGGCGATTCATGAGAACAAACTGAATTGCGCAATCGGACTGTTTATGCGAAATCAATAAAGAAAATAACATTTTAGTGATTTATGCTGAATTAGACAACTTTTGAAAAAGTATATTTATTACTTTCATAAAATAAGCAAAAACGATCTTAATTTACATTACACGTGGCCGTAAATCTCCGTTAATTTGATTGGTATTATCGTGCATTTTATTATGTATTTGCTACGATTCAGGGAAAGATAGAAATCAGTGCTAAAAAAGCGGAAAATCGGTGTGTCCGAGGAATTATACCATGTCTGGGTAATTGATACATTTCAAACAAGAAATGCCATAGAATTTCGTTAATAATCCGGAGGCCGGAGAATTAATGAAAAATCCGGAGTCTCGGGCCAAAATCCGGAAAGTTGGCTCGTCTGCATCGGGCATCGGATTTCGCGGTATCCAATTTGAAGGAAAAAATAATTTTAGGCCAGAACTGGAGAGAGAGAAATTCTCGCGCAGCCTAAATTTTTAAGCGAGATTTTTTATGGATTGCGCGAGAATCTCGCAGGTTCGCGCTGAAATGGGACCCCTGCTCTCGAGTGAGCTGGACGGTCAGGATTCTCAGGGTTCTTAAAACTGAGGAGTCAACTCAGAGCAGTGTGATCAGTCCGCAACAGGAATTTCTTTCCGTAGAGATAATGGAAATGATCTACGGATTTAACAGTTGCCAATAGTTTCTTTCCCTGTTACGCAGTAATTTCTGCCGGGCTTTGACAAGCACTTGCTAATGCATGCGATAGCACGTTCCTGTCCTCCTATTTTCTGGGAGAAAACTGCCCCTCCTATTCTTTACTAGCATTTATATCTAGTATAAAGCTATCAATAGGGTGAGGATATACCAGAATGGAAGTTAAACCATAAATTCCTTAAGCCGATTGAAAGCGCCTGTCTTTACATTTCTGCCGCCCATTCAAATTTCTTATCTCCTTACGTTAACCAATGTAAGGGTCTGTCAATGTTTGAAAAGTTTTTACTTTCCTTATATACATAATGTATAAGGAAAGTATTGTGTCGGGATCGAAAATTCGAATTCGAGTTTTCGACGGGAGAGCACGTTTCAAGCACCCCTGATCACGAATCAAGCATTTTTGAAGTGATGTCTGTGTGTGTGTGTGTCAGTGGGTCTGTGGAGACGATAACTGACGAACGAATGGACCGATTTGAACCAAATTTGGTACAAAAATCACAATCTGTAAACACGGGAAGCCTACTGCTTTTATACGCAATCGAATGTTCAGAACCCCACTAAATTTTCGAATGAAATTTTGAAAAAATCGTCAAAAAATCAAAACCACTAAAAAAGTTACGCAAATAGACATTTCTTATGTAATTTTTTATTAGAAAACGATTGACATGAATTTTAGAACGCTAACACGAACCGTTCTCGAGATATTGTACATTTTTCAAAAAAAATATCAAAAAGTCATATAAAATAAAAAAAAATATTTCCTATTGATAAACATGTTCACTTTTCATATGTAATACTATGCAATAAACTGGGTGACATCATTCTCGTGGATCTAGCTCGTTCCATTCGTGAAAAAAGATACTCTGAGTAATACTTTTGTAATTGAACACTAATAGTCATTTATCTGCTGTAAGAATAACTTATTTCTTAGTGCATAACGCTTGGCGAGATTTTGGCTACGAATTTGGCGGAATGTCACCACTTTTGAAATATTTTTGGCGACTTTTTGAAATATTGCCAAATTAACGAAAATCTCGCAAAATGGATAAAAATGACACTAAATCAATGAAAATGACGACTAATTGTCGAAAATTCAATGTTTTGGAAAGAATATTAGTATCTACTATAAGAAAAACCTATTTTTTTACTGTAAAAGTTGTAAATTCATTACATTATATAAGGAAAGTCATGTGTTGCCCACATCAGATTTTTTACAAACTGACGGTAATAGGTACACAGGCCGAGGAAACTCCTTAGTTGATGAACATTTTGCAGTCTGCACCATTTTTCCATAGTATTGATTTTTGTCATAATTGATCCTTGCACATAGGCTACTTGAACACTGCATCAAATTATTATCCTTACACGAAAAATTCAAGACAAGCCCAGATATTTCATTAAATTATCAGCTTTCGGGCAAAATTCTGGAAGTTTCCAAAATGTACCAAGTTGTTGATACTTTTCTGAAAATTCTATTTCATACAACGTTTTTTCATGTCGCTCACACGGTATAGTGTGATGTGGTGAATGCGGAAACACGGTACCTAGGAGGGAGGACACGAGATTGAAGTCAAGAGTTTATTTTTAGTATTCTGCACTTACAACAAAAATATTATAAAAACTTCGCTTTATACCGATTTACGCTAAGGCTAATGTTTAGAACAGTGGTGTATAATGTTTTTCTTTCTTTTTTATATGTAGCTGGATGAATAATTTCGCTGCAAGCCAAAATAAGTAAATAAGTTGGGAAAAAAATTTAATACTGTGAAATGGTTTGCTATTTCCTTAATTATGCCTACGTTCGGGAAATTTTTGCCTGCCTTTTTGTTCCTTTTAATAGTTTTGAAATTACTGTCAACATCAGTTTAGTGCTGATTTTCACTTTATTACATTTAAAAATGCCATTGTAAAACTTTGTGTTCAGGCAAAAAGGATCGATAAAAAAGAAACTATACTTTTACATAGCATGTAATTTTATCTGACAAATATAGATCCGATGGTCTTTTTTATAAAAAGTTATAAAAAAAGATTAATCAAACGGAGTTCTACTGTTATGTAATATATAGTACTCTTATAATTACATTTAAAAATGCCATTGTAAAACTTTGTGTTCAGGCAAAAAGGATCGATAAAAAAGAAACTATACTTTTACATAGCATGTAATTTTATCTGACAAATATAGATCCGATGGTCTTTTTTATAAAAATTTATAAAAAAAGATTAATCAAACGGAGTTCTACTGTTAAGTAATATATAGTACTTTTATAAAAAGGACTACAACTTACAGGAGAAATCTAGTGCTGCCATCTAGTTACCTACTAAAGCATTAATCTTAAAGAATTAATGTCCTAGTTTGTAACTAGATGGCAGCACTAAAACCTCTCCATAAAATCCCTTTGCTTTCTGATTGATATTTTGTACTCTACTTATAGTGTCCCAAATTATCTTTATATTATTGTTTAGCTTTAATGCTTCGTCATTTTCTGTTTTTCAATTTTGAAATCTCAGCATTGATATTTGTAGATTATATATAGATTGATACCTGGATATATGCTTTTTATTCTGCCCTTGATTGATGAATCTCTATTTTTTACATCTTTATACGTATCTCTAACTTATATAATATTTTAAATTATGGTTATATGAGTTACTAATCATCTCTAATCTATCATTGAAATTTCATATAGATATTAGATATATATATTTATATTTGCCGTGTTTTCTTTTTATTTTTATTTATATTTATATACTTTTAATTGTGAATTTTGTATCCTAATATTCTTCTCATCCCCCTTTCCATTGTGATTGTAGTGATATGTTACCTTCTATCTTTATCCTTAGTCTTGGTCTATAGTTACTCATTTGTAACAGATATGCTAGTGATGGTTTTTTTTGTACATACAGTAGTTTATGCATAATTTTCGCTTAAAATCTTTCAATTTATATATATATATATATATATATATATATATATATATATATATATATATATATATATTATTAAATCCAAAGTTAGAATGTATGTAGTAACTCATAATACACTATTCCAAAATTTTCTACAAATACAAAGAAATAAAAGAAATTAAGACAAAAAGAGGAAATAATAAAGCATAATGCAAGTCATAAGGACAAAGACAATCAACAAATTTCAAAAATG
This sequence comes from Amaurobius ferox, assembly GCA_951213105.1. Lineage (NCBI taxonomy): Eukaryota > Metazoa > Arthropoda > Arachnida > Araneae > Amaurobiidae > Amaurobius > Amaurobius ferox. The sequence continues at coordinate 24,394,420 of OX578152.1, forward strand.
AGGAATGCAAATAAGAAAACAAAAAAATCAAGCAAAAAAGCTTGCACATGGAGGAGATTTAGGCTTACGAGATTAGGCTTACGAAAAGTTCATTTCGAAAAAATTCTCGTCGGGTCCATATATCCTTTCGAAATGAACACAAAAATGCTTGTTTCTGAAACACAGGATAAATTTTATCTATAAACTTGTGTTATATGGACGACAAGCATATAGATTGGAACAATAAAGGAAACATAAATACCTCAAAACACACCTCTTCAGCGCAACCATGACGAGCAAAATATGACTGGATCAATGTTGCCATATGCCAAAATGAAAAGATGTGATTTGCTGTTGCCAAAGAGAGTAATAAAAACTGTACTGCGCAAAAGCAATAAAATGAGTTATTCAACTGTTAAAGCTTCGAGATAAAAAGATGAAAATATAATTGCAGGAGAATGAAGAAGTACGGCTAAAATAAGATAAGATAATAAGATATATATATATATATATATATATACATATATATATATATATATATATATATATATATATATATATATATATATATATATATAATATATATATATATATAGTAAAAATTGAAAGATTGGACATGAAGTCAGCCAACAGGTAATACATAAAAGGCCTAGGGGGATTGTGACCCCTAGTTCCCGTTTACAAGTCGACTTTTCCACCAATGGCAACACTCACGGAGCCATGCATTACCTGCGGTTAAATTCAGTACAACGTCGAAACAGAAGACGCCCATACGAAGTATATATCAAACGTAAAAGGAAAAATTCCCCAACATAAGAGCAATATAATTGAAACGACACATAAGACTAAACCTACTTAAAATATACGAACTACAAATACCTTACATCCATCCATATCACTCACGTCAATTTTACACGCTTAAATAGTTCCTCGCTGTATCGATGCCATTTTATTTCCTGAAATAAAGGTGTTGCCAATTATCCTTTAATATTTATTTGTCAGTGTTACAATGTGGTACATAGTAAAGTTTTCGATGCGTTCAGTAGGGATTTTGGCAACACTTTTATTTCAGGAAATAAAATGGCATTTTATTATTATTTTATTTGTGCTTAAATATGCAAGTTTCTTTAAAACGAATACGAGTCCATTGCAACTATGAAAATTATTTTAAAAAAAATTAATACCTAAATTTGCTTCAAATTTGTAAAAATTAGATACCTTCAGTCTATGCATGTGCTGAATTTATTTTTTTATGATTAGCGCAAAAGTCTTTACACCCAAAATGCGCAATTCGTCTCATACACTGTCTATGGCCAAGAGTATGGTCCGTCCGTGCCCAAACAGTGAAAAAATTAGAGAGCGAAAACCAACTAAATCTGCTGCTATTTATATGCAGATACGAAAGAACTATTTTAAGAAATGAACAAGTTTAAAAATTAATATCGAATTTACAGAAAATTCTCATGCTTTATACTTATCTCTATTCATGTTTAAAAAGATACAAGCGGGCCCTGACCGCTAGCGGTCCCTAAAAAGAAAAAAGTGTTTTAGTAAGTAAGTTATGAATCCGCTTAGGACTCGTTGAACTTACTGAAATCCAAGCATAAATAAGACACGTGAATTAACAAACATTTTATTCGTCATAAAAGTGAACAAAATTCAGCCTCTCTACTTTTAGACCAAAATTTTAAAAATTATTAGAATTCATCATTTTTTTCTAATTACTTTCCCTACAAACATCATATAATGTATAGGGAAAGTATTGTGACGGGGTTGAAAATGTAATTCCAGTTTTCGACGCAAGAGCACGTCTCAAGCATCCCCGAACTCAAATCCAACGTTTTTACGGTGATATCTCTGTGTGTGTATGCATGTTAGTGTATGTATATGTTAGTATATGTGTATATATGTTAGTATATGTGTATGTATGTTAGTGTGTATGTATGTTAGTGTATGTGTGTGCATATGTTAGTGTGTGTATGTATGTTACTGCATATGTATGTATGTTAGTGTGTGTATGTGTGTATGTATATTAGTGTGTATGTATGTTAGTGTGTGTATGTATGTTAGTGTGTATGTATGTTTGTGTGTATGTATGTTAGTATGCATGTATATTAGTGTGTATGTATGTTAGAGTGTATATATGATGTGTATGTATATTAGTGTGTGTATGCATGTTAGTGTGTATGTATGTTAGTGTGTGTATGCATGTTAGTGTATGTATATATATATATATATATATTAGTGCGTGCATGTATGTTAATATGTATGTATATTAGTGTGTATGTATGTTAGTGTGTATATGTGTTAGTGTGTATATATTTTAGTGTGTATGTATATTAGTGTCTGTGTGAGTATGTTAGTGTGTATGCTTATTAGTATGTGTGTGTGTGTATGTGTATGTATGTTAGTGTGTAGGTGTATATGTTTGTATGTGTGTCCGGGAGTTTGTGAAGCGATGTCTCACGAACGAATAGAGTGTTTTGAAATAAAAAAGTGGTGCAACTATTACAGTCAGTGAATACTGGAACCCTATTGATTTTAAACGCGATCGAACGGTGAAAATTCCCTTTTCGAAGGAATTTTTGAAAAATTCAAACCTTCAAAAATGATAAATAGTTTAGCATTTTATGAGTAATATTTCAATAGAAAACGAATGCCATAAACTTCAAAACGCTAGCATAAACTGTTCTCGAGAAGCTGCATGATTTTCAAATAAGTTTTCGAAGGAATCCGAACCTTTAATACTATTGAACAAATAGTCATTTAATACGTAACGGCTGTGTTAGAAAACGAATGACCAAACTTTAGAACCCTAGCAGGAACCGAAATCTTGCACTGTTTTTAAAATCAATCAATTAATAAATAAACAAATAAATTACTTAAAATTAAAAAAAGTAATAAGTGTCATCAAATAGGATCACATTTTTCATATACAATAGTATGAATCAAATATGTTTACATCATTCTCGTGGATATAGTTCCTTCCATTCACTAGAGTGGATGCGTCTGATAATAGTTTTATATTTCGACTTCAAAGCATTCGCCAATAACCATTTATTTTACGGGATATTAATTAAATGCCGATAGGATATTGCATGTGAGTATGAGTAAATAATTCTGTTTAGATTTATAAGTTGCCAAAAGCTCATAATTTCAATTAACGTAATGTTGATTCAATCCAGGAAGCAACGTATTGTGGATCTTGTAGACGATTTTACTTTCCCTGCAATACATGGTAATGTATAGGGAAAGTATAGGAATCATGCCGAAAATCGCAACTCGAGTTTTCGATGGATCTACGCATTTCGAGACCTCTAGAACACGAAAACACTATTTTTTACGTGACGTCTGTGTGTGTGTGTGTCTGTCTGTATGTTTATCTGTCTATCTGTGCAGATATTGTATCCACTCAACTAAAAAACTAATGGATCGAATGTCATACAATTTGGTAGGTAAGTCACTTGTGGGCGAATCTGGTGCTGATTAGTTTGGGGTACGATTTGGGATAAAAGAAACTGCCATTTTTTGCGAAATGGCCAGCAAAAGCCTGTATTCACTCTAGCTGAAAAACTAATGGACCGAATTTCACAAAATTCGGTAAGTCACTTGTGGGTTACTCTGGTGCTGATTAGATTTTGGTACGCTTCGGAAAAAAATAACCTGCCTCTTTTTGCGAAATAACCCGCAAAAATCGTCAAAATCTAAAGTAAAAACTACGTATGCTTAAATATATCGATTAAATGCTTGTTTTATGCGTAATTTTTAATGAAGAAAAGATTAAAACCAACCCCATTATACTAGGACTAGTCATTCTCGAGATATTTTAGTTTTTCGTATTTCCTCTACGCCATCTTTGAAAATAAGTCCAGTTACCAAACGAGAACCAGTTACAAAACGAGTCCAGTTACAAAACGAAAAAGTGAATTAAATCTCTGCATAAGCCATTGCTCTTGAAGGGGGGCAATTTACCACCCCCGGGAGTACATTGTCAAGAATAGTATCAATGTAAAGACTTTTTCAAGCCTCCTAACCTTTTGCTTACGTGTGGGACAGCGTCAATTCGTAAGCAAAAGATTAAAGTGAAGGATAACACGCTATAATTTCAATCATTTGGACCCGTGATACCGATTTTTCGAAAATTTTCTTGTAAAATTAGAAAAAATCGGTGTTAAGCTACACTCTATTCACTTCCGGCCGTCCAAATGGTTGCTCATGTCCTTTGGATGAGTCGGACGGTCTGGGTCTTCCACACTCTATTAACTAAACTGGGCGCGGTAGCCCAGTGGTTAGTGCGAGGGAATTGCACTCGGTAGGCCCGGTTTCGATAGGCCTGGGTCAGTATGTCCTTCCGAGAGGTTGGTGGTAGGGGAAGGAGCGTACGGTCCCTGTGGATGCCTCCCCCACTGGGTTCCGGTCTAAATTGGGTGGCATTTCCCGACCGACCAAACAGTTACCTTACACCTTTCTGATAGGTCGGACGGCCTGGGTCTCAACACTCTATTAACTATGGTTAATTTTATATTACCTCGCAGCTCCATGATGAAAATAGACAATTCCGCGCTCCAATTATACAATACTTTTACATATCGCAATAAATATGTGCAGGTGTCTTTGAATGGGCTGTTAAACGTTCATCGCTGAAACTGCCTTAAAACATAATCTGTTAAAATCTCGAATTCGTAAATTTCATAATAATATGTTCTGTATAAAACAGCACATGAGAAAGAAATATTAAGAAGAATGAGGAGGTCATGTACGACTGAAGTTTACCATCTGCAATTCGGTAATTGCGTTCCATTTGAACTGCGGAAGGGAAGACTACCCACTCAGTACTTCAATGAATAGACCGTGCTGTTTTCCAGCTGGAGATATGCGGTTCGAATTCGAGTTGGGACACCTTACCATATATTCATTTGAAGAAAAATGGACATAATACAACGGCGTGTCATATTCTCCCGGTCATTAAGAGAAACCATCATATGTCTCTTTAAAATCCTCTTTCTAGATAATCAACTTTCCAGTATTGGACCTTAATTTATGTATCGCATAAAAAGAGTAAAAAGAGCAAAAAAATACTCGAACGAAATATCTACGCAGCTGCACAACATCGCTAAATCTTCAAAGTTTGACACTATACAACCATTTTTTGCCGGGATCAGAAGACATCTTCTGGTCGCCCTGCTGTGAGGCGTTTTCAACAACCAATGCCCTCACAGTGAACACCGGATGACCTGGCTAGTTGCAACTTCTGGAGGAAGTTCTCACAAGTTAATGTATCTTGGGAAGATGATTTGCGTTGCAGATATAGATGCTGCGGACAATTCCTAGTGATGGGTTTGGCTGTACTACGGGATCTGGGTGCGGTATCAAATATTCACCTAATATGTAAATAAAGGATGCACACAATAGTAAAAATTCTGTGACCAAGATATTTTTGTCAAATGTCTTTCTTCAAATATCATTGACTCATTAAGCAGTGTTGTAGACAGGCAAAGTGCTGAGTCCCTCTAAGAGGTATGCTCATCTCCCCCCCCCCCCCTTATGATTAAATTAACTGAAGTGTGACTCAACTCGACTTTATCCTACCAGAATTATTTTTCTTTTTCAAATTTTACGAGGAAAATTGGTATCATGGTATCAGGATGGAATGGCCGGAATTCTTCTGATACAAATTAAAGAAGTGTATAGACCACTAAAAATGTTCCGTAATTCAATAGCTAAAAATGCATACTTCTTTAAGATATAATTAATTTTGGTCTATTACTTAATTTATAAGATCACAAGTGGTAAGCATTTTTTTAAAGGGAGATTTACACTCCAAAGTATCTGAAAAATAAACATATTATTATTAATTAATTACTTCCAAAAGCTTAGAATCATGATAAGAGACAGGTGAGGATTCAAAATCCAAATAACATTTTATTAATATATATATATATATATATATATATATATATATATATATATATATATATATAAACTTTAAAACTTTTAAACTAATGTTTAAACTAATGTTTAAACTAATATTACCAATAAGGCAATGTATACCAGTTAAACAATAAAAGAGGTATTTTATTTAAACATTTCTAAAATGCGATATATTCAGCGGTAATATCTTCAAAATTATCACAATACTACAGTAATTTATTATATTTGGAAACTTAAATAATTGAAATATAAATCGTCTGGCTCTCTATGTAAAAGCAGTTAATATTTCATTCATGCACTGTTATTCCATTCATTTCAATTATCACAATACTACAATAATTTATTTTACTTAGAAATTAAAAACCATGGAGGTAAAAGTACTTTAACGCTATGCTTAAAACTTCATCGAAAAAGTCTGCTATAAAATTGTCTGCTTCTCTATGTAAAATCAATGAATATTTCATTTATATCAACATTATTCCAGACTCTAGAGTTAAATAATTTTGCGTTAAAAAATTCAGCAATTCTTATACAACACATCTTACAGCTTGATGTGTTTACATTATGTATACGTTAAAACTGGGATTCGTTGTAGAAATAATCAAAGTTGGATGATCATTTAAACTCAAACATGTTGTAATTGCGTTGTTTCAGAATATAAATGCATAGAAATTAAGCAAAAATAAAGCGGTTTTAGAACGGATACAACATTAAATATAAATTAACATGAAAAATCAATCATGCATAAAGCATTGATTATGAAACATTTTCCAACTGCAATGCAATTTTATTTAAACATCTCTAAAATGCGATGCATACATTCAGCAGTGATACTTTTGAAATTATAACAATGCTACAATAATTTATTATATTTAAAAACGTCATCGAAAACAAATGAACTTTAGTCAAATAACGTCATCGAAATATAAATCGCCTGGCTCTCTATATAAAAGCAGTGAATATTTAATTCATAAACATATTTCCATTTCTTTTATTCAGCAGCGATTTTAAAATTATCACAATATTACAATAATTTATTTTACATAGAAATTTAAAACCATGGGGTAAAAATACTTTCTAACTCCATGCTTAAAACTTCATCGAAAAAAGAATTACTATAGAATCGTCTGCTTCTCTATGTAAAATCAATGAATGTTTCATTCATATCAGCTATATTGCAGACTGCAGAGCTAAATGATTTTGCGTTAAAGAAATTCAGCAATTCTTATAAAACTCATCTTACAGTTGGATGTGTTTACATTCTCCATACGTGAAAATTAAGCTTCGTTGTAGAAATAATCAAAGTTTGATAATCATTTAAACTTAAAAATATTGTAATTTCGTTGACGCAATATATATATGCATAGAAAAAACTATGAAATAAAGCGGTTTTAGTACGGATGCAACAATAAATATAAATTAAAACGAACTTTAAAAATCACGATTTTGACACAAAATGGAAGCCATATTTTATTTTGAAGTGGGTCACGTGATCTCTTCATATAATATGGGTGCAATTATTATTTTAATTTTTATTTAAAAAACTACGGAACATATTTTGCTGAAATTTATTTTATATATTTTATGAGATACTTTGAATATTTCCTAAAATTTTCGAAAGAATTTGTGAATTTTAAATTCGCTTACAAAATGTTTGAAGAATTAGGTCTCGTAGGGTTCAATGCATTTCATTTTTTTCAATCCGTGTTCATTCCAAAACTAATTGGGTGATATTATTCATTTGCGTTCCCATATGTCCCACAGACCGTCTCAACAACATACTAAAATATCATATTTATAAAGTCATTTTTACGGCAGTTATCGTGCGAACGGACGGACAGATAGACAGAATGAACAAAGTCATAAACACTTTTCAACTATGTTGTAAAGTGTTAATAAAATTGGACTCTTTCGGTTAAGCCGATTTACGAATAACCGATATTTGAATAACTGGGATTCTACTATAATAACCAACCATGGACCAACCTCCATGATCCTCCATGGAAAAAATATAAAAATTCTTAAAATCAAAATGATATCGTTATTGAAAAATTAAACCAAGTATTATTTTTAACACTTTCCAATATAGTTGTAAAGTGTTTATGACTTTGTTCATTCTGTCTGTCTGTCCGTTCGCCCGATAACTACCGTAAAAATGACTTTATCAAAATGAAATTTTAGTACGTTGTTGAGACGGTCTGTGGGACATATGGGAACGTAAATGAATAATATCACCCAATTAGTTTTGGATTGAACCCAAATTGAAAACATTAAATACGTTGAACCCTATGGGACCTATTTTTTCAAACATTTTTTAAGCGTAGTTAAAATTCCCAAATTGCTTTGAAAATTTTAGGAAATATTCAAATTATCACGTAAAATGTATAAAAAAAATTCAGCAAAATATGTTGGGTAGTTTTTTAAATAAAGAAATGAAATAATAATGGCACCCATATTATATAAAGAGATAAAATGATTCATTGCAAAATAAAAAAATCTGATGTGGGCTGCACATGTCTTTCCTTATACAATGCAATGAATTTACTACTTTTACAGTAAAAAAGATAGATTATTTTTATAGTAGATATTTATATTATTTTCAAGATATTGAATTTTCGTCAATGAGTCGTCATTTTCATTGATTTAGCGTCATTTTTATCCATTTAGCGAGTTTTTCGTTAATTTAGCAACATTAAAAAAAATCGCCAAGTTGGCGATAAAATCTAGCTAAGCGTTATCGACGGAGAAATAAGTTATTCTTACAGCAGATAAATGACTATTAGCTTTCAAATACTAAAGTATTACTCAAAGTATCTTTTTCATGAATGGAACGAGCTAGATTCACGAGAATGATGTCACCAAATTTTTCGCATGGTCTTACATATGAAAAGTGAACATGTTTCTCAATTGGAAATATTTTTTTTTTATTTTAAATGACTTTTTGATAATTTATTTTTAAAAATGTGCAATATCTCGAGAACGGTTCATGCTAGCGGTCTAAAGTTTATGTTAATCGTTTTGTAATGAAAAATTACATAAGAAATGTCTATTTGCGTAACTTTATTAGAGGTTTCGATTTTTTGACGATATTTTCAAATTTTCACTCGAAAACTTAGGGGGGTTCTGAGCATTTCATTCCTTATAAAAACAATAGGCTTCCAGTGTTTACGGATCGTAATTTTTACACCAAATTTCGTACGAAATGGTCCATTTGTTATTCAGTTATCGTCTCCATAGACTCACTGACACACACACACACACACAGACATCACTTCAAAAATGTTCGATTCGTGATCAGGTATGCTTGAAACGTGCTCTCCCGTCGAAAACTCAAATTCGAATTTTCGACCCCGTTACAATACTTTCCTTATACATTATTGTATATAAGGAAAGTAATATGGCATCCATTTTTAATCGCTTAGTGAAAATCGTGATTTTTTAGGAACGCTTCTATTTATTTCTATTGAGTGTTGCATCCGCCCTAAAACACCTTTGTTTTCGCATATTAACTTTGTATCTAAATTCTGTGCCTACGCAATTACGATGTTTCTTATTTTAAGCTTTGATTATTTCTACAATGAAGTCTAATTTTAACGTATGCAGAACGTAAACAAATCAAGCGATTTCAAGTTGAGTTGTTTAAGATTTACTGAATTTTTTAACACAAAATTATTTAGCTCTGGAGTATGGAATATAAGTGATATGTATGAAATATTCATTGATTTTACACAGAGAAGCAGACGATTTTATAGCATTGCCTGTTTTGATGAAGTTTTAAATTTCCAAGTAAAATAAATAATTGTAGTACTGTGATAATTTTAAAAATATCACCGCTGAATGTATCGCATTTTAGAAATGCTTAAATAAAATTGCATTTCAGTTGGAAAGTGTTTCATAATCAATTCTTTATGCATGATTAATCTTTCTTGTTTATATATATATATATATATATATTAAATCAATAAAATTCATAAAATAAAATAATATTGGAAAATTAAAAAAAGATATTTAAGTAACTGAAGTAAATTCTTTTTAATTGATTATCTGTATTAATAATTAATCATACATGCTTATGATTAGAAAAATAATTATTCGAATTTTCAGATTCTCACAGCATTATTTCCTACTGAAAAGAAAAGATAATTTCCCAAAGCAATATATAACATGTGGGGGAATTAATATTTCAAACTATGCTATATATTTTCATGGTATCAAAATAGTTTATACTAGCACAGATAAGCCAAATGCAACCATCTGCGTCACAGGTGTTGCCAACTTGAAAAATAAATTTTTAAAGAAATGTAGTAAATGTTTTAATAGTTTATGAACGAAAAGTAATAAAAAAAAAGAATCATTTATTAAAGCTGTTTTATTTGTTGTATCCCGGGAAAGAGTTTGCATTTTCTTTTACAGGGTTTGTTAGCAAATATTCGAAATTTTAACACCATGCTGATTGCTTATGTCACATAAAATAGGCATTCCCTTGCTAAATCAGCAAGCAAATAATACTCCAGATCGCACACCTGTACTTGCTGATTTATCGTTTGACAATTCCCGCAAAATATATCTCCGCAGTCAGTCGCTAACAGCAACTGAAAACAAGCAAGACCATACGAGAAGGTGAGTGAAAAACGACCGACAATTCTTGGTGGTATCCCCAACGTAACAGCGTGTGTTATACACCCACTAAAGAATACGGGGATGTGCAGAGTGCAAAAGGTCGTCAGGTAAAATAACATAGCTGGGAGTTCCCTTCTCAGAGGATAAGTTCTGTTAGTTTTGAGTTGTCGTTTTCGTTGGAGAGAAAGACGTGTTGGCGAAGATTGGCGACGAACTTAGTTTCTCTGTTTGAATTTTACTAGGATATGAGATGAATGACCATGCTGCCAAAGTTGGAATGAATTAAAGGGATTTCTAACATTTGTAAAAATGAAAGTGGGACTTACTCATCGGTTATAATTTTAGCACCAATCATCTGGACAGTAATTTGTTAGCCCTAGATAGATAACAGTTATTATCCCATAGATTATGATTTTGCTAAAAATATAAAATGAAATACTTATGCGGACCGCAAATATGTACCGATAATATTTTATTGATATATCCTATATAAAAATTGTTTTCGTTTGATCAATACGTGTCTAATTTCGTCTCTGGAACTTCAAGAACGCTGTACCAAATAAAGAATACAGTTGATTAAATTAAGCAAAAAAATCATGCTCGGTATCAATGAGTAAAAACTTAAACAACATAATTCAAAATAAATAGATAAACAAACTGTTTTGAGAATGCATTTGTCATGATGAGTTTGCAATTGAAACTCAGGGCAACACTCTTTTGCTCTTTGGTAATTTGTATCTAAATCATATTTTTCGCTATGTGAAGAACTTTCTCCAATTTGCAGCTGGTCTTTTGGAAAAGATGTTTCACACACTTCAGTCACGGCCGTCCAAATAGTTGCTCTTAGTCCTCTGGACGAGTCGGACGGTCTGGGTCTTCTACACACTTCAGTCAGGGCGCGGTAGCCCATTGGTTAGCGCGCTGGAGTTGCACTCGGTAGGCCCGGGTTCGATTCCAGCTGCTGCCAAAACTGCCGCCGTGTTCATGCGGAGTACGATCACGTTAAACATGTGGGTCCGAAAGTCCTTCCGAGAGGTTGGTGGTAGGGGAAGGAGGGCCTGTTGGTGGTAGGGGAAGAAGGTCCCTGTGGCTGCCTCCCCCACTGGGTTCCGGTCTAAATTGGGTGGCACTTCCCGACCGTCCAAACAGTTACCTTACACCTTTCTGGTAGGTCGGACGGTCTGGGTTTCAACAACAACAACACACTTCAGTCACCGGGGGCGCGGTAGCCCATTGGTTAGCGCGCTGGAGTTGCACTCGGTAGGCCCGGGTTCGATTTCAGCCGCTGCCAAAACTGCCGCCGTGTTCATGCGGAGTACGATCACGTTAAACATGTGGGTCCGAAAGTCCTTCCGAGAGGTTGGTGGTAGGGGAAGGAGGGTACGGTCCCTGTGGATGCCTCCCCCACTGGGTTCCGGTCCAAATTGGGTGGCACTTCCCGACCGTCCAAACAGTTACCTTACACCTTTCTGGTAGGTCGGACGGTCTGGGTTTCAACAACAACACTTCAGTCACCGGCCATCCAAATACTAGTTGTTCAAGTCCTCGGACGAGTCGGACAGTCTGCGTCTTCAACACACTTCAGTCAGAGGTATAAACAAAAACACTTTTCTTAAAATCACTCCCTCTGAAAATTTTAAGGGACAATTCTGCTGCCCGTCGCATAAAAGCATTTTGATAAAGATATACAGGAGTACGAAGGAAAGGGGGTTTTCTCCGCCGAAGGAGGTATGTGAGGTATGAGGTATGGCCGCCATCTTGAATTCCGTGATCATGGGCGGGGGTGTAAAAGGGGGGGAAATGAAAAAGGTGGGGGTGAAAATTTTTGAGAAACTTTTTTTCGGGAGGCAACGATTTCGCAATCTCGTACGAGGTGTTTATGGGAAATAAATTTTTTTAAATGAGAATTTTTCTAAGTAGGCGAGAAACTTTTTTCGGGGGTGGCAACAGCTGCGAAGGAGGTATGGAACCATCAGCGTCCCCTAACGGCGAAAAGTGGAAATATCGAGAATGATATTTATAATTTTAAATATTGGGATGATATTTAGGATTTTTTCTAAGTAGGGGAGAAACTTTTTTAGAGATGGCAACACCGACGAAGAAGGTATGGAGCCATCAGCGTCCCCTAGCGGCGAAAAGCGGAACTATCGGGGATTAAACTTAGAAATTTTCTAAGTATGGGAGAAACTTTTTTCGAAGTGGCAACACCTGCGAAGGAGATATGGAGCCATCAGCGCCGCCTAGCGGCAGAAAGCGGAACTATGAGGATTAAACTTTAATTTAATTTAACTTTAATTTTTTTAATTTGGGTTACCATAGCAACACCTGTATGGGAGAATCTTTTTTCGAGATGGCAACACCTGCGAAGGAGGTATGGAGCCATCAGCGCCCCCTAGCGGCAGAAAGGAGAATTAAAATCGTAACTTATTGGGATATTTACCGATAGTTGGGATTTTTTTTCTTTCCCTAAAAGAATTAATGGGTGTTAATTAGAATGAATTAAATAAAGTAATTAAGTATGCCAGGAACATGTCAAAGACATGCCAAGACGTGTCAAGGTACATCATTCTTACAATACCCCTCCACTATATCGCGGTTACGAAGTGAACTGTGAGAATCCTGCATGATGAAGGGAGATAATATAGATTTTTAAACGTGTGTCATTTTTAGCGTTTTCTCACAAATAGTTTCAAAAACGTTAAAAAACAACAAAAATGTACGTTATTTCAACAAGTTTTAGTTTTGAGATTGTTTGATTTCTCTATGGGAAATAGTATGGGTTTTCACACTTTTGTGATTTTTTTGTAATAAAATGTGCGTTTTTGCAAAAGTGTTACCAAAAAGGCGTTTTTTGAAAAATGTGACATTTTGCGATTTTTTTAAAAAACATACTTTTTACTTGTAAAAACTAAGAAAAACACGTTTTTAAAGTAGCAGAATCGCGTGACCGACTCTATTGGCGGGGTATGTTTCCCCAATCATTTCGGCCTTAGATTTTAAGAATTTTAAAAATAAATATTTTAAATAATAGCAGATACCTGCTGATCTACAAAATACTTAAGTGTTATGAATCTCGCAAGTTAATTAAAGGATGCTAATTAAATTAAGTGATTAAGTATTGAATATTCGTATATCAAGGGTGTACCAAGAAGATATGCCAGGAGCATGTCAAGGGTGTACCAAAGTCATCGTTCTTACACTACCCCTCCGCTATATCGAGGTTACGAAGTGAACTGTGAGAATCCTGCATGACAAAGGAAAATAACATAGATTTTTAAACGTGTGTCATTTTTAGCGTTTTTTTCACAAAAAGTTTTAAAAACGTTAAAAAACAACAAAAATGTGTTTTTTTTTTAACAAGTTGAAGTTTTGAGATTGTTTGATTTCTCTATGGGAAATAACATGGGTTTTCACACTTTTCTGAATTTTTTAGAAAAAAAAAGTACGTTTTCGTAAAAGTGTTACCAAAAATGCGTTTTCTGAAAAATGTGACATTTTACATTTTTTTTTTCGAAATGTCCGATTTCTCTATGGGAATTAACATAGGCTTTCGCACTTTTGCATTTTTTTTTTTAAATGTGCGTTTTTGCAAAAGTGTTACCAAAAATGCGTATTTGAAAAATTTGACATTTTGCGATTTTTTTCAAAAACATACTTTTTACTTGTAAAAACTAAGAAAAACACTCTTTTAAAGTAGCAGAATCGCGTGATGGACTCTATTCGATGAATGACTCTATTCAACGAATGACTCTATTCAACGAATGACTCTATTCGAGGAGGTGTATATACCCAATGAGGGAACCCATAGACAGTTTATCAGCGATCCGCGAAACATTTAAGTGAGTAATGTTATGAATCTCACATCCATTTTAGTCTGAAAATCTAGAAAAACTCCAGAAAATATACCTGTTTTAAAAATAAGTATTATAAAAAAGGGCTAATGTATCAGTTTATACGCATAGTGTGCGTCCTATTTCTCTAAATCCCACCATTTTTATAAATAAAAGTACATACCAGAACCCGCCACGCTTAAGTCTCGTAAAAAATGATATAGCTATGAGCGCTCCACCCAACCATTTTATGCGGATGGAGGGAAGATATTTAAGACATCCTCGGTAGAGGAGAATACGTAGTGGACGTTGACACGTGTTATATTACTGAATAAGAAATTACTTAATCCGAAATACGAGCGAGTCTGAATTCAGGAGATATATAGCCGAAAATGGTTATCTTGTGATATTTAACGTTTGAAATAGCAACATACACGCTAATTTCTTTACTGCGAATAACATATATTTTTTATGTGCATACCAGTTTTAAGTGAAATTTAACACATATAGCTTTCTAAAGGAGGGAGAAAAGCCTAATGAGGTGATACATATGATACACGCGCTCAACACAAATCGGCGGAAATAAATGGTGAGATAGTTTTTAAAGACGAAACTTTGAAATTTTTTTCGATAAATAAGATATTTGAGGTTATTTAACGTGTGAATGATCGGTACATGGTAATAAAATGAGGAACTGGGCTAAGTTTTCAAGTATATGACTTTGAAGTTTTTAGCTAAATGTAATATGTGCCAACATTTTATAAGATGATATCGCCTGCAGAGTGAGTATAAGACGATCCCAACATCAGCAACTAGTTACAAAGTGTCGAACTAGGTGAACATTTCTACGATACAAAATTTAAATATCCTAACCAAATACAGTAATGCTTTGTAGCTTTTAAAGGGTTGGAAACACCTACTGAGGCGGGGCATGCATGATACTTATAGTCGATACATAGCCATGAAATGGGAAACTAACAAAGATTTTTTAGAGTTAGAACTTGAATTTATAATTAAACATGATTTCTACTAACTACTGCAAAGGGAGAAATGCATAGTGAAAGGGGTTAGATATAATGCATATAACCAACGCCCACTGGTGGAATGCAGATATAAGATAGTATTTTTAGGAGAAGACATGGAATTTTTAAGTAAATGGGATATTTAGAGACATGTAAAGAGATATAAACATATGATAAGGTAGCATCCATAATACACACAACTGATATAGGACAGCGAAAGGAAAACTTTAGTATCATTTAGAGACCGAACTTCAAATTTTTAAGTAAATGTAGGTGTTTGGAAATTTTTAATGGGCTATGTGCGATACACATGCCCGATCACAGTGATGGAAAAGTGATACCGGAGCAGTTCTTAAAGATGTGGCTTTAACTTTTTTCAATTAAGTGGAGAATCTACTTAATCTTAGAGGGTGCTAGCGCTTGCCGAGGGTGTATGTATAATGCACATAAGCAGCATATAACATTAGGAAGGGGATATTAGAAAATTTTTTAAAGATAAGATTTTAGATGTTGAAACTAAATGAGATATCAAGAAACATTTAAAGAGGGTGAAAACATCTAATGAGGCGGAATGGGGGTATACTTACCCAAGCCACTTAGCGGTGAAGTTATTAACTAAGATAAATTTTTCAATTAAATACTTTAGAAGTTTTACATAAATGGCAATTTATACTAGCTTTTAAAGAAATGGAAACGCCCAGCGAGATGACTTAGAATGAATACAACGCCGATACATAACAGCGAAAGGAAAACTTAAATATTGTTTAAAGACTGAACTTCAAATTTCGAAGTAAATGTACATGTTCAGAAACTTTTAATGGGCTAGGTATGATACATATACTCGATATAACAGTAAAATGACGAACTAAGAATAATTTATAAGTACGTAACTTTTGGATTTTTTAGTTAAATAGGGATTTCTACTAATTTTTAAAGGGATAGAAAGGTATACTAAAGGGTGTGCAATGAATTTTTAAAAGGGACTTTGGGAATTTACTAGCTAAATAGGGATTTCCACTAATTTTTAAAGGGATATAAAGATATACTAAAGGGTATACAACGAATTTTTAGAGGGGGCTTTGAGAATTTTTTAGCTAAATAGGGATTTCTACTAACTTTTAAGGATTAGAAAGACATACTGAAGAGTATAGAGTGTAATCATTACTAACACCTAGTGCTAAAATGAGAAATTAGCATGATATGTTAAAGAATAAACTTTAAATTTTTTGTAACTAGGCACAACATATAAACGCTCAAAGCGGATGAATACGCAGATTGAGACAGCATGTGCTATGTACATCATCCACATATAGTAACAAAAGTGGAACTAAACATGTTTTTAAGGATAGAATTTTTGGTTTCTTCACATAAATGAGGATGTTATGACCCCTGAATGGTTAGAAACTACACTTTAAGTGGGAGTAGAATAGCACCATCACCAATACCTATCGAGGGAAAATAGGAATTAGAGTAATATTTTAGGGGTGGGACTTTAGATTTTTAGATAAATGTTATGTTTAAAAACTTTTAAAGTAGCGTAAATGCCTACTAAGACGACATATGCGACACACATAGCCAATACATAGTTATGAAATAGGGAAAAGCTAAGATAGCTTTTTAGAATAACACCCTAAATTTTTTCTAAGTGCAATATATCAGCACTTAAAGCGGATGAATACGAAGATTCAGACGGCATGTGTGATACGCATCGCGAACACGTAATAGTTAAATGTTGATTTAAGTAAGTTTTTAAGGATAGAACTATGAATTTTTTGGGTAAATGAGATGTTTAAGAACATTTAAAGAGTCAGAAACACCTAATAAGGTGGTATGAGATGAATTCCTCATCGTCAGATAACAGCGAAATGGGGATACTACAAATATTTTAAAGGGGGTTCCTTAAGATTTCTAAGTAAATAACCTTAAAAGGGGCGAAAAATATGTAGTGAAGTTGTGTGGATAATACAGATCACCGGCATTATAAAATAGACAAGATATGTCTATACAAGATAAAAAATGTTGTACGCTAGTATAAACACATTATTCTATGTAGCAATGTAATACATACCCCCAGATATATATAAAGTAATCGTGAATCCATTATACTAATCCCATCAGAAATCAGCTAAAATAATTATTATATCCTAATCCCTACAGCTTTACCTGTCTATTTTGTATTATACCCTTGCCAAACTTAACATGTGTCGGCTGTGTTGGGGTTCAGTGAGATTTGACGAAATACGTCAAGAGTTCCCCCAGACAAAAATGTTTGGGAATTACTGCTTTTGACTTTGGAACATTTCAGTCCAACCTTGACGTTCTTAGATACATAAAGATATCAATTTCTATTCTGTTTTTGGATCATTTTAGATATTTTCAGAATGCCCACAGTTTTGAATTATCTATGAGTAAGATACTCGGAATATCTTCAAACAACAATGTGAAGACATCAAATACACAATATACTTATGTATATATTAGTCATTTAGATCCCAAAAACAGGATATCCGAGCAAGAGGTTCAATTTTGGAACAACTTGCACAGAATATCTTGATTCCCCAAACAACGTCTGGTTTCAATGTCTAAATAGGGGTGAAATAACATTTTGGTAAGATGGTGGATTGTGAAGTGACAGTTTGTACAGCCTGAAATGGCTCCTTGGGATTTATCAATGAATACACTTGTGGATAAGCGATAAAAAAAGTGGAAGATTTACCGATACTAAAAGGAACCCCAAATCTATTACCTATGAAAAATATATGAAAAATATAATGACCCAAATGGATAAACTACTTTGAGCATCCAAAGTGGGAAAGTCCGCTGCTAAGGAGAGTGCTCTCAGGTGAAGATGAGTCCAACTTAGCCTTCTCTATATGCAAAACTTTTTTCAGGGAAGTTTATATGTAGATTAGTTTCTACATAAAATAAAAGTTTTAGGATAGGTCTAATTTAATAGGAACTCGCTTTTGTTTTTGCCCATATTGTGCAACGTGTTGACCAATCTTCAAAAGAAATTCATCTAACGTCTTTTTTTCCGCCTAGTTGTTATAAGTGGCTCGAGGTTACAGATTAAAAACATCTAATCAAAATCTCGGAAGTAAAACTGAGCAGGGTGTAGAATCAGTAATAATAGGGTCATTTTTATGAATTGTATAGTAGAACAGCATTGTCCAATTCTATTGCCTTCTAATTAATGTGACAACGATCCGTTAAGGGTGAGCGTCAGTAAATCTTCTGCCCTATCTGCGTTTTGTTAACTTTCGCGGCACACATTTTTCGCCGAAATTCTGCTCAAACAGTTGCGAAATATTTTCTGATAGATAAAATGCAATGCTTAGATTATATTAAAACTAAATTTAATACCCAATAAAACATAGAATATATTTTTTATTTTAATTCAAAATATTTTTGGTGCTGTCATCTGTTGTCGTAATTCAATTCATACAGACTATTTTTTATTTTTTTAATGCACATTTTTAAATGTGTATTCCTTCTAATACACTATTAAATACAACAACAGATTATATATAATAATGCCACAAAAATGGAAACGTGATTGAACTTGGACTTGAAGACAAAGGAACTTGAAAGCAAGGCTGCAATCCTCAGTGGTGTACATTCAGATCCACCTTATCAAATTTATAAAATAAGAAATTACCTTTCCGTGATTGTGGAATTACTATATATGATCTGTTGTTGTATTTAATACTGTATTAGAAGGAATATATATTTTAAAATGTTCATTAAAAAATAAAAATAATTGGTATGAATTAAATTACGACAACAGATGGCAGCACCAAAAATATTTTGGATTGAAATAAAAAATATATTCTATGTTTTATTGGGTATTAAATTTAGTTTTAATATAATCTAAGCATTGCATTTTATTTATCAGAAAATATTTTGCAACTGTTTGAGCAGAATTTCGGCGGAAAACGTGTGCCGCGAAAGTTAACAAAGCGCAGATAGGGCAGGAGATTTACTGACGTTCACCCTTAAGTCCACGTCGGAAGGAAATCCGATGCGACAGATGGTAATATTTTTGCTAAGGCTAAGCAAAAGACTGCGTTGGTGGATTTTACTACTAATTAAAGGAAGACTATAGTCTGGGCTATTTTATTATCGACTCATTAAACCTTTTGTAAAATGTACAAAAGCCATTAGTTGCAAACACATCTCAACTCTGTGTATGTTCTTTGTGATACTAAAAAGTGAATCATTATGCGAAAGATGTAGAGGTGAGAAAATGATCAATATCAGACTTCAACATTTTGTTATTAACAGTGACCATCGAACAGAAGGGTAACAATCGGATAGCGAAAATAAGCAACGCTTATAGAGGCCTCAGAACTGGAAGGCACCACAAGAAGAATGACAGATATATTCTCTAATCGTCAAGAGAAATTTTGAAATCAGCAGATTTGGATTTATTGCAAGAAATGCGAAATTCTTCGGAAAAAATATTTCGACCTTCTTTCTATACAATTTTCTATTCAATTTGAACAACACTGATGAAAAAAAAAATGATCTAAAACCGCAAACGATGATTAAAAATTTCTCAGAAATGTTGATGAACAAATACAAATCAATGGGAAACGATTTTTCAGATTGTATTTTGTAGTATTGCTCTCTGCCGGGTCACCGTATCTTCAATTGAAAGATCGTTAAAAAATTACAACGTACAAAAGACAACAAAATAAATTTTACCAGACAATTATGATTCCGTGATTTAGTCCTTCTGGCAAGTGAAAATAGTGAGACCAGAAAAATGAATATGACAGAGATAAGTTTGATACAAAAAAGGCTCGGATTTTTTTTTTTAATGTTTTATTAGCATATTTATGTGATACAATTATAGACTATTTCTATTATATAATAAATAAATTCACCAGTTGTGAATTATTTCAGAATACATCCAAAAAATTTTGCTAGAAAAGAAGGCGGTTTTAATTTTTATCGACGATCTTTATCAATGCATGTATAATATGTAATGCAAATACACTTCTGCATGTGATTTCATAAATGCGAGATAATTCGCCAGAGTAAAAGATAAAACGATAAATATTGCAACCTCTACAACCTGGGCAACCCCCCGTAGCTACAGAAGCAGTTGTGGCGCAGCGGGGTTTCGCCAACGAAATATTTGGCGAGAAAGATGGCGGGTGAAGGTTTATTGCCACTAAATCAGACACCTTGTACACCAGGGGTGGTGTCTTCTAATGGTAAAATATATGCTTTTTCTGTACGCTTCAAATCCTGTTAAAGGGAGTTGTTACAGTGTTTTGCAACGTCTGGGGTGGTTTGTCCGTAACTTTATCGAGTGAGACTAATCGTTTGTTTTTTCTAATTTCATTTTCCAAGGGGATTTGCGAGTTGAGTGGTTCAAGAAAGTGAATAATGATTTTTAAACAGTGTTGCGGTTATTCTTAGTTCTACAGAGGAGAAAAAGTAGTAACAGTAGTTTTTAAACAGCGCTGAGTTTATTCTTAAGTCTATAAAGGAGGGACGTTACATATTATAAGCATGAAAATTGAGAATATAGTTATTTTTCTACACTGACGTGAGTGGAGGTTTGCATTGGCACGTTCAAGAATAGTTTCAAGTTTTAAGATGTTGAGTGTGGTGTTAACATCTATTTTGATATTGAATGACACTTTACAGTACTTTCTTTCTTACTTTATCTCGTGGAGAACCCCCAATCGGCCCCTCTCCATTGAGCTCAAAGAGATTTAAATATTTTTAGCAATTAACTTTCCCTGGTTGAGATATTTCGGCGAATTTATCCTACTATAGTTGAAGTGGACTCCTCTACTGCGTGCACGCCACATCTGCTTGGATTTTTTAATATTTTTTTCATTCTTTATTTATTTCTTTTCACTAAATTTTGAATTAGTAAAGAATATTCGAACTCAAATTACAAAATTTCCACCGCACCTGGTGAGGTCATAAATGTTATACTATATTAATATCAATCCAGTGTACATAAAAATATTGTTTCAAGTGCCTCTTATATGAAGCAAAAGTTACAAAAACATAAAAAAAATATAATTCTGTGTAGCTAAATGACCCCCCCCCCCTCCTCCCCTCCCTCAGCGGGCTGACTTAGTAGCTGATAATAATATATTCCAGTCGGACATGGTTATTCTCAAATGCAATGTTTCTCTCATTTAAGTTTGTCGGGCTTATAATTCTAGTTCTACGTTTAAAAATCTGATGTGGACAGCACATGGCTTTCGCTGTAGACTTATATTTACGTTTTCTTTATTTTTTCAATAATTCATTATATTGAGTTTAATTGCACAAAATAACTTCCATAATTATTTAAAATGACACCAAATTTGCACTTTTAATTCCATTTTCCACCTCAGTTAATGACTGGACTTTTTTCAACTGTGGCGTAGCGAAAATGCGAAAAAAACTAAAATATCTCGAGAACGGCCAGTCCTAGTGTAATGGGGTTGATCTTATTCTTTTTATCGTTAAAACTTACGTACAAAACACGCATTTAATTGATATATTTGAGCATACGTAGTTTTTTATTTTAGATTTTGATGATTTATGGGGGACATTTCGCAAAAAAACGCAGGTTATTTTTTTTCCGAATCTTACCAAAATCTTATCAGCACCAGAGTAACCCACTACTTATCTACAAAATTTTGTAAAATTTGATCAATTAGTTTTTCAACTAGAGTGGATGCAAGCAATTTTTGAGGATCATTTCCCAAAAACAGCGGGTTGTTTTATTCTAAATCATAGCAAAAACTAATTAGCACCAGGGTCACATGCAAGTGACTTATCTAACAAATTATATGATATTCGGACCATTAGATTTTGAGTTAGAGTGGATACTTACATTGCACAGACAGACAGACAGAAAGACACACAGAGAGACAGACAGACACACACACACACACAGACGTCACGCTAAAAATAGTGTTTTAGTGTTCTAGGGGGTCTCAAAACATGTAGATCCGTCGAAAACTCGAGTTGCGATTTTGGTCCCCCATGTATTGCAGGGAAAGTAAAAATCTGATGTGGGCAACACATGACTTTCCCTGCAGACTTATATCCACGTTCTCTTTATTTTAATTAAATGTAATTCACTTTTAATAACTGGACTTATATTACTGGTAACTGGACTTATTTTCAAAGGTGACGTAGAGAAAATATGAAAAAACTAAAATATCTCGAGAACGGCTAGACCTAGTGTAATGGAGTTGGTCTTACTCTTTTCTTCGTTAAACATTACGTATAAAAAAAGCATTTAATAGATATATTTGACCATACGTAGTTTCTTATTTTAGATTTTTGCGAGCCATTTTGCAAAAAAAGGCAGGTTTTTACTTTCCCTGCAACACATGGTAAAGTATAGGGAAAGTATTGGAATCACGGCGAAATTCGCAACTCGAGTTTTCGGCGGATCTACACGTTTCAAGACCTCTAGAATACGAAAAAAACATTTTCAGCGTGACGTCTGTGTGTGTGTCTGTGTGTCTGTCTGTCTGTGCAGATTTTGTATCCACTCTAACTAAAAAACTAATTGACCGAATTTCATGAAATTTGGTAGGTAATTCACTTGCGGACGCATCTGGTGCTGATTAGTTTTGAGTACGATTTGGGATAAAAAGAACTCGCCTTTTTTTACGAAATGGCCCGCAAAAGCCTATATCCACTTTAGCTGAAAAACTAATGGACCGAATTTCACAAAATTCGGTAGATAAGTTGCTTGTGGGTTACTCTGGTGCTAATTGGATTTTGACACGGCTAGAAAAAAAATAACCAGTCTTTTTTTGCAAAATGACCAGCAAAAATCGTCAAAATCTAAAGTGAAAACTACGTATGCTTAAACATATCCATTAAATGCTTGTTTTATACGTAATTTTTAATGAAGAAAAGAATAAGACCAACCCCATTGCACTAGGACTAGCCGTTCTCGAGATATTTTAGTTTTTTCGTATTTTCTCTACGCCATTTGAAAATAAGTCCAGTTACCAAACGAGAACAAAAATTGAATTAAAAGTGAATTAAATTTAATTAAAATAAAGTAAACGTGGATATAAGTCTGCAGGGAATGTCATGTGCTGCCCACATCAACTTTTTTTTCAAGAATCGTACCAAAATCTAATCAGCACCAGGGTAACCCACAAGCGACTTATCTACCGAATTTTGTGAAATTCGGTCCATTAGTTTTTGAATTAGAGTGGATACATACATTGCACAGACAGACAGACACACACACAGACGCACACACAGACGTCACGCTAAAAATAGTTTTTTCGTATTCTACAGGTCTCGAAACGGGTAAATCAGTCGAAAACACGAGTTGCGATTTTCGGCACGATTCCAATACTTTCCCTTTCCCTATACATTAGCATGTATTACAGGGAAAGTAAAAATCTGATGTGGGCAGCACATGACTTTCGCTGCAGACTCATATTCACGTTCTCGTTATTTCTCCAATAATTAATTATATTGTGTTTAATGGCACAAAATTAATGGCACAAAATATCCATATTGATTTAAAATGACACTGAATTTGCACTTTTAATTCAATTTTCGTTCTCAGTTGGTAACTGAACTTTTTTCAACGGTGGAGTATTGTAAATGCGAAAAATCTAAAATATTTCGAGAACCGCTAAACCTAGTGTAATGGGGTTGATCTTATTCTTTTCGTCGTTAAGAATTACGTATAAAACAAGCATTTAATTGACATATTTGAGCATATGTAGTTTTTATTTTAGATTTTGACGATTTTTGAAGGCCATTTCGCAAAAAAAACGCATGTTATTTTTTTCCGAATCGTACCAAAATCTAATCAGCACCAGGGTAACCTACAAGTGACTTATCTACAAAATTTTGTAAAATTTGATCTTTTACTTTTTTGGCTAGAATGGATACAGGCAATCTTTGCGGGTCGTTTCGCAAAAAAAGGCGGGTTGTTTTTTCCTAAATCGTACCAAAAACTAATCAGCACCAGTGTCTCACAAAAGTGACTTACCTACCAAATTTTATGAAATTCGGTCCATTAGTTTTTGAGTTAGAGTGGATAAATACATTGCACGAACAGACAGGCACACAGACAGACACACACACACACAAACGTCACTCTAAAAATAATGTTTTCGTGTTCTAGAGGTCCCAAAACGTGTAGATCCGTCGAAAACTCGAGTTACGATTTTCGACATGATTCCAGTACTTTCCCTATACATTACCATGCATTGCAGGGAAAGTAAAAATCTGATGTGGGCAGCACATGACTTTTCTGCAGATTTATATTCACGTTCTCTTTATTTTAATTACATTTAATTCACTTTTAATTCAATTTTCGTTTTCATTTGATAACTGGACTTCTTTTCAAAGGTGGCGTAGAGAAAATACGAAAACACTAAAATAACTCGAGAACGGCTAGTTGTAGTGTAGTGGGGTTGGTCTTATTCTTTTCGTTGTTAAAAATTACGTATTAAACAAGCATTTCATGGATATATTTGAGCATAAGTAGTTTTTTATTTTAGATTTTGGAGATTTTTGAAGGGCCATTTTGCAAAAAAAGGCAGATTATTTTTTTTTTCGAATCATACCAAAATCTAATCAGCACCAGGGTGTCTCACAAGTGACTTACCTACCAAATTTTGTGGAATTCGGTCCATTAGTCCTTCAGCTAGAGTGGATACAAGCTTTTGCAGGCTATTTCGCAAAAAAAGGCGGTTTTTTTTTATCCCGAATCGTACACAAAACCAATCAGCACCAGATTCGCCCGCAAGTGACTTACCTACCAAATTTTATGAAATTCGGTCAATTAATTTTTTAGTTAGAGTGGATACAAAATCTGCACAGACAGACACACAGACAGACACACAAACACACACACAGACGTCACGCTAAAAATAGTTTTTTCGTACTCTAGAGGTCTCGAAACGTGTAGATCCGTCGCAAACTCGAGTTGCGATTTTCGGCATGATTCCAATACTTTCCCTATTCATTACAATGTATTGCAGGGAAAGTAAAAATACCTTCTTATTCAGAATGCATCTTTGCTCTATAGCTCTCTTACTGTGCGAGCAAGCAGTAGTCTTAACCTGGCTAATATAGCTAGCTGTCTGGGGTCCTTAAACTTTAAGGGCTTTTCACTTTGTACTGATAAATAATGTTAAGACTAGTGTCTCTTTCTCGTTTTTAAAAATGAAAGTTAAAAGTAAATAATAAATTATAAAAATAAAACATTTTTCAATGTCCTCCCCTATACACAACATAGAAAAGAAAAATAAATTTTAATCACACACGAAATTAAACTAAATTGAGAGTGTAGGCAGATTCAATTCAAAACAACATAAATCTTACCATAATCTAAAATATATATCACGCAAAATGGTTGAAATGGTTTTATCTGCCAACATTTTCATTTCCCTCCGGCAATTTTGCATATTATCCGTTTTGGGTAATCATAAGATTTACATAGTATTGAATTGAATTTGACTACATCCTCAGTAAGGTTCAATTTTATGCGTGATTAAAATTTATTTTCTACTTTTCCATGCGTCACTACTGTGTGATATTGAAAAATATGATGTGGGCTACACATGACTTTCCCTGCAGATTTATATCCACGCTTTCTTTATTTTAATTAAATTTAATTCACTTTTATTTCAATTTTCGTCCTCATTTGGTAACTGGATTTATTTTCAAAGGTGGCGTAGAGAAAATACGAAAAAACTAAAATATCTCGAGAACGGCTAATCTTGGTGTAATGGGGTTGATCTTATTCTTTTCTTCGTAAAAAATTACGTATAAAACAATCATTTAATGGATATATTTGAGCATACGTAGTTTTTTATGTTAGATTTTTACGATTTTTGTGGGCCATTTTGCAAAAAGAGGCAGGTTATTTTTTTCTGAATCGTACTAAAATCTAATTAGCAGCAGGGTGACCCACAAGCGACTTATCTACCGAATTTTGTGAAATTCAGTCCATTAGTTTTGCAGCAAGGGTGGATACAAGCTTTTGCGGGTCATTTCGCAAAAAAAGATGGGTTCTTTTATCCCGAATTGTACCCAAAACTAATCAGCACCAGATTTGCCCATAAGTGACTTACCTAACAAATTTTATGAAATTCGGTCAATTAGTTTTTCAGTTAGAGTGGATACAAAATCTGCACAGACAGACACACAGACACACACACACAGACGAAACGCTAAAAATAGCTTGTTCGTGTTCTAGAGGTCTCGAAACGTGTAGATCCATCGAAAACTCGAGTTGCGATTTTCGGCATGATTCCAATACTTTCCCTATGCATTACCATGTATTGTAGGGAAAGTAAAAACTTGTTTTTACTCATAATTTTTTAAAATTACAATCTACTGCAGCCAGCCCCCTTCGAGATATCAGAAAGCTTATCAATGACTCTTTTACTGCTTCTGCAGGAAACTTCACTCATTAATGAAAATCAATGCATTAATGTAACCATTCGACGTCATGGCGACATGCTGGGAGAGTACTGGTTATCTAATATGTCCATGCTTCGGATGGCAGCTGGTATTATTTGTCCCGTCTTTCTTCTCCACACTACTTTCATCTGAAGTCCACGCCTGTGGTCGCGATCGTGAAAATCCTTTAATAAGCGTTCGACAACGAAAAACATGAACAACTTCGCGCCATTTTCATCAGTCGTTGCTTTCGGAACGAGTTTAGTTGTGCAATGGTTGCTACGTGATCCCTGTCCTTGATGGATTTCCGTTGCTTGAGAAATTGAAATCGTCTGTCGCTCGAAGGGTGTTGAAAGGATGGGACAGCGGCAATGAAATATTCATGGCTGATTTGGAATTCGATGCGAGTCAGGCAGGACTCTTATGAAAGCTGGTGAGGTTCTCAAAACGAAAGAGGTAAAGTCGGGTTATGTGCCGAGGCGAGGTTCTCAACCTGTGGTCTGCGGACACCTGGCGTTCGCGAGTAGAGGTGCAGAAAATTTGGGAATTTTGAGGATCGGGAATAAACCGGGAATATTGGAAAATTTGGTGGGAAGAAACAAATTTACGAGTTTTATTACTGATAATCCAACATGTTACTTAAATCCTTGCAAAAATATTTTAAAGACATGGATTTTCAGTTCTAGTTTCACCAATCTTGATATTAGTTTCTATATAAACTAATTGCCAAATGTTCGTCTGTCAGTCTGTCCGTCTGTCACGCGTTTTTAAGCACTTCCCGAATTGATAGAAACTTGAAATTTGGTACACGGCTCGGTCGTTCGATAAAAAACCCCTGGAAAAATCAAATTTTTCGGAAACGTTCTCTAAAGGGGTGCTCCACACCAAAACGTTCGAAAAGTTAAACGGTAGGAAAGCATACTTTGTCATAAGATAGAGACTTCAAATTTGGTGTATGAGTAAATCGTTCTAAAGGAAGAAAGTATTCAATTTCAGATTTCCAATATTTTCTACTTAAGGGGGTGCCGCACACTAAAATGTTCGATTTTCGGAATAAAGTAACCGAAAGTTCGATTTTCGGAATAAATAACCCTTTTGGAAACGTGATAGAGGCTTAATATTTAGTATATGTGGGAATCATCTGATAGAAAACACAGGAAGAATAGAGTTTTTCAAAAATGTATATTTAAGTGGGGTGGGTACTCCACACAAAAACATTCGAAAGGTGAAATGATAGAAAAAGGATGCTTCGCGATGAGATAGAGATTTCAAATTTGTTGTACGGGTAAAAAGTTGGAAAGGAAGGAAGTGTGTAATTTCAGTTTTCCAACATTTGCTATTGTAGGGGGTGCAGCTGACTAAAATATTCGATTTGACGAACAAATGAAAAACGCCTCCTTTACAATGTGATAGAGGCTTGAAATTTAGTATATGGAATTACCATTTGATAAAAAAAAATCAAAGATGAATACGGTTTGACAAAAATGTTCATTTAAGGGGTGCTACACAGAAAAACGTTCGAAAGGAGAAGTGATAGAAAAAACATGCTTCGCGATGGGATAGAGACTTCAAATTTTGTATACTGGTAGATAGATTAAAAGGAAGAAAGTGTGCAATTTCAGATTTTCAATATTTGTTACATTAGGAGGTGCCGCAAACCAATATGTTGGATTTTTCGAATAAATGAGAAACGACTTTTTTTAATGTGATATAGGCTTGATATTTGGTATACGGCCAATCATCAGATAAATAATTCAAGAGGAACAGAGTTTTACAAAAATGTTCATTTATAGGTATGCTTCACAGAAAAACGTTCGAAAGGGAAAATGATAAAATAATATGCTTCGGTGTGCGATAGAGACTTTAATTTGGTGTACGAGTATTTAGTTCGAAAGGAAGAAGTGAACAATTTAAGTTTTCCAATATTTTCTTCTTTAGGGGGTTCTACACTCCATACCATTCGATTCACCGAATAAATGTGAAACGCAAATTATTCAAAAATTTACATTATTCAGGGATTGCTTATTGTGAGACCGTTGATTTTCAAAGGGGATTCGGATAGTGCTAATACAATTTGTTAAAAAAAATTATATTTGAAATTTTGATAATAAAACTCTTTGACCACAATGTGCATTTTATAGTTCAAAGCTTTTTACTTTCCCTGCAATACATGTGTAGGGAAAGTATTGGAATCATGTCGAAAATCGCAAGCCGAGTTTTCGACGGATCTACACTTTTCAAGACCTCTAGAATACGAAAAAACCATTTTTAACGTGGCGTCTGTGTGTGTGTCTGTGTGTCTGTCTGTCTGTCTGTCTGTGCAGATTTTGTATCCACTCTAACTAAAAACTAATGGACCAAATTTCACAAAATTTGGTAGGTAAGTCACTTGTGAGCGAGTCTGATGCTGATTAGCTTGGGTACGATTTGGGATAAAAGAACCCGCTTATTTTTTTGCAAAATGGCCCGTAAAAGCTTGTATCTACTCTAACTGATAAACTAATGGACCGAATTTCGCAAAATTCGGTAGATGAGTCACTTGTGGATTACCCTGGTGCTGATTTGATTTTGGTACGATTCGGAAAAAAATAACCTGCCTTTTCCTGCAAAATGGCCAGCAAAAATCGTCAAAATCTAAACTAAAGAACTAAGCATACTCAAATATATCCATTACATGCTCGTTTAATACGTAATTTTTAACGACGAAAGGAATAAGACCAACCCCATTACGTTATGACTAGCCGTTCTCGAGATATTTTAGTTTTTCGTATTTTCTTTACGCCACCTTTGAAAATAAGTCCGATTACCGAATGAGAACGAAAATTGAATTAAAAGTGAAATAAATTTAATTAAAATAAAGAGAACGTTAATATAAGTCTGCAGGGAAAGTCATGTGCTGCCCACATCAGATTTTTACTTTCCCTGCAATACATGGTAATGTATAGGGAATGTATTGGAATCATGTAGAAAATCGCAATCGAGTTTTCGACGGATCTACACGTTTTGGGACCTTTAGAACTAGAACACGGAAAACCTGTTTTTAGCTTGACGTCTGTGTGTGTGTCTGTGTGTCTGTCTGCGCAATGTATGTATCCACTCTAACAAAAAAACTAATTGACCGAATTTCATAAAATTTGGTAGGTAAGTCCCTTGTGGATGACCCTGGTGCTGATTAGATTTTGGCACAATTTGGGATAACACAGTCTAACTTTTTTGAGAAATAGCCCGCAAAAATTACCTGTATCCATTCTAGCCGAATATCGAAATTTTTATTTTGGGTCCAATTACTGTCATACTAAATTCATTGATATCTATCTTGAATTTAAAATTTTCTTCACATTTTAAACTTTCAGATTTATACAGTAACATGCGGAGTTTGCTAAATTTTCAGGCTCTAACTCTGTTGGCCCGTTTGTAATCAGAGAATCCGACCCGCTTTATACCCGAAGATATAGCCGGGTCGCCATTACAAAAGCAACCCCCAGCCACCCGGCGCAGTATTAACTCCGGCGGCTGAATCATAGTGGCAAGTAACTTTTTTTTAACACTTTCATCATTTCACATAGTTGAAAAGCCCGGCCACACATTCAGCTGCAGTAAGCCTTCGGGTCAGTCGTGTGGTCAGGGTTTTTCACATAGTTGAAAAGTAATTATGACTTTGCTCATTCTGTCTGTCCGTTCTCATGATAACTGCCGTAAAAATGACTTTATCAAAATGAAATTTTGTATGTTATTGAGACGGTCTGTGGGACATACGGGAATGTAAATGAATAATATCACCCAATTAGATTTGGATTGAACCCGGGTTGAAAAAATGAACCACATTGAACCTTATGGCACTTAATTTTTCAAACGTTTTTTAAACGAATTTAAAATTCACAAATTGCTTCGAAAATTTTAGGAAATAATCAAATTACCCTGTAAAATATGTAAAATAAATTTCAGTAAAATATGTTCGATAGTTTTTTAAATAAAAATTAAAATAATAATTGCACCTATATTATGTGAAGAGATCACGTGACCCACTTCAAAATAAAATATGGCATCCATCTTGTTGATGACCCAGACCGTCCGACCTACCAGAAAGGTGTAAGGTAACTGTATGGACGGCCGGGAAGTGCCACCCAATTTAGACCGGAACCCAGTGGGGGAGGCATCCACAGGGACCGTACCCTCCTTCCCCTACCACCAACCTCTCGGAAGGACGGCATCCATCTTGTGTCAAAATCGTGATTTTTAAAATTCTTTTTAATTTATATTTAGTGTTGCATCCGTCCTAATACCGCTTCATTTTTGATTTTTTTTTTCTGTGCATATATATACTGCACCAACGTAATTACAATATTTTTTAGATTAAATGATCATCAAACTTTGATCATTTCTACAACGAAGCCTAATTTTCCCTAATGGAGAATGTAAACACATCCAGCTGTAAGATGAGTTGTATAAGAATCGCTGAATTTCTTTAACGCAAAATTATTTAGCTCTGGAGTCTGCAATATAGCTGATATGAATTAAACATTCATTGATTTTACATCGAGAAGCAGACGATTCTATTACCTTTTTCGATGAAGATTTAAGCATGAAGTTAGAACTTTTACCTTCATGGTTTTAAGTTTTTAAGTAAAATGAATTAATGTGTATTGTGATAATTTTAAAAATATCGCCGCTGAATGAAAATAATGGAAAAAAGTTTATGAATGAAATATTCACTGCTTTTATATAGAGAGCCAGGCGATTTATATTTCGATGACGTTATTTGAATAAAGTTCATTTGTTTTCGATGAAATTTTCATATATAATAAATTATTGTAGTGCTGTGATAATTTTAAAAGTATCACCGTTGAATGTATCGCATTTTATGATATGTTTTTTATGCTATGCATTTGAGATGTTTAAATAAAATTTCATTGCAGTTGGAAAGTGTTTCATAATCAATGTTTTATGCATGATTGATCTTTCTTGTTAGTAGATATAGTGGAGCTGATTTACGTGATTAAAACATTTTTTGCATGAAGTTCTACAAGAATTAGACTTTTGTTTAATTTATTTGGATGGCATCCTCGAAGCGTCTAAAAATGTACCAATGCACAAACAGCACTTACGCAAATTATTTGAACGTTTTGCAAAGTACAGGATTGCTCTAAATGTTCCGAAAAGTATATTTGGACAGGCTGAAATACAGTTTGTAGTACATCTAGTCACAGAAAATGGCGTTTCTCCCTTACTTGAAAGAACATTAACGGTACGACCTTTTTTAGCAGTGATAAAAGTTTACTATAAATTTTATTCAAAAGCCACAGAAAAACAAGCAAGCCTATACGATTTGACTAAAAACAACACAACAAAGTCTGATGTGGGAAACACATGACTCTCCCTAAAGCTTTAAATTCATTTTTTCGTTGTCTCATTAATATTTCATTAAATAGAGTTTAATTGCACAAAATAACAATTTTTATTTGTTAACTGGCCATGTTTTCAAAAGCGGCGTAACAAAAATACGAAAAAACTAAAATATCTCGAGAACTGTTAGTCCTAGAGTAATGGGCTTGATCTCATTTTATTCCTTGTTGAAAATTAAGTATAAAACAGACATTTAACTGATACATTTGAACATACAGTCTTTTGTTTCAGACTTTGGAGATTATTTCGGGCGCTTTCTTTAACAAGGCAGTTTCTTCCTTTTCGAATCGTGCCAAAATCTAATCAGCACCAGGGTATCCCAAAAATGACTTATATACCAAATTTTTCGAAATTTGGTCAATTGGTGTTTTGGCTAGAGTGGATTTTGGCGGGCCATTTTACAAAAAATGCGGATTCTTTTATCCCGAATTGCACCAAAATATAATCAGCACCAGGATCACACAAAAGTGAATTTGTAAGAATTAACAATTTATATTTTTGACTTCTTATTTTTAAAGCAGTGTCTTTTCCAGGAAAAGAAGAATCTAAATTTAAATAGCAGGCACGCAGATTGCGATCGGCAAGTGGAACTGGCAACCGGGTTATAAAAAGGCGGTGTGCGAAGCACGAACGACTGTTCGAGATGATACGAGTTGGTACAACGTAGAACGTGGTGTGTGTAGATGCAGACGATGGTAAAAAAGGTGGACCATGTACATGCAGATTTATTATGTGCAATTTACGTTAATGAAGTTTATTTTATCATTTCTAAAGCTTAAGAATAAAACTTGTTTTTTTTTTTATCAAAGATGCCTGCATGTTCATTCCGACACCTTTGCAACTTACCTATAAAATTTCAAGAAATTTGGTCCACTGGTTTTTGAGTTAGAGTGGATACATACACAAACAGACAAACAGACACGCACACACACAGAGACACACAGACAAACACACACACAGACACACACACACACACAGAGACACACACACACACAAACGCCACGCTAAAAATAATTTTTTCGTGTTCTAGAGGTCCCAAAACGTGTAAATTTCGAAAACTACTCGAGTTGCGATTTTCGACACGATTCCAATACTTTTCCTATACATTACCATGTATTGCAGAGAAGGTAAAAAAAAAGTGATAAAACTCCTATGAGTCTGATAGTACGAAGAATTTATTTATAACATGTAAGCATTTGTGACAAATGCTTCACTCTTAGCGTATCCCACGTTAAACGGAATTTTACTGTTATTAGTCGATGCGAGTACAATTGCAATAGTCGCCGTTTTACAGGAATTAAAAAGTGACTCATCATGTCCATTAGCATTTTGTTCGCGAAACCTTACGCCAACAGAATGCAATTACAGTGTATACGATCGCCAATTACTTCTTACGTCCAGAATTACATTTCATTGCTATACCTCAACGGGTTAAATTAGCCCCCCTCGTATACCAAAAAGTTTAGACGACAGAAATTTGACAGTGTACATAGTTTTGCAACGATAAATACGTTGTGAAAAAGTATCAATTTGACCTTCTTTCCGTAAGGACTGTACCAATTTGTGTCGAACGTGTTTAGCCTGCCAAAGGGCGAAAGCCCCAAAACACACAAGTCGCAATTAGAAGCTTTTAATGTAGAAAATTTGAAGATTTTAATTTAAATAGTGGTGATCCGCTACAAAACCTTTTTCACTCCAAGAGTAAAATTTGCAATTTCGAGTTGATATCGTCCTTGCAGTCATATGATGTAACATTAAGTGAGACAATTTATAGCCCATTAGTTTGCAAAATACGAATTTGATAGTATTAGCCAGTGGCTGGAAAAACTACTTTATTATTGCAGTGAACTACAACTACAACTACATTATGACAAATGTAGTTACTACAACTACAACTACTATTTTGAAAAAGTAGTGAGTACGCACTACTTTTAAAATATAGTCACTACATAACTACTTTTATAAGACGAATTCAATTTTCACAGGAAGTTAAGGATATGGGTATACTGTTTAACATACTTATGAAGTTGAAAATAAGAGGTTGAGGATATGGGTATATGTAAATGTTAAAAAGTTGAGGAGATGGGTATACTGTTTAACATACTTATTCTGAATAATTAAAATTTACTGATCAACTTACCAATCTTTACGCTTTTACCCACTTCTGAAAACAGTAAAATAAAATAAAAGTATAAACTTTAAAATCAAAGACATCCAAAAATAGGTTTAAAATTTCTTTAAATAAAATCTCCTTTCCTCAACGTACAAAAATTACACGGCCAAAGCGCTGGGCCAACAGCCGTACCGTGCTGAAAACACCGGTTCTCGTTAGATCACCGAAGTCAGGCAGCATCGGGCGCGGTTAGTTCTTGGGTGGGTGACCACCTGGGAACACCGCGTGCTATTGGCACATTTCGGGCGCGGTAGCCCGGTGGTTTCCCGTTGGATTTGCACGCTGCCACAACTCCCGCCGTGTTCATGCGGAGTACGTGTGTCCGTAAATATGTGTGTCCGTAAGTCCTTCCGAAAGGTTGGTGGTAGGGGAAGGAGGGTACGGTCTCTGTGGATGCCTCTCCCACTGGGTTCCAGTCTAAATTGGGTGGCACTTCCTGGCCGGCCAAACAGTTACCTTACAACTTTGTGGTAGGTCGGACGGTCTGGGTCTCAACAACAACAACGGCCAAAGCGCTTTCGGGCATCACAATGTCCTTGACCGTATAATTTTTTAATGTCGAGGAAAGGAGATTTTATTAAAGAACTTTTAAACCTATTTTTGGTCGTCTTTGATTTTAAAGTTTAATTAAAGTTGACGTGTATCCATTTTATTTATTAAAAGTATAAAATAAAATAAGAGTAAAAATTATTTATTTAAAAACATGTTTGTTCATTTTTAGTAGAATTTTCATCTCAAAATTGCAATCAGATAAGAAGGATCTTTTGGGAGATAACACATCTAAATATATCCATATAAAAAATCAACTTCGTGAGACAATGGCCTTCATAACCCTGCACATTCCTGCAGCCATTCATCGTACATCGTTGCGCAGAACACTAAATTTCGTACAAATAAAGAAAGGCTGATCACATGATATGTAGAATGGCACATTGTTTATTGAAGTAACGTTAAAAGTAGCGTCAAAACTCGATACAAACTAGTGATTTATTGTACGTACTATTCGCTACACTACTTATTTTTAAAAGTAGCGCGTTACACTACAAACTACGAGAAAAAGTAGTGACTACTGTAGTTTCGCTGCTTGTAGTGCGCTACTTCCAATCACTGGTATTAGTCCACATAATACCTTTTACAGGTGTTAAATAGGACACCAAGAGAGTTACATGATTTGCATGCATATAAATGCGTCGTGGAAGCGATTTGCAGATGTAATTGAATCTGACGTGTAATCTCCAATTGAAACATCTGCGGTAGCCAGTAATACATCTTTTTCACCAATATCCACATTTTAATTCAAAGCAAGCTTTCAATTACTTTTGGAGGTAGCAAAATGTGAATAAGGATAAACAAATTGCTACGTGATGGGAATGCTTTTTTGCAACATTATCGCTTTCCAGTAGCGTTTCTAGAGGCAGATTGGATAGGTGAGACTCTGGGCAATTGCTCGTCGGCCACTAGAATGCAGACCGATTGCTGGGAAAGAATATGGATAACAAGAAAGATCAATCATGCTTAAAGCATTGATTATGAAACACTTTCCAACTTCAATGCAATTTTATTTAAAAAAGTGTAAATTGCAATACATTCCTCGGTAATATTTTAAAACTTATCACAATACTACATTAATTTATTATATTTGAAAACTTAAACCTTCATTGAAAAAAATGAGCTTCATTCCAATGACGGCATTGAAATATGAATTGCCTGGTTTAAATATCTCTGAATTACGATACATTCCACGGTAATATTTATAAAACTATCATAATACTACGATAATTTATTATATTTGAAAACTTCATCGAAAACAACTGAAATTAATTCAAATGACGTCATAGAAAAAATAACACGCCTAGATCTCTCTATAAAAACATCATTTCATTCATAACTTTCTCCCATTCATTTCATTCATCATAATACTATAATAATTTATTTTATTTAAAAATTAAGACCATGGAGCTACAAGTAATTAAACTCTATGCTTAAAACTTCATCGAAAAAAATCGTCCTTCTTTTTATAAAATCAATTAATATTTCATTCATATCAGCCATGCAGACCCCATGGGCTAAATTATTTTGTGTTAAAGAAATACAGCAATTCTACTACAACTCCTTCTACATATTTTGCTGTTTACATTTTACATAAGTGCAAAATAGGCTTCGTTGTGGAAATAATCAACTTTGGATAATTATTTAAACTCAAATATATTGTATTTGCGTTGATTCAGTATGTAGATGCACAGAATTTAAGCAAAAATAAAGTAGTTTTAGGACGGATACAACACTCAATATGAATTAAAAAGAACTTAAAAACTCACGATTTTGAAACAAGATGGATGCCATATATCATTTTGAAGTGGGTCATGTGATCGTTTCATATCATGGTCACGTGATCGTTTCATATAAGAGGTGTAATTATTATTTTAATTTTTATTTAAAAAACTACTAAATATATTTCGCTGATTTTTTTTTTATATATTTTATGGAACAATTTGAATATTACCTAAAATTTTCGAAGCAATTTGTGAATTTTAAATCCGCTTAAAAATGCTTGAAAAATTTGGTCCCATAGGGCTCAATGTATTTCATTTTTTCAACCCGGGTTCAATCCAAAACTAATTGGGTGATGTTATTCATTTATATTCCCATAGGTCCTACAGACCGTCTGAACAACATACTAAAATTTCATTTTGATTAAGTCATTTTTACGGCAGTTATCGTGCTAACGGACAGACAGACTGACAGACAGAATGAACAAAGTCATAAACACTTTTCAACTTCGTTGTAAAGTGTTAAAATTGGCTGTTTATAATTTGGCCAAATCTAAAAGAAAAAAAAAATTGAAGTTTGGCTCTTCTTGACTTTTTCATACTAGAATTTATTATTAAGTAGCTGTTTTTTAACACTTTACAACATAGTTGAAAAGTGTTTATGACTTTGTTCATTCTGTCTGTCTGTCTGTCCGTTAGCACGATAACTGCCGTAAAAATGACTTTATCAAAATGAAATTTTAGTATGTTTTTCAGACGGTCTGTGGAACCTATGGGAATATAAATGAATAATATCACTCAATTAGCTTTGGATTGAACCCGGGTTGAAAAAATGAAATACATTGAACCCTATGGGACTAATTTTTCAACCCTATGGGACAAATTTTAAGAAATATTCAAATTATCCCATAAAATATATAAAAAAATTTCAATAAAATATGTTCGGTAGTTTTTTAAATAAAAATTATTTAATATAGGGAGAAAAACAAATTCAATTAAATTCTGACTATATTGCTATATCCTCCAGAAAGAAAAAAGAGATATATTATATAATAAATATTTTCACAAGTGTTTAGTTATTTTATGTATAAGTGAGGTTTAACATTTTAAAATAAATATGGTAGATAACATTTTTTCAAGTTTTAAAATAAGATAAATTATTATAGTAATGTGATGAATGAAACGCTGCTTTCATATAGAGGCGATTTATATTTCGATGACGTCATTTGAATGAAGTTCATTTGTTTTCGATGAAGTTTTTTAAATATAATAAATTATTGTAGTATTTTGATAATTTTAAAAATATTACCGAGGAATGTAACGCACTTTAGAGATGTTTAAACCAGGCAATTTATATTTCAATGCCGTCATTTAAATGAAGTTCATTTTCTTCGATGAAATTTTCAAATATAATAAATTAATGTAGTATTGTGATAATTTTAAAAATATTACCGAGGAATGTATCGCATTTTAGAGATGTTTATATAAAATTGCATTGAAGTAGAAAAGTGTTTCAGAATCAATGCTTTATGCATGATTGATCTTTCTTGTTTTTTTTTTTGTTTTATTTTGCTTTTTCAAATATTACAAGAAAATTTTGAAAAATCGGTATTGCTAGTCTAAATGATCACAATTATATCGTGTGTAAGACGAGGTATATACGTAAAAAATGGTCCATTATTTAATCGATAAAATATTAAAGTTCAGCCTATTTATAATAAAAAGTTAATATAAATACTTATGAAATTTCCCATACATTGTTAGTTGACTGTCTCTACAGGCTGTGCATATTTGAGAGAATAACCGTTTATGACCAGGAGCGCCATATAAGTCTGGGCAAATCTCCTGGCATTAATAGCGAGGTTAGACTTAATGTGTGCATGAGCTTGCTCCTAACCCATATAACTGAGCTTAGATCGATTCATGTGCCAGATCATGCTGCGCATGGACCTAAGGTCGTAAAATCTTGGACTGCACTAAGCCAAATGAGGTTCATGTCTTAAAAAAAAAAGATTTAGATGAACTTTAACCGAAAATATGTGAAAAATTATTTTTAATTTCAACAATAATGCAGGGAAACTTCATAAACACCTTTCTTATTCCTTCTCATAAAACCCGCCTATTAGAGATCACATGCACCACCATAGACAAGGACATCTTTCAAAAGTGTTCTATATGGGTTTGGGAGGTCTTAAAAGTTACTTATCCATCAAAATTTAGAAATTGAATATTCGGGAAAACAATATTATCTCTCTCTCTCTCTCTCTATATATATATATATATATATATATATATATATATATATATATATATATATATATATATATATATATATATATATATATATATATATATATATATATATATATATATATATATATGTATGTATATACAACAAGCCTATTGGTAGATCAATATTTAATTATAATGAAATTTCACAGTCTCTCTCTATAGATCAGCATTCTAAGTTAATTTTGGATAATGAATGTAATTGTAACGTAAAAGTTTATGCTAAATTTCTAAACGCAGACTTGGGGCACATAGTTACAGGAGACTTGGGTATAGTTAAAGACAATTCGTTAAGAACCATAATGTCTTTTGGCTCTAAATTCAGGTTACCCTCTTGTAATAATTCCTTTAAAGTTTTAAAATCAATTAATCTTGATCTTGATAAGCATATATATAAATTAGCTTCTAAATATGCTATGCCTTTAGAGGCATTTAATATGTGGAAATTTACTTTATTAGAATCTATTAAAAATGCTATTAGTAGTATTAAATTGTCTAGATCCATATATAATATTGATAATATTTAACCCTCCATTATTGACTTACAAAGATCTTTTGATATCACCTATGTATGTTGATAAAGTCTCTAATAATTATGCTATTATGTGTAAAAAAATTTATATACAATTTCTGTTAGATTATTTAAGGAATAATAGTCTATTTAAATTAGATTCACATTCTATTAATAGTATCAAACTGAAAATTATCAATATGTATAGTGATTTAAATATCAATTATAAATTTCTTAAATTTCCATATATTGTGTTTATTCCTAAATTTCATAAAACTCCTATTAAATTTGGAACTGTTACTATAGTGGCCATAATACTTACTCTACTACAGCGAGTAAATTACTATTAAATAATTTAAATCTAATAAATGATAGTTTACGTTATTCTAGTAATAATTACCTTATTCTAAATAACAGTAAAGAATTAAAAAATAAATTAACATCAGTAGGTAAACTAATAGGATTTCATACTTTTGACTTTAAAGATATTTTCAATAATATTAAGATCCCTAATATGTATGTTGTAATTTTATCTTTATATAATGCTTATATTACTAATCAATCTACTGAAAAATTTTTCATCAATTTTCCTAAACTTTTTCACTTTGTTCTTTTCAATAATTAGATTTTTCAAGGAAATAAATTATACCTACAAGTCTCAGGGGTTCCACAAGGTGGATGCAGTAGTGGTATGTTAGCTAATTTATATCTTTATTATTATGAACAGGCTTTTACTTCAATAGATTATAAAATTTATAGATATGTTGATGATCTGATATGTTTAGTATATACTGAAAATTATGTCATAGATATAGATTTCTATCCCGACAATATTGAATTAATTCCTAATGATGATACGATTAGTAATAATATTAATATTTTGGATTTAAGTATAATTATTGATCCTACTAATAGTATAGTTACTACTTTATTTGATAAAAAAGACAATTTTAATTTTAACATTAATAAAATATTACCATTTATTTCCTGCAACTCGATTCAATTGTTTAGAAATATTATCCTTAATCATCTTTTTAGAATTTATAGATTATCAGATAAAAAATTTCATGCTATGCATATAAATAATCTAAAAATTACCAGCAAATTATACAAATATCCAACATATTTAGTTAATGGTATTGTTAAAAAGCTTAGCTGAATTTTAATGAATTTTTTTCTTTGTATCTTATATTGGCTAGACATCAACATTCTCTTGTTTTTACATTACATTTTAATTACATCCCCTTATATATTAGCCTCACTGTTTTCGTTCATACGCCCCATTATTTTATAGCTCTTACTGTAGAATATCACCTTTTATTGCCTTTTTGCATTACCGTTATTTGTTTCACACGATTGGCAACGGTGGATCTCTACTTTTTAATTTTGTGATTGGCAACACTGGTCTCTTCATTTCCGGCTCCATGGTTAGTATATTTTCAGTGTTTTGTAATCCAGGTATTCTTGCTTCCTTTATAATTGTTCTATCTTTATGTGTGTTGTCCAAGTAGAAATAGTTTATAGATATAATATATCTATTTCTCAGGAAACGTACATATTTCGTTTTCATTTTAATTAAATACTTGGAACCGACGAAGAGTTTTTTTTAAATGAACAAATCAATTATTTAGGCCTAGTCCTTGTCCACGTGTATAGCATTATTGCTTGGAATTTATTTGTTTTTCTATTATCGATTCCATAACTTTGATATTTGTTGATTATCTTTAGCTTGTTGACTCTAAATTTGCATTTTTATTTCCATTTGCTTGATCATTCGCTATTTAATACTTCTTTTTATCATGTAGATTTTATTTAAAGTTAGGATTTTTGAGTTGCAACTTCTCTCTGTTCTATCATTGGAATTTCAAACTACTTTTATTATATATATATATATATATATATATATATATATATATATATACATATATATATATATGAAAGTCTTCTGCCTTTCTGCAAAATTTTTAATTGCATCTACCGTTTATCTTGTAACATATGCAATCTATCATATATAGGACAAACTAGTAATCCCATTCATCTACGTATGAATGTACACAGAGATCATGTCAAAAAATATATTCTAAATAATAATTTTCTTCCTACTTCCAATAAAATTGAATATAAACACTTTGCCAAACATGGTTTTGAAAATATTACTATACATATTTTAGATATAAAAACAAAATCAGCAGATAGGATTTATTTTGAAAACTACTATATTAAATCACATTGTACTCTTTTTCCATATGGATTAAATCAAATGTATCTAAATGGTAATGTTGTAAAAAATAATTTTGTAGATAATAAATATTCTATTTTTAATCACCTTTTTTTGAAACCCCATTTAAATGATAGTGAATCAATCAAACTCAAAAGATTTAAACGAGGAAAGGGACATTCCAATCTTAATGATCATAAATCTGAGATTATAACTCTACATAATCAATTTAATAGAACTTTTCAATGGAAATTCATTAGATCCTGGGTTTTTGCAGTAAAGAAAAAACATTTAAATAAAGTTTATGCCATTTTTTTAAAATTAAATCTTGCTAATGAACATTTTAATCATATTTTCTTTGATTTGCTTATTACAAGATCACAGTTTTTAAATTTAAAACTAAATCAGTTTCATTATAATAATACAACTACTAATTCTTATTGTGTTATCTCTTTCAAACATCCTATATATAATTCTATAAATTTTGGACATCTGTTTAACAAGTTTAAACATTTATTGCCTATTGGTGATTTATTTGTTTCAAAGACATTCAAATACAATAAACCTATTGGTAGGTCTATATTTAATTATAATGAAGTTTCACAATCGCTCTCTATTGATCATTCTTCTCAGTCAATTGTAGACAGTGAATGTATTTGTAAATTAAATAAATTTGCTAAATTTCTAAATCCTGACTTGGGGCACATAGTTACAGGAGATTTAGACCTTGTTAGTGACAATGTGTTAAGAACCATTATGTCATTTGGCACTAAATTTAGGATACCTTCTTGTAATAATTCTTTTAAAGTCTTAAAATCAATTAATCTTGATCTTGATAAATATATATATAAATTAGCTTGTAAATACGCTCTGCCATTAGAGGCATTTAATATGTGGAAATTTACTATATTAGAATCAATTAAAAATGCTATTAGAGATATTAAATTGTCTAGATCTTTATATAATATTGATAATATTAAACATTCCATTAATGATTTACAAAGATCCTTTGTTATCACCTATGTTGATAAAGCCTCTAAT
Organism: Amaurobius ferox; assembly: GCA_951213105.1. NCBI lineage: Eukaryota > Metazoa > Arthropoda > Arachnida > Araneae > Amaurobiidae > Amaurobius > Amaurobius ferox. The sequence continues at coordinate 24,437,128 of OX578152.1, forward strand.
AATTATGCTATTATCTGTAAAAAATTTTATATTCAATTACTGTTAGATTATTTAAAAAATAATAGTCTTTTTAAACCTGATTTACATTCCATCAATAGTATTAAATTGAAAATTATCAATATGTATAATGATTTAAATATTAAATATAAATATCTTAAATTTCCTTATATAGTGCTTATTCCAAAATTTCATAAAAATCCTATTAAATTTAGAACAGTTACTAGTGGCCATAATACTTACTCTACTACTGCGAGTAAATTATTACTAAATTCTTTAAATCTAATAAATAATAGTTTAAGCCAGACTAGCAATAACTACCATATTCTAAATAATAGTAAAGAATTAAAGAATAAATTAACATCTCTTAGAAAAATAATAGGATTTCAAACTTTTGATTTTAAAGATCTTTTTAATAATATTAAGATATCTGATCTATATGATGTAATTTTAGCTCTATATAATGCTTATATTACACCTCTTTCAAATCAAATTAAATTTAAAAATTTTCCTAAACTTCTTCACTTTGTTATTTTTAATAATTATATTTTTCAAGGAAATAAATTATACTTACAAGTCTCAGGAGTTCCACAGGGTGGCTGTAGTAGCAGTATGCTAGCTAATTTATACCTTTATCATTATGAAATGTCATTTACTTCAATAGATTATACTTTTTACAGATATGTTGATGATCTGATTTGCTTAGTACATACAGAAAATTATCTCATAGATATAGATTACTATCCAGACAATTTGGAATTAATACCTAATGAAGCTACTATTAATAAAAATGTTAATTTTTTGGATTTAAATCTTTTTATTGATCCTTCTAATAGAATTGTTACAAATTTATATGATAAAAAAGACTTTTATAATTTTAATATTAATAAAATCTTACCTTTTAATTCCTGTAACTCGATTCAATTGTTTAGAAATATTATACTCAATCAGCTTTTTAGAATTTATAGATTATCTGATAAAAAATTTCATGCTATGCATATCAATAATCTCAAAATTACTAGTAATTTATATAAATATCCCACTTATTTAGTAAATAGTATTGTTAAAAAATTTAAAATAGCTGGATTTTTATAATTCTTTCCATAGTATCATATAATTCTATTCATAGTATCTTATATTAGCCAGTCATCTCCATTTTTTTTTTTTTTTTTTTTTTTTTTTTTTTTTTTTTTTTTTTTTTGTTCACTTCCCACATCAGCATTACCTTTATTTGCCCCTCTTTTTAGTAGCTCTTTTTGTATATTAATACTTTTTCTTTACATTTCGCTTCACAGTTTTTCAATTCTTATGAATGGCAACAGTAAATGGTTTTTTATTTTTTCTTTACGAATGGCAACACTGGTCTCTTCTATCAGTGTTCCCTCGATCCCTGTAATGAATCGTCTGTACACACGCTGTGCTTTTTCCAGGTATTCATTTTTTCTTTTTATTCCATCTTTATGTATGTCGTCCAAGTAGAAATAGTTCATAGATTTAATCTATCTATTTCTTCAGAAACATACATTTTTGAGTTTGCTTCTACAAAAAACTTGGACATGATTAGATTTTTGTAGAGGTTAACAATTCATGATTTAGGCTTAGAGCCTCGTCCACGTGTAAGGCGTTTGTGCTTGATTTCGTTTGTTATACTTATTTCGATTCCATACCTTTGTATTATATTTATCATTGACTTGTTGATTCGATATTAATTTTTTTATTTTTTCCATATGCTTGAGGATTAATTGATTTTTACATTTGTTTTGTACGCCAGTTAGATAGTTGAATTTAGTTTCAGTTTTTCTTTTTTTGTTTCCATACCTTTTAATTTGGTTGATTTTCTGTAACTTGATAGCTAGTGTTTTGTATTTTTAATCCATTTGATTGATGATTTGCTGTATTATATTTTATTCTGTGGGTGTTTTTAAAAAGTTAGGTTTATCGTGTTACATCTTCTTACTTTTCGTTCATTGGATTTTCAAACTTCTATTATTATATATATATATATATATATATATATATAATAGTTTGAAAATCCAATAATAGAATAGAGAGAAGTTGGAACTCAATCCTAACTTTAAAAAAATGCCTACATAATAATAAGAAGTATTAAAAAGAGAATCATCAATCAAATGGAAAAAATGCAAATTGCTAGTCAACCAATCAACAAATATCTAATCAATAGCTAATCAACAAATATCAATGGAATGGATTCGATAATTGAAAAACAAATAAAATCCAAGCATTAAAGCTATACACGTGGATAATCCCTAGGCCCAAATAAATGAATTGTTCATTTTGAAAAAACTCTTCGTCAAGTCCAAGTATTTAATCAAAATGAACAAAAAATGTGTGTTTCTGATATTAGATATAGATAATATCTATAAACACTAATAACTTGGACAGCACACATAAAGGTATAATAATAATAAAGGAAACAAGAATACCTGGAATAAAAAATCGGCAAATGTGCTAATCATTGGGGCCCAAAATGCAGAGACCATTGTTTCCAATCGCAAAGTTTAAAAGTAGAGATCCACTGTTGCTAGTCGTGTGAAACAAATAATAGCAATGTGAAAAGGCAATAAAAGATTATATTCTACAGTAAGAGCTACAAAATAATGGGGCGTATAATGGAAAACAGTGGGGCTAATATTTAAGGGGGTGTAAATACAATGTAATGTTATATCAAGAGAATGTTGATGTCTGGTCAATATAAGATATAAAAAGGAAAATTCATAAATATTCAACTAATCCAAACTTTTTAACAATACCATTTACTAAATATGCTGGATATTTATATAATTTGCTGATAATTTTTAGATTATTTATATGCTTAGCATGAAATTTTTTATATATATAAAACGAAACGAAACATATTTAATATCGGTAAGAATATAATTTAAAATTTGCTGACAGACAAACAGCCTTTGACCCCCTTCAGCCGCAAAGTCGTAATCGTTGCCTTTAATACCTTTCATCGCTTTTCTAATTAGAAGATGTATATCTATGAGTGGCAACAACCTATCCTGATCACGATAACAGCTGTGATAGCTGGAACAGTGACATACCTGTGCTTAACCATCTGCAACAGGGACCTATCCATCTTACTCAAATATGGGCTTCACAGCATGGTGCAACGCTCTTGAAAGAACAAAGAGTGACAGAACGAGAGAGCATCTGGTTACAATGAAAATATGAATGACGTGTATTAAGCAACAATCCTGTTAGCCGATACGAGGTGTATTCTAATCACACAACTACTGCCGGATTAATAAATAAGAGGGAAAATCACTTTTCCATCTCAAAAATCGCTGATTGTAGTAGAGTATTCACTCCACTTAAAAAATCACTCTCTCGGACAGATCCTTTGGATTTCTTTTAAAGAAGGACAAAATGTTAAAATATTAAAATCTATTAGGCTTGGAGTTTGGATTGGTATCTATTAGATTTGGAGATATTAGCGTCCAAAGTGTTTACATTTTTCGTAATGCTCCGATTTCCGCCAAAGATATCCCAAACGTTGGTGTTTTTCACATTATTAAAAAAAACATTCAAGAAAAGGGGTATAAAATTTTACAGTCGTGTTACAGTCATCACAAAACACTTATTGCTTCGGAAATAGAGCGTCATCGCAGTAATTTCGATGTTAGACAATTTGTCGGATTACCCTGTAACAAAACCAGGATCCAGGTCTACAATAAAATAAAACAATCAACAAATGCAGACAAAGTGTAAACTTATTAAAATTCGATAATAAACAAAATTAAAGACCAGCATATATCTCAACACAAACAACACTGGACTACAGGCAAAATATATGATAGAGCTTTGCATCACTAATCGAAGGGGGGGGGGGGGGAATGACGTTATAACCAATTACGGAGCGTTTAGGGTTTGTGCAGTTTTCGTGCTATATCATTTCTTGATATTTAAATAAATATTTTTTTTCAGAGATTTTCGCTTGAATATTTGAAATCAGAAAGAAAATCTCAATAAATATGAATTGATTTCACGAGTTTTTAAAACATATCGGAATTGTCCATTGTATCAGTACTAGGACCTGCTCCACGGGCGAGCAATTTCCACCCTCTTTACTTACACAATGACTCGTTTCCTAGCACTTCTCCATTGATTTCCACCAGCCTTTTGCCAGAACTCTATTCTGACTGAACTTCAGATAGACTCTTACCAAACTCAACTTTCTCACTAACGATCGGAAATTTATCCTGTCGCTGTGCAAGACCGCAGAATGTTACTTGGCTCGTCAATTGGTTTACATAACCGAACCAGTCAGAAGTTGATAATATAAAGTCAAACATATTATATAACTTAACTGAAAGAAAAAATAACCAAACGTTATATAGACCTCAGACGTTTCATGATTAGATTTTAATATTTGTTTACTGATCCATTTCTTCCTGCCATGCATTTGATAATAAATTAAATTATTTATTTGCTCACTTGTTGTTGTCATCATTTACTCATGGTTTCGTGATAAGATTTTAATATTTGTTTACAAATCCATTTCTCCCTTTCATGCATTTAATAATTTATTAAGTTCTTTATTTGCCCACTGATTGTCATCATTTAATCATTGTTTTATGATTTGATATTAATATTTGGTTACTGATCCATTCTTTCCTTTTATACATTTGATACTTAATCAAATTCTTTATTTGCCCACTGGTTGTTATCATCATTTACTCATTGTTTCATGATTTAGTTTTAATATTTGTTTACAGATCCATTTCTCCCTTTCATGCATTTAATAATTAATTAAGTTCTTTATTTGCTCACTGATTGTCATCATTTAATCATTGTTTTATGATTTGATATTAATATTTGTTTACTGATCCATTCTTTCCTTTTATACATTTGGTACTTAATCAAATTATTTATTTGCTCACTTGTTGTTGTCATCATTTACTCATGGTTTCGAGATAAGATTTTAATATTTGTTTACAGATCCATTTCTCCCTTTCATGCACTTAATAATTAATTAAGTTCTTTATTTGCTCACTGATTGTCATCATTTAATCATTGTTTTATGATTTGATATTAATATTTGGTTACTGATTCATTCTTTCCTTTTATACATTTGATACTTAATCAAATTCTTTATTTGCTCACTTGTTGTTGTCATCATTTACTCATGGTTTCGAGATAAGATTTTAATATTTGTTTACAGATCCATTTCTCCCTTTCATGCATTTAATAATTAAGTAAGTTCTTTATTTGCTCACTAATTGTCATCATTTAATCATTGTTTTATGATTTGATATTAATATTTGGTTACTGATTCATTCTTTCCTTTTATACATTTGATACTTAATCAAATTCTTTATTTGCTCACTTGTTGTTGTCATCATTTACTCATGGTTTCGAGATAAGATTTTAATATTTGTTTACAGATCCATTTCTCCCTTTCATGCATTTAATAATTAAGTAAGTTCTTTATTTGCTCACTGATTGTCATCATTTAATCATTGTTTTATGATTTGATATTAATATTTGGTTACTGATTCATTCTTTCCTTTTATACATTTGATACTTAATCAAATTCTTTATTTGCTCACTTGTTGTTGTCATCATTTACTCATGGTTTCGAGATAAGATTTTAATATTTGTTTACAGATCCATTTCTCCCTTTCATGCATTTAATAATTAAGTAAGTTCTTTATTTGCTCACTGATTGTCATCATTTAATCATTGTTTTATGATTTGATATTAATATTTGGTTACTGATTCATTCTTTCCTTTTATACATTTGATACTTAATCAAATTCTTTATTTGCTCACTTGTTGTTGTCATCATTTACTCATGGTTTCGAGATAAGATTTTAATATTTGTTTACAGATCCATTTCTCCCTTTCATGCATTTAATAATTAAGTAAGTTCTTTATTTGCTCACTGATTGTCATCATTTAATCATTGTTTTATGATTTGATATTAATATTTGGTTACTGATTCATTCTTTCCTTTTATACATTTGATACTTAATCAAATTCTTTATTTGCTCACTTGTTGTTGTCATCATTTACTCATGGTTTCGAGATAAGATTTTAATATTTGTTTACAGATCCATTTCTCCCTTTCATGCATTTAATAATTAAGTAAGTTCTTTATTTGCTCACTGATTGTCATCATTTAATCATTGTTTTATGATTTGATATTAATATTTGGTTACTGATTCATTCTTTCCTTTTATACATTTGATACTTAATCAAATTCTTTATTTGCTCACTTGTTGTTGTCATCATTTACTCATGGTTTCGAGATAAGATTTTAATATTTGTTTACAGATCCATTTCTCCCTTTCATGCATTTAATAATTAAGTAAGTTCTTTATTTGCTCACTGATTGTCATCATTTAATCATTGTTTTATGATTTGATATTAATATTTGGTTACTGATTCATTCTTTCCTTTTATACATTTGATACTTAATCAAATTCTTTATTTGCTCACTTGTTGTTGTCATCATTTACTCATGGTTTCGAGATAAGATTTTAATATTTGTTTACAGATCCATTTCTCCCTTTCATGCATTTAATAATTAAGTAAGTTCTTTATTTGCTCACTGATTGTCATCATTTAATCATTGTTTTATGATTTGATATTAATATTTGGTTACTGATTCATTCTTTCCTTTTATACATTTGATACTTAATCAAATTCTTTATTTGCTCACTTGTTGTTGTCATCATTTACTCATGGTTTCGAGATAAGATTTTAATATTTGTTTACAGATCCATTTCTCCCTTTCATGCATTTAATAATTAAGTAAGTTCTTTATTTGCTCACTGATTGTCATCATTTAATCATTGTTTTATGATTTGATATTAATATTTGGTTACTGATTCATTCTTTCCTTTTATACATTTGATACTTAATCAAATTCTTTATTTGCTCACTTGTTGTTGTCATCATTTACTCATGGTTTCGAGATAAGATTTTAATATTTGTTTACAGATCCATTTCTCCCTTTCATGCATTTAATAATTAAGTAAGTTCTTTATTTGCTCACTGATTGTCATCATTTAATCATTGTTTTATGATTTGATATTAATATTTGGTTACTGATTCATTCTTTCCTTTTATACATTTGATACTTAATCAAATTCTTTATTTGCTCACTTGTTGTTGTCATCATTTACTCATGGTTTCGAGATAAGATTTTAATATTTGTTTACAGATCCATTTCTCCCTTTCATGCATTTAATAATTAAGTAAGTTCTTTATTTGCTCACTGATTGTCATCATTTAATCATTGTTTTATGATTTGATATTAATATTTGGTTACTGATTCATTCTTTCCTTTTATACATTTGATACTTAATCAAATTCTTTATTTGCTCACTTGTTGTTGTCATCATTTACTCATGGTTTCGAGATAAGATTTTAATATTTGTTTACAGATCCATTTCTCCCTTTCATGCATTTAATAATTAAGTAAGTTCTTTATTTGCTCACTGATTGTCATCATTTAATCATTGTTTTATGATTTGATATTAATATTTGGTTACTGATTCATTCTTTCCTTTTATACATTTGATACTTAATCAAATTCTTTATTTGCTCACTTGTTGTTGTCATCATTTACTCATGGTTTCGAGATAAGATTTTAATATTTGTTTACAGATCCATTTCTCCCTTTCATGCATTTAATAATTAAGTAAGTTCTTTATTTGCTCACTGATTGTCATCATTTAATCATTGTTTTATGATTTGATATTAATATTTGGTTACTGATTCATTCTTTCCTTTTATACATTTGATACTTAATCAAATTCTTTATTTGCTCACTTGTTGTTGTCATCATTTACTCATGGTTTCGAGATAAGATTTTAATTCTTGTGTACTGATCCATTTCTTCCTTTTATGCATTTGGTAACTAATTAAATTCTTTATTTGCTCACTGGTTGTTATCATCAATTACTCATAAGTTGCTGCCTTCATTTGCTAATTGATTGTATTTTTTGCCAGCACCGACTCACTTCTTTTTGGCTTATTTATGCATTGAATGAATTTGTGATTTATTTCTTTATTTTCACATTTGTTAGTAATTGAATTACATAGTTTTCTCAATAATTGATTTATTTTCCCGTCTATCATTCTTCGCTGATTGATTTTTGTCTTTTGTTGACTCGCACCTTTCTTTATTTGTTTACAGATTGGATTTTTACCTTTTTCTTACTAATCGATTTCTTAATTCATATCATCTGACCACTAATTGAACCGCTGATTCATTTTTTTATTTTCATATTTGTTTGTGATTAGGTTCTATCATTTGCTCACTCATTCATTTCTTCTTTCTCATCATTTAAGCATTAAATTGGGATTCCTTTTTTTCATTTTCATTTATTATTGTGTCACTAAATCTATGCATGAAATTGACGTTTTATAAAAATTAAAGAACGTGTGACATAAAGGGGTAGTAAAGAGTTAAATAGGAATTTTCTTTTTTACACACCACATGATAAATTTCGTTCGAAAAGCATCCAACGTATAATCAGACCGACTATTGACGTTCCTAATTGATGGTAACTATTTTTATTGCTCGTACTTACATCACTTCTACCCTGATGTACGGTTAACATCAATTCACATCAAAGCGGTAGTTAGCAAATACCCTTTTACTCTCTGCCTCTGTTACAATCAATCCACAGTTTTATACATTTCAAAACATACACCAGCAAACAATCCCTAGAATTTATAGTCTTTTTAACAAACGATCGTCTAGTACCAAATCCTTCTGCAACAAGGATACGGCGTATAGTTATTAAAATCGTCTGTCAGGGTGGTCTGGTGTTCGAATCAATCTAAATTTCACTGGCCGCTTTTAATATGCGAATCGAATCGGAAATCGTCCAGTGCGCGCTCTCTCATCTGACGTGAGAAATGAAGTGAAGTGATGGTAATTTTCTTCACCTCACGGACCACCAGGAATAGACCGCTGATTGGGGCGGTTTCTTTTGATGTGTGCATTCTTTGATGCGTGATTTCATGCTCTGCACTTATGGATTTTATTCTTCGGAAGGGGTCGATCAACGCTTTTCAGAAGTTTGATTTTTCTTTTTAACTGTGTTTGAATTGTGTAAGAAGAAACTAGGTTAAATGATTTCAAATGGGATCATTTATCTGCTAAAATATTTGCAGAAATTGTTTTTAAAACTGTGAACTGCAACAACTAATTGCTTTTTAAGGACACGGGAGAGGCGAAGGGGGATATTTTATTGCGGAAGCACGAAATATGGCCATACTGCTAAGGAAAGTGATGTGCAATTTCAACTCTTCCCATTTCTTCCTGTGTCGCTTGTTATTCTCATTTCATCCTGTCTGCACCCCCTCCTAATTACCTTGTGGTCATCACCTGTTGGTAAAGGGGAAAATTGTGTGCGTTCCCCAACAGTCTCTTCTCTTCGCAGCTCTTCTCGCTTGTTGGAGGGGATTTGTTCCCCTTGCAGCCGTTCCATTTGGAATGGCTTTATTTTGTCAAAAAAATATACAGTGAAGATAATTTCCCTTTGGGAAGATCTATGTTCGTCTATATCTATTTTATACGTAACTAGCAGTATACCCGTTTTCGTACTGAAAATATATTATAAAGAAAGTTAAATTGCACCATCAGGTGCAAATTCGTATAGTATTCTAAATGACATTGTTCTTCAAAACATTCTATTAAAATAATTAAATTAAGGCTCCAAAAAAGGAAGTTCTCTATTCTCGCTATACAAAACTCAATATTTAGGGAAGTAAAATGAAGGTCACGTATACTGCAATTTAAAATGGCTGAAGAGTAGGTTCCATAATAAGAATTTTTTTATTGTTAATGAAGACAACGTTAAATGAACATCTCGAAAAATTAACGACCTGAAAATTTTTCTCACGAAGATGGTTAACAATCACTGACATATTTTTCTAATTGTCCGAACGAATATTTTAAATTTCTATTTAGAATAATTTACTTGCAATTTCCCAATCTGCCTTCGATTCGTCAATATCTTTGACATTTAGGTTATTTTTTCATTACAAACAAATGTGCCTCTGTCTTAAGGAAATAACAAGCGTTCTTTCAAAAATTTCATGAGTGACATATTATTTTAAAGTATTAGCTAACTGACATAACATTAATACTTGATAAGTGATAGAAAAGCTGAAAATTATTTTCTTTGGACATTAAATTTTGCAACTTAATTTTACGAGATTATATTACTCCCGAACAGTATTATAGTTTTTATTTTTAAAATACTAGCTATTTTAATCGAAGCGGTACGATAAATGTAAACCCTTTGGAAGTTTATATCTCCAAACCTAATAATTAAATATGTAAACAATTTTTTTTACTTCTTTTGTTGAAAATATGGTGCACATTATGAATATATAAAATGATTTCAATATTTAAATATTTTAAATATTTTTTCGAAAAAACCAAAGTTTTTGTCCGAGAATGGTAAAATTTTATTATATTCTTATTCAGCTTGTAATATTTTGCGTTCTAATATGTATTCAATGGAATTGATCTGACTATTTTGTTTTGTTGTTTTTGACCCAGTCTCTCAACTTATCTACGCCGGGCCATATGCATAATTTCTGTAATAATTATTAAAGTATGCAAATAGAATGCTCTCACACCAAACCGAGCCCGGCCGTCCAAAGGGTTGCTCGAGTCCTTAGGATGAGTCGGACGGTCTGGGTCTTCAACACCAAACCGAGCAGGGTGCGGTAGCCCAGTGGATATCGTGCGGGAATTGCACTCGGTAGGCCCGGGTTCGATTCCCGCCACTGCCAAAACTGCCCCCGTGTTCAATCGGAGTACGATCACGTTAAACATGTGGATCCGTAAGTCCTTCCGAGAGGTTAGTTGTAGCGGAAGGAGAGTAGGTCCCTGCGGATGCCTCCCCCACTGGGATCCGGTCTAAATTGGGTGGCATTTACCGGCCGTCCAAACAGTTACCTTACAACTTTCTGGTAGGTCGGACGGTCTGGATCTCAACAACAACACCAAACCAAGCATTTTTCATCATAGTTTACCGGGTCGGAAATGAAACGTAAAGACGTTACAGGGCGATTACTCGTTGGGAAGCGGTAGCTTCGCAAACTTAAAAGTATTCTACTAATATTAGTACATGGCATTAAGCTGGGTTATTTGATTTATTTATTTTATTTTAGTTGATTATTGTTAAATCTGATCCATTTTCTACATTTTCTAAGTAGGTCCATGTGCAAAATTTCTGCAATACAATATACAGTTATGTACACAGAAACGTAGAATTTCAGTATTACCGAACCAGGTATGGCCCTTGAAAACGTACAGGGTTTCGGAAATACTTACCAAGTTATATAAATTATTTTATTTTTCGCGTCAAAATATTGGGAGCCAGGAAAGGCCTAGCTCCATGTGAAGTTTTTTCAGCTTTATTCTTTTCATCTATTACGCTAGTCATACATTTACACCATGTTTGTGTTAATGCAGAGAACAAGGGGATTAGTATCTAAGTACCTGTATTTCATATATGATTTATAATACTTTATATAATCATTTAATCTTTGGGTGCAGTTACAGGCTTATATTTACCAGACTTTCACAACATGTAGCACAATTTTCAATTGCTAACCTTATATATGAAACAGGGAAAGGGGGGGCTTTAACACCTATTTAGTACCTGTATTATTTATAATGGAATTTTTCTCCAGCCTTTCGTTGAGTCTATTTTAAATTCTCATATGCTCTTCAGGCGATTTTCATTTCATTTCACAAATGTTCTACAGACCATTTTCAATAAAGATAGGTCTCTGGTATTTACAATACAAGTCAATAAAATTCTTAAATTAAATAGTATTTTATAAATAATCAGCAGCTTAAGCGCGATTTTTAAAAAGGGAATATTTTATTACTATCAGTCATTTTGTATGAATTTATACCATGTCTTACGACATATAAACCTACTTATATAATTGAGGAATTTTTATTTTACTTGTATTATATATACCTAAGATTGATCATTAATAGAAAAAGTTCATATTCGTATATATATATATATATATATATCATTCTGGGATTAAAACTTCTTTGGTCCCGGGATTCCGTGAGTTAGGGAAGTTAATTTTATCTTTCATATTATATTACACTAGCAGCATACCCGTTCTTTGTACGGAGTATATAATGTAAAGAAACTTATAATTCGCAATCATGTGTAAATTCTGTTAAAATATTAAATTTTTTGCTCCTAAAGAAGTAGTGTGCAAATGAGAGAGCTGGACCACAGCCATAAACCTCCCATTAAAACCACACCCACTTTTAGAATGTAATGGCTCTATTTTATCCACACCATTGTGATTACACAATGGTGTGAAACCCCCCCATTAAAACCACACCCACTTTTAGAATGTAATGGCTCTATATCACCCATAAAAAAACCCACCCACTTTTAAAAACAATGGTGTGAAACCTCCCATTAAATCCACACCCACTTTTAGAACGTAATGGTCCTATTTCACACCATTAAAATATCCACCCACTTTTAAAAACAATGGCTCGCAAAACCCCATAAAAACCGGACCCACTTTTAGAACGTAATGGCCCAATATCACCCACACAAATTCGACTATACAATGGCTCTCAGACCTCCATTGAATCCCACCCACTTTTAGAAATGTAATGGCTGTATTTTACCATTAAAATTACCACCCACTCTTAAAAATAATGACTCACAAAACCCCATAAAACCCGAACCCACTTTTAGAATACAAAGGTTATTTCTTATCCATAAAAATCTACAACCCCTTTTAAAACGATGGTATCGAAACCCCATAAAAACCGAACCCACTTTCTAAAGTAATGGACCTATTTTATCTATCGGAGCGAGCAAGCGAAAAGTCGTTGGGAGCGAAGGTACCCCCTTCGGCGAGCACCCCCGCGGACGGCCACCCCCTAAGCATGCCGCGACCCTAAGGATTCTAAAAGCATTGCACCGACATGGGTTCGTTGCTTTGCAACCATCATCTGCCAAAAGTATGCATACATTCCGAACAAGCGAAAAGTCGTTGGGAGGGAAGGGTACCCCCTTCGGCGAGCACCCCCTTTTCCGCGGACGGAAGCTGCCACCCCCTTTTAAAACAATTAGCCATTAGTGATCAAATGTAATAGTTAAACCAACGCACCCTCTCTGCCGCATTGAGAATGAATCGAGCGCACCTTTAAAATAATAATCCCCATCAACAAAATTATGATTGATTTATCTTTAATGGGTGAAAATAATCATTAAAAATTTTTGCAAAATGCCCCCCGGTAGGCTCAGAGTATATTCAATCTCAAATTCGACCCACCAAGGGGCCCTTCTTGATGAGCCGAATTCAAGACCAAATACACTCTGAGCCTACCGCCACTGAGGCTTACAAACAACATATAAGGACAACACTGTAAGACTTTGACGCCTAGCGTCGGGCCCGCCCACCACTTAGTATCGATGAGTGCTGCTTTGGAACAACGACTAAAGCAAGCTGACATGTCATTTTTGGCTCGGTATAGTTCAATAAACCATCAACCCGGATTGATTAACAACCTGGGAGAGGTCGGGATTTGAACCTGGGACCTAGATGTTAATAGGTCTGCGCGCTAACCGTTTTGCCATGGGTACCCATCTAAATATACACATACCTTTAATTTAACCATTACACCACAGACGAAAATCTTCAAAAATAGCACTTTAAACAAGTTATTTCCCTCTTATAATGTAAGAATTCTTCAAAATATCTATCACTATTGTTTATCTGATTAAAAAATATAGAATAAAACGCTTAAAATCAATCGCGAAAAATAAATTCTACTCCTATCCATATAGTGCTTCCTCCCCATATAGTGCTGCCATCTCCCTTTGATTCTCGTAATCTACGCTTTTTTCTACCTCTGAGAGAACTCTTCTTTAAAGAGGAAGAGATGTTAGTCAAGGTCAGCGCTCGCTACAGACGTTATGAAAGCAGGAAGTAGAAAACAAGGTCGAAACTCTCCAAGCGGAAAATAAAACTGCTTCGTATTTTATCTGATTTAAAGAAAACAAAGATATAAATAAAATGAATGAAATTGAGTCTGAGATATATAACTATAGAATTCTTTATCAGTATGTTCAATTAGATGTTTATAGCGATGACATTTCAGAAGTGAAAAAATCTTTAAAAAAGTTGCATGATCAGTTTGAAAAAATTGTCAAACTTATAAAAGAATATAATGATCGAAGACAAAACATCGAAGGAAATGTTGGAACTAATAAGAATGTTAGGTCTGGACAATAAAGTTACCTCAGACGGAGACTTGAAAACTCATGAATGTGAACACAAATATGTAATTCAAAATGATGATGGCTGGTACATTTGCCAAGCATGTAACGAAGAGCTGAGGTATAATCCAAATGAACCCCCTATCAATAATCTCGATATGTATTTAAACATGCGGAAACAACAGAGGCGAAAACATCGAATGAAAAATCTGGCTAAATGGTTAGGGTTGAATAACCTACCCTTAGAAGAAGAGCTTTTGAACGACTTTTCTTCTTTTAGCCATAAATATGAGGAGATGTACCCAGAGCGAAAAAACATAATCAGCAAAAACTATATCTTATACCATATATTACGGAAAAGAGGTGACGACATCTATATTTCACACCTTCTAGTTAAGTTACCTAAACTCAAGAAGACACTTATTCAGAATGAAGAAATCTGCAGAACCATCTTCGAAGCATTAAATTGGAGTTTTTACCCTATAAATTAAAAAAAAACGGCGTCTGAACAACATGTCACGAAGAGCTGAGGTATGACCCCGATAAGTGATTATAATTTTTAATAGCTTATTCGGCTATTAAAAATTAATTAACTAAATCTTTTTTATCAATCCAGCTAGTCTCAGGATAACCTAACCATTTAACTAGATATTTGTCCCCTTTCTTTTTGATGATTTTTTCAATCTTATACACATTGTCTTTCTTATCATATTTTACTAATTCATATTCATAAAAAGTGCCTATAACCCCATCATTATTTAAATCCTGAACTCTATAAGTGATTGGGTCGGTTTCTAATACTTCAGAAATGACAAATATTTCATCTGTAAAAGTTGCTTGATACCCCCTTCTGAAGGTAGACTTATATATAGATATTCTTACTTTATCGCCTACCTGGTATTTATGTTTACGTATGACCTTTTCTTTAAACAAATTGTGGTAGACTTCACTACTGTTTTCTTCTAGACTGGCTTCAACAGGAGTCATTTTTATACTTCTGTGGTATGAGTTGTTGTAATTCTTCACTAATACATCCAATACATCTATGTATCTTTCAGTGTTATTTGCACACAAGTAGAGCTTTATTTTATTACCAAGAGTGAGATTAAATCTTTCAACCATAGCAGCTTTTATTTCAACATTTTCTGTTGTGAACCATTGGATATTATTTTCTTTGAATAATTTTTGAGTTGTTTTTCCGACGAACTCTAAACCCTTATCTGTTTGAACCCTTTCAGGTATTCTTTCTTTGAAGATCTTTTTAAATGCTTGAGTTACTTCTTCTGCTGATTTATCCTTTAGAGGAACAGCCCATGCATATTTACTGAAACAGTCAACAGCTGTTAATAAGTACTTGATACCAGCATTAAACTTACTTCTCGCAAATTTATAGACAAACAGTAAATCAGCTTGCCATTGGTCGTCGATATGTGACACGTAAATTCTCCTTCTTTTGAACTTACGGATAAGTGGTTTATGCTTTGTGTATACATCCTGTCGGTGTAAAAAATCGGAGACTTCTTTTCGACTTAAACCAGTTTTTCTGCTCAGTACATTTATGCCACAAAATCCTGTTTCGGGATCGTAATAAACCTTTTCGGGGCAACCCTTCTCAGTTACCCCTTCAGCGGTAAAAAACGGCACTTCTTAGAACCACAACCCACACAAATTCCTTTCAACATAGGTCTAGCGTTTTTAGAGGTGACATGCTGTTCATCTTTAGTGTCGGTGTGTGTTTTACATTTGAGACAATATATTTTTGAGCCCATTCCAAATACCTTCTTTGCTTTGATAATAGGCTTCACAACAGCTCTATCTAGCCTTTCACGAAAACTTGGATTGGGAATGTCGTCCAATTCTTTAATCATGTTTGAGTCACACACTTTGTTTCTGGTTTCGGTATCTTTGTTTTTAATGTAGCACACGTCATGTTTATAGGCACTATCATCAACCCTATTAATAGGCTTACTCCATTCTTTGTATGTTAAATCGGGGTTCAGTCTAGTTTTTCCTCTGAGCAGTTGAGTTCCTGGTCCTGTAAATTGATGCCCTGGCAGATGCATTTCAAACGGTAAATTATTAATTGCTGCGTTAACAACACCTTTTCCTTTATTGCAAGTCTTTTTACTACACATTTATTTATATATAAAAAATTATTTACTCACATATTGATATCCATTCAGCAGGGTTTGTTTCATATATTTTTCTCTGGGTAAGTAGACTAAATTATTGATGAAATCCTCCTCTCGCTTATACACTTCCTCTTCTGATAGGGTATTCGATTTGTATGAATTGAGCAGCTGTTTGTAAAACTTGTAAGACTGTTTGTACTCTTCTTTCCTTTCCGCAATATTCAAAGCTTTATCAATAACTTCAACAATACCGACGCTTAAGCTCAGAGCAGCTAAGGGAACAAGTACAAAAGCTGATAAACCCAATGAACTTAAAACGAACTTGCTAACGGTCATAGTGACACTAATTTTATGGTAGTGGTGGTAGCTCTTTCTATATACGTAAATTTTCTTTTGCAAGTATTCTTCCATCTTTATTTATAGGGGTGAAATATTTCTTCCGATATCTCAGAGCCGGATTAACTAAATCAAGCATAAAGAAATCATACGGCTGTTGCATGCACTTTTTATATAATCTACTGAATTCTTCTTTTGTCAAACTACCATCTATCTCTCTTATGATCTGTTGAATCTCCCTCGGTTGAATATTAAAAAATATCAAGTAATTACAGTTTCTTCTGATAACAATGGGTGTTCTATAATAAGATTGAGAAAGATAAATGATTGAGGCGTTTTTCTTCCGACCTCTGATGAAAAAATCTTCTATGCTCCTCTGGTCCTTGTCAGTCATGCAGTCATCAAAGACAACAACATTTTTACAAGATGGGTCCAGGTCATCCACTTTTATAAATTCTTTTGTATCAGAGGAGAATAAAGTTCCTTTCTTGCCGAATCTTTCATATAACTCTAGGATAATTTTCTTCTTCTTTTTGGGGTACTTTATCGAGTCAATATCCACGCCTTCAAACATTGTGTACTTTTCTTTCAGTTTGCCATACTTGGGTTCGTACATATCTTTTGCACAAACGAACAAATTATCAAATTCGAGATAGTCGTATATAAAATTCAACAATAAGTTCGTTTTACCAGTACCTGAAGCTCCAGCGATTAGAAGTCTGAAAGGGTGTTTAGGTAATAAATAATGTTGATTTGCATCGACAAGTTCTTCTGCTTCTGTATAATTTTTAATTTGAATCATCTTTATTTAATGTTAAAAATTTGCTTCAGTAAAAATTTAATTTGCTTAAGTAAAAATTTTTTTTGCATAATAATAAAGATGAATGCTATACAAAAAGAACGAAATAAGAAATTAAGAAAGGAAGTTGAATATGAACTTAAAGTTTATAAGCTTCAGGCTGAAATTAGAAAAAACAACGAACAACAACTTGAGCAAAAATTAGGTATCCAGAAAGCACTATCGGACTTTCACAAGCCTGTAACTGAAAAGCTACAAGAACAAGAAATTAATCGAAAGGAGAATATTCAGGCTATAAAAGATGCTGTTGATCACATTCCTCTAGCTATTGAATCGCCTTTAGAAGTCTATGATTTTGATAAAAAATTGGATGTAGAGTTTTTAGAGAAAAATAACTTTCCAAGACCCTCAAAATTGTACCATGAGACCAAGGAAACTTTGCAAGAAATTATGAGTAAAGTAAATGATACTTACCTAAAAATGTCTCGTCAAAAAGGAAACATTATGAGTCAGATGTCTCGAATGACTAAAAAGGATGAAGAAAGAGAAGATCGCTTATTAGCTAAGGCTGATTATTTGAGAGATCATATGACTACGTTAGGAGATTATCGGGATCGACTCAGAGACTTGCAAAGAAAAGGAATTTATATCGGTAAAGGAGTAGAAGACAAAATGGAAATTTTAGCCCGATTGACTGATAAGATATGTAAAGGGTCCAAAAGTAAAAAGTTACACAATCAAGTCGTCGATTTATTGGATGCATTGTTGAGAGAAGGAACTATGACCAACGAGCAAGTAAAACAATACTACAAAAATTTTTCATTAAATAAATGAGTAATTACATAAAAACTAAAATACATTTAAGCGATCATCAGATTGCTAAGCTAAAATCTGCATACCAGAAAGGAGAAGAAGTATCTCTACAAATAGATAAGACAAAAGCCCCCAACAAAGATATACATTTAACTCGAACACAGATAGCTCAAATTGGGAAGGGGAAGCGTATCACTATCAGTAAGACGCAGCTCCAGAAAACGGGTGGTTTTCTACCTTTTCTATTACCTGCGTTAATTGCTGGGGCCAAGGCTTTAGCACTAGGTGCTGCAAGTGGGGCGGCTGGATATGGAGCAAAGAAAGCTTTGGAAAAAATTTCAGGATCTGGATGTGTAAAAAAAAGACCCATTGGAAAGGGCGTCTATCAAAACTGGGAATATCAGACGAAGTAATTAAACAAAATATGAAACATGAACAGGGGTTTAGGGGCGTCTTTACTTCCGATCTGTTGCCTAAAAAGATGAGTCGGTTTGAAAACGGTATTATTAATCTGGACATTGTCACAGGACCTGGTACGCACTGGGTCTGCTACTATAACGATCCTAAAAATAACTTTGTTGAGTATTTTGATCCTTTTGGAGAACACGTATACAAAATTCATCCTAACATTAAGAAGTATCTACTGACTTCTGGAAAGAAAAATATCGGGTGTAACTCGAGCTTTCTACAGCACCCTGCTTCCGTCAAATGCGGCTACTTTTGTATGAAGTACATTCGTGAAAGAAACAAGGGTAAGCCAGTTGTAGATGTGCTATATTCTTTTACCCAAGAACCCAGCGACTTCAATGAAAAAAATGTTCTCTATAAATAAAATGGTTCTATTGATATTAGATTCTAAAAACGCGGAAAAATCAGAAGATTTTACGATTGAATACACTAGACCTTTCACCTTTAAACAGATTGCCCTTCAGTCCTTTTCGATGTACGTTTCATGGGACAATATCAAAGATGAGGAATTATCATACTTTGATGGTCAGCAGTGGTTAAATTTGACGATACCAGATGGAAATTACACTATCAAGGGGCTGAATCGTTACATGATTAATTTTTTTGGAAGCGATCCGCCGATACAATTCGGTATAGTGGAGGAACGACAGCGAATAGCCATTAAGTTAAAACACGGGTATAAGATCGATTTAACGAAAACCAAAAACCTGCATAAACTTATAGGTTTCGAGCCTAAAATCCACGAAGAGCTTGAACAAGTAGGAAAGTACATTGCTGACTTATCTGGGGGAAACGATAACATTTATATACATTGCGATGTCGCAGAGGGGGCGTATATCAACGGTTTCAACTCTACAAACGTCATCTATTCATTTACAAACAGTAATCGTCCAGGTAGTCAGATTATAAAATCATTTGACAAACCTCTGTTTTACCCTGTTCGAATGGATAGTGTTTACCGAATCAGAATGCAAGTAACCAATCATAGAGGTGATTTAATACCGCTCAATAAGCAAGAAGTACAATACAATTTTATCGCCCTATAATAAAGAAATGAATAAACACAGACTTCAAAGAAAGAGTAAGAAGATACAAGGAAGAGGGTTCTTTTCCGACGTACCAGTCCTGCAGGAGGCCGAATTAGAAGGTAAGTATGTGCAGGATAAAATAAAGGAGATATTATCAAAGCAGAAAAAACATGGAGCTGGACTAAAGTTTTTCTAAATTCGATTTAATAGCCATATAGCTATTAAATTGAGGAGAAGAAAAAAAATTATATTATAATAAATGAATAAAATATTTGAATTAAACAGCACCAATTATTATTACGATGATGACATCGAAAGTTTCGAATATAGAGAGGTAAGGCATGAAAATAGTGATAATTCTATGGAAAATGCCTCTTACCATTTCTTTATTCAAGACACCAACGCCAACATTTTATACTCTAACGGTTATTTACAGCAAAAATTGAAAATTGTTAACAACGATGGTACTGCCATAGTGAATGATAATGTAGCTCTCGTGAATGGAGGTGGTTTGATCAATGCTAACAGGTTTACATTAGGAACCACTGAAATAGAATCCAACATAAATTATTCCGCTCTTATGCGACAAGTGTTGGGCTTAATACATTTTACGCCTGACTATTCTTCTGCCGAAGCTACTAATATGCTGTTCTACACTGATACGTCGGACACAGCTGATAGAGAACGCTTGAAATATGATGGCACGTTAGTAGATACCACAAAGATTACTGAGTTTTTCGAAAAATTCGGAATTAATGAGAACCATAACCAGGGATATACAGAAAGAAGCGAATTCACTAAAAATAGCAAGGTTGTAACTATATGGATCCCACTAAAGTACGTGTTTGATTTCTTCCGTGAATATAAAAAAGTAATCACGGGGTTCCAAGTCAAATTTGAGTTCCAGAGAAATCACAGTCTAAATATGCTGTACACCAACGAGCAACATAAGATCTATAAAGTCGTTGTAGAAGATTTATCACTCTGGCTACCTTACGTACGATTTAAAAATGCGGCGGCTTCAATATTTAACGAATTAAAGTTATCGAATAAGGATGTAGAAATAAACTGGAACCAACACAGCATTGTAAAGTCTAATATTTTCTATAAAAACGCTAGCGGCTCTTATACCATAAAAGCTACTTCTGATGAAGTCTTATCTTTGTACGTAATTCCTCAGTACACTGAAAGATACGAAAATTCGAAGCGCAATAACATGCTGTTTGATAACTTAGATATAACGGAATGTTGGTTAATGATCAACAATGTAAAAGTGCCAACTGTCAGTTACATGATGGATTTTGAGAAAAGTGATTATAATCGATTATACACAGCCTTTTTGGAATCTGGACTCAACACCATCACGTCTGAAACAGGTTGTATGGTCAATTATTCGAATTTTGGTAAGTTGTATCCAATCATCTGCTTTAATCTCTCTCATCATCAAAACTATACCGATACGAATAACTTAATGATTGAGTTTAACTGGAGGTTAAGGAACGCTGCCCCCAAAGATTATGTTTTTTACTTCATCTTAAAAGAGCACAAGAAATGCCTCTTAAATATTAACAATCAAAATATTACCATGATCAAGACTTTGAAATTATAAGCCATTTTTATAGTCCATTTTTAATTTTTATAGTCCATGACTATAAAAATTATTTTATATTTAAATAAATGGCTGCCTACTACCCGCTTTTCGATGAAGAATTAGAACAAGGACCTCCTGGTATTCCAGGCATAGGGGGATTAGATCTTCGCGTCCTCCTCGCTCAAAGCTCTCTGTAGTTCAGACCCCGCAGGACAATTTTCTTTCCGACCTTATCAACGGTTTCAATCACGGCTCTCTGAAACTTGGTGATTTGGGACTCACAAGATGAAATGAGGGCAGCCGCGATAAACGTACAGAGGCTGAAACCTAAGACTGGCGCGCCCCCAAGCAAGAGAAGCTGTGTTCTGGGGTTCAGCATCGACAGCTCACGACCATCCAAACCAAACGGTCTTGAATCTCCTCCAGTGGCTCTGCGCTGATTAGGGGTTGTCACTCCCGGAAGCCACTCGAACCCCGAGAAAGCTCCCGCGCAGAGTGTCCTGAGAAACAAGAGCCGACGCTCAGCAGAAAGCAGATCAGGGCTCCGCTGGAGTTTAAACATCCCTCGACTTTCGGAGATTCTGAAATGTCATCGCTATAAACATCTAAAAATGAAATGTCTTAATAAGAAAGCTGAAGTGTTGTTTGAGATGGGTTTCTCGACCTTCAGTGATCAGAGCGGATCTGCCGCAAGTTTCTGGAGGACACCCTCGGAGAGCAGTTCGCAAAGTGCAGACCCGAACCTCTACGAAACCTTTTCAATATATCAGGCTGACAGTGATAGCGATAGTGATAGCGATAGCGATAGCGATCGACCGACATCGATGACATGCCCTTCCATCATTTAATAGATGTAGATATGACTTTATTTTTAATGATTGAAATACTCATTAAAAATTGAACCCCTTCAATAATAAAAGCATTTAAAGAAATGATTTGTAGTTCTAAAGAAAGACAAAATGGATTTTCAATCTAAAACCGTTCGACAGTTGCAAGGCTACTGTCGTGAAAATAATATTCGAGGTTACTCGAAACTTAAAAAGTTGGAGCTGGTCGACCTTATTCAATATCATAACGGCTTTTCCAGTTTCCACAATGACTTGTTTAGCAAGCCAAAGAAGAACAGAGTGCGTAAGATCAGGTGTTGCGGTAAGTTATTTAAGGGATCAAGCATGAATAAGCACCTACAATCTAAAGGGCACCTAAACTATAAACCAAAGAAGGCAACCGCTCTCCCAGAGTGTGGAAGGGTGGAGCATCGACTACATCACATGACTCTCCCCCAACTACGGGAATTTTGTCGAACGCATGGCATTAGAGGCTATTCCAGGTTAGGAAGGAGGGCAGACATCATAGCATACATAGAAAGCGTATTGTTCAACCGTCATTTCGGGTTTGATTCAGACCTGTTTTTAGATACGCGAGAGAGAAGGCTCTACACCCTCCACAAAGTTAATACAGCCTTTGAATCTCGCTTGAAGACGTACGACATCCAAAATGAACACAACCTGATGCTTCCCGAAGACTTTTTGAACGATGTGGCGTCACTAGTCCGGGGACTCATCACTAAACACATAAAGAGGCTGCATGGTTTGAAGGTTAATTTCGAATTCCTCTGTGACTATCAAAAGGGTAAAGACGATGCTATTATAGAAATGGAGAAAAACTTCAAAACAGAAAACGCAGTCATCTTAGAATCAACTGATTTGGTAGCTTATTACAGATCGGTTATCCAAAAATTATTGACAGAAATGGAGGAGTTTGTTGCAAAGGGTTCGGGATGGACGCTTGTTAGAATTAAAAACCTTGAGGTGAGGATCAATAAATACAACCCACTGAGAGGATCATCCTACATTGATTTACCGAAAAGAATTAAAGATAAAAAGGCAGTCATTAACGTGAAAAATGAAAATGATAACGAGTGCTTTAAGTGGGCGATACTGTCCGCTATTTATCCAGCTGATAATCACGTAGATAGAGTCTCTAAATATAAGCCATATGATAATGAGCTAAATTTCGAAGGTATCGAGTTTCCAGTGAAGATGGAAGATAGAGTATTTAACAGGTTCGAAAAGTTGAATAACATATCGGTGAACATATATTCATACGAAGGTAATGATATTTACCCATTGAGAATCACTAAAAATAAGGAAGACAAACACATCAATTTGCTGTACATAAAGAATAAGGAAGGACACAGTCATTACTGTTGGATAAAAGACCTCTCCAAATTGATAAGCGGACAAGTGACTAAACACAACGGAAAGATATTCACCTGTGAGAGATGCCTGCTGTATTATTACTCCGAAGAGGACCTCCAAGCTCATGAAACGGATTGTAGGAAGAATACACCAGTAAAGATTGTAATGCCCGAGGAGAACGAATCTCTGCGGTTCAAAAACTATCAAAGGTCTTTACGATTACCCTTTGTGATGTACGGAGACTTCGAGTGCTTGACAAACAAGATAAACACCTGCTGCCCTACAAAAGACAGCTCATTCTTACATAAATATCAAAAGCATGAACCTATGAGCTTCACTGTCTACATCAAATATAAACACGCAGACTATAAGGCACCAATCACATACAGAGGACCCAATGCCACCAAGCTGTTCTTTGATACAGTGAAGACTGAGGCGCTAGCGATAAAGAACATTTATGATAAGAAGCAACCCATCAAAATGACCACCGAAGATGAAGAGCATTTCCAAAGGACCCATGTTTGCCACATCTGTGACGAAGATATCAGGAAGAAACCTTCACCCTATTCACCCAAGGATAAACCAGACTTCCGAAAAGTTAGAGATCATGACCATCTTCTCAATCCGGCGAAATGTGAATCGAACTACAGAGGACCTGCTCACAACCTTTGCAACCTAAAGTACCAAGAGCCTTCGTTCATTCCAGTGTTTATCCACAACTTATCTGGCTACGACGCCCATCTCTTCATAAAGGAGCTCGGTAGAGACCAAGGTGATATCGACGTCATCCCGAACAACGAGGAGAGGTACATTTCCTTCAGTAAGGAGGTCGGGGCAAAAACTGTAGAAGTAGGCGATGGGAAGAAAGTAAAGGTACCTGGTATAAAGTTGAGGTTTGTCGACTCATTCAAGTTCATGGCCGCTAGCCTCGACAGTCTTGCGAAGAACGTAAAGGAGTTCAGGGAGACAGCCAAGTACTTCCCCAAGGACAAACTGGACCTCGTCACCCGAAAAGGCGTCTATCCATACGATTACATGGACTCGTGGGACAAATGCGAAGAAACCAAGCTGCCCCCAAAAGAAGACTTTTACAACCAATTGAATGAGTCACACATAAAGGATGAGGACTACGAGCACGCTAAAAGGGTATGGAAGGCCTTCAACATTAAGACATTGGGTGAATATTCCGATTTGTATGTGAAGACTGATGTACTCATCCTAGCCGACATCATGGAACACTTTAGAGATGTCTGTCTAAAGACCTATAAGTTGGATCCTGCATGGTACTTCACTGCGCCCGGACTCTCGTGGGACGCCATGCTCAAAACCACAGAGGTTGAGCTAGAGCTGTTGACAGACTATGACATGATACTCATGCTAGAAAAGGGGACCAGAGGAGGCATCTCTCAGTGCTGTAACCGATATGGGAGGGCGAACAACAAGTACATGAGGGACTATGACGAGAACAAGAAGTCTAACTACCTGATGTACCTTGACGCCAACAACCTTTACGGATGGGCCATGAGTCAATACCTACCGCATGGTGGCTTCGAGTGGAGCACTGTGTCAGATGTGACCCAAGTAGAGGATGACTCAGACAAAGGATACATCGTAGATTGCGACCTACAGTACCCGACCCATCTGCACAACCTCCATTCAGACATACCTCTAGCACCTGAGAGCAGGATGCCCGATGGCTCAAAACAGCCAAAACTACTGACGACCCTCTATGACAAAGAGCATTATGTGGTTCATTACAGGGTTTTGAAGCAACTGTTGCAGTTGGGGATGAAGCTCAAAAAGGTGCACAAAGTGTTGGATTTTCAGCAGTCTCCCTGGTTGAAGAGGTACATAGACCTGAACACTGATATGAGGACCAAGGCAACCAACGACTTTGAGAAAGACTTCTTCAAACTTATGAACAACTCGGTCTTTGGCAAGACGATGGAAAATATCAGGAAGCGACTCGATATTAGGCTAGTATGCGATCCCCAGAAAGCGGAGAAGCTAGTTGCTAAGCCCAACTTCAAGGGAAGGACCATTTTTGACGAAAGATTAGCCGCCGTGCATATGAACAAGACGAAAGTGATTTTTAATAAGCCAATATACGTCGGCATGAGTATATTAGATCTATCGAAGCATCTGATGTATGACTTCCATTATAATCTTATGAAGCCTAAATACGGGGACGATATCAAGCTATTGTACATGGACACTGACAGTTACATCTATGACATACAGACCGAGGACTTTTATGAGGATATGAAAGGAATGATTGACTACTTTGATACATCAGATTATCCAGAAAACAATAGGTATGGTATGCCCCGAGTAAATAAAAAGGTCTTGGGGAAGATGAAGGATGAAAATGCAGGGAAGATCTTAGAAGAGTTCGTTGGCTTAAGATCTAAGATGTATGCCTGTAAAACTGAGGTTGACCTGGTGAAAAAGTCGAAAGGAGTAAAGAAATGTGTCGTGAAAAACAGGATATCCTTCGAGGACTACAAGAACTGCCTATTCAAGCAAGAAGTACAGCATAGAACCATGAATCTCATCAGGAGCACAAAGCATGAGATTCATTCCATACAAGTCAATAAGATTGCCCTATCAGGAAAAGATGACAAACGTCATATATTGGAAGATGGTGTCCATACCTTGGCTCACGGTCACTATGCGATAAAGGAGTAGGCGATCATAATCTTTTAACAGTTTTCGAACTATTAAAAGATAATTAATGGTTTTAGTCCTCAGTTCGAAGGACACATTCTTCTGTTCTGAATGCCTCTTTAATAGTGTCTATATCACATCTAAAGTACTCCATGTAACCGTCCTCCTCCTCTATATAAGAGTCTAACTTTTCGCGGATTGTGAAATAGAGCTCTTTTGGCAGATGATGGTTGCAAAGCAACGAACCCATGTCGGTGCAATGCTTTTAGAATCCTTAGGGTCGCGGCATGCTTAGGGGGTGGCCGTCCGCGGGGGTGCTCGCCGAAGGGGGTACCTTCGCTCCCAACGACTTTTCGCTTGCTCGCTCCGATAGATAAAATAGGTCCATTACTTTAGAAAGTGGGTTCGGTTTTTATGGGGTTTCGATACCATCGTTTTAAAAGGGGTTGTAGATTTTTATGGATAAGAAATAACCTTTGTATTCTAAAAGTGGGTTCGGGTTTTATGGGGTTTTGTGAGTCATTATTTTTAAGAGTGGGTGGTAATTTTAATGGTAAAATACAGCCATTACATTTCTAAAAGTGGGTGGGATTCAATGGAGGTCTGAGAGCCATTGTATAGTCGAATTTGTGTGGGTGATATTGGGCCATTACGTTCTAAAAGTGGGTCCGGTTTTTATGGGGTTTTGCGAGCCATTGTTTTTAAAAGTGGGTGGATATTTTAATGGTGTGAAATAGGACCATTACGTTCTAAAAGTGGGTGTGGATTTAATGGGAGGTTTCACACCATTGTTTTTAAAAGTGGGTGGGTTTTTTTATGGGTGATATAGAGCCATTACATTCTAAAAGTGGGTGTGGTTTTAATGGGGGGGTTTCACACCATTGTGTAATCACAATGGTGTGGATAAAATAGAGCCATTACATTCTAAAAGTGGGTGTGGTTTTAATGGGAGGTTTATGGCTGTGGTCCAGCTCTCTCATTTGCACACTACTTAAAGAGAAGTTTAAGAATATATGTTCTCACTATGCAAAATTATCTTCACGGGCAGATCTGAAAAATAAAACATCCTGGTCCCTTTTGTAAGCAAATTTACAAAAAGAAAGGAATTGAATCAATATATGCAACCCCGTAGTACTTATATTGTCGCAGATTAGAAACAATGCCAGTGTGTTAGTAGAAGATTACCCGTATTACAATATAAATCTCAAAAATATTTGCCAAAATAAAAGAGATGACGTAATAAATTGAAAATATTAATAAGCCCTGTACTCTTTATACCAGAAGGTCGTAATTCATTCCAATATATGCCAATATATATCAAAACATATGCCAATATGCCTGTACTACTTATATTCTCGTAGATTAGAAGATATACCCATGTATTTGTAGAAGATTACCCGTACAACGTAAAATATATGAGTTTCAACAATTTTTGTCATAATAAAACAATTACATAATAACTTGAAAATATCAATAATCCCTGAATCATTAATCCCCGAAAATATCAATAATAATAACGTTTAAACCTGATGACCGTAATTGATATTATCCAGTCAAAAATGCCATAAGAAAAATCAAATAGTTCTTTTCTAAAATATATTTTTATATCCATTTATTTATTATTCAAATCGAAAAAACAATAATTAAAATTAACAGACAGATTTAATTTAATTGCGTTTCTGAGCAGCATGATATAAGATAGAATCTTTCTCATAAACTGCGAAATTAAATAACTATTTTGATTTCTTTATACTCTTCATTGTTCAGTAAAAGCTTGTGAAGCATAAACCATGGAGATAGATTTCCCATTTAAATCATGTTTCAAACAATTCATGTTTTCAGAAAGTGACTTATTGGCGCAAAAAGTCTGTCATCAAAGTCAGCGATAAAGTTTTAATTCATTTTCAAACGATTTTCAAGCTTTTCGTTTGGATAAACCACGGAGTTAGAGAGTAGAACGCCTAGGAAAAAGTTTCGTTTTTAACACTTTTAACAAAGTTGAAAAGTGTTTATGACTTTGTTCATTCTGTCTGTCTGTCTGTCCGTTAGCACGATAACTGCCACAAAAACGACTTAATCAAAATGAAATTTTAGTATGTTGTTCAGACGGTCTGTAGGACCTATGGGAATATAAATGAATAAGATTACCCAATTAGTTTTGGATTGAACCCGGGTTGAAAAAATGAAATACATTGAGCCCTATGGGACCTAATTTTTCAAACATTTTTTAAGCGGATTTAAAATTCACAAATTGCTTCTAAAATTTTAGGTAATATTCAAATTGTTCCATAAAATATATAAAAAAAATTCAGCGAAATATATTCTGTAGCTTTTTAAATAAAAATTAAAATAATAATTACACCTCTTATATGAAACGATCACGTGACCATGATATGAAACGATCACATGACCCACTTCAAAATGATATATGGCATCCATCTTGTCTCAAAATCGTGATTTTTTTAAGTTCTTTTTAATTCATATTGAGTGTTGTATCGGTCCTAAAACTACTTTATATTTGCTTAGATTCTGTGCATCTACATATTTAAATAACGCAAATACAATATATTTCAGTTTAAATGATTATCCAAATTCGATTATTTCTGAAACGAAGCTAATTTCACTTATGTAAAATGTAAACAGCAAAATATGTAGAATGAGTTGTATTAGAATTGCTGTATTTCTTTAAAACAAAATAATTTAGTCCATGGAGTCTGCATGGCTGATATGAATGAAATATTAATTGATTTTATGAAGAGAAGGACGATTTTTTTCGATGAAGTTTTAAGCATAGGGTTTTATTACTTGTAGCTCCATGGTCTTAATTTTTAAATAAAAGAAATTATTATAGTATTGTGATGAATGAAATGAATGGGAGAAAGTTATGAATGAAATCCTGTTTTTACAGAGAGATTCAGGCGTGTTATTTTTTCTAAGACGTCATTTGAATTAATTTCAGTTGTTTTCGATGAAGTTTTCAAATATAATAAATTATCGTAGTATTATGATAGTTTTGAAAATATTACCGTGGAATGTATCACATTTTAGAGATATTTAAACCAGGCAATTTATATTTCAATGCCGTCATTTGAATGAAGTTCATTTTTTTCAATGAAGGTTTAAGTTTTCAAATATAATAAATTAATGTAGTATTGTGATAAGTTTTAAATATTACCGAGGAATGTATTGCATTTTCGGCTTTTTTAAATAAAATTGCATTGAAGTTGGAAAGTGTTTCATAATCAATGCTTTAAGCATGATTGATTTTTCTTGTTCATTAATATTTCGACAACTCCTGATCTTAGATACTCGAAACTTTGGCTAAATTAATTTATGGGGGCCTATTTCAAGGCTATCCACAAAATTTCATCAAATTCGGTTCAGCCGTTCTACCGTGATGATGAGACAAACGAAAATGTGGTTTTTTACTAATATCTCGAGAACAACTGATTGTAGAAACTCCAAACATGGGCTAAATTTTAAGTAGGACTATTTCCAGGCTGCCCACCAAATTTCATCAAATTCAGTTCAGCCGTTCTCCCGTGATGACGGGACAAAAAGACAGACAGACAGATTTTCAATTTTATTTATATAGATTACATTACGTTATTTACATTACATTTTATATAAAGCAAGTCATATTTGAAAGGAATGTTCTTAATGTAAATTTTCGTATTTGTAACAAGCAGTGACCATGCTTATAAAACAGATAAAGAATTGTGCGCTGTTCGAATAATTATGCCTCAAAATAATAAATAAATGTATAAGTACAAATAAGCAATAAATACAAGAAAATACTCATTATTTTATAGTAAATGTATACATATACTTTGGTATATACACTGGAAACTGTAATTAGTTAATATTGTAAAAGTTGCATATAAATTTTTTATATAAAAACATATGTTAATTGATGTATTGTAATTATACTGTAAGTTATATTATTAATATGAAAGATCAATTATGCATAAAGCATTGATTATGAAACACTTTCCAACTTCAATGCAATTTTATTTAAGCATCTCTAAAATGTGATACATTCCTCGGTAATATTTTTTAAATTATCATAATACTACAATAATTTATTATATTTGAAAATTTCATCGAAAACAAATGAAATTTATTCAAACGATGTCATCGAAATATAACACGCCTGGATCTCTCTATAAAAGCAGCATTTCATTCATAAACATTTTTCTATTCATTTCATTCATCACAATACTATAATAATTTATTTTATTTAAAAACTTAAGACCATGGAGGTATAAGTAATTAAATTCTATGCTTAAAACTTCATCGAAAACAATCGTATGCTTCTCTGTGTAAAATCAATGAATATTTCATTCATATCAGTTATATTGCAGACTCCATGAGCTAAATAATTTTACGTTAAAAAAATGCAGCAATTCTTATACAACTCATTCTACATCTTTTGGTATTTGCATTCTCCATAAGTGAAAATTAGGCTTCGTTGTAGAAATAATCAAAGTTGGATGATCATTTAAACTCAAATATATTGTAATTGCGTTGTTTCAGTATGTAGATGCACAGAATTTAAGCAAAAATAAAGCGGTTTTAGAACGGATACAACACTAAATATGAATTAAAAAGAACTTTAAAAAATCACGATGTCATATTTTACTTTGAAGTGGGTCACATGATCTCTTCATATAATGGGCACATGATCGCTTCATATAAAGGGTGTAATTTTTATTTTAATGTTTATTTAAAAAACTACTGAATATATTTTGCTGAAATTTTTTTTATGTATTTTATGGGATAATTTGAATATTTCCTAAAACTTTCGAAGCAATTTGTGAATTTTAAATTTGCTTAAAAAATGTTTGAAAAATTAGGTTCCACAGGGTTCAATGAATTTTATTTTTTCAACACGGGTTCAATCCAAAACTAATTGAGTGATATTCATTTATATTCCCATAGGTCCTACAGACCGTCTGAACAACATGCTAAAATTTCATTTTGATTAAGTCATTTTTACGACAGTTATCGTGCTAACGGATAGACAGATAGACAGACAGAATGAACAAAGTCATAAACACTTTTCAACTTTGTTGTAAAGTGTTAAAAATAGGATAAATAAATGTGAAAAGTATTCAAAGTATTTTTTTTCCGATTGAAAGAATGTTTCTATAACATTTCAGTGCTATTTCAATGTTTTCACAGTCAATCTCTAAATTATACGTTTGTCAATTAAAGGCAATTTCCGGTTTTTATCCTTTATCGATTATTTAATTCATTTAATAAGTCAGATAGATAGATTAGGGCAATAGAATTTAGTTCCCATTATCAAGTCCCACATATATTATGCATACTACCGGAATTTTTTTCCTATAAGAACTAATGCTATGGAAATATTAAAAATAAAATAATTCGAGTTCTAAACATGAGAATTACTAAAAGTTGCGTTTAGTTCTATTTTTTCATGTAATATATTTATCTACGCATAAAATTTGATAGCGGTAGGTGCATTTGTTCTTAAACCATCCTGTCCCCATCTCTCTCTCTCACACACACACACACACACACACACACACACATTCACTGACGGCTATCTCTCCAAAAGTGTTCAAAATGTGGCCAAGAGGTTATAAAAAGTGCTTATCTGCAAAATCTCAAATTAAAAAAAATGTTTAGAAAAACTAATTTCTCTAAAGATAAAAGTGTGAGATAATAAAATAAAATTGGAGCGCAGTTGCATTTCTGTCATCCCCCCCCACACACACACACACACACGCACACACACTCCCTCTGGATATACCACTGAGCTGACAACACCTCAAAATATCCCAACTTTGTATTTATGATATGACGTAATGAGCAAAAATAATTGCAGAAACTCGCTTTTAATAACATATTCGATCATTGTCTGTTTACAAGGATCTTCTAACAGACCAAAATTAGTCGATGTTCAACCTTCCGTCTGAACTGCACAAAGTGCTGTCAATCAAACAGTCGCACCGAAGTGTGCCAGTGTGGGGCACACACAATGGGAATTGTGCTACTTCAACAAGGGTGAGATTCAGCCAAAAGTCAATAGGCACTTGATGAAGTCGCGCCCTCTCATACAGGGGCTATGGAGCTGCATGGGCCACAACAGTTGGCGAGACATCGCCTCCATATCGCCGACTTTATTCAAAAGCCAGAAGTAGTGAACCTTGTGTTGCACATATTGCTTACGTGTTTGTCCTTGTGTTCTAATCCTATTGCATTAAAAAATATGATGGGGGCAGAATATGACTTTCCCTGCAAAATGTTATGATTTTACTTATTTTACAGCAAAATAATGAGCAATAAACTCAGCACAACTTTTTTTTGGCGTTGAAAGTACACTGATATTTGACACTTTTATGGATGCCAACATGTAAAATTAAGCATTAAATCAAAGACAACAAATCGTAGATTAAAAGGTCATTTATTAAAAACCATCCTTTATGACGTATAAATATTATTGTGTTATTATTATGGCGCACAAGTATTTGTACGTCATAAAGGATGGTTTTTATTAAATAACCTTTTAATCTATGATTTGTTGTCTTTTATTTAATGCATTATTGAAGTTGACGTGCAACACCACTTTAATTATGTAAAATTATTTTGAAGTGCCCAATTAACTTATATTTCTCGAAAAATCTAACTTGACAAGTGAAAATATTGCTAACATCTGCTAAGCAATATACTTCATTATAGTCAAATATGTTAATTATTAATTCATCAATTTGGCGTCATTTTTGTAATGATGTGTGTATCTATAGATGCAATATCTCACTAACTAATGCAGCGTTTCGAAAATAATTGGGTACGATTATAATAATCAGTGATATGGAACCCTATCAATCGGATGTTCTGCTGCTCCCCCCCCCTCCCTCAATTTTCAAATGAACAAAGTCATTTGAAAATGACCAAATGTCATTTGAAAATTGAGGGAGGGGGGGGGGATAAGAACATCCGATTGATAGGGTTCCATATCACTGATTACTATAATCGTACCCAAATATGTTCGAAACGCTGCATTAGTTAGTGAAATATTGCATCCATAGACACACACACACACACACACGCTAACATACATAATAACACTCGGACATACACACACACTAACATATACACACATACGTACTAACATACACACATATACACAGACATCACTTCAAAAACGTTCGACTTGAGTTCAGGGATATTTAAAGTGTGCTTTTCCGTCGAAAACTCGAATTCGCATTTTAGACCCAGTCACAATAATTTTCTTATGCATTTTACTATATATATAGGGAAAGTAGGGGGAAATAAAGTTGACAATATCTTATTGATGACGACGGATGTATTTGGCTTATCTGTGTTGATAAAAACCATTATCGATTTCTTTCGCATGCTATATTCTACCAACATTGTTCCGGGAAAGATCATTGTGTTTCAGAGGAAGTGATGTGAAAATTTTAAAATGAAATTAATTCGAGTTACAATCATCAGGAATTTTATCTAATTCTAATTTTTCACATTCTAATTCATCATTCTAATGTGTCTAAGAGGTCCTAAATATATTGAATTCGAATATATTGAATTCGAAATATTTTCGGGTTTCGGTCAATTTCCGATTTTCGGTCAATATATTGAATTCGAAATATTTTCGTGTTTCGGTTAATTTTCAATTTTCGGTCAATGCACTCAGTTCGAAATATTTTCGGGTTTCAACCAATTTTCAATTTTCGGTCAATGTATTGAATTTGAAATAGTTTCGGGTTTCGGTCAATTTTCGATTTTCGGTCAATTTCACTTTTTGGTCAATATATTGAATTCGAAAATTTTTGAGAAAACAATACTTTTCTATATTATAGCATGAGAAAGTGAAATACTTTTAATCAAATAAATATGTATACATTGACTACACATAATTTCACGATATAAGTTTATTTTGAAAATCGCATCAAACAAAATAATTGAGAGTGTGAATAATTTATTCACGCTATAATCGCTTGTCAAATAGAAACAACATTCCGGACTGGAAGCAATAGATGCTTGACAATAAGAGCTTGTTTCTGTTATTGGCTTTCATTAATGTAGGAAATTACGTCATTTCAAAAGAGCTATTTGTATTAATAATAACACTTTATATACAATATTTTTATCCAATTAACTTTTAGCTGATTAATTAAAATTTAATTCAACATAGAAGCATTATATATTTATCGACGATTCTTCGTTTATCCCTAAGCCTAACAAGCAATTTCGGCATCCGCCATTGTTCTCCATTCACTCAAGGGAGAGAATCTTAAAAATGTCAAATGTCATTGAAAATGAAAATATCATAACGGAAATGATTTCCAGTAGAAAAATTAAAACTAATCTTGCCGAGATACCGCAAATATTTCAGCGAAACTTAGAAATAGATCACTTTCGTTTAAAAATATAGATGGAGCAGCCATGCCTACACGCTAACGATTCTTGATTTTCAAAGCCGTTCAAACAAAATAATTGAGAGTGTGAATAATTTACTCACGCTATAATCGCTTGTCAAATAGAAACAACATTCCGGACTGGAAGCAATAGATGCTTGACAATAAGAGCTTGTTTCTGTTATTGCCTTTCATTAATGTAGGAAACTACGTTATTTCAAAAGAGCTATTTGTATTAATAATAACACTTTATATACAATATTTTTATCCAATTAACTTTTAGATGATTAATTAAAATTTAATTCAACATAGAAGCATTATATATTTATCGACGATTCTTCGTTTATCCCTTAACGAGCAATTGCGGCATCCGCCATTGTTCTCCATTTACTCAAGGGAGAGAATCTTAAAACTGTCAAATGTAATTAAAAATGAAAATATCATAACGGAAATGATTTCCAGTGGAAAAATTAAAACTAATCTTGCCGAGATACCGCAAATATTTCAGCGAAACTTAGAAATAGATCACTTTCGTTTAAAAATATAGATGGAGCAACCATGCCAACACGCTAACGATTCTTGATTTTCAAAGCCGTTTTACACTTTCAGTAATCATCAAACAATTCATCAGTCATCAAACACATAGTTTTGAATCATGTTATTAAAGCGGGTAATACTATATATATTTTTAAAGAAAATTTTAAACTTAAAGAGTTTTTGCATTTATTAGCTTTCAGTGAAGAAAAGTATTCCCGTGATGCTTCACTCGTAATCGTTAGTATTCATATAAATATAGCTATTTTACATGTAACCCAATCTTTTGTTTTATTTAGTATTTTTGTTTTATTTAGTATATTATGGCGCTTTTAATATTTAGATAGGCAAAGGAACCTAGCCACATTCGGGATAGAACCCGTGGGTTCCTGAATTGTAATGTATACAACGCCACCCTGACTTTTCAAATAACTGCTAGAATTGTCATAGAATATTTTCTAGTATAATTTGAATCTTTCAGTGGGCGTGGGACAGAGGCAAGAGAGTAAGGGGAGGGGGAGAGAGAGAGAAAGGGATATAGATGCGAGGGAAATATAGGAGAGACAGAGAAGAGAGGGAAGATAGAGAGAAGAGAGAGAGAAAAGATACAGAGAAGGGAGGGAAAGAAGATACAGAGAAGAGAGAGAAAGAAGATACAGAGAAGCAAGAGAGAAAGAAGAGAGAGAGAAGATTCAGAGCAGAGAGCGAGAGAGAGAGAGAGAGAAGATACAGAGAAGGGAGCGAGCGAAAGAGAAGATACAGAGAAGAGAGAGAGAGAAAAAGATACAGAAGAGAGAGAGAGAAAAAGATACAGAAAAGAGAGAGAGAGAGAAAAAGATACAGAAAAGAGAGAGAGAGAGAAAGGACAGATAAGAGAGGGATAGAAGAGACAAAGAAGGGAGAGCTAGAAGAGACAGAGAGGAGAAGGGTAGAAGAGACAGAGAACAGCGAGAGTGAGAGATAAAAGAGACAGAGATCAGAGAGAGAGATATAAAAGAGACAGAGAAGAGAGAGAGAGAGAGAGGGAGATAAAAGAGACAGTGAAGAGAGATAGAGAGATAAAAGAGACAGAGAAGATATATAGAACAGATAGAGAAGAAAGATATATAGAAGAGACAGAGAAGAGAAAAATATAGAAGAGACAGAGAAGAGAAAAATATAGAAGAGACAGAGAAAAGAAAAATATAGAAGAGACAGAGAAGAGAGAGAGATAGACGAGATAGAGAAGATAGAGATAGAGGATGTGATAGAAACGCACAGTACGGAGCGAGATAGAAGAAAGTTGTAAAGATAGATAAAGACAGAGAGATAGCTAGAAGATAAAAGATAGAAGAGAAGAGATAGAAAAAAAGGAGTAGAAAGGCCGAAGAGATAAAAGGTAGAAAAAGAAAATGAGAGAGACATAGAAGAGGAGAGCTCGAATGATATAAGAGACAGAGTGGAGGACGAGATAGAATTTTTCAAGTTTGTAATGCTTTTTTCAAGTTTGTAATGCTTTTTTAAAGTTTGTAATGCTCTTTTCAAGTTTGTAATGCTTATATCTTTAAAACTAAACGTGATAGCTATAAATAATGGCACGATATTGTAGCTCTTTGAAAGCCCTATGAGTAAATATAATCAGATTTTGAATCGAATTTTTTTTTCCGATATTACAAAAGTTGAATTTTATTTTACAAAATGTTATTCACACAAAACTATTTCGGCTCTATCGGACTGGAGCCATCGCAGGTATTTTTAAACTGATAAGTATCAAAAAAAAAAAATTCTTAGAATTGCCCCTTTACTCACACTTCCCCCGAATAGTCACCAGACATGCAATTTTGGGATCTGGCAAAACTCGGAAATCTGGGACTCTTGGCAGAAATACTTTGCGTATCCTGGCCACAATACTTCTAAATTTTGAAGTTGCGCACAAATTTTTTATTCCAAATCCATCAGACTATATATTAGACCCCCCCTAGAGGCATCTGTCGAAATTGGCGACATTATTCTTTCCATCCAGGCAACCCTTGGTCCCAGACATAGACCCCTGGCATTCCCTGTCATGCCTGAAATTCAGTCCGGGTACCTGCCTGACACATACACTGCTATCCTATTGTGAGCTTCATTCTTGTCACTTTTGGTGTCTCTGTGATACGGAGTGTCGAGAAAGGATCAGGGACTCCAGGCTTTTTCCTGGTATAAATAGAAGGCGCCACTACCCCACTGGGCACAAAAAGGAGTAGGGACTGTCATTTGTTGAATTCGAACAGTGATACAGTGTGTGGTTCTGAAGCAACACGCTGCTGAATATGACTGACAATGATAGGCTTTGTGATCAACAAAGAGCATATATACTCGTATACATAAATGTATACGCATGGAGTTTTTGTGCCTGTGTAAATGTGTAGACGGGCACTGTCACAGTGTAAAAAGTGGTAAAGAAAATAGGTTTTAGTAGTCGCTGCCGCGACTATCTAGGAAATATATGAATATGATATATAAAATTAAAATTTAAGTTAATTTACGAAATTCAAAAGTTGGGGATTTGAGATATATATTATTTTTACTTTCCTTATAATGTATAAGGAAAGTATTGTGACGGGGTCGAAAATTCGAATTCGAATTTTCGACGGGAGAGCACGTTTCAAGCATCCCTGATCACGAATCAAACATTTTTGAGGTGCTCTCTCTCTCTCTCGCTGTGTGTGTGTGTGTGTGTGTCAATGAGTCTGTGGAGACGATATCTCACGAACAAATAGAGCGATTCGAATGAAATTTGGTATAAAAATCACAATCCGTGAATACTGGAAGCCTATTGTTTTTAAATGTAATCGAATATTCAGAACCCCCCCTAAATTTTCGAGTGAAATTTTGAAAAAATCATCAAAAAATCAAAACCTTTAATGAAGTTACGCAAATAGACATTTCTTATGTAATTTTGCCTTAGAAAACGATTGACATAAACTTCAGAACGCTAGCATGAACCGTTTTCGAGATATTGCACATTTTTAAAATTAATTTATCAAAAAAATCCCATAAATTAAAAAATTATATTAACTGTAAAGAAACATGTTCACTTTTCATATGTAATATCATGCGATAAATTGAGTGACATCATTCTCGTGGATCTAATTAGTTCCATTCACGAAAAAGATACTTTAAGTAATACTTTCGTATTTGAACGCTAATAGTCATTTATCTGCTGTAAGAATAACTTCTCCGTCCATAACGTTTGGCGAGATTTTGGCGGCAAATTTGGTGGAATGTCTCCAACTTGGCAACTTTTTTAAATGTTGCTAAATTAACGAAAAACTCGCCAAATGGATAAAAATGGCGCTAAATCAATAAAAATGACGACTCATTGACGAAAATTCAATATCTTGGAAAGAATATAAATATCTACTATAAAAATAATCTATTTTTTTTTTTACTGTAAAAGTAGTAAATTCATTGTATTATATAAGGAAAGTCATGTGTTGCCCACATCAGATTTTTTTCCATTATAACTGTAGAGTCAACTTCGACAATACGAGCTTGCAATTCCGTCCCAGTAGCACAGCGGTACAGCGTCGACTGGCCAATACGAAGATATATGGTTTGATTTCCAGTTGGACTGGTTCAAACTTCTGACTGGTCATGTCTGTTTCAGGGCTCATCTTCATCGAATTGGACTTGCTGCTTCCCCGGATTGTATTTTATGTGAACTAGAACAGCTTATGTCTGGAAAACATTTGGGCGAATGCCCGGCACTAGTGACTTTTAATTCAGTCATTGATAAATACTGGAAAGCTCGCTGTCTAATGACCTAGTGGCCAAACGACCGGCATTTGTAAACAACAACATTTCCGGTTGGGATAGCACGGTTCTTTATAATGGCGTTCGATCAAATCAAACGTGTAGTTTAGTGCAAAGATGTCGGTCTGACAGTGACTCTAGTACGACTAGTACGGATTGGGTGGATTCTGGTATGTTGGGCGCCAATTTGAAAATGAGGAGGTCAACGACCAAGAAGCTCACCTGCTGGTTGAATGTAGCAACATGGGGCTAACCTGAAGCAAAAATAGCAGGAGGTGGCCAGTCAGATTGTTAGTTGTACGCCAATCTGACATTAGAGACTGGAAAATGCAGAGTCTGCTGCAACGATAAGAGTTTGCAACTCCATCCCAGTAACTAAACGGTAGAGGTCGATTGGCCAGTATATTAGTACATATATTAGTAGTTGGTCTTTGTCCCTTTTACATCCTCATGACTACACCATTGCATTAATAACATCCTTTTAATTATGCTAATTGCTAAAATTATCAATGAATATAAAACTCTTTCAACAGCTGTCTCTAGTGCTTATACTCTTAAGCAGTTCGTGTTTATCAAACTTATTTATCTATTTAAGTTTGATAAAGAAGAAAATTTGAGGAGCATGCGTTTGCTAAATAACAGCGTTGCTAAGCAGATCACGTACAATTATGCAAATCTCGACAGTAGAATCCTCTCAGTTAGGTTCGTTTTACAAGGTAATAAAATAACGTGTTAAAAGTTTTATGAATAATTGCTGTTAGCGGATATCGTGAAGATATAAAGTTGTTATTATTATGAAATGATTGTATTTATAATAGGAAGTGGTGTTTATTATTATTATTATTATTATTTAATTATAAAAATATCTAATGTGGGCAACATATGACTTTGTTACTTTCCCTATATAATGCAATGGCTTTACTTCTTTCATATTGAAGAAATGACTTATAACATCCATGATACAATGTTTTTAACGTCAATTGTATTGTTGGCGCTTGTTCGGATGACAATATATAAAACTATTTCGAAGTACATAATTAACTTAAATTTCACGAAGTTCTAAATTAACAATTATCGATATTGATAGCATCTGTAAAAAACAATATATTCTATATATAAAATATAATGATTAATTCATCAATTCGCTTCTATTTCATTAATTCAGCGTCATTTTTACAATTTTGATGATATTTTCGTCAATCTAGGTCGATATAATACAAAGTTGGCTATATTTCGCTAAGTTTGCCAAGTTTGTCAAATTGATCGCCAGGCATTACAGAGAAGAGATTTTATTATATATAAATGACTACTGGCGAACTGTTAGACGTCAAAGTTATTATCCAAAGTATCTTCTCTCGTGAATGGAACGAACTAGATCCACGAGAATGATGTTAATAAACTTCCCCGTTTCTCCAAATAAAACTAATTTTTTGTAAAGTTAGATTGCTACACAAGTACGTCGATTTTTTGTTTTCTTTTTCTTTTCTTTTTTTAGCACTTTCCAATACAGTTGTAAAGTGTTTATGACTGTGTTCATTCTGTATGTCCATTCGCACTATAACTGCCGTAAAAATGACTTTATCAAAATGAAATTTTAGTATGTCGTTGAGACAATTTGTGCGGGACATATGGGACTGTAAAAAAGATAATATCACCCAATTAGCTTTGGATTTAACCCGGGTTGCAAAAATGAAATACATTGAGCCCTATAGAACCTAATTTTTCAAACAAAGCGAGGTTAAAATTCACAAATTGCTTCGAAAATTTTAGGAAATGTTCAAAATTATGACATAAAATATGTTTAAAACAAATTTCAGCAGAATATTTTTAATTTTTTAACACTTTACAACAAAATTGAAAAGTGTTTATGACTTTGTTTAACATTTTACAACAAAGTTGAAAAGTGTTTATGACTTTGTTCATTCTGTCTGTCTGTCTGTCTGTTTGTCTGTCCGTTAGCACGATAACTGCCGTAAAACTGACTTAATCAAAATGAAATTTTAGTATGTTGTTCAGACGGTCTGTAGGACCTATGGGAATATAAATGAATAATATCACCCAATTAGTTTTGGATTGAACCCGGGTTGAAAAAATGAAATACATTGAGCTCTATGGGACCTAAATTTTCAAACATTTTTTAAGCGGATTTAAAATTCACAAATTGCTTCGAAAATTTCAGGTAATATTCAAATTGTTCCATAAAATATATAAAAAAAAATTCAGCGAAATATATTCAGTAGTTTTCTAAATAAAAATTAAAATAATAATTACACCTCTTATATGAAACGATCACGTGACCATGAAATGAAAAGATCACATGACCCACTTCAAAATGATATATGGCATCCATCTTGTTTCAAAATCGTGATTTTTTAAGTTCTTTTTAATTCATATTGAGTGTTGTATCCGTCCTAAAACTACTTTATTTTTGCTTAAATTCTGTGCATCTACATACTGAAACAACGCAAATACAATATATTTGAGTTTAAATGATTTTCTAAATTTGATTATTTCTACAACGAAGCCTATTTTTCACTTATGTAAAATGTAAACAGCAAAATATGTAGAATGAGTTGTATTAGAATTGCTGTATTTCTTTAACACAAAATAATTTAGCCTAAGGAGTCTACATGACTGATATGAATGAAATCTTAATCGATTTTTTAAAGAGAAGGACGATTTTTTTCGATGAAGATTTGAGCATAGAGTTTAATTACGTGTAGCTCCATGGTCTTAATTTTAAAATAAAATAAATTATTATAGTATTGTGATGAATGAAATGAATGGGAGAAAGTTATGAATGAAATGATGTTTTTATAGAGAGATCCAGGCGTGTTATTTTTTCTATGACGTCATTTGAATTAATTTCGGTGGTTTTCGATGAAGTTTTCAAATATAATAAATTATCGTAGTATTATGATAGTTTTAAAAGTATTACCGTGGAATATATCGCATTTTAGAGGTATTTAAACCAGGCAATTTATATTTCAATGCCGTCATTTGAATGAAGTTCATTTTTTTCAATGAAGGTTTGAATTTTCAAATATAATAAATTAATGTAGTATTGTGATAAGTTTTAAAATATTACCGAGGAATGCATTGCATTTTAGACTTTTTTAAATAAAATTGCATTGAGGTTGGAAAGTGTTTCATAATCAATGCTTTAAGCATGATTGATCTTTCTTGTTTAATTAGAAATTGAATTAATAATTACATCCATGATATATGAAGAAATCACGTGACTCGTTGCAAAATAAAAAAATCTGATGTGGGCAACACATGACTTTCCTTATATAATGTAATGAATTTACTACTTTTCAGTAAAAAAAATAGGTTTTTTCTTATAGTAGATACTAATATTCTTTCCAAGGTATTGAATTTTCGACAATTAGTCGTCATTTTCATTGATTTAGCGCCAATTTTACCCATTTGGCGATATTTTCGTTAATTTGGCAACATTTCAAAAAGTCGCCAAGTTGGCGACATTCAGCCAAATTCGTCGCCAAAATTTCGCCAAGCGTTATGGACGAAGAAATAAGTTGTTCTTACAGCAGATAAATGACTATTGGCGTTCAAATACAAAAGTATTACTCAAATTATTTTTTTTCATGAATGGAACGAGCTAGATCCACGAGAGTGATGTTATCCAATTTATCGCATGGTATTACATATGAAAAGTGAACATGTTTCTCAATAGGAAATATTTTTTTTTCATTTTATATGACTATTTAATAATTTTTTTGAAAAATGTGCAATATCTCGAGAACGGTTCATGTTAGCGTTCTAAAATTTATGTCAATCGTTTTCTAATGAAAAATTACATAAGAAATGTCTATTTGCGTAACTTTATTAGTGGTTTCGATTTTTTGACGATTTTTTCAAAATTTTATTCGAAAATTTAGGGGGGTTCTGAACATTCGATTACGTATAAAAACAATAGGCTTCCAGTGTTTACGGATTGTGATTTTTGTACCAGATTGGTTCGAATCGGTCCATTCGTTCGTCAGTTATCGTCTCCACAGGCTCACTGACAGACACACACACACACATACTTTCACACACACACACACACACACACGCACACACACACACACACACACACACATACACACACACAGACATCACTTCAAAAATGTTTGATTCGTGATCAGGGATGCTTGAAACGTGCTCTCCCGTCGAAAACTCGATTTCGAATTTTCGACCCCGTCGCAATACTTTCCTTATACATTATGTATATAATGAAAGTAATATGACCTTCATTTCTTCCGCAGTGACTGCACATGTTTAAAGACCGTTTAAATTTATATTTAGTGTTACATACATCCTAAAAGCGATTTATTTTTGCGTATTATCTGTATTTAAATTCTGTGCCAACCAGGG
The DNA here is from genome assembly GCA_951213105.1 of Amaurobius ferox. Classification (NCBI taxonomy): domain Eukaryota; kingdom Metazoa; phylum Arthropoda; class Arachnida; order Araneae; family Amaurobiidae; genus Amaurobius; species Amaurobius ferox. The sequence goes on from OX578152.1 coordinate 24,480,535, forward strand.
TTCCCATTTCAGCGCGAACCCGCGAGATTCTCGCGCAATCCATGAAAAATCTCGCGTAAAAATTTAGACTGCGCGAGAATTTCTCTCTCTCCAGTTCCGGCCTAAAATTATTTTTTTCTTCAAATTGGATACCGAGAAATCGGCCCGATCCAGATCGGGCCGATTGCTTCGCGACCGCAAATCGCGATCAGTTGCCTCGTTGTTGCGAATCGCGGGCCGATTGCCGAGCGGTCGCGGACCGCGATTTCGTAGCTACGTGTGAATCGCAGTCAATCGCGATTTGGGTACACTAAAGTACTACGTGTTTCTAATTAGAGAGATATTTTATAGAAAACTATAAGTGTCCCCTCAGCTTGCGCGAGTGGCAAATTCGATCAAATAAAATTTTGCTTTTTTTTTATAGGATTCTTTCACGGATTTGAATTATGCTCTTTCCACGTACTTCCCGCATTTTTTGTGTTTAGCTCGAGAAATTTTCTTCTTTCCGCGGACGAAAATCCTTTCCCCCGTACACAGTATGTCTACAGGTTACAAAAATCCCGAAAATGTCGTGAAATTGGCCATATATGCCCAAAAAATGTTACAAAATTTGAACAAAGCAACGAATTTTTTATCAGAGATATTCCTTTCTTACATGATCTGAAAATCTCCGCGATTGCGAAAACGGCGTTCGCATACGGCGATTCCCACATTTTCTGAGGAGAGATGACCAATTCTTTTTGCCATTTTCACAATATATTTGCATCGACTGAATTTTATTTTGCAGCATCATCACGAAAATCTGCATTTGTACGCTATCCTCGGCATACCTCGTTTAATTTGAAAAATATTTCCCACTTTTCCAATCTGTTTGCATCGACTACAGTGTTTGTAATTGTTTCGCGTTTCATACAGAAAAATTATTTTACAAACGTATTATTTATGAAATAAAGGGCTATTTTGAAAACAAAAAGAAAAAAGTCGAGTCAAACAAAATGGCTAAAATCACATGACTGGCTTGAGATTCAACAAAAGGACGATGCAATCCTTATGTTCTGCAAGTTTTGAAAAAAAAAAAAAATCCATTTTCAAACATGAAGTCAAATTTATTACCTAATTCTATTTGCCTAGTGAAATAGTTTTCGGCGATCAAAAATCGTTAAAGTTTTTAATTGCTATTGCTGCATGAAAATTGATCATAAAATGATTTTAAAAATCAAAATATAAAGTAAATACAGCCGGCCCTCGACTTTTGCAGTTTACAGACAAAAAAATCGTAAATTCGCATGTGAGTCATTTTACATAAAATAACCCATGTAGACGTTTTTATGTCAGCAAATAAAATCATAACGTAAGCATGGGGGAAGTCAGGAATTTGAGTATTTTTGCTAACAAATGGGGGGGGGGGAGCTATGAAATTACCGAAAATGTGCTTACTTAATACTTAAACGACTCCTAATTAATTTTTAAAAAGAATGTTAGTAAGAATGTTAAAAGAATGTTAGTTTTAAGAATTAAAAAATTTAAATGTCGAAGAATATGAGTTATAGTTAATGCTTTCTGTTTTCTTACTTTCTAAATTAGCATGTTAAAAAAAAAATGAAATTTTAAGTGTCTCTCCTTATAACAGAAAATCTCTCTCAAAATTTTTTGGAAGGAGAGAAATTCTCCCCCTCTTTTCCTGACTTAGTGGGAACCCTGGTGCCAACGCACTTACAAAGTTTTTTATTTTAAATGATCACTAAACTTTGATTACTTCTACAACGAAGCCTAATTTTATCGTTAAGCTATAACAAACATGTAATGCAATTTTATGAAATGCAATTTAAATAAATTGCATTTCAGTTGGCCACGCACGCAACTCAGGGCCAACAATGACAAACTCCTCCCTGTTCGTATAGTTCAAATTTTTTTTTTATTTTAAATTGCTAAGTGCAACTGCAAGATGTCATGCGAAAAAAAAAATTGTGAATGCAAAAGAGATGGGCTTGAGTGCCCTTTTATGTTGAGCGATGTGAATGTGTATATATCAATGAATTAATATATATAGTTCAAGAAACACAGTACATTAACGCTACAAGTGAATTAAATTCACCACTTGCTTATTATAAACGTCCGCACATTAAATATGGAAGACTGACAATACAGGTTATGTTGACTGTGAAAGATTACAATACCTGTCAATATTGATTATTAAAATGTTTTCATGAGAAGAGATTGCTTTGACTTATTCTATTAATTATTATTATTATTATTATTACTATTATTATTATTATTATTATTATTAATATTATTATTATTACTTTCCCTGCAATACATGGTAATGTATAGGAAAAGTATTGGAATCATGCCGAAAATCGCAACTCGAGTTTTCTACGGATCTACGTGTTTCGAGACCTCTAGAATACGAGAAAACTATTTTTAGCGTGACGTCTGTGTGTGTGTCTGTGTATCTGTCTGTCTGTGTGTTTGTCTGTGTGTCTGTGCATTGTATGTATCCACTCTAACTAAAAAACTAATGGATCGAATTTCATAAAATTTGGTAGGTGTGTGACTCTAGTGCTGATTAGTTTTTGGTCGGATTCGTAAAAACGGAACTCGCCTTTTTTTGCAGAATGATCCGTAAAAATTCAATGTATCCACTCTAGCTAAAATACTAATTGACCAAGTTTCACAAAATTTGGTAGATAAGTTACTTGTAGGATACTCTGGTGCTGATTAGATTTTGGTACGATTCGGAAAAGAACAACCTGCCTTTTTTTTGCAAAATGGCCAGCAAAAATTGTCAAAATTTAAATTAAAAAAATTCGTATGCTTAAATATATCTTTTAAATGCTCGTCTTATACTTAATTTTCAACGAAAAAATGAATAAGACCAACCCCATTACACTAGAACTAGCCGCTCTCGAGATATTTTAGTTTTTTCGTTTTTCCTCTACGCCACCTTTGAAAATGAGTCCAGTTACCAAATGAGAACGAAAATTGAATTAAAAGTGAATTAAATTTAATTAAAATAAAAGAGAACGTGTATATAAGTCTGCATAGAAAGTCATGTGCTGCCCACATCAGATTTTTATTATTGTTTTGCTTCTATTTCATACCTAAAAGTTGTAAAAAGTGGAAAAAGAAATATTCTTATATATTATTTTTTATCGGTTCTTATATTGCCGTTTCCAACTACTCCATTATTAACCTTCTGTGTGCTGTTAAAATTCTATATGCGTATTATAAAATAGAAAATTCAGTAGCTTTTTTTCCCGCATAACAACGTGCATTGCAACTATTTTTGATAAATCTGTCGTTTAACTATAAAAATAAACATCCAATGATTTTTCCTACAGATTCATCTTCTCATTCTTTCACAATTCCTTAAATTGAGTTTAATTGAAGAAAATATCACGGATAATCATTTTGAATTCCACTGAATTTGCAGTTTCAATTCAATGTTTGTTTTCATTTGGTAACTGAACTTATTTTCAAAGGTGGCCTAGCGAAAAAGCGAAAGACCTAAAATATCTCGAGAACGGCTCGTTCTATAGTCGAAAGCCCAGGCCGACCGACTCGTCCGAGGACATGGAGCAGTAAAATGGGCGGCCGGGCTCGTTCTATAGTAATGGAGTTGGTCTTATTTTTTTCATCATTAAGAATTACGTATAAAACAAGCATTTAATGGATACATTTGAGCTTACGCAGTTTTTTATTTCAAGTTTTGACAATTTTTGCGGCCATTTCGGGGAAAAAAAAAAAAAAAAAAAAAAAAAAAGACAGGTCTTGTCTTTTCGAATCGTACCAAAATCTAATCAGCACCAAGGTAACCCACAGTGACTTATCTACCAAATTTCATGAAATTTTGTTAATTAGTTTTTGAGTTAGAGTGGATACATACATTGCAAAGATAGAGGGATAGAGAGACAGACATACACACACACGCACACAAACACACACACAAATAAACACACACACTCAAACAAACGCACACACAAATAAACAAACACACAAACAAATACACAGACGTCACACCTAAAATTAGTATTTTTCGTGTTTTAGAGGTCCTAAAACGCGTAGATCCGTCGAAAACTCGAGTTGCGATTTTCGACACAATTCCAATACTTTCCTTATACATTACCATGTATGGAAGAGAAAGTATTACACATATTTTACTATTTCATTTTATTTTCTTGTAGGGGAAAGCTGTTGATTGACATGATTCTAATTTTTGGAATGAATATGAAGTGATATTTTCGCATTTGAATAACATATATTTTTAAATTGCTCTATTCCCGATTTTTATGAATTTTTAAATGGGTCTTAAAAGTTAACATTTGCAATTAAGGTGAAAAATAACTGTTTATTGACACTTCTTTCACCCCTCATTGGTCAATAGAGTTAAATTTCCTTTTCTTATGGTGATGATGACACGGAGCGCGGGAATCAATTTTTGTAGAAATTGAGTGGTTTTATCTGTATTAATTTCGTAGAGGGCACCTATTTAGGATCAGGGTGAGGCAGGATAATTCGTTCTAGTATAGAATAAAAATCTTCCCCCGGAGCGCTTGAAGTTACACCTCTGGTTATGGGTCAATTAAGTGGGTCAAAAATTTGGTGGGTGTCAAAGTCCCATGGACTCCAGATTTAATTTAAATAGCATAGCATCTTAAACTACCAGTAACATTGAAGAAATTTCGGTTGACATATACGACCGATAAAAAATACACCGATAAAAAAAATTCTGATCTAAGCTGTACATGGCTTTTTTTACATCAAGAATATTAATTTCCCCCAAAGTTACAGAAAATTTTAAAGAAAATGGACTTCATTCTCCAAAATATTGAATGTTCCTCAATTTGGCGTCATTTTCGTTAATTAATTTCGATATTTTACCGAGTTTCTCGCCAAGGTAGTCAAATTGTAACCAAGCATTACATACAGACAAGCGGATGGGGAGAAGGACGTTTCTTCGTTGATTTGAGTTCTAATCAATAGAAGGATCTAGATTCAGAACAAAGATATTAGAAAATGTGTCCCCCATATTGATTATTATCCTATTTAACAATATTTCGTTTTTAATTTTAAGTAATTTTTTTCATCAATTTATTTGGCTTATTATAAATTTATGTGCACTACCCCGAGAACAGTTTATGCTATAGCGTTCTAAAAAAATTTTAAATTGTGTCATTAGTTTTGTAATGAAGAATTACGTATGAAATGATTATTTATTTAATATTATTAAAGGTCCTGATTTAAAGGTTTAAAGTATAAAAGATTTAAAATAAAAGATTTAAAGGATAAAGAATATAAAATTTTTTTTTAATTGGGTCATTAGTTTTGTAATGAAAAATTACGTATGAAATGACTATTCATTTAATATTATTGAAGGTCTTGATTTAAAGATTTAAAGGATAAAAGATTTAAGATAAAAAATTTAAAGGATAAAGGATATGAAAAAAATTTTAAATTGCGTCATTAATTTTGTAATGAAAAACTACGTATGAAATGATTATTTATTTAATATTATTGAAGGTTCGAATTTAAAGATTTAAAATAAAAGATTTAAAGGATAAAGGATATAAAAGAAAATTTAAATTGGGTCATTAGTTCTGTAATGAAAATTTACGTATGAAATGATTATTCATTTAATATTATTGAAGGTCTTGATTTAAAGGATAAAAGATTTAAAATAAAAGATTTGAAGGATAAAGGATATTAAAAAATTTTTTTAATTGGGTCATTAGTTTTGTAATGAAAAATTTCGTATGAAATAATTATTTATTTAATATTATTGAAGGTCCTGACTTAATGATTTAAGGGAAAAAAAATATTGTAAACTTGGGTGGATCTTCCGAATATTCGACCGCGTTTAAAATCACTAGAGTTCCAGTATTCACTGATTAAAGTTTCGTACCAAATGATTTTCGAAACTCTCTATTCGTTTGTGAGATATCGCCTCCACAGACTCACATATATACGCACACATACCTACACATAGACATCACTTCAAAAACGTTTTCATTCAGGGATGCTTGAAAAGTGCTTTTCCATCAAAAACTCGAATTCGAATTTTCGACCCCGTCACAATACTTTCCCGATACATTACAATATGCTTGTATAGGGAAAGTAAAATACCTGAGTTTCTCCAAGCAAATTTTTCGATTTATATACCGAAACACTGGATGAAAATCGCTGCTTCTGCTGATATCATGAGCAACAAACTGCTGCTTTCCCCATTTCCTCTTTACTTGCTAACTACTACAATTCCTGATAATGACAGCGTTTTAATCTTTTTTACATCCCAGAGAGTTTACCAATATGAGCATTCTTCATTCCTGACACTACTAATCGTACTAATCCTGCATCACAAGGTTTTCTCCCATTTTTAAAGTTTATTTAACATCCCCCTATTAAACTTATACCCCCCCTCATCTATGCCGTATCAGAACCCTCTAAATTACACCCCATCTGTCGAGCTTTTACACACCCTGCCACCCCCCTCTCCAGAAGGGGGCTGAAAAGTCACAAAGAGGCCCTTTTGAAAGGCGTGAAGTGGGCCCCTGATTGGGCCAACAAAGCCCTGAGTATCGCTTTACCTCGCTGTACGTCAAACAGGCCCTTTGTGGCGGCCCAACACCGTGGAAAAGGCATGAAATGCCGAGGATGTTAGAAGTCCATAGATCATGGGATTTTGTACAGGGTCGTTCAGCGAGGTCTGTTGTCGAACGTTTTGTTCGTTTTTCGTCACGCTGTGAAGTGGTCGTGGCCGGAGTGTTTGTCACAGTGTTGTAAGAAGAGTGTATTGTGTAGGGAAGTTGATTTTATGGTGTTTATCGATGGTGTTGTAGTGGAGGTTATGACGCGAAAAAGGTGGGGGGGGGGGGGGGGAGAGAATACACCCTTCACAGAAAAATGAGAAGCGAGAGTTTCGCAGAATAGGCGATTTCTCGAACGAAGGTATTTGGGAACTAGTCACCTCAGGATTTATTCATGGAACTATTGTTTGAGAAGTAACTATGATATCTAGGCATAAATAAAGAATGGAATTTTCGTGAAAGAATGAAATACATGTCGTGAGATCACGAACGCATAAAGAAAGTTTGAAGCTCCATCTCGTCTGATGCAGTTTTTATTTTTAAAAATCTGATGTGGGCAGCACATGACTTTCCCTGCAGACTTAAATTCATATTTTCCTTATTTCTTTAATAGTTCATTAGAGTGAGCTTAATTGCACCAAATAACACTAAATTTTCATTTTTAATTCAATTTTTGCTTTTATTTGGTAATTGGAAATTTTTCCGATAGCGGCGTAACAAAAATGCAAGAAATCTCAAATATCTTGAACGGTTAGTCTTAAAGTATAACGGAGTGTGTTATATTATTTTCCTCGTCAAAAATTGCGTATAAAACAAGAATTTAATTGATACATTTCAGCATACGTAGTCTTTTTTTTTTTTTAGATTTTTGCGGACCATTTCGTAAAAAAAGGCAGGTTGTTATTTCCCAAATCGTACCAAAATCGAATCAGCACCAAAATGTCCCACAAGTAACTTATCTACGAAATATTGTGAAATTTGGTCAATTAGTATTTTAGTTAGGGTGGGTACATGAAATTTTTGCCGGTCATTTCGTAAAAAAAGGCGGGTTCTTCTTCTCCGAATCATACCAAAATCTAATCAGCACCACATCATCCTACAAGTAACTTATCTACCAAATTTTGTGAAATTTGGTCAATTAGTATTTTAGCTAGAGTGGACACATGAAATTTTTACTGGCCATTTCGCAAAAAAAGGCGGGTTCTGTTTCTACGAATCCTACCAAAAACTAATCAGCACCAGAATCTCATCCAAGTGACTTACATACCAAATTTTAGGAAATTCGGTCCATTAGTTTTTTAGTTAGAGTGGATACATACATACATTACACAGACAGACAGACACACACACAGACGTCACGCTAAAAATAGTTTTTTCGTATTCTAGAGGTCTCGAAACGTGTAGATCCGTCGAAAACTCGAGTTGCGATTTTCGACATGATTCCAATACTTTCCCTATACATTACCATGTATTGCAGGGAAAGTCAATAAGTTAGCTTGCTCTTTTAATGTTATTATAAACTAATATTTAAACCTGTAAATTTAAGTTCCTTCACTGTAGTAGCGTTCAATTTTATTTAATCTTTTTGTCTAGCAAACACAAATTCAAAATTACTTAATTTTGTGTCTGAAACAATATATTGTTTAACATTTTGGCTAGAAAATACAATGCACTTTAATAAAAATAATTTTATGTAATACGTCAATTTTCTAGCTAGAACATTAGCAAGAATTTTGCATGTTCAGAAACGAATTTATTTCGTTTTCTTACTCGGCAACTAGCTGCCGTCAGGCCTGGAATTATTTTTAGTACATCTAATAAATGTATAGAACAAAAAAAAATCTGATGTGAACAGCACATGACTTTCCCTGCAGACTTATATTAACGTTATCTTTATTTTAATTAAATTTATTTCACTTTTAATTCAATTTTCGTTCTCATTCGGTAACCTGGCTTATTTTCAAAGGTGGCGTAGGGAAAGTACGAAAAACTAAAATATCTCGAGAACGGCTAGTCCTAGTGTAATGGGGTTGGTCTTATTCTTTTCGTCTTTAAAAATTACGTATTAAATCAGCATTTAATGGATATATTTGAGTATACCCAGTTCTTTAGTTTAGATTTGGATGATTTTTGCGGGCCATTTTGCAAAAAAAGGCAGGTCATTTTTTTCCGAATCATACCAAAATCTAATCAGCACCAGGGTAACCCACAAGTGACTCATCTACCGAATTTTGTGAAATTCGGTCTATTAGTTTTTCAGTTAGAGTGGATACAAGCTTTTGCGGGCCATTTCGCAAAAAAGGCGGGTTCTTTTATCCCGAATCGTACCCAAAACTAATCAGCACCAGACTCGCTCACAAGTAACTCACCTACCAAATTTTGGGAAATTCGGTCGATTAGTTTTTTAGTTAGAGTGGATGCAAAATCTGCACAGACAGACAGACACACAGACAGACAGACACACAGACGTCACGCTAAAAATAGTTTTTTCGTATTCTAGAGGTCTCGAAACGTATAGATCCGTCGAAAACTCGAGTTGCGATTTTCGGCATGATTCCAATACTTTCCCTATACATTACCATGTATTGCAGGGAAAGTAAAAGAATAAATGCTATCTATTCAAGCAGGGCTAATTGTCCCTGGAAAAGTAAATTAATTACAATGTAGCAACCTTTTTCCTATATAACAGGGCAATGTAAACAAACATGCTCTACTGGTCCTCCAACACCCTATGGATCATGATGTCGCAGCAATTGCTTGCAGCCATTTAGCAGCCAGTACGAGGCAGGTCCAAAGCATTTTTCATTCCGGGGCACCTGCGAGAAAACTCACTTATCCCCACATCGAAGTTTTTTAGTAATATATATTGAGCATAATTTTTGTTGATAGAAGGTAGGATCTTAGCATTCCTTTAAGTTTGGATAAGCAGAGATATGACAAGGCAGGTAATGTGATGACCAGCTATCACAAAATTCTTAAAACCAAGATTTTAAAATATTTCTGGTAGAAGTTTTAAACTATTTTCAACATTACAGGGCCCGCCCACGAAATTTTTAGTGCTCAGTGAAACAAATAATTTTTGCTTTATAACAAGGCGTAAGAAGCAAGAATCTCACCTGCCCCATGTGTATGAGCGGCAAACACCGCGAAATCATGGTCTTTGTGTGGTTTAGAGGAAGAGGCAGTGTCTCACTTATCTCCTTTAGCAGGTAGACGGTGTCTACCCAACTCAAGCAATTTTTATTTTAATTATATATTATTCGAAATAAATATATAAAATGTTTTCTTTGTAAGTAAACGCAAGAAGATGCAGACATATTTTCGCAATGACTGATGCCAGACCCTTAAATACCGATACATTTTCAGGAGAGACATCTCTCGAAATGTCTACCCTGTCACGTCATATTGCTTTGAGAATGGAACTAAAAGAACACGGTAGTTAAGTAAAGAAAAGCAATTCTTTTATTTAACTACCGTGTAGATCCGACAAGATGTCTGCGAGATTTTTTAGAGGAGTAAGGATTTCCTTTCTGATTTTTTTGTTTGAATCTTTTCGTTTCCGAAGACATGGTGTTTATTATCAGAGGACTCTGAAAAGCCATTTTAAAAGTTATACGATTTAGAGGATCGTTAAATTATACGGGTTTTGACATTTTTTATACAAGATTTTTTTTTTATGTGAATCATAAAATGAATTTTTAATGAAAAAGTAAAACTTAATGAGTGGTATATTTAGTTTTTTACTCGTTTTCCGCATATTTTTTTATAAACTTGTTAAAATAGTTTCCTGTGTATTGTGTTTCCTGCATATAAATTGCTACTGAATTGATTTTATAGAGATATGCAAAACTAGAGTTCTACTGTAATACCAAAAGTGCAAAATGCCATTCGTTGATATTCATTGTAATTTAGTTATATTTTATATTATTCTTAACCTTATTAAAGTATACAGTATGGTTTTTTTAATTGCAAATTTTGGTCCCTGGTTTCATGTTTCCTCAAGTTATTTTATCATGCTTCATCACTGGTGAAGAGATAGATGGTCACTTTCTTATGTAACTTTGTTGACTATATAAATTTTAAAGTGAAATTAGACTTTGAATTTTTCGGCGTAAACATCGATATTGATGCATAAAGATTAAAAATACAACATATATGAGGGGTGAATGGAAGTGTTCTGGAATTCAAAGGATTAAAATATATCCCCAAAACAATACTTCTATATAAATGACAATTTATGTTAGGTCTGTTGTGTCTAATAGATAGTTTTGACTATTGGTTATAAAGATTTTGATGTAAAAGTATATTAAACAGTTTAAATTGAATATGTATATAAAATTCTTCTCCCCCTCCCCCCCCCCGTGACTGCGTAAGTCTATCTCTCCCCCCTCCATTCTGAATCAGAAGTGAGCTTTTCATTTGAATCAGTGAAATTCGTTCAATAATATCATATCTTACACGTTTATTCATCAAAGACTAATAAGTTTCAATTCTCCTCCATAGATGGCGCTTGCTTACTTTCAGTTTTCGGTTCTGAATTTTCTCCACTTTCTGTTTCATTTTCAATGGTATTATACAATTGAATAAATATTTACACGCGCTTGCCTTTGTAAGTCGAAACGAGAGCAAGCAAAAAACACTATTTTTTAAAGTACAGCCCGTTATTATTTGTACGTAAATTAAATGATTGGAAATGGTACGCATTTAAATGTACGCTACCTTAATATTTGAGAGACAACGACATATCAAATTTGGCTTGTTGACTTACTGGCTTCTTCCGGTTTTCAAAATAATCTCAAACAGCGAGTGCATGCATCCCCATGGCGGGCTCAGGACAGGCCTGGCGACTATTAAAATAAATAAATAAACAAATAAAATATACCATGAAAAACAACACTATTTTAAATTTGAATTTTCTGGCTGCTCCAGGCATCGAATTATTTCCACAAACATTACAAGCTCTATATATTACAAGTTTGATAAGGTTCAAAATCCAAAGAACTAAAATATATAACAGTAATGACATATGGAATTTGAACTTTCTAGCTGCTTCGATTTTTGAGTTGTTCCCCAAAAACCAGTGCATTCCTATGGTGGGCCCTGGACGGGCTAGCTGATTAAAGTTTAAAATCTAAAGACTTTTTTGAAGCAGATAAATATGAATAATCACAACTGATAAATTTAACTTAAAATTACAGTAAAAAAATACAGTATTTAATTAAAAAAAACCTTTTTTTTTTATTTTCTGGCACTTCGCTGATATTTTTTTTATATATTAAATAAATTTTTTAAAATTTCTGAACGTCATAATACAATTTGACCCCCCCCCCCCCCCCCCCCATCCTAAATTTGACCAGGATCATGTCCTTTCGGGCGCTTATTTAAGTCAGGCCTTGGACATACCGTTTTCGATTAGAGCAGAAACGTTTGGGTCAAAAGCTGCGCCAAGTTTCTAATTTTCTTAATATTAAGAAATAAAACAACTGAGAAATGAAATTTTGTGCATCAATATATTTGTCACATCAAAACTCATTGCCTAGACCTACAAACAAAATGTTGTGTTTTTAATTTACGTTGTGCGATAAAACATCTTTATAACAGTTGACAACAGTATAGTTTGGGTCCTCTGATTACATACATTCTCCCAAGAGATTTTCCACTCTTTTGTATAACAAGTACCTATTTATATCGTTTTGTTTTACAATGCGTAATTTGATACCCAAACAAGATAATGTAATAAAATTTTCCCTGACTTGGCTCTTTTTCTTGGAAGAAAATGTAGGTAAATGGGATTGCAAAATACCAAAATTATTATAAAATTTTTATCTACGTATTTTACACATTACATGAATTTTCATTTTATTTTGTGAGTTAGTCTTATGCATATTAGAAACAAAACATTTTTTGGTGGATATAAATTTTGATCTGACTGCTCTTTTGTCTCGTTGTTCATCAAATTCTTCTTCTTCGACCCAGTCCGTCCGACCTACCAGAAAGGTATAACATATCGGTTTGGACGGCCAGGAAGTGCCACCCAATTTAGATCGAAACCGAGTGGGGAAGGCATCCACAGGGACTGTACCCTCCTCCCCCTACCACCAACCTCTCGGAAGGACTTGTGGACCCACATATTTAACGTGATCGTACTCCGCTTGAACACGTTGAGTTTTGGCAGTGGCGGGAATCGAACCCGTGCCGACCGAATGCAATCCCCGCACGCTCATATATCACGTATATAATTCGCCATAAATCTGCTTTCTTCCTCATGAGAGAGAGGGAGAGGCAAGGGGAAAGGAGAAAGAGAGGGGGAGAGAGAGGAGAGAAAATGAGAGAGAGAGAGGAGAGAAAATGAGAGAGAGAGAGAGAGAGTGAGAGAGGTATTGACTGGCAAGAACCATAAAATAAATTTGCTTAATAATTATTAGAAATATAATTAAAAATTATATTTCCTTAAATGCCTTTATTTTGGAAGGTCCTTTTATATATTTAGCTTGAGGGACTAAAATTGAAAGTTACTTCATTTTAAAATATTAATAAGTGCGACTACATTTTGTTTATGTTTCGAATGTTAATATTTTGTCATTTTTTTTTCTCATCCTACATACTGTTAATAAAATATTTGAATAAACACTTTCTGGTTTACTTTTAAAGTTTGTATTTTTCAATATAGAATAATCTATATAAAGATTGGGAAAACAAACTTTCCGTACTGTTTTGCGTAATTACTTCACATCTATAGACTCTCTCTGAAATGAACAAAAATATTAGCTCTTCACTGTCCTTTGACTTCTTCTTCGACCCAGGCCGTCCGACCTATTATACCCGAAGGTGTAAGGTATCTGTTTGGACGGCCGGGAAGTGCTTCCCAATTTATACCGGAACCCAGTGGGATCGACAAGGATCGCACCCTCCTTCCCCTACCACCAACATCTCGATAGGACTTATGAACCTATATATTTAACTTACACGTATTCCGCGTGAACATGGGGACAGTTTGGGCAGAGCTAAAAATCGAAAGCGGGTTTCCAGATTGCAATCCCCGCGTGCTACCACTGGGTCTACCGCTGACGCTCTTCCGTTGAGCTACTGAGGCGGAATTGCAAACTCTTAATGTCGAGTTGGCTCTGCAAGTGTAAACTGATATTTGAAAAATAATTACTTATAAGATAAGCATACTTGTTTATAATGGGACCTGCTATTCTGTGTTAATATTTTTAATAATAGACGAATTAACAATTTTGATTGTGGTATCTTGCGGAAATAAAAGTAATTCTATGTAAATAATTACCGAATGAGAGATATTTGTTTCGTATAGTCTAATCTAAAAAAGTAAAATTATTTGTACAGAATGTAAAAAAAAGTAAATATAAACAGTGAAATAGAATGTCTGATGTTGGATAGAATGAGATAGATAAATAGATATTGAGATAGAATGTTAGATAATTTTTGCATGCCCTAATTATGGTCTACATTCGGCATTGTTCAACATATTGGTATGCTATGTTAGGTTAGCATGTTTATTTACTATTTTCTTCGTAAAGGGAATAGAGACACCAAAATCATGCCTGGGTGAACGATATATTTGAACCGGCCCTGCCTCCACCAAGTTCGGACATGAAAATGTTGATTCTATAATTCTAATGGTGGACCGTCTGGTTTAATAAACAACAAACTTGCCACATGTTCGACAAGAATACGAGTCTTTTTTTCCGGTTAATATTAAATTCATTCGGTTCATTCGATTAATATTAAATTCATTCGGTTTATTCGATTAATATTAAATTTATACTGCTGAAGCTAAGCTCACATTCAGAAGAACTGCTAACTATATATATATATATATATATATATATATATATATATATATATATATAATTTTGGAATAAGTTTAGAAATGTGCTAAATTTGTGGGCATTGGGCATGCCACTAAAATTACAAAATTTACTAAAATCCCTAAATTTGTATTTTTATTTTTAAGCAATATTTTAAAGAAATCTATTAATTTCAAAGACTACTAATTATGAATGAATACACAATATATTTAATGGCAATGGGTAAAACGTACTTTATTATTTCTCCCTTTCCTTTGATTGTGTTTCATAATATTAGATATATGAATTTGCTGATATATATTCTATTGATATCTTTCTATTATAATATTTAGGAAAAGGTTCGGGAACACCGTTACGGCCCGAATACATCACTGCACAAGGGACTTACTGCAAGCTGCAAGGTCCACTTGTGCCTAAACGATTTATGTCTCTAGCTTTAAGATCCCTAAAAGATGATGAAGCGCTCTGTGCATAGAGTGCAATCTATAGGATTTTCGGGTCCCTATGCAGTAAATGCGCCCTCCCCCACTTCTCGTTTTTTTTTTCAACTCATTGATTTTTTTTCACTTTGCGACTCGTAACCCCCAAGTTTTTCAGATCTTTATGAAATGCATCCCCCCCCCCCTCGCGCGCCCTTCCTCCTCTGCTAACGAAGTTTTTATTTTTATAGATTCATTTAGACAACAGTGCGCGCAAATTTTTGCAAATATGTGATGTGTTACAAAACACTGCGGAACAAAAATATAAAGATGTTGTTATGCGGAAATAAATCTTTGGGAAGAACGTATTTTTTTTTAATCTAAAGTTTTTTATTTTATTTTTCAGAAGACAAAATATTTCGCAGAAGAATATTTTGTTCCATTTCAAGCGTAAGACAGCAATAAATGTAAAAATTTTATTCTACATCATTTTAACTCCTGCTGACATGGTTTCTATAATCACATAGTAAATCAATTGATCCAGGCTTCATCAGTGTTGTCTTTTCGGGTTGGTCCTCAGAAAACAGTTTCAGGGCCCTCAAATAGATTAAATTTTATTTGGAGACGCAAAACATGGGTAACCCTGGCAACACGTAAAGCGCACCAGGTGTTTCTTTTTTTTAATTAAAATTTAAATTTCGAATGATTTTTTTTTTTTTTTAAATTGTTTGATTTTTATTCTTGGCACCGCATTTTCGGGAAAAATACCTCGTCTGAATTTGCTTAGCAGTTTTTGCTCATGGATAAGAAGGACGTTCGTAAAATTGTACATTTTTTTTCTTTTTTTCAAATTTAAGCGTTTTGAAAGGTCCAGGATTCGTTTTGATAGATAATTCAGGATATAAATTCAATAAATGTCTTAAGAAAAGAAGCTATACATAAAACTTATCAAGAATGTTGGGAAGTACCGGGTGGGGATCAGTCCGCGTTAAGCAAAAAACCAAGTTAAAAAAAAAATTAAAATTTCTGGATAGTACATTTGCTAGTGCATAACATTTTCTGTATATTGTTTTTACTTTTGTAATACTTTAATATGTACGAAAAGAGAAAAAAAATGTAGATTATTACTAATCGTGTATAATTTTTTAATCTTATTTCGAAGGTGGGCCTTCAAACAAGCCGGGTTCTCTCGTTCGTTAAAGTGGTGCTAAGCTTTATTAGTATTTTAAAGGGCATAAACATAACAAATCATTATCAAATTATTATGAAATTTTATTAACCTAAAACGGCATTAAATTACCGCCATACTTTAATTTTCTTTTTAAAGTTCTTCATATCATTCTTCTATTTACAACGAATTAATTACTAAAATCCAATTATTTTAAATTCCGCGCATTAAATTTGATTATTTTTTGAGGTAAACAAATTCCGCAATATGCCATTAATTTACCACCTATACCTTAAACATTTTGCAAATATTAAACAAAGCGCGAAAACCGTTGAGCTCTCTTCATTGTTGAAAAATTAACAGCGTTCACAGAAAACGCGCAAAAAATACCGAAACCATCTTCGATAAGGCACTTAAATTTCTGTCGTTAAACGTTAAGATAAGCGGCCGCAAAATATACGGCACAAAGCGTAAAATTTGACAGTCCAATAAAAAAAAATTCCCCTTTCAGAGCAGTAATTAATTTACACTTCATTCATTAACTGATCATATCTCTTAATTTCTCCCTGACTCTTCTGCAATTTTTTAAAAAGCACCGCCTTTTAATGGGTGCGGTCAGTTCTTTAACCACTCACATTTGAGAAAGGCGCGGCTAAAAATGACTCCTCCTACAAACCGAAGCTCCCGCCTTCATTGGTCGGAGTTCTCGCGTCGGCGGTAAGCACATAACGCAGGCGCGGATGGTGCTTCAGAAGTGGAGTGCAAAGTATGGTGGATAAGTGTCTGAACATCCTCTTTGATGTCAAGTGACATCATTTTGCGGAAAGATGACACTTGCGGTTTGGAGAAGATGAACTTGTGACCCGATCGTCGGCCATGTTTGATTCGGCTTGAGTGCAGACAGTGTTCGGTTTGTGTTTACGTCTGAAGTTTAACTCAGTGGGGAAGCACCGGCGGCTCGCATGCAATGTTTTGATTCTTCTCAGCTGTAGAGTGAGACAATTCGTTGCAGAAGATTTTCGCTTTTATGATGTGTTGCTGAAAATATTGTTCAAAGAACTTTTTTAATACACTCAAAAATTCAAGTTCTTATATTCTTACACATTCAGCAATTTAAAGAATTTTTCATGGTGCAATTGAAATTTTGATGAATTGTTTAAAAACTGATTGATTGATTTGTGAATGTTAGAACATATAAAATTTTGAAAGCATAATTGGTGACTATAACAACACTTCTCAAATTATTTTTTTAAAATTATCAACCCCAAAACAACATTTTTTCTGTGATATGCAACTGGTATTTATTTGTTACAATACACAAAAACAGTAATTCTTCAACAATGAGAACTTCAATCATATTGAACAAAACGTCGATATCCATAAGTGGCAATATCACGAACATTGCATCACTAATATGAACTTGCAATAATCGTATAAAACATTAATAGAACTTTCTGGAATAAAATTAAATTTTGGAGCATACCAACTTTAATTGATGCTGCGAATCATATTTTGACCAGGAAAGGACCGGCCAATACAGACTAGCTATGGTCAAAAGTGACAGCTATTGTTCAGTCATTGTTGGCGTGTAAAAGAATTTTATTTATCGATAATCCGAACAGAATTCGAACGTTTTCCAATGTTGCTAGTGGGAACCGACACCTGTACTACCCCGACAATGCAAGAGACTCAGCCGGTCTCTGGCAGGGAGTCTGCGGGGAAGAACGCTGCCTCCACGGACTTTTCAATTGCAGCAATCATGGCAAAAGGAACGGCCGGCACTAAAGACGGCAAAACAACAACTGAAGGTAAGTTGGAAATTTTATAAGGATGTTTGGTTCTTTTGCAAATGAGCAAAAGCGTCACTGGTCTCTTTATCATTAACAGTGGTGCCCCATCTTTAGGGCCTAGTGATACACTTTTGATATGTAATTAAGCTAAATATCGACTTCCATCTGTAGCTAAATATCGACTTCCATTCCACAATATATTATCAGGGGGGAATGGGGGTTTCCACTTCCGCTTGCGAACTGAAAATTTCAAGAAAGTCTAAAAGGAAAAATTAAGTGAATTTCCGTATTTAGTCATTTTAGAGATGAAAATACTCCCGAAGCACCTACAAAATGCTTATTTAATTGTGCTGAAGAATTTAAAATTTTGTTTTAAATAGTCACCACTTTTTTAATGAAATAAATATATTTAATTTGATACATTCTTAAACTAAATCGTCAGGGAACTTCTCCAAGCTCAATCTGTTCTGAGTTTAACACACATATTTATTAATAATCGTATGAATCATCTTTTAATTTTTATTTATTTTGTGAATTACACTTAAAGTTCATCAAAATATAAATATATTTTACCTCACTCGTTTACTTAATAGGAGTTTAAAGATATTGTCTACAAAACCACCCATAGATTAATTAGATAAGCCATGACAATCGACTGGTAGATCGCGATCGACATGTTGAGCATCATTGATTGTTAGCATCTTTTATATAAGAAGTACTAAAAGTGTTAGTAGAAAAAAATGTTGTTGCTAAAACTTAACAATCACTTTCATTTGGAACTGCAATTCACTTTTATTTTGGAACAATTACTGCCACGAAAAGATGCGAATTCATAACACTAGGGGAATAATGATTTTTGCTCGCTGCGCTCACCAACTGCTTATTTCGATATTTAAAACATCAAACATTCAAAAGTTTAAAGTTACCCTATCATTTTCATTATAGGTTTGTCAATGTAATGATGACTAAGTCAGGTTAATCAATGTAATGATGACGACGTCAGGTTAATCAATGTGATGATGACTAAGTCAGGTTAATCAATGCAGCGATGACTACCATCAATATCGTGATTCAAATATAGAATACGTATTATGATTAAACATTGCTGTTTTCAATAATGTATATCCACTTCAGTAATCTGGTCTCAATGATTTATTGTAGCAATGTTCCATTTAATTAATTATTTTTAATATTTCGTAAAAGTTATTTTGTTTTTTCTTATGTTAAAAAATTGAGACAATGTTGTTGAAATCCCATAAATAAAGTTGCCATTCAGAGAAAAATAATAAAATATTATGAAAACACAGCTTAAAAATCAAACAGTGATAAAATTCAAAAGAAAATCAATCAAAAAATACTAACACGAAATTGAAGCGAAGCACGGTATTACTTGTTTGATAATTGAGATGCTTGTTTCATGAAAGTAGTAAAAAACACAAAATATTGATTCCAAAATATTAAATAATTAATGTACATTACAGTCTAGTAATTTGTACAAATGTAATGTTATGGCATGTCCATAATATGGGTCGGAGAAGCAGGCGGTGCATTTGCCCTGGGTTCCACAATTTTAGAAGTCCCAAAACGTACAAAAAAAAATTAAATTCATTCTCTTTTTTATTTATCCTTATATGATCAATTTGATAACTTCAAACAAAGCTGTTTAAGAAGCTTTAATAGTTTTATTTTGTAAATATACAGCCAAATATGAAGTTGCAATGAATTTTTTTCATACTTCATTACACTTGAAGTGCCTTTAAGTCAATAGTGACGGGGTATTTTATTCGTCTGCTATATTACAAATATTGATGATATATTTTATAAAACAATAAAAACATGAAACGTTTTTAAAATATTTTTTATAATATCACTGTTTTAAGTACTTCGAGAGCAACGATCAATAAAGCACAATTTATCTAATATTTTTACATTTACATACATCATACAAAATATATACATTCTTGCTGGCTGTATCTATAATTTTTGATAAAATCTATTCACTGAATGAATAGCTGCTTATACACCAATTAATGTTTTATAAAAGTTTCCATGAGGTGCCCCTGATTGTTATAATCGGGCTTTGCTACTTGTGGGAATATAACTTTCTAATATTTTCTTGAAAAAAAGCATTTTTGCATTTTTCCTATGCCGGCCTTCTTCAGGGAAATAATAGAAAGTTATATCCTGAAAACCCCATCTTTCTTGTTATTGTTATTCATGTTGATAAAATATGCAAATTGAGTATACAGACTCCAAATTTCTTGAATGAAGCGACATCAATATCTATAATTGTCTAATAAATCTCTTGGATGTATGAATGCAAAGTTGTAGCAATGGGGTAAAAAAAGAAGAGGCAGGACTTCAGCGCCCCCCCGGAAACAAAGGAGACCACACAGCAGTGTTTTTATTTTTATTTAATTTTTAGGAGAGTTGTTGTTCTAACAATTGGAAAAGTTAGCATCTAAAGATTTTCAACAGCATAATTTTTATTTTTTTAATAAAATATAGTGCATAAAGAAATATTACAATTTTATAGATCCCTATTTCTGTCAATTAAACGTTACGGCAGTTGAAGTTTTGGAGGATTTTCCCAGCTTTTAGCATTCTTTAAATAGACCATATTCTTTCCAGTGTATTGTCACTTATAATGTTGGTACACATGGCCGGTTATGACCGTAGGCAAACTAGCCAAACGCTGGAGCCTAAGAAGCCCTGGGGGCCCATTTTGTACCTCTTTTATATATCTATATAAATAAAATTGAAAATCTGTCTGTCTGTCTGTCTGTACAATCATCACGGGAGAACGGCTGAACCGAATTTGATGAAATTTTGTGGGTAGCCTGGAAATAATCCCACTTAAAATTTAGTCCATGTTTGGAGTTCCTACGATCATTGGTTCTCGAGATATTAGTAAACAACGAAATTTTCGTTTGTCTCATCATCATAGGAGAACGGCTGAACCGAATTTGATGAAATTTTGTGGATAGCCTTGAAATAGCCCCCCCTAAATTTAGCCCAAGCTTCGAGTATCTAAGACCAGGGGTTGTCGAGATATTAATGGATAACGAAACTTTTTTCTAGGAGTTCTACTCTCTAACTCCGTGGTTTATCCAAACGAAAGCTTGAAAATCGTTTGAAAGTGAATTAAAACTTTATCTCTGAGTTTGATGGGAGATTTTTTGCGCTAATTAGTCACTTTTTGAAAACATGAATTCCTTAAAACATGATTTAAATGGGAAATCTATCTCTCCATGGTTAATTTCTCACAAGCTTTTACTGAACAATGAAAAGTATAAAGAAATCAAAATGGTTATTTAATTTCGCAGTTTATGAGGAAGATTCTATCTTATATCATGTTGCTCAGAAACGCAATTAAATTAAATCTGTCTGTTAATTTTAATTATTATTTTTTCGCTTTGAATAATAAATAAATGGATATAAAAATATATTTTAGAGAAGAACGATTTGATTTCCTTATAGCATTTTTGACTGGGTAATATCAATTACGATCTTCAGGTTTAAACGTTATTATTATTGATATTTTCGGGGATTATTGATATTTTGAAGTTATTATGCAATTGTTTTATTATGATAAAAAATGTTTAAACTCATATATTGTACGTTATACAAATAATCTTCTACAAATACACGGGTATATCTTCTAATCTACGAGAATATAAGTAGTACAGGTATATTGGCATATGTTTTAATATGTATTATTGGCATATATTGGAATCAATTACGACCTTCTTTTCTAAAGAGTTCGGGGATTATTGATATTTTCAATTTATTACGTCATCTCTTTTATTTTAGCAAAGATTTTTGAGGCTCATATTGTAATACGGATAATCTTCTACTAACACACTGGCATATTTTCTAATCTGCGACAATATAAGTAGTACGGGATTGCATATATTGATTCAATTCCTTTTTTTTTTTTTTTTGTAAATTTGCTTGCAAAAGGGGTCAGGATGTTTTATTATTCAGATCTGCCCGTGAAGATAATTTTGCATAGTGAGAACAGATATTCTTAAACTTCTCTTTAGGAGCAATAAATTTAATATTCTAACAGAATTTGCACATAATTGCGAATTATAAGTTTCTTTATATTATATACTCCGTACGAAGAACGGGTATGCTGCTAGTATATATATATATATAATTCAGTTCCTTCCATTAGAGGAGGATTTATTAAATCTAAAAATGAAATAAATCTATCTTTCTACAAAATTTCGTAAATTAGCAGTGTAAAGAGTCAAATTTCAACTTGGGCCGTTTTTGCCTATAAGCAATAGGAAAACCATCTTCTGTACTCAATATTTCACTATAAAAGTTTTATATGGGGGTGGGCAAAAATTTAATTCTTCTAAACTAGTTGGGACCCCGGAAAAGGTTAGGGTGGCCATATGCCTAGGCAAATGGATTTTTATGAAATTGAAAGGAAAATTATGCATACATTGAATGCCTGAAATAACGAATAATGGAACTTGAGAAAATTGGCCGATTTAAGGAAGTGGGAATATTGTGTGGATTACTTTGGTAGGTACACTGCTGAACAGATGAACATCCTATACCAATTCAACACGGGGGGGGGGGATTAGGAGTGCATTGCCACCCCACCTATCGATGAAAAATTACATTAGTTATCCAAAGGACCCATTTTGGAAACAGAAATTCAGTACTGTAACCCGCATTCGGTCCACGCGTCTGAGATCCTAAAATACGTCTATGTTCTGTATACACAACTTCAGACTATCTAAGAGCATTATGGGCCTACTTATAGAACTCAAATGGACCGTGCACAAGTTTCGAAAACTCTAAAACAAATCGGTCTCTACCAATACAACTTCAATTTAACTTTCTCGTTTGTCCCAAGGCCCAATCTGGGGAATTTTTCTGAAGCTCCTTTTAACATCAATTCGCATTTTCGGTTTTAACATAATTACATTTGAAACAGTCATTTGGGGGCCCTTTGAGATCAAGGCCTTTTAAATTTTTAATATTTTCTTTAAAAGGCAGGCCTTCTTTGATTAAAACTTTTAAACCTTAAGAAGTACTGAAAGTTTTATTCTCAAATGCAGCTGTTTTATTTATTGTCAAGGCCCTTTGTTAAAAAAGTTTTTTTCCTCCCACAGCTTTACCGTTAAGGGAGAGGTCGGTTGAATATGAGAGCCTCAATGCAAATATTGTTTCTAGCCCTCAAAATTATATAGCTATATGGTAAAACAGTTTCTTGGGATTTCTTTACTGAAAAGGAACATCTTGGAAAAGTCAGCCGTGTTCTTTCAGGAAACACAAAATTTTCAGTACCAAGATAATTTTTACAAAATAATTGGTATGGATTTTGCAATCAATAAATGTCAGAAGTCTTTTGATTTTCGCGGAGTTCAAAACAAGGCAATACCTTTCATTTTTTTGAAAACACATTTTTTATTTTAGAAAATCAGAAAAAGTATAAAAATATAATTCTGTCAAAATTTGTTGCGAAACTAGTGGTGTACTTTCAATTTTCTTCGTACTAAGCTAGAGGGAAATATGGTGATAGTGATTGTGACTTGTACCACTTTTCTTGATAGATATGCTTTCAGCAGTAAATTAAGTAAACTTTTTACCTTAACCAATGTAGCCTAAGTAAAGTATGTTGATCGTGATTTAATTAAAAGTTGAGTTTTCACAATTTGTAACATTGGTGAGATCCCTAGATAATAGACATGACCTTTGTCGGTCTGTGTGTAAGTGGGTGGGTGTCAAATCGTTGTCCTTTCGTAATCTCAAAGACTACTCAAGCGATTTGGAATCAAATTTGGTAACAAATTTCGTACAATATGTAAATGTCATATATTATGTAAAAGTGTAATTATAAAAATGTTTATAGTTTAGCTTTACTACGGGATTTTACTAAAATCGTTGGCCCTTCATAACTCGAAAACAGCAAAAGTTATTTGAACCAAATTTGGGTTGTATACAGGACCTGATTAACCAACTAATTTAGGGCAACCGCAATCACATTTGGGGACTCCATTTTGATTTTGTGAGTATGGCCCAAGAAATACCTCATGCACATCAGTGCTGGAAAAATCTATTACCGCATTGCCCTGGTCAACTAACAGGTCTTATCGACAAACTGATTTTGGGTGTACCAAAATTTCTAAACCCTACTCTATTTTATTATTTAATCACGGGTGGCCCATGTTTAGTTTTTGCAATTAGTTCAAAATTCAATATTAACTGCCATCCTACCTTTTTTCGTTAACAGTTTAATATTTAAATATAAAAAAAAAAAAAAAAAATATGGGCAATACAAATTCGGGCTTGACACCCAAAATATTTCTGTGTTTGCCTGTACGGGCAAGATACTATTTAACTTAACTATTTGACAAATAACTTACATTAAAAAAAAGTGCAAATCTAACTATTTGACAAATAACTTAACATTTTAAAAAAAAGTGCAAATCTGATTATTTGACAAATAACTTA
The DNA here is from genome assembly GCA_951213105.1 of Amaurobius ferox. Taxonomy (NCBI): domain Eukaryota; kingdom Metazoa; phylum Arthropoda; class Arachnida; order Araneae; family Amaurobiidae; genus Amaurobius; species Amaurobius ferox. Next base: position 24,504,784 of record OX578152.1, read on the forward strand.
CATTTAAAAAAAGTGCAAATCTAACTATTTGACAAATAACTTATATTTAAAAAAGTGCTATCTAACTATTTGACAAATAACTTACATTTTAAAAAAGTGTAAATCTAACTATTTGACAAATAACTTACATTTAAAAGAAGTGCAAATCTAACTATACGACGAATAACTTACATTAAAAAAAGTGTAAATCTAACTATTTGACGAATACCTTACATTGAAAAAAAGTGCAAATCTAACTATACGACGAATAACTTACATTAAAAAAGTGTAAATCTAACTATTTGACAAATAACTTACATTAAAATAAAGGTGCAAATCTAACTATTTTACAAATAACTTACATCTTAAAAAAGTGCAAATCTAACTATTTGACAAATAACTCACATTTAAAAAAGTGCAAATCTAACTATTTGACAAATAACTTACATTTAAAAAAAAGTGTAAATCGGAGATGCAATTTGAAAGCCCATTTGAATCTTTTAAAGGAAAGCATGTGCTTACCGTGCCTTTTCAACAATCAGGCCCTAGGTGTATATTGCGTATACTGTATACAGTGTCTTCAGAAGCGCCGATTTCGTGGGTTCGAAGCACTTTTCGAACCCCCAATAATTTTGTTGTGAGTTCTTCGAACCCCTAATATTTTTGCGCGTATTTAGCAGCGAAAATGTACGAATGCATAAATTTTGCCTTTCGTTATCCATCCCGGAGTGGGGATAGAAATTTACCCCTGAGACTGATTATTGTATTCTGGATACAAGATTTTGACTCGGAAAAGATTTAGGGAGAAATGTGTTGGCATTATTAACATTGGTAAAAATACCTAAAAAATAAAGTTTACATTTTTTGTTACTTTTATAAAGATAATTGAGTTGGGAATTCACACATTGTATTTAATAATGCTGCGCCTACAAAAGCGAAGTAAATGAGATAAATAATTATCTAGAGAAAAATAAAAGTTTTTCCGTGTCTTAACTATAATTGCTTCATTTTAAGCATTTCAGGCGTGCCAGGTAATCTGACTGAATATAATTTAAATGAGACTTAAATCCTTTTTAAAATGCTTGGGTCATTAGATTTAAAATTTTAGAAACCCCCAATACCTTTTCAAGTCGACTCCTATGGGTGACTTCACTGGTATCAAGCGCTGTTAAGTAATACTTAAGCGTCCGGAACGAGCTGGGTAATTTTTAGCGTCCAGAACAAAACAATTTTTGCTTCAAGAAACTTAAAATTAAAGTATACAGAATCCACTTCGACGGTAAGAGCTTGTAATTCCGCCCCAGTAGCTCAACGGAAGAGTGTTCACTGGCCAGTAAGATTCCAGGTTGGGGCAACTTGGTTCTTTACAAGTATTTTATTCTTATTGCAATAATTACATTAATAAGTTATGTCAGACTAGTTTAAACTTATTTTTATGATAAATACGAAAATTATTTTACACAAAATATACATTACACATTAAATATAAATGAAAGTGCTTCTCAAAGTTTGAAAAACAGGGGAGCTCGAGGTGAGAGCCAGGACAGGACGGGGGAAAACGCGTGTGCGATTTACGACGGTTTCACTTCGCAATTACCTTCACTTCAAAACATGGAATAACACAAAGTGCAAATTGTCCAAGGTTTTGACGGTCTTTTAATAAAATCTGCAACAATGAATAGTTTCTTAAACTATGTTAGCACATTTAAAAATAATTTTCATATTACCTGCGACTGACGAAAGTTTAAGTAAAACTTGGAGCTTCAAAAAGCAGACTTATATATATATATATATATATATATATATATATATATATATATATATATAATAAATAAATATGATAAAATTAAAAATAAAATTAAAATAGTTATACTAATTTAAAACATGATCAGTGTCATACCCTGGTTCAAATACAATACATAGGAAAATTAATTAATTATGATATGATAGGAAATATCAGACAAAAGGAAAACAATGCTACCATAACAGACAAAAAGATCTAAATTTTAAATATGAATAATACACATGAATTTATCAACATTCAAGAGCGAAGCATACTAATCAAGTTCAAACAACAAAGCATTATCAAAATCTGGAGGCTCAAAATATTAAAATGACAAAATAAGAGAAATGATACAATCCGAAAATATGAAATAGGATAGAAGCTCTGTGAATCCAGCTTATCAAGGATCTTTGCATCCACAGAGGTTCCAAATGTGTTTCGCTTAACGATACAGCCACATGGCTGAAATAACGTCAAAAGATCCGACACATTTCCAGACTATAACATAAACGAAAATGACAAAAAATAAGCAAAAGGAAATTGGAAGGAATATAATGAAAGTGCATTAAGCAAACATATAAGCAATCTAACCAACAATCCACAATGATTCGGATAGAATTAAAGTCATACCTTTCTTCACCATTATACAAGACACATTTTCGTTACACTAAACAAAGTATTAGGAAAGAGTACAAGAGAGCGCCATCTGATGTGAATTATAGGAAATACTTCTGCATGTTTAACTATACATATTTATATATATATATATATATATATATATATATATATATAATATTAAAGTAGTAAATCCAATGGTAGAATGGAAGAAGTAACTCATAATACACTATCTTAAAAATTTTATGCCTACAGAATACCATGAAATAAAATGAAATTCAACAATAAAGAGGAAATTATAATACATATTACAGTTCAGAAAGCTAAAGATAATCAACAAATGTCAATGGAGAAGAATCGAAAAAAGGAATACCAAAATAATCAAGCGTGAAAGCTAGCACGTGGAAGAGCTCTAGGCTTAAGAATAGTTCATTTCGAAATAATTCTTTATAAGTCCTAATATTTTAAACGAAATGAACACAAAAATGCTTGTTTCTAAAACACAAGATAGATATTAATTTATAAACATGTGTTATTAGGACGACAAGCATAAAGATTGAAAAAATAGAAAGGAAATATAAATACCTTAAAATACACAGCAAATGTACAATTGTGACGAGCAAAAAATGACTAGACCAATGTTGCCATTCGATAAAGAGTAAAGAAGTGATTTACTGTTGCCAAAGTGAGTAATAAAAACCGTACTGAGTAATGGCAGTAAAATGTGATATTCTACAGTAAAAGCTGCAAAATAGAAAAATGAAAATATATTGTAATGTAAAAACAAGAGAATGTAGAAGTATATATATATATATATATATATATATATATATATATAATTGAAGATTTTTATGATTACTTGTAATATATATATACCCGAGAAATACCAAAGAAAATTGCTTGTAAACTGAAGGTAAAGGTAAAAAAATTTCAAATCAGAAGCCAAGTGTAGCACGATGAGCTAGGCAAGAAGTTTGGAAATTGAATAAATGGAATCTAGTGAATATAAAAGGAATAAAATGAATATGAAAAGCATTTCTGAAACCATGTACGTTATCAAGGGCCATACATGTTTCATTAATGCTGATTCTACGTTTCTGTGTACACAACTGTAAAATGTATTACAGAAATAATGTACATGGCCCGACGTAGAAGAAAAGACAAATTGGATCAAATACACAAAAAAAATCAAACATGAATATAAAATATTCTGTTACACCAGCTTGTGGCTAATTATTGAAATGATGATGCAAAGTATTATAAAGTAATATCAAAAGAATATAATGAAAATAAAATGAAAATATATCTACCCCTAGTACTGTTGTACTTCTGGAAAAGCATGTGTATTACCAATCATCTCAGAACAGGTTACAGTAAATTTTTAGTTACTGACTAAGCAGTTTTCGCAAAGCAGGTTAAAGTGAATTATACGAATTGTTTAACTGTTAGAAGAAGACATGGAGATTATGAATTATTTAGAAATGCTAGAGTATGATCTGTCAATATGTTGCTGTAATTGTTGCAAGTTTTTGAATTTAAATTTAAAATGTGTTTTAATAAATATATATATATATATATATATATATATATATATATATATATATATATATATATATATATATATATATATATATATATAATATTGGCTGAAAATCCAGGGAAGAGACACTTTCACATTACCAAAATCTACTTTATTATATCACACTCGAAATAGATTTAATTACATCGGACAGCCGAGCTCCGGCATCCAGCTCTCAAGAAATCTCAATGCCGTCTGCGTCGTTTCACATACAATGTACAGTTACAGCAGAGGAGGGAGGGATATGGCGGTATGGGAAAGATGCTTTCTTCGCGCTCATTGGGCTTTAAAAATGTGATTGGGAATGCAGTTTCATATGAGAAAGTTTACACAGAGGTTAATATTAGTGATAGTATATGGTAAGGTCGAAGAAAAGAGGAAGTGCTGGCAGACTTTGTTAATATTAGGGGCGTGGGACAGAATTTAATACAGTTGCAATACGTGCTGGGCATGAAATAGGAATTTGACATAATAATTATGAAATAAAAGTGCACGTTATAGGGAAAGGCTTAAAATTTATCATATATATATATATATATATATATATATATATATATATATATATATATAAATGCTCTGACTCGCTGGACGGATCTGGGAGTGTCTCTGTGAATGTTCGTACTGCCTCCTAGGTTGTATTTCATCATGTTCATTCCGAAGCTTCTAGATATTTATTATACTGTTGAGGTTGGTTGCATATACACGTGGTGAAAGAAGAAGGGTTCCTGTCACATGGTAATACAAATTTTCCTAATGTTTCTTAGCTTCATTTTCATCTTTTGGTGCCTGTAGTCTGAGTTTGGACATTTATAGTAATGTGCTATCGTCCGATCTGAAACAGGCACTTGTTTGGATTAATTAGAATTAAATACTCAGACCTGAAGATGAATTTAATTCTTTTTAATCTTCAGATTTGATCCGGTGCTGATCTTTTCTATTATCGGTATTATGGCAGTGGTTTTGCTTCTATGGTGATGTTAATGTTACACGATTACTGGAATTAATTACTTTTATTTTTACTTCTTTCTAATATATATATATATATATATATATATATATATATATAAAAATAAATTATTAAATCCAAAGTTAGAATGTATGTAGTAACTCATAATACACTATTCCAAAATTTTCTACAAATACAAAGAAATTAAGACAAAAAGAGGAAATATATATATATATATGTATGTATGTATGTATGTATTTCGATTTTTTTTTTTACATATGAAAATGCCTCTCCACAAAAAAAAAATAAATAAAAGCACAAAGATTTTTGTTTTCCCTAAACTAAAAATGGGGGAAGGGGGCTAAAAATTAATAAAACTAAAGGGGCCCCATTTTTTGAATGTTTTTATTGGGGCCCTTTTTCATATTTTCTTAAATAGACAAACATTCCTTGCTACGCCGTTGATTGTGCAGATGTGAATATAGAAAAGAAAATTTTAAAAATGTATATAGTTTGGTTCAGAGATCGAATGCCTTATTGTTTCGCTTAAAAAGTCTAGGTATCGCCCTCTCTGACCTCAACTTTTATTTAGAAGTGAATGGCATAAATTGCACAATGATAACCTGTGCTATTCTTAAAATATTACACGTTTGTCATCAAAAATGAAGACAATCCTTAAAACTTCAAATATACTCACCATTATCAAATGTTTTGCAAGGAACTTTATTAAACGTTAATATTTAGTATTTGTAAGTCATTCTTCAGATATAAGAAAATTTACTATTCCACGGTGAGTGCAATATCGCTTAAAATAATTAAGCTAATTACATGAAATTGGCATGCTTATTTCAACCGGTAACATCAATAAGCCTGTTGGTTTTTTGATTTTGAAAGAGGTCAAGTAATAGGACCGCTTTATTCTGTATTATACCCCCCCACACACACACACACACACACGCACAAATTAAAATATGTTATTGCAGAGAAAGTCATGTGTTAGACATATCAGATTTTTTTTTTTTTTTTTTTTGTCTCATTTAGATTTCAAAACTTATGGTATTAAAATCTAGGAGTGACCAATAAAATCTGACTCGAATTTGGTTTTACCAGATTTGGCGCGTTTTCAGGAAAACAATAATAGTGTTGTATAATTTTATTTTAGGAATTAAGCTATAAATTAATAATAAACATTTCTGCTGAACGAGCGGCTATATTCTAAGTATTCTTCTTTTATATAAACGCAAAAATTAAAGTTTAGCTCTTCTGACAATTTAACTCTGTTTTCCAAGACTAATTTAAGTTACTTAAAGCCTACTCGACATCATAAGTTCTTAAGATTTAGGAGGCGATTTAAATTAATTTGCTACTTTTTTTTAACATCAGTCTGTCTCTTCACGCTTTAGTGATCGACTGCGATTTAATGCTCACTTAGCTTGCAAAGGATGGCAAGTCAGGGATTTTTTGCAATTTCGTTTAGAAAATTTTTGAATCACGATGTTTTTGAACATTTATAAACTCGTTGAACATTGTATACTGAGTATAAGAGATAAAGGACAAATAATAAGGTTCTCGTGTTTCCTAATTGAAATTTTTAAATACGTGTAATCTATATCATACAGCTGAATGAGACTTGTTGACTGTGATGAATGTATAGTTCAAACTGCTGAAAGTAGCTTGAAATTTGGAATACGTGTTATCTATAGCATACAGCTTCTAAGTGAGACTTACTGAGTGTGATGAATGTACAGTTCAAACTGCTGAAAGTAAATGCTTGAAATTTTAAATACGTGTAATCTATGGCATACAGCTGAGTGAGACTTACTGAGTGTGATGAATGTACAGTTCAAACTGCTGAAAGTAAATACCTGAAATTTTGCATACACGTGAGACTTGAGATCTATGTAAAAACAGTGCGAAAATTTTTATATTTTGGAATTTTATTTGAAAAATTTATGAATCTCGGTATTTTTCGTTCCAATATTATTCTAGCTATAGCTCGAAAATGGCTGAATGCGCAAAGTTCGTTTTCATACAATCATGTGCAAAAAAAAAAAAGAATTCTAAATCTTTTCAATTAACTCTGTTGACGTATAACAAATCGTAATTAAGTTTTTTTTTTACATATAGCAGACAGTGTTTTATTAAATTTTATAATTCAATTTTTACTTTCCCTACATGCACAGTAATGTATAGGGAAAATATTGTAACAAGGCCGAACATTCGAATTCGAGTTTTCGACTGAAAAGCACATTTCAAGCATCTCTGAAATCGAATTGAACATTTTTGAAGTGATGTCTGTCTGTGTGTGTGCATGTATCTTGGTGTGTGCGACCGTGAATTTGTGGATGCGATATCTCACGAACGAATGGAGAATTTTGAATGCAATTTGGTACGTTTATTACGATCCGTGAAGACTGGAACCCTATAATTTTTTCAAAAAATTTTATAAAAAAAAGGCATCCAATAATGCTAAATAAATAATCATTTCATACGCAATATTTTATTCCAAAATGAATTATATAAATGATAGAGCGTTATAGCTCAAACTGTTTTCGAGATATTGCACATTTTTCAAATAAATGTATCTAAGAATTTACATAAAAATGAGTACTATCAAATATGCAATACTTAGCAACCTTAACGACGAATTTGGTGAAATATCGTAAAGTTGGCATAGCTTTTTTTAATAGGGTACCATATTGGCAAAAATGACATTAAAATTGCGAAATGACGCCATGGTAAAACTTGATGAATTAATAATTAACGTATTTTAATATAACAGCATAGCTTGCTTAGCAGATGTTAGGAATATTTCCAATTGTTATATTTACGCGGAATATAAGTTAATTGGGGCACTTCAAAGTATAATTTTACACGCTATCATTCAGAAAATCCAAATATCAGTGTACTTTTCTTCAACGCTAAAAACATTGCGCTGAGGATCTTGTTCATAATTTTTGCTGTGAAAGAATGAAAGTCATTGCATTATGCAGAGAAAGTCATGTCCGACTTTTGTTTCATCATGTCCAATTGAGACTGTTGCATTTCAGCTAATAATTGTATGTTTTTGGCCTCTAAAAATCTGTGTGTGTGCGTGCATTTCTTTGGTTGCTAGGATCTGATTATTTACACATCCCAGAAACACAATTGAAGTCGCTTCAGACAATTTAATTTAAGACAGGTAAAATCTAAACAAGATAAAATCTAAACAGGTAAAGTATTTCGAAAATTTGTAAATTTTCGTGAAAATAATACTTTCTCTATACCTATACTATATGACATAGTTATGAGAAAGATATACATAGTTATGAGAAAAATTAGTTCGCACAGATTGTGAGAGAGAATTACGAATTACGATTTTTGTCGTATAATTTATATATATAATGGAGAGTGGAATTCTTTCCAATTATTTTGATTTTTACTTTCTTATACTATGTATAATATAGAGAAAGCATTGTTTTCACGAAAATTTTCAAATTCGAGATTTTAATTCTAACATATGTTTTTCTAAAATCTCCTGAACACGTTCTGGCTATTTTTGGAGTGATATCCGTCTGTATGTATGTCTGTTGTCGATTTCTTATGTACACAATAGCGGCCACAAACATTAATGGACTTTCACGAAACTTTATATCTGACTAATATCTTTATTAAAAACTTTAGAACTAAATGGAATTTTTTTTTTAAATTCGAACGAAAATTTCGAAATTTATTCGAATAATTTAAAAGTACATAAATTTTTAAAAATATATGCCATTGCAGTTTAAAAAATAAAAACACTCGATTTGAAATCTAATTATATTTCACTGTAGAACTTTTAAAAGGCTACAAATTATTATTTATCGTTCATAGCTAGCATTTTTAGTGTTTGAGATATAAGCATTACAAATTTCAAACGCGAAATTTTTTAATCTTCTTCAACTTGATAAGGCGATCTCTCAAAAACTATAACATCTTTGTAAAAAAAAAAAAAAAAAAAAAAATTGTTAACCAAGAAATTTGACTTGCAACTGAACATTTTTGTCACTTATTGTTTATATATATATTTTATACTTTCAAAGATTTTTCGAGTAGAAGTAAGCAGAGTGTAGCAAAAAATCTCTCAAACAAAAACTTTTTATACTCGTATTTTTCGAAAGAAAAAAAAAGCTCAAAATATTAAAATTTGAAATTATTTTTTTATATTCATATATAGTACCCTATGTTCGACAAAATAACTAAACATTGTTTGCAATTTTATCTCAGGTACAGAGACATAGTCATCCAAATTATTTACGTTTTTTGCAAAGCTCCGATTTCTGCCAGAGATACCCCCTCCCCCTCCCCCAACCATAGATGTTATTCCCATTAAAATCGAGCAACACACACACATAGAATTTCATTAATATCGATTCCTGTTGAAATGCTTACTGGAGAATACATAGATTTCCAACAACTACCCACAAGTACACACCGAAGTTGTGTGAAATTTCTCTAGTCCCACACCGTGACTGATAAATCGTCTGTGGAAGAGACCACAAAAGAGAGGCTGTAAAACCTCTGGAGTGTTCTGAGGAGTGTAGGGTTTAAATGACCCATTCTACAGCCACAAAGGTCCTTCAACAGCCCTGTTGTTGCCCTTTTCCGGGGATGGTCGGATAACATGGATACAAATGGCCCTTTGCCTCAGTTTTACAGAGTAGGTCGATATGGTGGAGTTGACTGAAGGTATAGCGATGGTGTGTTTGTATATAAATTTTCTATGACCGTGAAAGAAAGTAAAACCATCTTCATGGATGGTTTTCTTTTTACTTTATTAGTTTGCAGGATTTTTTTTTTTTAATTTAAATAGCATGAATTCAAACATTGTTGGACACAAAATGTTGAATAATATTTATTTCGGCATTTATGGGGATAAGAGACAAAAAGCAAAAGATATATGCAGTTGTACAAAATGTTGAGTAATATTTATTTTGGCATGTATGGGGAAAAGTGGCAAAAAGTAAAAGATATATATACAGTTATACAAAATGTTGAATAATATTTATTTTGGCATTTATGGAAGAGACAAACAGCAAAAGATATATACAGTTATACAAAATGTTGAGTGATATTTATTTTGGCATATATGGGGAAAAGTGACAAAAAGTAAAAGATATATACAGTTATACAAAATATTGAATAATATTTATTTTAGCATTTATGGGGAGAAGAGATAAAAAGCAAAAGATATATACAGTTATACAAAATGTTGAATAATATTTATTTTAGCATTTATGGGGAGAGCAAAAGATACAAACAGCAAAAGATATATACAGTTATACAAAATGTTGAATAATATTTATTTTGGCATTTATGGGGAGAAGAGATAAAAAGCAAAAGATATATACAGTTATACAAAATATAATAGTACAAAAAAATTGAATGATGCTTGCAAAAACTGTTTCAAAGTGTTTACAAAGAAAAAATAATGTAATGGCAATGTTTTTGTGGTTTTTCATGTTAAAAAAGATGTGTGGAGGGGAGGGTGGGTATGTGTATTTTCATGAAAATTTTAGATTTTGACAGATAAGCATATTTAAAGATTCTACTCGGACCACTACAATCACATATGAGAACTTGTCCGTCTGCATGTATGTGTGTGGGAGATGAGTAGGGGAGTCAAACACCACTCGAGTGGAGAGGGTTGGCTTGCAGGAGGCTAGGAAACTCAGTCTTTTTTCAGGTAGTAAAATATATGAGAGATTCACAAGGAGGGAGGAATCAGATTTGAAGAGCGCCTGTGACAAATGTTTGTAGGGTAGCCCACAATTCGTATGGTCGGCTGTAGGAGAAGGGTATGTGTGCGTGTGCGCGTGCAATGTGTGTATGTATGTTAGTGTGCATGTGTGTATGTATGTTAATGTGCATGTGTGTATGTATGTTAGTGTGTATGTATGTTAGTGTGTGCGTCCACGAGTTTGTGGAAGCGATGTCTCATGGACGAACGGAACGTTCCGAATGGAATTTTATACAATCGATGAATGTTATAGAACCCTGTTGATTTTAAATGCAATCGAATGTTCGAACGACTCCCAAATTTTAGAATAGAATTTTGAAAGAAATTATTAAATAATTAGAACATTCAATAATGCTACTCGATAACTTATGAACCAGTGTTCCTACCTCTGTGAAATCTTATGTGCGAGCATTATATGAAAAACTACAGCTTTATAGAATTGCTATTAATCTCTATGATTAGAATTTGAATTCTCCGAAATTTATTATTTTCATAGTAATGATGGTAGTGTAGTTTTACGAGGCTAGGTATTTTTTTTATATAATTTTATAGGAAGTTGTGAAAAAAGAAAAAGGCTCTGGTTTAAAAGGGCAACAATACTTCTCAAACAATACTTCTCAATAAAAAAGTAAAAATAACAACATAAATAACAATAAGTATAACATAAAAAACTAAATAATACAAATCATGCATTATACAAGAAGAATTACCTCCATCAACCATTAATTTAATTAGGAAAGTTGTACAATTTTTTACCAAATATTCTAGACATAAAATGAAGCCTATATCTGTACATTTTATGAGAAGTCCTACAATTTTATAGATAAAAGACTAAATTCATTGATTATTATGACCAGAGAAATACACCAGAACCGGAGTATTATCCAGGTAATTATAAAATGATCAGGTAATAGAAAAACTAGTAAAAAGTGACAAATTTCATGAAAGGCAAAATAAATAAAAATAAAACTAATTAATAAATTTTAAAAAATAGACTAATCACCAGTTCGTCTAGAAAAATTATGTTGAAAATCTGTCTGTATGTGTGTCTGCTTGTTTATCTCATCATCATGGGAGGACGGCTGCTTCGAATTTAATGAAATTTTGTGGGTAGCTTTGGAACAGCCCCACTTAAAATTTTGTCCATTTTTTGAGTTTTTACGACCAAGGGTTGTCGAGAGATTAATGAAAAACGAGCATTCCATAGAAATGACATTATGCAGACGATATTTCTTTCTAAAAAATCATTTGAAGAAAAATATATTATGTCCCTTAGCAACAGAATGAAATCCGATGTGTTCATATGCAGACGATTTTTAATAATTTTCTTTTTCCGATTTCCCATTTAAATAATAAAAAAAATGTATATAAAAATACATTTTATCTGAATAGCATTTTTGACTTGATAAAATCAATTACAGCTTTCTGGTTCAAACATTTCGGGAATTATTGAAATTTTCAATGTCTTACCTCATCTGCTTTATTTTGGCAAAAACTTTTAAAACTTATATTGCGCTTAGCCAATTTACTCAAATATTGTGTTTAGTCAATTAACTCATTGTGTTTAGCCAATTAACTCATACTTTGGTGTTTAGCCAATTAACTCATAGAATACACACAGGAATTTGCACATGTTAATTTTTTCTTTATTTTATATGTTCCGAGCGAAGAACGGATATATTGCTAGTAACTTTATAAAGTTCAACTGCTTACAAAGCGCATACTATACTAATTCGATTTCAATGATCACCACCCATATTGAAGGGGCTGTTTTCAAATACCGCCTTATACCCATTCAAGATGGTGTCAAATAGTTATCAGCACAATTCAAAATTACACCTATTTGCTCACGTTATGCAATTAAATGAACATTAAGGCGTAGGTTCTGGAGGAAATTGGTAAAAGAAAGACCAGATGTCATGCAGGGTATAAGAAATCAGGTAACTTTGTCTCTATAATTGTAGTACAAAAAAGCGACTGTTGTGAATAGAAAAATTGGAGGAAATGGAAATGTAAGGACACTGACACGCGTGTTAAATTTCGTAGCAACCGTGCGATTGATCTGTCTCTGTGACAGTAGCTCTACTCTCAAAATCATGAAAAAAAATCAGTTTTTAACACTTTACAACAAAGTTGAAAAGTGTTTATGACTTTGTTCTTTTATTGTCTAGTTGCAAAGTATGGTCTTTTCTGAACAATTTGGTGCCGTCGGAATTTCTGAAAGTTAGTTTTTTCTAGAGATATTAAGAACAATGCACTAACAATAAAATATCAAGTATAAA